>JANAVB010021600.1:45898680-46498680 GCA_029216955.1 Iris pallida
GCTTCGCATAAAGTTGATGCTTCCTCAAGGTCTGCAAAACTGTCCGAAAAAGTTTCTCATGTTCTTCTTCACTACTGGAATAGACGAGGATGTCGTCTATGAACACTACTACAAACTTATCCAAATAGGGTAGAAAGATGCGATTCATCAAATCTATGAATACTGCTGGGGCATTATTCAGTCCAAATGGCATCACCAGAAACTCATAATGCCCATACTGCGATTTAAATACTGTCTTGGGTATGTCCTGCTCCCGGACCCTCACTTGATAATATCCAGATCGAAGATCAATCTTAGAGAAGACACATGCCTTACTCAATTGATCAAACAAGTCATCAATCCTTGGTAACGGATACTTGTTCTTCACTGTTACTGCATTCAACTACCGGTAATCAATGTACATTCGCGTCGATCCATCCTTCTTGGGTACTAAAATCACTGGTGCTGCCCAGGGCGATTCACTGTCTTGGATAAACTGTTTCGCCTTCAGTTCTTCTTCATGCTTGTACAACTTGTCCAACTCTGACTGCGACTTCCTGTAAACTCTGCCGACTTTAGGTTCTGTTCCAGGATTCAACTCAAGGTAAAACTCCACATCTCTCACCGGTGGTAAACCTGGAAGCTTATTTGGAAATACATCAAGAAACTCTCTGACCACTTGGTATCTGCTCCTGCTCTGCCAATGCTTCTGCAACAATGCCCTGGGGTTGACCCTCCAATGATCGAACAAAAACGAACTCCTCAATACCAGGTACATTAAATACTACCCTACCTCCTCGACAATCTATCGTCGCATGACTGTCTCTCAACCAGTCCATGCCTAGGACAACGTCAAATTTGTCCATAGGGAACTCAATCAAAGATGCGGGCAATAAACGCCCACGTACTACGACCGGACACGCTATGCACACTCTGCTAACTCCTATGAGCCCATTACCGGTGAGTATATTCATCCTCTCTGGCAATGCCTCGAACTTCAATCCAATACGTGTCGCAAATCGTGCAGATATAAAAGAGTGGGTAGCCTCCGAATCAAACAATGCTACTACGAGAAAAGAGGTAACAGAAACATTACCTACAACCACGTCGTCTGAAGCTAATGCATCCTCCAGTGATAAGGTGAAGGCCTGGCCCTAGCCTTGTCGAGCTCCCTGCTGCTGTCTTCCTCGACCATGATATTGCTGCGGCCTCTGCGGGCCTTCCTGATTCTGCACCTGGCGAAACATCTGAGCCTGCGTCGGCAGACGCTGGACTAGCGGCCTTACGGCCAATGCTGGTCCTCTGTTCGGTGCTGCCCCCGGAGCTGGCAAAGCCAGAAATTGCTGAACTGGCCCTCCTGGCCTCTACATCATAGGACAATTGGCAATCTTGTGGTCTGGACTGCCACACCTCATACACAATCCGTTAGTTGAACGACATACATCCCTAGTGTGTCCACCCTATAACGACCATAGTCTGTATTACGTATTTTGATATACATGTACGATTTTGACTCGTATTGTATGTCTCATTGTATGGTTTATTTTAGTATTTTATTGGTTATGGTTCATCTTGGTTTGACTTGGTTTGGGTTGCTTTTGGGTTCATCATGAACCAAAAGAAAACCCCTACCTACCACCACCACCATTATTTATATTCCAACCCCCCTTTCTCTTTCCTTATTTACTATTCTTCTTCCTCACCATTACTCTTCACCTACCAGAGAGAGAGAGGGAGAGCTTAGGCAAGTGCATCTTGCTTCATGGAGGAACTCAACTTTTGTTGTTCCATTCTCTTCCTTACGAGATTCTAAGACACTTTAGTACTTAGCACTTTTAATTTCCATGGCTCATTTTGTGTAGATCTAAGCTTGTTTCATTTTCGGATTTCTTGGGTTTTGATCTAGTTAACCTTGCTATTTGCAAGTTTTGAGTGTTCCAGGTTATATAGAATTTTGTTCTACCCCATTTTGACCTATAGAAGTCTGAGTTCTGGCCTTAGATGATGGATTTATGGAGCTTGGAAGCAATGGCATTATGGTTCTTCTTCTCAAAAAATTGGAGAAGAAGAACAGTGCTTGACCGCATGGCTTTTCATGCGGCAAGTTTTCCTTGGCCGCATGGCTTTCTGGCCTCATGAACTTCTTTTCTCCAGCCGTATGAACTTCTTTTTCCCTGGCCGCATGAGCCCTTAACCATGGCCCCTTTCATGCGCCCCTTTACCATGCCGCATGAGCCTTTAACCTCGAGCCGCATGAGCTTCTTGCCGTATGGCTTCTTCTAGCCGAGCCGCATGGCTTCGGTAGGCCGCAGCCGTATGGCTTTGGTTTTCGAGCCGCATAAGCCCGCATGTCCCCCTGGCCGCATGACCTTCATTCGGCCCTGCCGCATGAGACTCTCATCTATTACCGCATGGCCCTTCCCCTTTCAGCCGTATGTGCCGATCTCCCCGAGCCGCATAAGCCCGCCTGTTCCCCTGGCCGC
This sequence comes from Iris pallida, assembly GCA_029216955.1. NCBI lineage: Eukaryota > Viridiplantae > Streptophyta > Magnoliopsida > Asparagales > Iridaceae > Iris > Iris pallida. Next base: position 45,901,143 of record JANAVB010021600.1, read on the forward strand.
ATGTGCCCTCCTCCCCTGGCCGTATGAGTTTGCTTCTCCCTGGCCGCATGAGCCCGAGCCCATGGCCCTGCACCCCCGAGCCGTATATATGACTCTTCCATAGCTCCTTGTATTTTATATTGAGTCTTTTGACCCTCTGTGTACTTGGGTCCCTTGATAGAATGCTTGAACACGACAGTGACCCGTAGTGGTGCACTCTTGACAAGTAACATGATATGCTAGTGGCCCATCGTGGCGCACTCCTGACAAGCAAACCTGACATGATATATACCTTGATATGATGTTGCGATGGCTAGCATGACATGACAAGAATGAATGGCTTGGACACCGTGGACGATTGTGCTTGTATAAATGAACCGGTATTGTCTTACATCATGTCTAGGACAGGGACCCCTGAGTACCACGGTCAAGGGTACCTACTGAAATTGACTAAGGCTAATAACTAGAATAATCCAGTAGTCATGAAAAGATTTCCCAGCTACAGGCAATCCCGTTATCTGGGCGCGCATGTGGACTTGTAGCCTGCCGACGAGTAGGGCACATTTCCAGCACACTGTCGTGTGTTGCACCCTTCATGAACGGATATTCGACCTGGATAACCTGGATGGTATGCAGGGTTTATGGTTGTTGGAATAATCTCAGTGCATCTTGCTAGTAACTAGGCCTGTGATAACCCTAGTTAGTTAAAGTATCAAGCCGTACTTATTGCTTGGCCGTGATTGATTGGATGGAGTTTAACCCAGTCTAGTCTTGTCCTGATCCTGTACAAGATTGTTACATGACCTGAATGCTTGTGCTTTACTTTATTGATAAATAGTAGAAAACCAAGTTCCGTTTAGATGAAGAGTTACAACCTCGGTCCTTGTTTGGTTTATGGGTTGTAACTTGGTTATCTGAACAGTTCCATGGTTACCTTATCGTATATCATCATGATTGTCTATACTTTAAGTCTTTTATTATATAATTATATTCCTGAGCTAATTTGCTGGTTTTAGTTCTTAAGTGAAGCCTCCTTTGTGGCACTTGCTTTTTCTGGGATCTGACGCAGCTGGTTTTGTATGGCCAGATATCGGAGCAGCTCCAGAGGATCTACCGACCTTCCAGCCCGATGGTGACCACCAGGCATAATCCGGGCAACGAGTGGATTTATTTTTGGCTCTCCCACTCTATTGTAAAAATATTCTTTTGAGACGTTTAGCCGACGAGCACGTGTTAGCTCGATTGCACTTTACTTACTGTCTGCCTACGGGCTGTAAAATGATTGACAAATCCTAGGGTTGATCATGTATGACTGAAACTCTTGCTAGTCTTTTCATTTGTAATGACTAGCTTCATAATCATCCAAATATGTAATATATGGAATGCCTTACTATTATATATTTGGTGCTCTAACATCTTGTAACTGTTATTACTTGCTTGAGATTGAGACAATATGCATGTTCATGACCATAAGAGACTGATGGCTTGTAGTTAAACCCTCATGTATCTAGACAGCCGTGACCATATAGTGAGGTGGGTTGCACTTCAATATACGTAGCTAGCTATGTTCGCCCCCGCTCTCCAGTATTCTGGTTCTGGGGCGTTATACAACCTTACCGCAGTAAGTACATCTAATGGACGTCCCCTGGCGCTGCTGCTGGTTCGGCTACTGACGCCGAAGTGGCGTTGTTATCTCTGATACCGCCGTCCTCCGCGGTGCTCCTGACTCATGAATACGGATGCCGGGTGCTGGCGCCGATGTTCGCTGCACTCCTCCTCCGCCCCTACTCTGGGGATGAGACCTTATCTGGCCCCCATGTCTTGTCACCAACCTTTGTTAGGTTAGTTCATACCTCCGAGCTGCCGTTAAAACGGTATCAAAAGTCTGATAGTCGTGCCCTTCTACTAGCTGTAGAATCTCCAAATGAAGTCCCTGCTGGAATCTCATAGCCTTCTCTGGCTGTGTAGCCACCATCGTCGGTGCAAACCGACTCAGTCTGTAGAACTCCGCTGCATATCCATCCACCGTCTTACCAGCCTGCTTGAGACTGATAAACTTCTGCTGTAGCTCATACCGCGCTACCACACCAAAATACTTGGCCTTCAATCTGGTACTGAAGCTATCCCAAGGAACAGGACGTCTCATTTCAACCTCTTTCGATGCCCACCAGTCGCGGGCGAGATCCTGAAGTAACAGTCTGACATGGTCAACCTTTTCTTCTGTTGGAACCTTTGATGCGGTCAATATGGCCTAAATATCTTGAAGCCAAGCATCCGTCGTGATGGCATCCTCTGTGCCGTCAAAGTATCTCGGGTTAAGTCGAAAAAACCTCCCCGACGCTCCCGAATCATTCCTGACACTTCTCTCAAGGGCTAATTGTAACCCATGATTCAGTAGAACATTTTGTTCCTGCTGCTGGGTCTACTGTTGCTGATGGGCTGCCACCTGACACTGCTGAGTGGCCAGGAATCCTCGGATAACCTCCAGGAGTGCTGCAGCATCAGGTACTGTCGCCGCTGCCGGCACCGCTAAGGTGCAGGAGTTTCTAGAACTTGCGGTTCCATTGGCCCTGATATCACTTCCACTCGGATCTGGTCAGGAGAAGGTATTCTTTCCGGCTGCTGCCCCGTCGAGCCATGCTCTACTGGACGTTCCTCCATGTTGACCTCGCCAGCTACTGAGAAAGAAGCACCCATATAGGAAAAGATACATGATATTAAATAATAGGATAAGGAAGATTCGAGGATGCAATTCAGGTTATCAATCAAGGTGAGGAAAAAGAAGTCGAGGAAAGAGATTCAAAGGGAACAAGTTTTGATTGAGACTTCTATAATAGTAACACACCTCAAGTCTAAAAATCAGACCTGTATGGGCCACCAATAAAACCTTGTCATGCCCCAGTACCGGAATAAGGAGACGGACTAGGCCAGCTACTCCATATGAGGTTTACAAACGTCATACGGCGATCGTGGCTGTCAAGAGACAAGGGGGTGCATGCTATATTCAAGTCTCCTATGGTCTCACAGAGCATCTATGTCTCAATCATTCAAAGTAAAAAAATATCAATTAATGAACATATGAGATAAAGCAGTAAGGCGTCCCCGACGCTTCATCAAAATGATCATGGGGATCTAGCTTTATAAGTTAGCTAGCCTAGAGAGTCATAGGTACATAATTGTATTCAGCTGCAGTCTGATTTAATTATAAATTATGCAAAAGATAAATTATCCAGATTAGCCGGCTAAACAGGTGCTGGTGGCTAAACGCCAGAACATAAGTAAAGATATTAGAGTGGTGGAAAAGAAACCCACTCGAGTCCCCCGCCAGCCATGCTTCTAGTATGCACCATTGACGTCAGGGAGGAAGGTCGGATCCTCAGGCTCTGCTACGAGATCTGGCCAAACAAAATCAACGGGGTCAGCCCCGAATAGCAAGTACCACAAGAGAGCACAAAAGAGTGAGATAAAATCCAAGCATAAAATAATAATACTAGTAATAATAAAAGCTTCCGGTCGTAACCTCGGTCCACAGCCTGTCCTAGCACGATAGACAAACCCAACAACCAAACAAGGACATGGGTTGGACCACGCACCATGACAGTCCATGTCCCTCGGCTACTAATAGAAGTTACAAGGCACAGTCAAGTCATTTTTTAAGCGGCCATTCATTCCTGCGGCTTTCTATGATTGGCGGAGTTATCTCTGCGATACTGATTAAAAAAGAATCCTCATATCGTGTCAACCCAGCAGGGCTAGCCAAACCATTAGACATATAGCATATTGAGCATGCACCGGTCCCCCAGAGGGCTACCGTGCTAATACATATAACACATAGCTCGTAGAAGTCGGATATAGTCATCTGCTAAAGGCGAATGAAACCATATCCGTGGCGGCCAACCCGATACGTCAGGACTGGACCTGGGGTGGCTAGTATGGCACGATCTCGGGATTCTTCCCACCCAATGTATCTACCAAGTTAGTTGCCTAGTTAATCCCTAGGTTATTCTCGGAGTTCACATGTCGTGGTCACATGCTCACTCCTCTAGATGTCGTACATTGTACGAGTACCCCAAGAAGAGATCCATACATGCTCAGAGAGTCATACATATGTACCCCCTTCTTGGGGTAATGCAACACACAACACACAACACATACCACGTCACTGCTACCGACCATTCGCTATGTAAATGCTGGACTCTTGGAGGTACTGGAAGGTAACACGTAGGAACACTTAGCACATAGGATAGCACCTCCATGCTCACGTAGATTGTATCTCAGTACACACATAGGGTTATCCAGCACACGCATAGGTAATCAGATCAGGAATGAGGATCAAGACACCAGAGGAAAGAGAACAAAAAGGTACTACGTACTTAGGGTATGAAGTGCTCGCAAGTCATGAAGTGGCCCAAACGGCGCACGGGCAATGTGCAAGGTAAATGGTGCACACGGTGCAAGGTGCATAAGGTGACAAAGTCACATATGAATTCTGGTTAAAGTAAAATATGAAGATTCTTGAAGCCAAGATAAAGATCTACAACTTTTATGTTGGGAGTTGGGAGAAATTCTGGCCACAATTCAGCCAAATAGGACATAAAAAAGCCAAAAATAGCCAAAATAGACACTATGCGGCACTATGCAGCCTTCTGTGACACTATGCGGCATTATGCGGTACTATTCAGCATTCTGCGGCACTATGTGACCTTCTGCGGCACTATTCATTCCATACGGCACCATTCATTCCTGCGGCACTATTCATTCCATGCGGTACTATTCATTCCTGCGGCACTATGCATCCATGCGGCTCTATTCATTCCTGCAGCACTATTCATTCCTGCGGTACTATGCATCCATGCGGCACTATTCATTCCTGCGACACTATTTATCGTTCCTGCCAAAACCAGGACAGATGAACATAGGAGATGTCCAAATATTGTTTTGGCCATAACTTCCTCAAAACAAGTCGAAATTCGGCGGTTCAAAAGCCAAAATTGGGTAGAATGAGATTTCCTACAACCTAGGACCATTAGTTTTTGAAAAAAACCAAGTTTGATAGATCAAAACCATAAAACTCCATAAAACCCTAGTTTTAGAAACTTAGATCTACACAAAACTAGCCATTAAAATCAAAAGCTCCAAGAACTAAACTTGTAGAGAATGAAGAGAAGAACAATATAGACAAATAATATCAAAAGAAAAAATCAAGAATGAAAAAAGTATAAATCTCCACTTTTAAGCAAGTTGTACTTGCCTAAGGGTGGTGGTTGAGGGAAATGAATGAAAGAGTGAATGAGGAGAGAGAGTGAGGAAGAGAATATAAATCGGGGTTGGGTTAGCTTAAGAAAACCCTAATCTCTAAACATGCTCTAACCATTCCACTAATGACATGCTTAAAGGCTACATGCAACCATTAATAAATAATAAATAGAATTATGCACATGCTAAATACATGATACCATCTACAGGATTCATGAAAGAATATGTATATCGGGATCGGGGAGTGACAGTCTTGGTTTATCTTGGATCATCTTGGTTTATTTTGGTTCATCTTGGCTTACTTGGTTTATCTTGGATCATCTTGGTTTATTTTGGTTTGAGATGAAGGGGTTACTATATAAGTCAACTATCCTCCCTCTCTCTCTCCTCCATAACTCTTTCATTTACTACTTTTTCTTCTCCATTACTCCTTCCACCCACCAAAGAAACCCTAGGCAAGTCAAATCTTGCGTCATAATGGATCTTTCATTTTAGTTTTCTATTTTCTTCTCCACTTGATTCTAAGCCTCTTTAGAACTTGGCATTTTCGGTTTTGATGGATGGATTTTTGTAGAACTAAGTTTTGATATTTTCTTCTTTTTCTTGATTTTGATCTATTAAAGCTTGGTTTTTCCTAAAACCAGTCGTCCCAGGCTGTCACGATCCACTATCCAAATTGTTGGACCGGGCCGAGTCATGTCCAATCTACGCTTGAGATAAAGCGTAGTAAGCTGTTCTAAAGACAAATAAGATAAGACCAAAGTGTGCTAACAGTTATATATGTCAAATTGAGTCAAAATATAACCAAACACAAAATCATCAGCTCGTATAAAAATATGTTCCGAAATACAGAGTTGAGACATAAAACTGGATACGGGACCAGTGTAAATCCCTAAATTTTTGGGAATATTTTTTTGTTATTTAAAAAGACTTAAAAAATGAATTTATGCAATTTATGATTTTTTTTTATTAGAAATGAACTTAGCCATTTTTGAGTTTTGGAGCACTAGACGACCATGAACTTTGGCACGGAAGATGTAGCAGTGTGCTTTGACCAGTATATTAGCCATGCCGTGGGAGGCCTAGCCATAGTTCTGTCCAAACTAGGAAAACCATACCAAGTTGTGAATTGACTCATTTAAATTATTTTAACTAAATATTATTTTTTATATTGATTTTAGATTACCCGGTTTGTCCAATTCAGCCCGAACTGGGTCCGAACCAAATTTAAGCCCATGCAGGCATGTGGTGTGACCAATGTGGCCATGTAGACATATTTTATGTACGTAAAAATATTTTCTAAATTATTTTAGAATTTCATGTACAATTTCTAATTATTTAATTATTTGTTTAATTATTGGTATTTTTATTATTATTAAATAATGTTTAATATTTGTATAATTTTTGGACCCGGATAAGGGTGTGCGGTATAAGTCCACCCATTGGGATGATTTTTATTATTTTATTATTTCTTAAGTTATTTTGTGAAGATTAAATAAATATGTTCATTCTATTTAAATATTATTACTATATTTTGAGTTGGTTTATGTGAATGGAATTTATATATATATGTAAAATATTTAAATATATTAAATTGGATAGTGACATTTAAATTGGTATTTGATTTTAAAGTTATGGTGTATATATATATATTAAAATATATATATATATATATATATATATATATATATAATATATATATATATATGTATATGTATAAATATATATATATATATATCTATATAGATATAATATATTATCTAATATATATATATATATATATAATATATATATATATATATATATATATAATATATGATATATATATATATATATATATATGTATAGATATAGATATATATATTGATATATATATATATATATATATATATAATTTGGATATATATTTTTACTATTTAAATATTATTACTATTTTTTTCAATATATATATATATATATATATATATATATATATATATCTATATATATATATTATATATAATGAAAATATATATATTATTATATATATATATATATATATATATATATATAATATATATATATAAAATATATATATATATATTGAAAAGAATTGATAAAGAGGAAAAAAAACAATGTTTGGTCGGCCCACAAGTGGGAACCGACCACACATATCCTAATTAAACAAACAAACCAGCAGCATGTTGGTCACCCAACACAAGCAGCAGCACAAGCTGCTCTAATAGGGCAAAACTCCCCTCCATATATATATAATATATATATATATATGATATATATTATATATATATCTATATATATATATATATATATATATATATATATATATATATATATATATATATGTAAGTTTAAAACCCTAAACCAAATCCCATTTAAACCCTAATCGAATCTTCCTCCACCTTCCTCCTCCTCTCTCCTCCACCCTCGGCCAACCTCTCCCCCGTGAGCACAGCAGCACCCCGCGACAAAGGCAACGGAAAAACAACGACAACAACATCAACAATTTAAAATCAAGGTACCTAACTTTACCGTGCGATTTCTCTCTCAGTTCTTATTCGATTTTGATTCCGTAATTTCGTGTAGAAAGCCCACATGACCCTCTTCGAGATCCCCCAGGTGGATCTCAACATGGCCATCCAACTTGCTCGAAAAATCGAGACGAAGTTGGAGAAAAACCATTTTTCTGGAATATTAAAACTATTTTGAAATATCAACTTGTCGGCCACTTTTCTTTAAGTACATTAAAATTTTGTAGAAACTAATTGAAGACAGTCAAAGACAACATAATCGAGATTGTAACGCACCTTCTGGATTCACTTTTCATCTAGTGTGTAAAAAGTTATACGTTGTTAAAGTTTCATGAAAAATTATAAATTTTATTTTCGAAAATTAAAAAAAACACCCCGATACAGCGTGCGCCCCGACAAATCGGGCGACGTGGTCGCGCACTATACGCATCGAAAGGCGCGTATGGATGTTGTCGACGTGTGAGAACTGACGGAACCCGATTTTGTTGCATGTGTGCGACGAAATCAGTGCGTATCCGTCGAGATACTCCCGTATCTACCATTTGCAAATTAAGTCGCAACTTCGTGTACACTCATCAAATCACGACGAAACTTGTGCCATTGCATTAAAAATATTTTTCTGGTCCTGTAAGCCAAGTTTGGTTCAATTCTGAAAAAGTTGATCGGGACGCCATTTTAGCGGGCCCACAATCCCACTCAACGGGCGATTTTGTGTACAACCCACCGGAATCCAAAATTGGACATACCGTTGGGTTCGTCTTATCAAAATAAATCTGTAGACATGTAGTTTGACGACTTTAAAGACCGTAGGTTCTGGCGCACATTTCGGTGTAAAGCGGGTCCAACGACGGACATCGTTTTGACCTGAAATTACGATTTTGTCCCTGTTTCAGAATTTAACTCCTGGACAGGCATTTCTTAGGCATATCTTATATTCCAAACTCGTTCGTAATATTTTTTGCAGCATCCGGAGTCATCTGCAGGATTTGGCTTTTCTTGCTTCGTTTATTTGTCTGTTCGAGCTACTGGATTATTCTCTTGCACATAACCTCAGGCAAGATACCTTGCCACCTTACTCTGTGATTACTTTATTTTATTTTCAGTTATTTATTTTTAGTTTCATATATTTGTTCTATATTTTATATTGTGGTGCGTCCAAGTCACACTTGGGTGCAAGCGACTGGATTATTCTTGCTTGGGTCCAAGTCACACGTGTTAGCTCGATTGCACCTTTATTTATTGTCTGCCTACGGGCTGTAACATGATTGACAGATCTTAGGGTTGATCATGTATTGACTAAACTCTTGCTAGTCTTCATATTTTGTAACGACTAGCTTCATGATCAGCTGAATATGTAATGTTTGGGACGCATTACTATTATATATTTGGTGATCGTACATCTTATAACATTTACTTACTTGCTTATGATTGAGACACTAGGCTTGTTATTGACCATAAGAGACTGATAGATTGTAGATAAACCCTCATATATCTAGACAGCCGTGACCGTATAGTGAGATAGATTCCATTTCATTATACGAGCTACTGGATTATTCTCTTGCACATAACCTCATATATCGAGCTACTGGATTATTCTCTTGCACATAACCTCAGGCAAGATATCTTGCCACCTTACTCTGTGATTACTTTATTTTATTTTCAGTTATTTATTTTTAGTTTCATATATTTGTTCTATATTTTATATTATGGTGCGTCCAAGTCACACTTGGGTACAAGCGACTATATCGGTTGTTCTAATTACTTTTAAATTATTTTGCATTAACTTATCTTAGTTGTAATACCTGTGGTTCGTATTATGTATCTTGGTATACGTGTACATGTTTTGACTTATATTGCATGTCTCCTTGCTTGGTTTAATTGGGCATTTCTTTGCTTGGTTCATCTTGGTTCGGTTCGGCTTGTTGGCTTGGTTCGGTTTTGTTGGAGAACTAACCCACCTACCTATTACCACCATCACCATTTATTAACCCCCACTCTTTTCTCTCTCCTCATTTATTCTTCTTCTTCCCCACCATTACTTCTCTACCAACCTGAGAGAGAGAAGTTGTAGGCAAGTGCATCTTGCTTCATGGAGGAAGTCCATTGTTATTGTTCCATTGTCTTCCTCATGTGTTTCTAATCTACTTTAGTACTTAGCATTTTTCATTTCTATGGTTAATTTCTTGTAGATCTAGTTTTATGGTATTTTCGGTTTTCATGAATTCTGATATATCAAACTTGCATATTTTGCTAGTTGATGGTCCCATGTTGTAGAGAATTCTATTTTACCCAAATTTGACCTACGGGAGTCTGGATTTGGGTTCCTATTGTTGTTTGGTGGAGCATGGAGGCCATGGTATTTCTATGGACATGTTCTCTGTGGGAGCCATTAATTGCACTCTTGGCCGCATGCAACATTTTGTGCTGAGCCGTATGGCCATTTAATTGAATTGGCCGCATGGCTGGTCACTTGCTTGGCCACATGGCATTTGCTGTTTGCATGACCATTAAATAATTGTAGCTACATATGCACATTTTTGTGCTTAGCCGCATATGCACTGTGCTTGCATTTAATTTTATATACTGGCCGCATAAGGCATTAATTGCTTGGCCTTTTGTGCATGAAAAGGGCATGCATTGTAATTAGCTTTGCTGGCCTTAAATAGTTGGCCGCATGGCCTTTATATTAAAATGCATTAATTAATTACCTTTGGCCAATCAAGTTGGCCGTATGGGAACAGTACTTAGCCGCATATGGCCAACTCATTTGTTGGCCAATTAATTATTGCATTAGCATTAGCATACAACTTGCACTTAGTCGCATGGAATATTTGTAGCCGCATACAAGCAATATTGCTTGAAATATTAGCATTTGCTTGCATGGAGTAAAGCCTTGCATGCATTTAACGTAGGCTTACATGCATTAGAAATAATTTATTAGCATTGCATGTATTTAACATAGGTTGCATGCATTAGCCTATAATTAATGCATTAGCTTGTTTAATGCATTAGCCTATATTTAATGCATATAGCTAATCACCTGCTCATTTGGCCGCATAAGAATTGTTTTGCTAGGCCATTGGGCAAGCATTCATGGCATGCATGGCCATTTAAGTATTAATCTTGCATGCTTTTTAGCTTGCATGCTTTTTACATTAAATGTTTGTAGCCGCATGCTGTTACTTGGTGATATTAGTCAGCCGCATATGGCATTACCCATTGTGTGCTGGCCGCGTATATGTTCATGGCCACATGGCCATTTATATTTTTGGCCGCATATGCTTATCAGTAGTTGGCCGCATGGCCAAGTACATTATTGGCCGCATATGGCCAATGGCCTTTTATTTAACATGCTTTTATATATTTGCCTTGGCCATTTAAAACAGTACTTAGCCGCATATGCATTGCTTGCTTGAATGCATTGCAGGCAGCTTGCTTGAGCCGTATATACACTGTTGTATGGCCTTGCATGCAATTGCTTGCATGAATATTTAATTTCTAGCCGCATGGCATACTTGCATTAATTGCGGGTCCCACTATCTTTTGTCTTATTTGTCTTTACAATTATATTATGATTGATAGTGACTTGCTGGCCGCATGAAACTTTTTCTGAGCCGCATGAGTCCTCCACAGCTCTTGCTCCTGCTAATATTTAATTACCACATGAATACTTGTGCCATATTAATTGTTTCCTGACACGATGGTGATCCGTTGTGGTACACTTTTGACAATGACATGACTTGATAGTGGCCCGACGTGGCGTACTCCTGACAGTGAACTTGACATGATAACTTGACAGTGAACTTGACATGATAACTTGACACTGAACTTGACATGATAACTTGACAGTGAACTTGACATGATAAACCTGACATGATATATCTCGACATGCTGTTGCGATGGCTAGCTTGACATGACAAGATTGAATGACCTGGACACTGTGGACGATTGTGCTTGTACAAATGAACCCGTCTTGTCTTACATCATGTCTAGGACAGGGATCCCTGAGTACCACGGTCAGGGGTACCTACTGAAATTGACTAAGGCTAATAACTAGAATAACACAGTAGTCATGAAGAGATTTCCCAGCTACAGGCAATCCCGTTATTTGGGCGCCCCACTTGGGATCTGTAGCCTGCCGTCGAGTAGGGCACATTTCCAGCACACTGTCATGTGTTGCACCCTCTAAGTCATCTAAGGGTATATACATTTTCTGGACGATGTACCCACTTGAATTCAACCCCTAATTGCGTCCAAATAGCCTAGATGGTCTGCAGGACTTGTGGCTGTAGAATAATCTCATTGCATCTTGCTAGTAATTAGGCCTGTGATAACCCTAGTTAGTTAAAGTATCAAGCCGTACTTATTGCTTGGCCGTGAAATGTTGGATGGAGTTCAATCAGTCTAGTCTTGTCTTGATCCTGTACAAGATTGTTACATGTCCTGATTTCTTATATTATCTTGCCGATAAATGGTGGGAGAAACCAAGTTATGTTCAGATGAAGGGTTACAATCCCAGTCCTTGTTTGGTTTACGGGTTGTAACCTGGTTATCTGAATAGTCCCATGGTTATCTCATCGTATATCACCTGTCATGCTTTTTTCTTAATTACTGTCTTTTATTATGTAATTATCACTACCAAAATACACTAAATTAGCGACGGATGTTTAGCGATGGAATTTTTCCGTCGGCGTTAGCGACGGCTTCGTGGCCGCTCACCGACTGATTATCGACCACACGCCTTTGCCATTTTTATTTTAATTTTAGGGGGAGGAAAGGTCGCATATCCGTCGCTAGGCTGTCGGAATTATAGCGACGGATGTCCAGTCGACACTACGTAGTCGATTATTTAGCGAAAATTGTGTAGGAATTTGGCGGTACATTTCTTTGACTACGTAGCGACGGATATTCAGTCGGCACTTAGCAAACAGGGCGACTACTGGGCGACGGGTTTTTCTACGTCGCTAGTCCGTCGCTATATATACGTACCAGACTTTAAATGAAACGGCAGGGAAAACTTTTTGTATTCCCCCCAAATTCACTCTCTCTCCTCTCTCTCTCTCCTCATCTCTCTCTCTCTCGTCGGTGTCGGGCTTCGGTGATCGGCGTCGGTGTCGTCGACGGCGTCGGCGTCCTTTTCCTCTCTCTCTCCCAAAGTTAACCCCCTCTCTCTCTCTCTCGATCTCTCTCTCTCTCTCTCTCTCTCTCACGGTGTCGTATAGGGGCTGGGCGGCGCGCTTGGGACTGGGCCGTCCGGGGCTGGGCGGCTGGCTTGGGTCGGGGGCTGGGCGGTGGGCTTGGGGCGGGGGCGTCGGGGGCTGGGCGGCGGGCTTGGGGCTGGGGCGTCGGGGGCTGGGCGGTGGGCTTGGGGCGGCGGCGTCGGGGGCTGGGCGGCTGGCTTGGGGCGGGGGCGTCGGGGGTTGGGCGGCTGGCTGGGTCGGAGGCTGGGCGGTGGGTTTGGGGCTGGGGCGTCAGGGTCTGGGAGGCGGGCTTGGGGCTGGGGGCGTCGGGGGCTGGGCGGCTGGCTTGGGTCGGGGGCTGGACGGTGGGCTTGGGGCGGTGGCTGGGCGGCTGGCTTGGGGCGGGTGCGTCGGGGGCTGGGCGGCAGGCTTGGGACGGGGGCGTCGGGGTCTGGGAGGCGGGCTTGGAGCTGGGGCGTCAGGGGCTGGGCGGATGGCTTAGGTCGGGGGCTGGACGGTGGGCTTGGGGCGGCGGCGTCGGGGGCTGGACGGTTGGCTTGGGGCGGGTGCGTCGGGGGCTGGGCGGCTGGCTTGGGGCGGGGGCGTCGGGGCTATTTACAACCGACGCACAGCCATAAGCACTCTTCATATATATATGCAACCGAACTACTGGACGGCGGGCTTGGGGCGGCGGGCTTTGGTCGGGGGCGGCGGGTGGCTTTGCTTCTCAAATTTATCTGAGTTTATATATTGGCTAAATAATGTGTTATCCATATTGGGTGTTCCATTAGTTTGGTGGTGTTTGGATTAGTAAATATGAATATGGGGTTTGGATTCATGGTGTATATGTTTACTGTCTCAAGGACAGTGCGAGTTCTATCAGTTGTGTGCTTCTGTATAGATGTATATATCTATACATTTAGTTGTGATATACATATGTGTATGTGACAATCTCAGTTAACGACGGACTAGTTACCGGTTAGCGACGGATATTTCCAGCTCTATTTGCATTAATCTACGGTACGACATGGTGATCAGGACATAGTCCCTGCAGCCATTCGACTGGCGAGGCAGAAACTATATAGCCGTAGATAAAGTTGACTGTCTTTCGACCCTCATCCCTCGGCAATGATGATACGATAACCTATCACTATATCTTATATAGTAGTAGATGATGTCTTAGTATTACATTAAGTGAGTTCATCTTGATTCTGTTATATCCTTCAGATACTAGATACGATAAGAACATGTACTACACGATATGTATACAGAATATAGATGATTCACACTAATGTATGCTAGAATGAATTTTGGGTTGTGTTCTGAGCCATCCGTTCTCACAATTAAAACACATAGGAATTAGTAGTGTGAGAGCGCCGGAGAGAGTGAGAGCGCCGGAGGAGGAGAGGAGAGAGAGAGAGAGAGTAAAATGGTACGACATGGTGAAGTAGTATTGTATTTTGGCTCCAGTTCCAGCTCCATTTACATTAATCTACGTTACGACATGGTGATCAGGACATAGTCCCTGCAGCCATTCGACTGGCGAGGCAGAAACTATGTAGCCGTAGATAAAGTTGACTGTCTTCCGACCCTCATCCCTCGGCAATGATGATACGACAACCTATCACTATATCTTATATAGTAGTAGATGATGTCTTAGTATTACATTATGTGAGTTCATCTTGATTCTGTTACATTCTTCAGATACTAGATACGATAAGAACATATACTACACCATATGTATAGAACATAGATGATTCACACTAATGTATGCTTGAATGAATCTTGGGTTGTGTTCTGAGCCATCCGTTCTCACACTTGGCAAAAAATCAAATTTTTTATACTTTATCGGCTTTCGAAAATGTACTCAAATTACATGCTGGTTCCTTTAGTTAGCTTGCTTATGTTACAATTATATTATTTGTGACTATCGATCTTACCAGATGACACCCATGACCAGAGGAGCGGCACGTCGTTTGAGGAAAACAGTGAATGCTGAGGTGGCTCCTCCTACAGTTAAGGAGGAAGTGGCACCGGTTGCTAGTGAGACCGGGAGTTCTATTCATCCAGCACCGGTAGCTAGTGAGACCGGGAGTTCTCTTCAAGCAGTCCTTGCAAGGGACGACATCTCTTCTCACGCCAAAAATCTTGCTTTTTCGAGGTGGTTGCGTGATCGTATCACTGAGCGTTTGCGTGAGCAGCGTGGTTCTCATTAGCTATTAGTACTTATTTGTATTGGACTATTTGTATTGAGTTGTTTTTGTATTAGACTATTTGTATTGGACTACATATATGAATTAGAACTGTGTCAATCTCTGGATTGTATTGGACTACGACATGGTGATCAGGACATAGTCCCTGCAGCCATTCGACTAGCGAGGCTGAAACTATGTATCCGTAGATAAAGTTGACTGTCCTCCGACCCTCATCCCTCGGCAATGATGATACGACAACCAACAAGAGAGAATACTCTGAGAGATCCATCTGAGTATGACGTATACTCTGAGAGATCACCTTTACAAGAATGATATCAGTAGTGGGATTGAGTGCTGGAGGAGATATTATCAGAGTATACGTCCTACTTAGATGGGTCTCTCACCGTTATTATTTTTTTCTGACGGCATGGTGGATGTGCTCCCTCAACAGATTCTTGCTCCGAGCCAAAACTTTGCCCCGGAGCTCAAGTGGACATCCTTGGTGTAGAGCTCGAGTGAGAGGTTCCTGACAGCATGGTGGTCTCCTTTGTCAAAGTATCCGTGCTCATCCCATATTGGTTGTAGGACGAGTATGGATACTTTGACAAAGGAGACCACCATGTTGTCAGGAACCTCTCACTCGAGCTCTACACGAAGGATGTCCACTTGAGCTCTGGGGAAAAGTTTTGGCTCGGAGCAAGAATCTGTTGACGGAGCACATCCACCATGCTGTCAGAAAAAAATAGTAACGGTGAGAGACCCATCTGACTAGGACGTATACTCTGATAATATCCCCTCCAGCACTCAATCCCACTACTGATATCATTCTTGTAAAGGTGATCTCTCAGAGTATACGTCCTACTCAGATGGATCTCTCAGAGTATCCTCTCCGGTTGGGTTGGGTTCTGAGCCATCCGTCCCAGGGATTTGATTCTGTATTTTGGTTTCTGTATTTTGGCTCCAGCTCTATTTGCATTAATCTACGGTACGACATGGTGATCAGGACATAGTCCCTGCAGCCATTCGACTGGCGAGGCAGAAACTATGTAGCCGTAGATAAAGTTGACTGTCCTTCGATCCTCATCCCTCGACAATGATGATACGACAACCTATCACTATATCTTATATAGTAGTAGATGCTGTCTTAGTATTACATTATGTGAGTTCATCTTGATTCTGTTACATTCTTCAGATACTAGATACAATAAGAACATATACTACACCATATGTACAGAACATAGATGATTCACACTAATGTATGCTATAATGAATCTTGGGTTGTGTTCTGAGCCATCCGTTCTCACACTTGAAGATAAATCGAATTATAACGACGGATATTAGGTTACTCTTCAGGATAATTGATGTCTATTTTATATTAATTTGGTTTGGTCTATATGATTCTTGGATAATTGGTGTGCATTAAATTCGTATGTGCATATTTGGTCTATGTGATTGTTGGATAATTGGTGTGCATTATATATTGGTTTGGTTTATGCATATTTTTGTGAACAGGAAAAGTGCTGCAATTTTTTTTGAAAAAATTCTCAGTTACCGACGGACTAGTGACCGGTTAGCGACGGATATTTCCAGCTCCATTTGCATTAGTTTACGGTACGACATGGTGATCAGGACATAGTCCCTGCAGCCATTCGACTGACGAGGCAGAAACTATGTAGCCGTAGATAAAGTTGACTGTCCTCCGACCCTCATCCCTCGGCAATGATGATACGACAACCTATCACTATATCTTATATAGTAGTAGATGATGTCTTAGTATTACATTAGTGAGTTCATCTTGATTCTGTTACGTTCTTCAGATACTAGATACGATAAGAATATATACTACACCATATGTACAGAACATAGATGATTCACACTAATGTATGCTAGAATGAATCTTGGCTTGTGTTCTGAGCCATCCGTTCTGATCAAGCATCTTCCTTCTTCTCTCCTCCACCATGGCTCTGA
This sequence comes from Iris pallida, assembly GCA_029216955.1. NCBI lineage: Eukaryota > Viridiplantae > Streptophyta > Magnoliopsida > Asparagales > Iridaceae > Iris > Iris pallida. The sequence goes on from JANAVB010021600.1 coordinate 45,918,249, forward strand.
ACCCATCTGCTCCTCCCTACTTTCCTTCTTTTTATTTGACTCTCTCAGCCACATATGATATCCAGCTCAAGTGTAGAGTCGGGGAAGAAGAAATGGGAGGAAGAGGAGGGGGAAGCAGCACAGCCGGCGGCATGACCCGGAGGAAGTACAAAGGTTTTCTTCAACAGCCGTAGGAGAACTATAAGGATATATCTTTTCACAACATGTCATCTTGTCAAAGACCCTTCATGTGAATATCATGTTACCGCGGTGTCGGAAGACTAACATGTCATAAGTTTTTAAGCCGTGTGTTTTGACATAATCTTCCCAACTCTTTCCTCCTATGTAGTAATCTTGCATTATTACATAGCAGGAACGAGTTTGGAGGATTATGACAAAACACACGGCTTAGAAAATTATGACATGTTAGTCTTCCGATACCGCGGTAACATGGTTGTCACATTAAGGGTCTTTGACAAGGTGATATGTTGTGAAAAGATATATCCTTATAGTTCTTCTACGTCTGTTGAAGAAAACCTCTGTACTTCCTCCGGGTCATGCCGCCGGCTGTGCTACTTCCCCCTCCTCTTCCTGCCCACTTCTTCTCCCCCGACTCTACACTTGAGCTGGATATCATATGTGGCTGAGAGAGTCAAATAAAAAGAAGGGAAGTAGGGAGGAGCAGATGGGTTCAGAGCCATAGTGGAGGAGAGGAGAAGGAAAATGCTTGATCAGAACGGATGGCTCAGAACACAAGCCAAGATTCATTCTAGCATACATTAGTGTGAATCATCTATGTTCTTATCGTATCTAGTATCTGAAGGACGTAACAGAATCAAGATGAACTCACTAATGTATGCTAGAATGAATCTTGGGTTGTGTTCTGAGCCATTCATTCCGATACTTGGCAATTAAGCCATTCGACTGGCGAGACAGAAACTATGTAGCCGTAGATAAAGTTGACTGTCCTCCGACCCTCATCCCTCGGCAATGATGATACGACAACCTATCACTATATCTTATATAGTAGTAGATGATGTCTTAGTATTACATTAGTGAGTTCATCTTGATTCTGTTACGTCCTTCAGATACTAGATACGATAAGAACATATACTACACCATATGTACAGAACATAGATGATTCACACTAATGTATGCTAGAATGAATTTTGGGTTGTGTTCTGAGCCATTCGTTCTCATACTTGGCAATTAAGCATGTGAAATAGAACTGATTATGTTTAGTTTGTCTTACGATACAGATTTTCACATCCAAATTGAAATGGATCGTTACTTCGTTGATCGTAAATGGATGTACTAGCGGATCAACCTCCTGGACCGTAGGTACTTATAAGTATTGACCGTATCGGATAACTATCGATCTATCGTTTTGGTATGGGCCGTATCGGTTGGTATTGGTCTTAGCGAATTGGTATCGTCCTATCCGATATGTATCGGCCGTATAGCTAGGATTCATATTGGCTTTATCGATTTGGTATCGGTCATATCCGATAGGTATCGGCCGTGTTGGATTAGTATAGACCATTTCGGATTAGTATCGTGGAAGGTTTAGTAACAACTGTACTTGGATTTCTCTCTTCTAGAGCTAGATTATCATTGCAAGAGAGTCACGAGAGCGTAACTGGCCAGTTACAGAACATACATACTTCCTTTTCAATCTCGTTTTTTCTGATGGAAAAGGAAGCATGTATGTTACTGTAACTGGCCAATCACGATCTGGTGATTCTCTTGCAATGGTATTCTAGCTCAAGAAGAGAGAAATTCAAGTACAGTTGTTACTAATCCTTCCACGATACTAATCCAAAATGGTCTATACTAATCCAATACGGCCGATACCTATCGGATATGACCGATAACAAATCGATAAGGCCAATATGAATCCTAGCTATTCGGCCGATACATATACATATCGGATATAGGACGATACCAATTTGTTAAGGCCAATACCAATATGATACGTTCTATACCAAACCGATAGACCGATACTAATCTGATACACTAGATACTAAGTACATCCGGCCTATACCAGCGGATCCACCAATTACTGCACGATAGGCTCAACGAATCCAGTTACATCCGATTATTGGTGAGTACATGATTATATAGTAATTCTGTTAGTCTTGTGATACAGATTTTTACTCTCTCATGCTACCAACGTCACAACTTTTCCAGTGCTGCTCCCTCTAATGATGATGAACGCAAAAAACCAACGTCACAACTTTTATAACTTGAGTAAATTTCTTTACCCTATATGAAAATTTTTGTTGTCAGAAAGATGGCTCCTAGGACTCGTCGAGGTGGTGCTGCTAGTCGAGGAAGGGGTCGAGGCAAGAAACCCTTGGAGGTCGACACGGAGGAAGTCTCCGTCGTCAAACAAGAGCCGGTGACTGTTAAGGAGAAGGTGTTACCAAAGGTCGAGGTCAATGAAGAACCGATGACCATCAGGGAAGAGATTGCTCCCAAGCTTGAAGTTAAGGAGGAGCCACCGTCAGAGAGTAGTAGCATCGGGACCGACCCTCCTGTCCCTACAGAAGACCTCAACCAGATTGAGCCTTCGTATGAAAAGTAGCTGATAGAATGGTACATGCCTCAACGCAACTATGATCCCTGGCTGTGAGGATTCATCGTCTGACTTGTGGTCTTTGTTGAGGCCAAAGTCGATTTTTCTATGTGTTTTAGAATATTTGTGAAAATTTTGGAATATTTGTGCTATGATCGGATTATAACGATGGATATTAGGTTACTCTTCCGGATAATTGATGTCTATTTTATATTAATTTGGTTTGGTCTATATGATTCTTGGATAATTGGTGTGCATTAAATTCGTATGTGCATATTTGGTCTATGTGGTTCTTGGATAATTGGTGTGCATTATATATTTGGTCTATGTGATTGTTGGATAATTGGTGTGCATTATATATTGGTTTGGTTTATGCATATTTTTGCGAACAGGAATAGCGCTGTAATTTTTTTTTCAAAATATTCTCAGTTAGCGACGGACTTGTGACCGTTTAGCAACGGTTATTACCAGTTTCCGACTACTTTTCGACGGCTATTCCGTCGCTAACTGGAGATTTGAAAATGTTTCCAGGTAGCGACGGATGGTCGACGGAATATCCGTCGGCATGGTATATAGATCGACGGAATAGCGACGACCTATCCGTCGCCCTTGTTCTAGAAATACCAAGAATTTCCAGAACATGCTCGACGGATAATCTGTCCGTATTCCGTCGATATATAGCGACGGAATAGCGACGAATAATCCGTCGCCATGGTGCTGGAAATTCTTGGCATTTCCAGAACCTGATCGACGGATAGTCCGTCAGCACACCGTCGCTAATCCGTCGTTCGTACCGACGACTACCGACGGATGAGCGACGGAACGATACGCTCTGATACGCGATTACGACGGGTTACCGACGGTATTTTACGTCGCTATTGTCTACACAGTTCAGTACTTAATAGTTGAAATGGACGACAGTCCGTCGGAAATGCGTCGCTATTGTCTACACAGTTCAGTACTTAATAGTTGAAATCGACAAGCCGTCGCTATTCCGTCGCTTGATGACTACGTAGCGACGGACCGTTATTAGCGACGTGCTGATTGTCGACGGATTTTTTTGGCCAAAAACCGTCAGTGATCGGTCGCTAATACTAATTACCGTTGGATTGGCGACGGATAGGGCCGTCGCTAAAACGATAAATTTTGGTAGTGTATGTTCTTGTGCTAATTGCTGATTTTAGTTCCTAAGTGAAGCCTCCTTTGTGGCACTTGCTCTTTCTGGGGTCTGACCTAGCTGGTTTTGTATGGCCAGATTTCGGAGCAGCTCTCGAGGATCTACCGACTTTCCAGCCAGATGGTGACCACCAGGCGTAACCCTGACAACGAGTGGGTTTATTTTGGCTCTTCCACTCTATTGTAAAAATATTCTTTTGAGGCATTTAGCCGACGAGCACGTGTTAGCTCGATTGCACCTTTATTTATTGTCTGCCTACGGGCTGTAACATGATTGACAGATCTTAGGGTTGATCATGTATTGACTAAACTCTTGCTAGTCTTCACATTTTGTAACGACTAGCTTCATGATCAGCTGAATATGTAATGTTTGGGACGCATTACTATTGTATATTTGGTGATCGTACATCTTGTAACATTTACTTACTTGCTTGTGATTGAGACACTAGGCTTGTTATTGACCATAAGAGACTGATAGATTGTAGATAAATCCTCATATATCTAGACAGTCGTGACCGTATAGTGAGGTAGATTCCATTTCATTATACGTAGCTGGCTATTTGCGCCCCCGCTCTCCAGTATTCTGGTTCTGGGGCGTTACATTAGTGACCACACATTGGATAATAAGGTATTGGTATATCTCATACGGCCTTGACACAAACTTTACCACGTATTGTGAGTCACATATAGGACACGTACTCGCGTAGTCGGCCGGCCACCGATACGTATGAGGCGTGAGACAGTTAGGAGTAACTGCCAATAGAATTGCATGCTAGTAGACTTGGCAGTTACTAGATGGTCATATGAGTCATGGATGTGACTCCGTTAGGCATTGGAAGGGAAGAACAGTTCCTTGATATATGGGCCATATTTATATACTGCTATTATACCTGAAGCTCCGTTGGAGACGCAGGTTCACCCTATTGTACTGATTCCCTCTGACGTTCAGGGAACATTATGGACGTTTTCTTACTGATTCCTTCTGACGTTCGCCGAACGTTATTGACGGATTGTACTGATTCCTTATGTGAGGGACGATGCCACTGCTATACAGCCCGAATGCCCATATGTGAAGGATTGTTCTATATTTCATATTTACTATAGTACGGTTAGGTACCCTATTGCATGCATCCCTTATTTTCTATTATATATCACAGTTTATATGGCATGGTGTTTTCTTGTATCTTGTTACGTCCCTCTGAGGACCTGGTTATCTCTCCAGGTGTGTGCTTCTGTGATATTACAGGTGTTCTAGCCGAGGTCGTGATCTTCTCTTTTTATTCGGAGATGACGTGTCTTGGGTCTTTCTTGCTACTCTTGCCAAATCATTCAGTTTCCATGTATATTTTTCCTTACTTGTTGGTATTGGATTTGTCTCCGCCCAACATATTGTACTAAGATTTATTACAGTTGATTATATGATATTTGTTATTTTTATATTTGTGGATGAGATTAGATCACTCTTGGTTTACTACATTTTACTGCTTATGTATTCATACGAGATTTTCATATATTGGAGTATACTTCGTATGTATACAGCTGGCATGTGTATGTACCTAGCCCTACGTATTTTGGGACTGGGGCGTTACAACCAGTATCAAAATACATAGTCTAACAACATGACTACTATCAAGAAGTCCCGAGCAACTACACAAACTAGACGAGTTTTCCTACAGGTACATCCTCGTAAGATAAAGTCGGATCCTCGATGGCAACTCCATAATAGGAATCACATAGCAACTCCTCCTCGGTAAGTATACCTACAACGTTATCCTGTCAGGACGGGAGGAAGTATTGATTCTAGCAAACTAAATATACGAAATATGAAATGAACATGAGTGTAATAAACAGGAATCATGTCATATCACAATCTATCATGGCAAGGAATACATATGTCATAGAGACAGATGTATATATAATGTTTAAAACTGTAGCAGGTACGTGATCGTCAATAGGTGTACAATGTACATGGGTACATAATGAAATATACTTCCGTAAAAGTGATACAACGATAGATGTACATACGCACAAATCCGCTTTAAGATAAAGGCCTACGGCGTAGTAACATATAAAATAAAACTTTGCTCGCTACGGTAGAGGGGGCATGATCATGTACTCAACTATCAGTTTTCTCATAATCCAGATTCTAAACATGTGAGAGATATGAGAATAGCATAAAACATGGTGGATACCGAGAGCAGTATAAAGCATGTGAAACATGTAGAGAGATATGACTTGCAGTTTAGATATCGGTATTTTAACATGGTTTATACACAAATCATTATATGCTGTAAATAAAGTTTGTAGAGGGACTTGCCTCTAGAAAAGAAAAGTAGTGAAGAAAATGCTATAGATGTCTGGTGTCTCGTCACTGTAAAAATAATACATAAACTTAGTTTTCATACTAAGTTAAACACTAGGACACTAGCCGTGCGACACGACTTTCTGACTGGACACCTAGCCAAATGGTGAATTTTAGCATAGAAGACCAATATGGGGTGACACAATACCTAAAATAACTTTCAAGGGCCTTTACACTATGGTAGGGTGGGTCCAATACTTCAATATCCCAAAATTACACAAAACATCGTAAGTCGTAATTAATCAATAATTAAATCAGACTGTACACTGGTTCCAACAATTTTTAAAATAGACAAAAAGATCAATTATACATAAAATAAAGTACCAAAATGATCCTTGTTAATTATAGAAATTTATATTAATTTTTCTGGAATTTATAAACCCTCATAGATATTTATTAAAAATCAGTAAACATATGTATCCTGAAGATGAGTTCTGTTTTCCTATTTTTATAAAATGCAAAAAGTAATCATTCAATACTGAAAAAATTATTTTAAATTAGATAAATTAACATAGTATTTAAATACAATTTTTTCCATATTTTTAAAACAAATAAATATATATAAAAATTCAAAAACTGCAAGTAACAATTTCTGGAAAATAATTAATTATTTATTTACTATTTTATCCACGTATACGAAATTGAACCGAAGTCCAGATACGGACCCAAAGCCATGAATTAAGTCCGATATCACTCGTACAGGCCTTGAATGTATTTAGGCTCATTTGAGTCCACAAAATCCATGCTAGGTCTGGACTCAAAAGGCCGTAATTAATCGAAATACGAAAATACATATATTAATATATATATATATATATATATATATATATATATATATATATATATATATATATATATATATATATATATATATATATATATATATATATATATATATAAATGAATATTAAAACATTTTAATAATGTATATATTAAGGTAGTGAAATACATAAGTCATAGAATTTAATAAAAATAAAATAACTTGTAAATTTATACAAAGTAACATTTTGCACAAAATCATATATATATATATATATATATATATATATATATATATATATATATATATATATATATATATATATTTTTATATATATATATATATATATATATATATATATATATATATATATATATATATATATATATATATAAATATATATATGTTTATAAATATCTATATATAACAAATACATTTATATATATATATATATATATATATATATATATATATATATATATATATATATATATATATATATACAAAAAATACTTAATATATAAAATACATATATAGGCGTACGTGTCCGTCGAGCAGTGGCTTTCGGGGGCGTTGCACGGCGGAGGAGACGTCGGGGTGGTCGGAAAAAAATAGCGCGGTGGTCGTCTCGTCGAGGCGCATCGATTGGTGGTGGTCGGAGGCGTCGACGTGGCCTGTAGGGGTGGCGCTCCTAGATTTAGGGTTCCGGCGAACTTGTCGGAGACGAAATAGGTTAGGGCGGTGGCTAGGGTTGTCGGGGAGGTGTCTAGGGTTAGGGTTTAGGTCGGGGGGCTTTTATAGGCTGGAGAGGCGGTGGAATTAGGGTTTAGATTAGGGTTTAGGGTTAGGGTTTCGGTCGAATTAGTCGGAGATGACGACGGAGAAGGCGGTGATCGGGTAGCCAATTAGCAGAACCCCCCCTCCTTAAATCTAGTTTTACAAAAAGCCCCCACCGCCATACAGTTTGCAAAAAAATGAATTTGCAAAATACCCCCCCTCCCCGCGCACTACTCTATGCAAATAAAATTTGCACAGACAAATTTGAATATTACATGCTGCATTTAAAACATTTAAATATTTGTAAAAAGTAATTAAAACAATTTAATAATTTACAAATTGATATTTTTGGCTTTAAAAATCATTTAAAAATTCTAGAAAATTTCTAATAATTATAATAATTCATTTTAAGGGTATAAATGTCATTAAAATAATAAATCCTTATTTAAATTAAATAACAATATTTAGGGGCTTACAAATCTTTTCTCCTTGAAAAATTTTGTCCTCGAAATTCACAAGGATAAAAGACTTTACAAATATTCTAACATAGCTAGCAATGCAAACAAATGACTAAGGCTACTATTAAGACTAACCTCTAAGGTATCAAGCGGGAATGGGTGGTTCCTTCACGGCTTTTGGGTCGAACAAGTAAGGATATCTCTCCCTCATGTCCGACTCCCTCTCCCAAGTAGATTCTCCCGGAGAGTGACGGTTCCAAGCTACTCGGACCAAGGGTATGACTTTGTTCCTCAGTCTCTTCACCCTCCTGTCCAATATCTCCACTGGCTGCTCAGTAACTGCAAGGCCATGTCCGATCTCCAACTCTGAATAATCTAGCACATGGCTGGGGTCTGGAATGTATCTTCTCAGCTGAGACACATGAAAGACATTGTGAACTCCTGCTAGGTTGTGTGAAAGTGCAACCCTGTAAGCTACCTCTCCGATCCTCCCAAGTATCTCGAACGGTCCAATGTATCTGGGGCTCAACTTGCCGCCTCGTCCGAACCGGATCGTCCCTCTAGTAGGTGATATCTTCACCAGTACCATATCTCCGTCAGCGAACTCCATCGATCTACGACTAGCATTAGCCCAGTGTTTCTGCCTGTCCTGAGTGACTCTGAGCCTGTCTCTGATCATCCTGACCTTCTCTGCTGCATTCGTGATCATCTCTGGCCCAAGCATAACTCTATCCCCAACATTATCCCAAAAGAGCGGTGTACGGCATCGTCGTCCATATAGTGCCTCAAAAGGAGACATACCGATGCTGGCTTGGTAGCTGTTGTTGTATGAAAACTCTACCAAGTGTAGATGGCTCTCCTATGATTCGCCAAAGTCCAGCACACAAGTCCTCAGCATGTCCTCTAGCGTCTGTATCGTCCTCTCGGACTGTCCGTCTGTCTGTGGGTGGTACGCTGTACTGAACTTGAGCCGACTGCCCAACTCCTCCTACAAGCTCCTCCAGTAGTGGGACGTGAATCTGCTATCTCGGTCCGATACAATGCTCACTGGTACTCCGTGCAAGCGAACTATCTGCTGCATGTATAGCTCTGCCAACTTTTCGGTGGAGAGCCCCACCTTGAAGGGTATAAAGTGTGCACACTTCGTCAGCCTGTCAACGATGACCCATATGGCATCCTTCCCTCCTTGGGAACGAGGAAGCCCTGAGACGAAGTCCATCGTAATGTGTTCCCACTTCCACTCAGGAATGGGTAACAGCTACAATAGACCAGCTGGCCTCTGACGCTCCGTCTTGACCTGCTGGCAAACTAGGTATCTCGAAATAAAATACGATACATCTCTCTTCATCCCGTGCCACCAAAGATGTTCCCGCAAGTCACGATACATCTTGTTGGCACCAGGGTGAATAGAATATCGCGATCGGTGCGCCTCCTGCAAGACTGCCTCTATCAGCTCTCCCCTCAGAATGCATAACCGACTGCTATGCCTCTAGGATTCATCCTCTGCTACGGTAAAGTCATCTAGCAATCTAGTTAAAGCTTGGACTCTGAGTCTGCGGAGGCTCTCATCTGTAGACTGTGCCTCCTTTATCTGCTCTATCACACCTGACTGAATATTTAGCGCCATCATCTGTATCACTGATCCTGGCCGAACTATCTCGATACCGAGCTTCTCCAGATCTTTCCGTAAATGCCGATCTATCATCAGATACCATGCCATCGGATGCCTGCTCAGCGCATCCTCCACCACATTTGCCTTTCCGGGATGATACTGTAAATCGATGTCGAAGTCCTTCATCAACTCCAACCATCGTCTTTGCCTCATGTTCAGCTCCTTCTGCGTGAACACATACTTCAAGCTCTTGTGGTCAGTAAAGATTTCCACTCGCTCTCCGTATAAGTAGTATTTTCACAACTTAAGTGCAAAGATCACCGCAGCTAACTCTAGGTCGTGGGTAGGATAGTTTCGCTCATGAGTCCGTAATTGCCTAGATGCATAAGCAATCACTTTTCCATGCTGCTATAGGACACATCCTAGCCCCTTTTTCGAAGCGTCGTTGTATATGGTGAAACCTCCAGATCCTGAAGGTAATGTCAGAACTGGAGCGGTCGTCAGCCTCCTCTTCAGCTCCTCAAATGCTGCCTGACAGTCCTCTGACCAGATGTACTCTGCGTCCTTCCACGTCAGTTTCGTCATGGGTTCAGCTATCCTAGCAAAGTCCTGGATGAACTTTCTATAATAGCCTGCTAAACCCAATAAGCTCATGATCTCTGAAACTGACGTCGGAGCCTTCCATGTCTCAACGGCAGTAATCTTCCTGGGATCCACTGAGAACCCCTCTCCAGTGACTACATGACCGAGAAACTCCACTCGGTCTAAAAGAACTCATACTTCGACAATTTGGCATACCACCTCTCCTGCCTCAGAATCCCTAAAACTGTCCGCAAGTGCTCTGCGTGCTTCTCCGACGTCTTCGAGTATATCAGGATGTCGTCGATAAATACTACGACGAACTTATCCAGATACTGGTGAAATATCTTATTCATCAAGTTCATAAAGACAGCTGGCGTATTTGTGAGACCAAATAGCATCACCAAAAACTCGTACTGCCCATACTTCGTGTTGAACGTCATCTTCTGGATGTCTGCAGCCCTGACTTTCATCTGGTGGTAACCGGATCTTAAATTTATCCTGGAAAATATCTTCGCCCCACTCAACTGGTCGAACAAATCATCTATCCTGGACAGAGGATATTTGTTCTTAATGGTGATGGTATTCAACGCCCGATAGTCAATGCATAACCGGACTATACCATCCTTCTTGGGCACAAATAATACTGGCGCTCCCGATGGAGAAGTACTAGATCGAATGAAATACTTTTTTAACAGGTCATCAATCTGCTCCTTCATCTCTACGGCCTCCTTGGGGTTCACTCTATAGCAAGTCCGGAATACTGGTGATGAACCCGGTACTAAATCTATAGTGAACTCCACATCTCTGTCAGGCGGAAGTCCTGGAAGATCCTCTGAAAATACATCCATAAACTCTCTGATGATAGGGTATGGTGGTGCTAACTCCCCAACTGTCGCACAACAGTTCGGCTCTAGGCTGATCTCCGGCCCTGTCCTCCTAACACTGAATGGTGTCATACCTGGGGGGCTGAACAGAATACTACCCTCGTGACAGTCTATAGCTGCGTGAGCATATCTAAGCCAATCCATCCCCAATATGATATCATACCCGGGGAGTGGCATCAGAAAGAATCGTCCCCCAAACTCTCTCCCAGCTATAGTAATAGAGCATCTATAGATAGCCCTGATGGGTACTGGTCCGTCTTCCGTCATTACTCTACTCATCTCCTCGGTAGGTGTAGCTACTAAGTGGTGTTTATGCAAAAACTCTAATGACAGAAAGCTATGCAATACACCAGAATCAAACAAGCATAGAGCTAGAAAAGTATACAAATAAACATGACCTGTGATGACGTCGGCCAAATAATCTGGCTCCGAAACCTGCTCCGGCTCTGCCTCAAGAGCCAGACTATAAGCCTTCCCCTGGGGTCCCTTCTGCTGCTGCAGATGTTGCCCAAACCTCTGCTGCTGAGTCGGGAGCGACGGTCCTCTAGACGGTGGTCCGACACCTGGTACCCTCGCTATTGGGCACTTCCGAAGCTGGTGGGTGGCAGACCCCCAAGCTAAGCACTGCCTCAACCTTTTTCTGCAGACGGAGTAATCATGCCCTAGCCTTTGACATAATATACACAAAGCTCCCTTCTGCGGCTGAGGTCCCGGGGCTCTAACTGGTGGGGTTGGATGATGCGGTGTGGGAGGACGGTATGTCTGCTGGTACGGTACTGGTGCTCTCGGCTGGAAAGCCTAGCGCTTGGAAGGTCCCTCGTGGTGTACGAAAGCCGACCTCTTGCAAGACAGAAGACGTTCCTCTATGCTCCGGGCCAACTCTAGGCACTGGTAGTAGTTGGTCATCCCGTTCGCCACTAGGAGAATGCCAATATCTGGGACTAGACCATGGCAAAATCTACGCGTCATCTCCTCTGGGTCTGCAACCAGACTAGGAGCGAAACGGCTCAAACGACTAAACTCTGCTGCATATTCGTCAACAGAACGGTTCCCCTGCTGGATGTTCTGGAATCGTAGCCCCATAGCTACCCTAGCGGTGGTCGAGAAGAATTTCTTCTTGAACTGGATCTTAAACTGATCCCAAGTGGCTCTCCCTCTCGCGAATAGCGGCTCATTTCTGAACCAAACTCCTGCCAAGTCTGTCAGCAGAAATCCCGCTACCTTGTCCTGGAGGTCACCCGGCAACCTAGCTCCTAGGAGCTTCCTCTCTACCGAGTCTATCCAGTCATCTGCTACTACGATGCCCTCGGTCCCCATGAACTCCCTGGGGTTCAAACCTATGAAGTCTTTGATGTTCTCTGCTCTCTCCCGTGGCTCTACCGGGAGTGGGACCATGGTACGCTCCTCAAAATGCTCCATGCTCTGGCGGAGTAAGGTGGTCTGCTCCTGATGGGTTGTTAGGAACCCCTGGATCAGAGTGAGCAGTTGGTTCCCGTCGAGAGTGACGGAAGCCTGGGCAGGTATACTAATAGGTGGTGGTGGGAGTATCGGGTCCAGCTAGGACTATAATATGGAAGGTGGTGGAGGCATCTAAGTTTGTGGATTTGTGGAGTGGGAAAGTATGGTAGATGGAGGTGGAGGTGCATCGGTCAACTGGTCAACCGACTGGATAGGAAGTATATCATTCTCAGGTGTGGCATACTGGGATGAGCGGGTGAGCACCATCTAATAAATAAAAGAACTTATAAGGACTCTTTTAAGTAAACAATCATAAATAACAAGAAAGTCCAATTTGTAATAGCGAGCATATGTTGCGATGCGTTTCCTATGTTGCAATCCTAGCAATCCTCTAAGTGTTCTAAAATATTATTCCTAGTGTTGTATAGTTACCTTAAGTTCCTAATTGCAGGCATGCTTGGTACAATGACGTAACCAAACAATTTAGTCAGGACCTGCATGGGCCACCACTAAAAATATGTCACGATCCGCTACCCAAATTGTTGGGCCGGGCCGAGTCATGTCCAGCCTACGGTTGAGATAAAGCATAGTAAGCTGTTCTAAAGACAAATAAGATAAGACCAAAGTGTGCTAACAGTTTTATATGTCAAATTGAGTCAGAATATAACCAAACACAAAATCATCTCGTATATAAATATGTTCCGAAATACAGAGTTGAGACATAAAACTGGATACAGGACTAGTATCAAAATACATAGTCTAACAACATGACTACTATCAAGAAGTCCCGAGCAACTACACAAACTAGACGAGTTTCCCTGCAGGTACATCCTCGTAAGATAAAGTCGGATCCTCGATGGCAACTCCATAATTGGAATCACATAGCAACTCCTCCTCGGTAAGTATACCTACAACGTTATCCTGTCAGGACGGGAGCAAGTACCAATTCTAGCAAACTAAATATACGAAACATGAAATAAACAGGAGTGTAATAAACAGGAATCATGTCATATCATAATCTATCATGGCAAGGAATACATATGTCATAGAGACAGAAGTATATATAATATTTAAAACTGTAGCAGGTACGTGATCGTCAATAGGTGTACAATATGCAGGGGCACATAATGAAATATACTTTCGTACAAGTGATACGACAATAGATGTACATACGCACAAATCTGCTTTGAGATAAAGGCCTACGGCGTAGTAACATATAAAATAAAACTTTGCTCGCTACGGTAGATAGGGCATGATCACGTACTCAACTATCAGTTTTTCCATAACCCAGATTCTAAACATGTGAGAGATATGAGGATAGAATAAAACATGGTGTATACCGAGAGCAGTATAAAGCATGTGAAACATGTAGAGAGATATGACTTGCAGTTTAGATATCGGTATTTTAACATGGTTTATACACAAATCATTATATGCTGTAAATAAAGTTTATAGAGGTACTTGCCTCTAGCAAAGCAAGGTAGTGAAGAAAATGCTATAGATGTCTGGTGTCTCGTCACTGTAAAAATAATACATAAACTTAGTTTTCATACTAAGTTAGACACTAGGACACTAGCCGTGCGACACGACTTTCTGACTGGACACCTAGCCAAATGGTGAATTTTAGCATAGGAGACCAATGTGGGGTGACACAATACCTAAACTAACTTTTTAGGGTCTTTACACTATGGTAGGGTGGGGTCCAATACTACAATATCCCAAAATTACACAAAACATCGTAAGTCATAATTAATCAATAATTAAATCAGACTGTACACTGGTTCCAACAATTTTTAAGATAGACAAAAGGTTCAATTATATATAAAACAAAGTACCAAAATGATCCTTGTTAATTATAGAAATTTATACTAATTTTTCTGGAATTTATAAACCCTCATAGATATTTATTAAAAATCAGTAAACATATGTATCCTGAAAATGAGTTCTGTTTTCCTATTTTTATAAAATGCAAAAAGTAGTCATTCAATGTTGGAAAAATTATATTAAATTAGTTAAATTAACATAGTATTTAAATACAATTTTCCCATATTTTTACAGCAATTAAAATATATATAAAAATTTAAAAACAACAAGTAACAATTTCTGGAAAATAAATAATTAATTATTTACTATTTTATCCACGCATACGAAATTGAACCAAAGTCCAGATACGGGACCCAAAGCCATGAATCAAGTCCGATATTACTCGTACAGGCCTTGAATGTATTTAGGCTCATTTGAGTCCACAAAATCCATGCTAGGTCTGGAATCAAATGGCCGTAATTAATCGAAATACGAAAATACATATATTAAAATATATATATATATAAATGAATATTAAAACATTTTAATAATGTATATATTAAGGCAGTGAAATACATAAGTCATAGAAGTTAATAAAAATAAAATAACTTGTAAATTTATACAAAATAACATTTTGCACAAAATCATAATTGAAATATATATAATATATATATATATATATATATATATATATATATATATATATTATATATATATATATATATATATATATATATATATATATATATATTATAGTATATATATTATATATACAGAAAATACTTAATATATAAAATACATATATATATATATAAATACAGTATATATATATTATATATAACAGTATAGCATATATTAATATATATATATATATATATATATATATATATATATATATATATATAATATAATATATATTATATATATATATATATATATATATATATATATATATATATATATATATATATATATATATATATATATATATATATATAATATATATAATATATATATATATTTATATATATAAATAAATAAAAATATATAAATATATATATATATATAAATAAATATACATATATATATATACATATATATATAAATATATAAATACACACACACACACACACACACACACATATATATATACATATATAATAATAATAATAATAATAATAATCCGGCCCAAACCCATACCCGATATGAACAGTAAACCCATTAAACTAAAACCCGTTACTGTGCGGGTTTAAATCCATTAACACAAACCAAACCCGTTAACCCAATTTATTTAAAACCGTGTCCTGACAGTTTGGGACACGGGCACACGAATCCTGTGTCCATAGCTAGCACGACACGTACGACACGCGAATCCCGTGTCCATGCCTATCACTGGACTCCCCAACATTGGGCGAGTCCACACACGTGTACACGAGACACGACTCGACACGTGGGAGAGATGACACGTACGTGTCCGTCGAGCAGTGGCTTTCGGGGGCGTTGCACGGCGGAGGAGACGCCGAGGTGGTCGAAAAAAAATGGCACGGTGGTCGTCTCGTCGAAGCGCGTCGATTGGTGGTGGTCGGATACGTCAACGTGGCCTATAGGGGTGGCGCTCCTAGATCTAGGGTTCCGACGAACTTTTCGGAGACAAAATAGGTTAGAGTGGTGGCTAGGGTGGTGTCTAGGGTTAGGGTTTTGGTCGAGGGGCTTTTATAGGCTGGGGAGGCGGTAGAATTAGGGTTCAGATTAGGGTTTAGGGTTAGGGTTTCGGTCGGATTAGTCAGAAATAACGACGGAGAAGGCGGTAATCGGGTGGCCGATTAGCAGAAACCCCTCCCTTAAATCTAGTTTTACAAAAAGCCCCACCGCCCTACAGTTTACAAAAAAATGAATTTGCAAAATACCCCACCGCACTACTCTGTGCAAATAAAATTTGCACAGACAAATTTGAATATTACATGCTGCATTTAAAACATTTAAATATTTATAAAAAGTAATTAAAACAATTTAATAATTTACAAATTGATATTTTTGGCTTTAAAAATTATTTAAAATTTCTTGAAAATTTCTAATAATTATAATAATTCATTTTAAGGGTATAAATGTCATTAAAAATAATAAATCCTTATTTAAAATAAATAACAATATTTAGGGGCTTACACAGGCGGTAGAAAATCTTGTTTTATGCAGTTTAGACCCTTGGAAGTCTCAATTCGGACTTATTTTGAGCAAGTTATGGCATTTTGAAGTTTTCGGGTTCCATGAGTTCTTCTTTGCTGTTTGGAGAAGAAGAACATGCCCTGGCGCAACCTGACCTCGCGTAGCTCAGTCTGGCGCAACCTAGCCCAGGCGCCCTTTGGCCCTGGCGCAACCTAGCCCAGCGCCCCCTTGGGCCCTGGTACAACCTGACCTAGTGCAACCTAGCCCAGCGCCCCCTTGGGCCCTGGTGCAACCTGACCTGACGCACCCCAGTCAGGCACAACCTAACTTATACGCCCCATGTCCCCCTTGGCACCACCTGTCATTTTCCTGGTGCCTCTTGACCAGCGCCACTTGTTGCCATAATACTTCTTGCCCCTTGCCCCCATGCATGTTCTCCTAGTTCTAGTTGTATTTGCCTGTGATCTTGCATGTGACTTGTACTTGACCTATCTTGTGACGACCCGGCTTGATAACTTGTTGAGCATAACATGACTTGCCAGTATTGATCATGACATGAATACGACTTGACATGAACACGACATGATAATCTTGATAGTGGACCGGCGAGGCGTACTTTTGACAAGCCCTCTTGACATGATAAGTAACTTGATAAGACATGTACAATCTTAAAAATGGCCCATCGAGGCGCACTCCTGACAAGTAATCTTGACAAGTAACAAGTAACCTGATATGACATGATAATCTTAAAAGGCTGTTACGACAGCTACCCTGACTTGCTAAGTAACGCTTATCTTGACACCATGGTTAATTTTCCTGATTGTGATTGTACAAGCTACCTGTCTCATCTTGCATCATGTCTAGGTCATAGATTCCTGGTTACCACGGTCAGGGATCCATAATGAATATGACTAGGTTAATGACTAGATTGATCAAGTAGTTCATATAGAGAGATTTTTCCAGTTACAGGCGATCCTATTATCTCGGCCACACCTGAGTGGACTTGTAGCATGCCTGTCACGCCCCAGAACCAGAATACTGGAGAGCGGGGGTAGACATAGCCAGCTACGTATATGAAATGGAATCCATCTCGCTATACGGTCACGGCTGTCTAGATACATGAGGGTTTATCTACAAGCCAACAGTCTCCTATGGTCATGAACAAGCCTAGTGTCTCAATCACAAGCAAGTAAGTAAAAGTTACAAGATGTACGATCACTAAATATACAATAGTAAGGCGTCCCAAACATTACATATTCAGCTGATCATGAAGCTAGTCGTTACAAAATATGAGGACTAGCAAGAGTTTAGTCATACATGATCAACCCTAGGATCTGTTAATCATGTTACAGCCCGTAGGCAGACAGTGAGTAAATACAATCGAGGTAAACAGGTGCTCGTCGGCTAAACGCCTCAAAAGAATATTTTTACAATAGAGTGGGGAGAGCCAAAAATAACCCACTCGTTGCCAGGGTTCCGTCTAGTGGTCACCATCTGGCTGGAAGGCCGGTAGATCCTCTGGAGCTGCTCCAAAATCTGGCCATACAAAACCAGCTGGGTCAGATCCCAGAAAGAGCAAGTGCCACAAAGGAAGCTTCACTTAAGAACTAAAACCAGCAATCAGCACAAGATATAAATAAAAGTAAGAACTGGAAATAAAAAAAATACACCAGGATGATATACGACGAGATAACCATGGAACTATTCAGATAACCAGGTTACAACCCGTAAACCAAACAAGGACCGGGGTTGTAACCCTTCGTCTGAACAGAACTTGGAATTCTCACCATTTATCGGTAAAATAAATACAAGCATTCTTGTCATGCAGTAGTCTGGAACAGGATCAGGACAAGGCTAGACAGGTTAGACTCCATTCAATCATATCACGGCCAAGCAAGAATTACGGCTTAATACTTTAACTAACTAGGGTTATCACAGGCCTAATTACTAGCAAGATGCAGTGAGATTATTCTACAGCCACAAGCCCTGCAGTCCATCCAGGTTATCCAGGTCGAAATTAGGGGTTGAATTCAGGTGGGTACACCGTCCAGGAAACGCATGTACCCTTAAGTAGCTTGAAAGGTGCAACACATGACAGTGTGCTGGAAATATGCCCTATTCGACGGCAGGCTATAGATTCCAGGCGCGCCCAGGTAACGGGATTGCCTGTAGCTGGGAAATCTCTTCATGACTAATGTGTTAATCTAGTTATTAACCTTAGTCCATTTCAATAGGTACTCCTGACCGTGGTACTCAGGAGCTCCCTCCCTAGACATGATGCAAGACAGGACTGGTTTATTTGCACAAGCACAATCGCCTACGGTGTCCATGTTATTATACAGGTCATGTCATGTCAGGTAGTCGTCGCAACAGCTTATCAAGATATAATATGTCAGGTCATCATGTCAAGTGTACGAGTCAGGAGTGCGCCACGACGGGCAACTATCCGGTTATGTCAGGTCATTATGTCAGGAGTGCACCACTACGGGTCACTATCGTGTCATGCTCAATTATCAATTCCAAACATATCAAGTAAATTCATGATTATCAAGTTCAGGACAAAAGGCGTAAGGATATAAAATGGACGTTAAATATCTAATAAAATATCAATATACAGGGATATAGAAGATCAAGGGTAATCAGGCTACGCTCAAGCCAGGCTACGCTCAGGCTAGCGTACGCTCAGGACTGCGTACCAAAGGATCCATACACTTCCAATGGGAAGCGTACGCAAGGGTCAGCGTACACAAGGGCACGCTCAAGCTACAGGTCAGCGTACGCTCAAGCTAGCGTACGCTCAAGACTGCGTACGCTCGAGCTAGCGTACGAAAGGGCCAGCGTACGCCTTGCTCGCTTAAGCTAGCGTACCAAGGCACGCGTACGCTCAAGCTAGCGTATGCTCAAGACACACTGCCAACAGGCAGCGTATTAAGGTGAGCGTACGCTCACTAAAGAGCAGCGTACGAAAGCTAGCGTACGTTCGCTAAAGAGCAGCATACGAAGGCTAGCGTACGCTCGCTAAAGAGCAGCGTACGAAGGCTAGCGTACGCTGGCTAAAGAGCAGCGTACGAAGGCTAGCGTACGCTCGCTAAAGAGCAGCGTACGAAGGCTAGCGTACACTCGCTAAACAGCAGCGTACGAAGGCTAGCGTACGCTCGCTAAACAGCAGCGTATAGCTCAGTGGCGTAAGCTAAAAAGCTAGCTCACTGTTCACTGTCTTCTCCAAATGGCAAGAACAGCAAGAACTCTAAGGTTGAATCTAAGCTTCAATTGTCCATATCTTGGTCAAAACAAGTCCGAATCCAACTTTCCAAAGGTCAAAATTGGGTAGAAAGAAATTCTCTAAAACATGGAACCATCAAAACTTGAAAACAAGCAAGTTTGATAGATCAAAACACCAAAAATCCAAAAATAGCAAAACTCTAGATCTACAAGAATTAAAGCCTCAAAATGGAAAATGACAAGTTCTAATGTGGTTTAGAATCATGAGGAGAAGCTAATGAAACCATCAAAAGAAGTTCTCTTGTGGAAGCAAGTTGCACTTGCCTATGGTGTTCTTGGTTGGTGGAGAAGAGTAATGGTAGGGAAAGGAGAAGCAAATGAGAATTATGGAGGAGAGAGAGGGTTGGTGGGGATAATAAAGAGGGGGGGTTATGGTGAAAATAAAGGGGAAGCATAGGCTAAGGTGTTCCACCCTTGGCCCATGATGAACCAAGCATTGGGCCGGCCGAACCAAGCCAACCCAACCGAGAGTTAAACCAAGCCGAGAGCTAAACAAAGAAATATGCAAATACAAGATAAAATACGTATACGTATTCCAAATACGTAATACGAACAACAGGCATTACAACTCTACCCACCTTAAAAGAATTCCGTCCTCGAAATTTAATTAAGAGGCTAGAGGGACAAGAATAAGCTACACTATTCACAAGCAATTATACTAGGCAATCAATCAATCATGCAAGCAAGGAATTGATGGCATGAGGCATAAGAAAGATATTATACCTCACGAGTCAAACAAGTCAGGATATCGCGATCGGATATCATCCTCACGCTCCCACGTTGACTCACCCAAAGAGTGATGACCCCAAGCAACTCGGACTAACTTGATAGTCTTGTTCTTGAGGATCTTCTCTCTCCGGTCCAAAATAGACACGGGCCTCTCCTCATACGAAAGGTTGGTACCAACAACCAATTCCGAATGATCTAGGATGTGGCTCGGGTCCGGGATATACCGTCGTAATTGGGATACATGGAACACGTCATGCACCTCGCTTAGCGACGGCAGAAGAGCGAGACGATAGGACACATCTCCTACTCGTTCCAGAATGTCAAATGGCCCTATATATCTAGGACTAAGCTTTCCCTGCATGTCGAAATGAATGACGCCACGGTTAGGCAAAATCCTCAGGAATACATGGTCACCGACCGAAAACTCGAGAGGGCGCCGATGAGAATCGGCCCAATGGCGCTGGCGATCTTGAGCAACTCGAAGATGATCTCTGACTCGCCTGACCACTTCAACTGTCTGGGCAATCATTTCTGGATCGAGCATCTGTCTCTCTCCAACATCATCCCAGGCTAACAGGGATCTGCACTTCCTGCCATACAGTGCCTCGAACGGTGCCATCTGGATACTGGCCTGGAAACTATTGTTGTATGAGAATTCCACCAGGTGCAAATGATCTTCCCATGAACCACCGAAGTCAAGTGTGCAAGACCGCAACATGTCTTCAAGAGTCTGGATCGTGCGCTTCGACTGTCCATCTGTCTGCGGGTGATATGCTGAACTGAACTGGAGATGAGTTCCTAAACTCTCTTGCAAGCTACGCCAAAAGTGCGACATAAATCTTGAATCTCGATCCGAGGTGATACTGACTGGCACTCCATACAATCTGACAATCTGCCTGAGGTACATCTTCGCTAGCTGAGCCGTCGACTGACCAACTCTGAACGGGAGAAAGTGAGCCACTTTCGTGAGCCTGTCAACTATAACCCAGATAGCATCTCTACCAGCTGGGGATCTAGGTAGCCCAGTCACGAAATCCATGGTCACATGCTCCCACTTCCATTCTGGAATCGGTAAGGGCTGAAGAAGTCCAGCCGGTCTCTGATGTTCGACTTTAACTTGTTGGCAAACCAAACACCGAAAGACAAACCGAGCTATCTCTCGCTTCATGCCATTCCACCAGAAATGCTGTCGGATATCACGGTACATCTTTTTACTACCGGGATGGATGGAATACTGTGAACTGTGCGCTTCTGACATGATCTCCTGTCTGATATCTTCACTGGGTACACAAAGACGCTTACCATGTCGAAGTGTACCATCCTCATGAATGCATAACTTTGGTCTTCGTCCTGCCTCACACTCTGCTCTGAGTCGCTGAAGCTTAGAATCTGCCGACTGCGCCATCCGGATCCTCTCGACTATAGTGGACTGAACTTGCATACTCGCCATCAATGCCACACTGGAAGGGAGAACAACTTCAATACCCATCTTCTGAAGATCTGCTAACAGCTCTGGTTGCGCTATTAGAAAATAAACTCCCACTCTCCTGCTCAATGCATCTGCTACGACATTGGCCTTCCCAGGATGATACTGCAAGTTGATATCATAATCCACAACAAGCTCCAGCCATCTCCTCTGACGCATGTTAAGATCTTTCTGGGTGAAAACATACTTCAGGCTCTTGTGGTCGGTAAAAATCTCTACCATATCCCCATACAAGTAGTGCCTCCACAATTTAAGTGCAAATACCACTGCTGCTAGCTCCAAGTCATGGGTTGGGTAATTCCTCTCATGATCACGAAGTTGTCGTGACGCATAAGCTATTACCTTCCCATGCTGCATCAGAACACATCTTAAACCTCTGCCTGAAGCATCACAATATACTGAGAATCCTTCGATCCCATCTGGAAGCGTGAGAATAGGAGCTGTTATCAGGCCTCGTTTCAACTGCTCAAAAGAACTCTGACACTCTGCCGTCCAAGCAAACTGCGCATCCTTGCGGGTCAACTGGGTCAACGGTGCTGAGATCCGAGCAAAATCTGAAACAAACCGTCGGTAGTAGCCGGCCAATCCAAGAAAACTGCAAATTTCTGCAACGGTGCTGGGTACTGGCCATGACTCAATAGCCACAATTTTCTGGGGATCCACTTCTACTCCTCCTCGAGTGATGATATGACCCAAGTACGAAATGCGATCGAGCCAGAACTCGCATTTACTGAACTTGGCATATAACTGGTGCTCCCTGAGAATCTGAAGAACCATACGGAGATGCTGCTCATGCTCGGCTTCACTCTTGCTGTAGACCAGGATGTCATCCAAGAACACAATCACAAACTGATCCAAGTAAGGCATGAAGATGCGATTCATGAGGTCCATGAATACTACCGGCGCATTGGTTGCTCCAAAAGACATAACAAGGAACTCCCAATGCCCATATCTCGATCTAAAAGCTGTCTTCGGGATGTCCTGCTCTCTAACTCTGATCTGATGATAACCTGAGCGCAAATCAATCTTCGAGAATACTGAAGCCCCCTTGAGTTGATCAAACAAGTCATCTATCCTCGGAAGAGGGTATCTGTTCTTGATTGTCACTGAGTTCAAGGTACGATAATCAACACATAACCTGGACGTACCATCCTTCTTTTTCACAAGAAACATCGGGGCTCCCCAAGGTGATCCACTAGCACGAATGAATCCCTTGGTTCTGAGTTCTTCAATCATCTTGTATAATATCTCCAACTCTGACGGTGCCATCCTGTAGACTCTCTCTGACACGGGGGCTGTCCCGGGAATCAAGTCTATGGTGAACTCGATCTTCTGCTCTGGAGGCATACCTGGAAGCTCTTCTGGGAAAACATCTGGGAACTCATCCACTATCTTGGGCAACTGCACTGCTGCTACTGCCATCCGCAATACTGGAGGAGAAGGTTCAACTGCTCCTCTGGAAAAGGAAAACTCCGGCTCGCCTGGAATGCTAAAAACAACCCTACCAATATGGCAGTCTATTCTAGCATATTGGTTCCTCAACCAATCCATCCCTAGGACCAAATCATAATCGGCCATCGGGAATTCTATCAATCTAACGGGGAACTCTCTACCGCTAACTACAATCCGACACAAGAAAAACACTCTATCTACTCCCACAAGTCCGTTACCAGTAAGTATATTGAGCCTTACTGATAATCACTCGGGCTCCAATCCTATCCGTGTCGCGAATCGTGCAGACATAAAAGAATGCGATGTACCAGAATCAAATAAAGCTGAAGCTGGAAATGAGTTGACGAGAATAGTACCTGCCACTACCTCACCTGGTGCCAATCCTTCCTCCATGGTCAACATCATAGCCTGACCATGCCCTCGGAGTGCTGGTCCCCTCTGCTGAAATCCTCGCTGCCTATTCTGACTCAAGGCCTGGGCTTGAGTATACTGCTGGGGTTGTTGCTGCTGGAATACATGGGACTGAGGCGGCAAGGGCCTCGGCAATGGATACTGCGGCTGCTGGACCGGTACTGGTCCTCTCACCGAAGAGCTAGAAAGGTTGGACGATGATGAACCACCCCTATTCGGGCAGGATCCAAGCCTGTGGTCTGCTGCTCCACAAACCAGACACAATCCCTGTGTCCTACGACACTCTGCCACTACATGACCTGGCTTCCCACAATGAGAACATCCCACTGCGGAAGACTGCTTCTGCTTCTGCTGCTGCTGAGGGTACGTCGGGGTGGAATGCTGAACCGACGTTACTGAGGTCGCTCGCCTCGGAGCTCCAATAGTCAAGGCCCTGGCTGCCGGGGCTGGTGCTGAAGACTGATTCATCTGGCCGTGAGATCTCTTCCGACCTCCGGTCCTATCCACAATCCTCTGGGAGGTATACTCATGCCTCCGAGTTGCTCTCAAGACTGCATCAAAAGTCTGATGCTCAAACTGCTCGACTGCCAACAAAATCTCCAGATGAAGTCCCTACTGGAATCGCTGGGCTCTATCATACTCGGTTGCCACCAAGGTGGGAGCAAACCGACTGAGTCTCGAAAACTCGGCCGCATATCCATCGACCGTCCTGCCTCCTTGCTTCAGATTGGTGAACCTGGTCTGCAGATCATACCGAGCCACGGCATCGAAATACTTGGTCTGGAATCTCTCTCTGAATACTGCCCAAGGAATGGGTGCTGCTAACCCAACGGCCTGCGCTGCCCACCAGCTGCGGACAAGATCTAACAACTGCAGGCGCACCACGGCTACCTTCTCGTTCTCTGGAGTCCTGGCTGCTTCGAGAATCATCTCAGTGTCCTGAAGCCAAGCATCTGCTGCGACAGTATCTTTACTACCGTCAAAGAATGGAGGGTTCAAGCGCTTGAAGCTGTTGGCCGCGCTGTTCCCTGGATGACCACCTCTAGTCAAAGCATCCGCCACTGCCTGTTGCAAGGCATCTCCACGACGATCTTGAGAAGCTATCAAGGTCCTGACGAGCCCTACCAAAGTGCCATCATCAGGCTCGATAGGCTGAACTGGCTGAACTGGTGGCTCTTCTCTAATAGGCTCGACTCTGGAGGCTACTCCGGAATGCTGGGCTTGATCTCCAGGTTGCTGCTGGTCCGCGGGAGGTGCTCCGCCTTGCTGATCGGTAGGACCTCGAACAATGCCGCTGAAGAAGACGACATAGGGAACAATAAGGAAGGACCAGGACAGATCAACGATACAAGCATATGATCAGGACAAGAATCCAGGGATTCAGAAGATACGAGCAGAGATCAAAGACGAATACGGATTGAGACATCTATTCGGTAAACCCTCACATATCTTGATTTATAAGACCTGCATGGGCCACCACTTAAACCATGTCACACCCCAGAACCAGAATACTGGAGAGCGGGGGCAGACATAGCCAGCTACGTATATAAAATGGAATCCATCTCGCTATACGGTCACGGCTGTCTAGATGCATGAGGGTTTATCTACAAGCTAACAGTCTCCTATGGTCATGAACAAGCCTAGTGTCTCAATCACAAGCAAGTAAGTAAAAGTTATAAGATGTATGATCACTAAATATACAATAGTAAGGCGTCCCAAACATTACATATTCAGCTGATCATGAAGCTAGTCGTTACAAAATGTGAGGACTAGCAAGAGTTTAGTCATACATGATCAACCCTAGGATCTGTTAATCATGTTACAGCCCGTAGGCAGACAGTGAGTAAATACAATCGAGCTAAACAGGTGCTCGTCGGCTAAACGCCTCAAAAGAATATTTTTACAATAGAGTGGGGAGAGCCAAAAATAACCCACTCGTTGCCAGGGTTCCATCTAGTGGTCACCATCTGGCTGGAAGGCCGATAGATCCTCTGGAGCTGCTCCAAAATCTGGCCATACAAAACCAGCTGGGTCAGATCCCAGAAAGAGCAAGTGCCACAAAGGAAGCTTCACTTAAGAACTAAAACCAGCAATCAGCACAAGATATAAATAAAAGTAAGAACTGGAAATAAAGAAAATACACCAGGATGATATACGACGAGATAACCATGGAACTATTCAGATAACCAGGTTACAACCCGTAAACCAAACAAGGACCGGGGTTGTAACCCTTCGTCTGAACAGAACTTGGAATTCTCACCATTTATCGGTAAAATAAATACAAGCATTCTGGTCATGCAGTAGTCTGGAACAGGATCAGGACAAGGCTAGACAGGTTAGGCTCCATTCAATCATATCATGGCCAAGCAAGAATTACGGCTTAATACTTTAACTAACTAGGGTTATCACAGGCCTAATTACTAGCAAGATGTAGTGAGATTATTCCACAGCCACAAGCCCTGCAGTCCATCCAGGTTACCCAGGTCAAAATTAGGAGTTGAATTCAGGTGGGTACACCGTCCAGGAAACGCATGTACCCTTAAGTAGCTTGAAAGGTGCAACACATGACAGTGTGCTGGAAATGTGCCCTACTCGACGGCAGGCTACAGATCCCAGGCGCGCCCAGGTAACGAGATTGCCTGTAGCTGGGAAATCTCTTCATGACTAATGTGTTAATCTAGTTATTAACCTTAGTCCATTTCAATAGGTACTCCTGACCGTGGTACTCAGGAGCTTCCTCCCTAGACATGATGCAAGACAGGACTGGTTATTTGTACAAGCACAATCGCCTACGGTGTCCATGTTATTATACAGGTCATGTCATGTCAGGTAGCCGTCGCAACAGCTTATCAAGATATAACATGTCAGGTCATCATGTCAAGTGTACGAGTCAGGAGTGCGCTACGACGGGCCACTATCCAGTCATGTCAGGTCATTATGTCAGGAGTGCACCACTACGGGTCACTATCGTGTCATGCTCAATTATCAATTCCAAACATATCAAGTAAATTCATGATTATCAAGTTCAGGACAAAAGGCGTAAGGATATAAAATGGACGTTAAATATCTAATAAAATATCAATATACAGGGCTATAGAAGATCAAGGGTAATCAGGCTACGCTCAAGCCAGGCTACGCTCAGGCTAGCGTACGCTCAGGACTGCGTACCTAAGGATCCATACACTTCCAATGGGAAGCGTACGCAAGGGTCAGCGTACACAAGGGCACGCTCAAGCTACAGGTCAGCGTAAGCTCAAGCTAGCGTATGCTCAAGACTGCGTACGCTCGAGCTAGCGTATGAAAGGGCCAGCGTACGCCTTGCTCGCTTAAGCTAGCGTACCAAGGCACGCGTATGCTCAAGCTAGCGTACGCTCAAGACACACTGCCAACAGGCAGCGTATTAAGGTGAGCGTACGCTCACTAAAGAGCAACGTACGAAAGCTAGCGTACGCTCGCTAAAGAGCAGCATACGAAGGCTAGCGTACGATCGCTAAAGAGCAGCGTACGAAGGCTTGCGTACGCTCGCTAAAGAGCAGCGTACGAAGGCTAGCGTACGCTCGCTAAACAGCAGCGTACGAAGGCTAGCGTACGCTCGCTAAACAGCAGCGTACAGCTCAGTGGCGTAAGCTAAAAAGCTAGCTCACTGTTCACTGTCTTCTCCAAATGGCAAGAACAGCAAGAACTCTAAGGTTGAATCTAAGCTTCAATTGTCCATATCTTGGTCAAAACAAGTCCGAATCCAACTTTCCAAAGGTCAAAATTGGGTAAAAAGAAATTCTCTAAAACATGGAACCATCAAAACTTGAAAACAAGCAAGTTTGATAGATCAAAACACCAAAAATCCAAAAATAACAAAACTCTAGATCTACAAGAATTAAAGCCTTAAAATGGAAAATGACAAGTTCTAATGTGGTTTAGAATCATGAGGAGAAGCTAATGAAACCATCAAAAGAAGTTCTCTTGTGGAAGCAAGTTGCACTTGCCTATGGTGTTCTTGGTTGGTGGAGAAGAGTAATGGTAGGGAAGGAGAAGTAAATGAGAATTATGGAGGAGAGAAAGGGTTGGTGGGGATAATAAAGAGGGGGGTTGTGGTGGAAATGAAGGGGAAGCATAGGCTAAGGTGTTCTACCCTTGGCCCATGATGAACCAAGCATTAGGCCGGCCGAACCAAGCTAACCCAACCGAGAGTTAAACCAAGCCGAGAGCTAAACAAGGAAATATGCAAATACAAGATAAAATACGTATACGTATTCCAAATACGTAATACGAACAACAGGTATTACAATGCCGACGAGTAGGACACATTTCTAGCCCACTGTCATGTAGGGCACTTCTTAAAATCATAAGTATTATAGCACACTGCCATGTGTTGCACTCCAAGTCACCTAATGATTCTCTAACCCTTAGTAACTCTAAGCAACCTCGCCTGGATAACCTGGATAGCTGCAGAGCTTGTGACTCGGGAATATCTCAAATACATCTTATTAGTAACTAGGCTTGTGATAACCCTAGCTAGCTAATGATAGCAAGTCGTAAGACTTGATTGGCCGTACCTGAATGCTTGTCTTGTGGTTAGCATGGAAATTATATTTCGCCTCTTGTTTTTTAATGCAAGCTCTTATTTTATTCTAACCATGTCCTCTTGTTACTTAATCATGTTCACTATTTATACCTTCTGTTTATTAGCCTGCTGGTTTTAGTTCCTTAATGAAGCCTCCCTTGTGGCACTTGCTCTTTCTGGGGTGTGGTCCAGCTGGTTTTGTATGGCCAGATTTTGGAGTAGTACCCGAGGATCTACCTGCCTCCCAGCCAGATGGTGAATACTAGACGCAACCTTGGCAACGAGTGGGTTTCTTATTTTGCTCTCCCACTGTAACATCCAGTTTTCCAAATAAGGATAATTTTGAAATTTTGTAATTATAATTATTATTTATTGATAATTATTTTATATTATGATTTTTGGTGATTTTTAATCATTTTTAAACTATTTAAATCAATGACTTGTGGTTTTGACGTTTTGCTAGTGAAATCCTAGAGACTGTTTGACCTAGAGCCTAACCATGTGATTATGATATTTTAATATCATTTTTGGCCTAAGGATATTTTTGCATTTGACCTCTTTGAATTATTTTGATATTATTTTATTATTTATGATAATGTTTTGGGGTTATTTGAGTCGAGTTCGAATTTTAACTCAATCCGACTTAAAACGGGGACCCGGGGGTAGTTTGACTCTAGTGGGACCCACACACTAGTTAGGCATAGCCCACATAATATTAATTTTAGTCCACATGATAGAAATATTTTAGTTAGAGGTTAGACTAATTATTATGGATAAGGTTAGTGTGATTAGAGACTTTAGAATGACTAATTTAGCCCCAACCAATTAGCCCTTTTCTAATACTCATAGAATAGGTTAGTGGGGGCATTTTGGACCTTACCATAATAGGACAAATAGTCCCATATGGCCAGCCACTTTGGGAGAGGATAGGCTCAAGTTCATTTCATTATTCTCATCCACACTCTCTCTCTTGTTCTTCCCCAAATTCCTAGAGAGCAATCCCTAGCAATTTCTCCACCAAATCCTTCTATTTTGCCACTAAATCTTCTTCTTTCCTTTTCCATTCTAGACAAAGAGGAAGCTACCCAAGTTTGGAAGGATTCGGAGCTCGTTCGTGTCCTTTTGGAATCTCTACGTGTCGGTGTCGCTCCGGGAAGGCTTTTCTTCGATTCGATCTACCGGGAGGTATAAATCCCTTCTTCTTTTCATTTCCTCATACATATAGGTCTATTTTGAACCCATAGGAATGACCCCCATGGTTGTATCTCTATTTGTGTCCATTTCGTGTCCATTTGGAGGTCATATGAGTGTCCTTTGTGTTGTGGTTGTGTCCATGTAGGAAAACCCCAAATTTGGACACACTATGTGTTGTTGTTATGTATGAATGAATTATTACATGTTTAATCTCATATTTTTGTATTTGAGATGTGTTCTATAGTGTCTCATATATATATATTAGTGTAGAGAGTGAGTTCTTGATATATTATGTTATATACTTGTGTTCTTTTGTCTCAAACTACCCAAATCCGTCATGATTTTTATCCACGTTTTAAATTTTAGCCCTAACATAGAAATGCCATAACTTCTATATCAAAGCTCGGTTTAATCTCCTGTTTTTTTTAAAAGAAGCGTATTGAAGTTAGCTTTCCAAAAACATATATTAATAGGCCTAATTCTTTCTGTAACTTTCTGGAGAATTATTTGAGTGTCAGCTGTACGAAAGACAAACGCGTTCTCGGAGTTTTCACGATTCCGGGAGTTTTCGGAAACGAAAACGCGATCCGTTTGAAGTTTCGGAAAGCTAACACATAGATCTATAACACTTTAATCCTAGATTTTAATTCATGCTAAGATGGTACAGTATTGATTATTAGTAGGAGTTACTATTCGGCATATGCATTTTGTGCACCCTTGTGTGTAATATAATGTTCTATTTGATTTTAACCCATGTTAATATATATACATTATGTAATTAAATAGAGAATACAAGTATGAGTAAATGGTTAAATAAATGATGTATGAGGTGTAAGTATCCTATCTAATGTAAGCATGTATAAGTATGGCTTGTAATGAATATGTAGGTTCCATAGTATGTAATGTATGGTGCATATAGTAGTGCAAGAGAATAAATGAATGATGAATGAATGCAAGCATGAATGTAATATAATAATAGATGTAATGTATGCAATATATAAGTTAATGAGATGTAATATTCTATGTTAACACAAATCCTATATTACCTCATGTACCCCCTTACACTATGTTGACACTATCACACTTGACACATTGTTCACTTACACTTTGACACTCTTTCATATGTATACACTATGTATGCCCATTTAACCCTCACTTTCCCCTTTGCCATGTTCACATACACACACATAGCCTCTTAAATAAGTATTTATGAATATAGTTAACTTAGCTATGTATGTATATTATATATATGTTAGTATATTGTGTTGTAATATATAAGTTTATATAACCATTTGAAATGCCATGATTATAGACCTAATGTTGAATACCAGTATATGTATGTGTATATATGTGTAGACATATATAGCTTAAAGTAATAGATTACCTAGTGTATATCCAATGTGAATTCTTGCCTATTTGAGTATTGAATAATTGCATGCTATATAGAGTTGGGTGTATATTGGCTTGTATAGCCTTATATTGATGTGTGCTTGCTAGGATAGTCTTGGTTAGGCCTAGTAAGACTTGCTGGGTTAGGACATGACCTAGTTTGACCTAGTTTGACTAGTGCAGTTGACCAGAGTTGACCAAGGGTTAACTTTGGCCTAGTTTGACCTAGATTCATGTAGAATGCATTGTAGTGCTTTATATTATCCTTCGGGACATGTTGTGACTTATGCTGTTCTAATTAGGAGCCAGACACCTCTCCTCGGATAGTATCTTTACCTTGAACATTCAGATATCAGGCGAGTACATTCTCTGATAGTTCTCTCATTTACTTGTCAATTACTGTACTTCAGTTCTAGTTAGTTGTATACGATTTTCTGTTACAACACGTGTGGATATTTTTGGATTCATGTATACGATACACTTTTATTTTTTGGCCTCTATTACTGGTATCATCTCTACTACTGGAATCATTTAACTGGAATCATTTTACTGGAATCATTTACTGGTATCATTATATTTTGGCTGGACTCATCTTGAATCATTGTGTCGTAATTCTGGATTCACTTGCTGGGAGGGAAAATACTAGAGTAAGACATGTAGACATACCCTATTTCTGGAATCACCCTTTTGCTGGAATTATACTGGAATGATAGCCATCTCACACCCGGCCAGGTGTGCGATGTGCTGGATTACCTATAGCCGTTTACATGTCGATCTCGATATTTTAAAATACACTGCTAGAGTATAGGCTGGACTCACCCTGGAATCATTGATCACTATAACTGGAATCGTCCCTTACTGGATTCATCTTGTATGAGATTCATCCTGTACTGGACTTACATTGGAGTTACACTTGTCTACATTATTGTCTGGACTTTATATCATATTACCCTGGTTCAGCTAGTTCTATTTTTACAGTCTTCATTGCTATGATTCTTCTCTTGTTTAGTTATTGTCTTTCCTTGCACTTTATCTGTCTTTCTTACCACCACCTGAATATAAACTGCCATTTTTATCAATACAACTGTCTATAACTGCTTTATAGTTCTCTGTCATTTACTTGGGTTTTCTAGATGAGATGTGCTCGTTCCTGTCCTGACTGGACCTGTTGATAAATTTTACAGATAGCCTGGAGGTTGCCTGCTAGCCTAGAGGAGACACAGTAGAGGTTGTATAGTTAGTTATTTCAGTTGTATTGAGTTGTATTTATTCTATGGATTACTGTATTGAGCTTTGAGATATTTTCTGAGTTTGTATCTTAGACACTTAGACTTCTATCTGCTGTATCTCTTTGGATTTCACGTTTTATCTATCTACCATTATGCTCTACCTTAGATGTGATTGAGTTTACATTCTGCCATGTCACCCCCATTCGGGGAGTATAAACTGTTTAGTCTTATACTGTTAGATGCATTGAGACCTAGGACAGCGTTCTACCGTCGACACTGCGGCGTAGGCTGGGCGTTGTTACGTTCTCGTGCCCTAACTCTAGGGTGCGGGTCGTGACACATTTTTAGTGGTAGCCCATACAGGTCGAGTTTATGTAGTGGTATTCGAACTAGAGTATCACTACAGCCTGCAGTAGGATTAGGATATTTTTGGAGGTACTCAATCACATTAGGAAAAACTCTTAATCCGATTCCTTTTGTCTAAAATTGTTGCTTATTGACTTCCCTTGAATATAAACTGTTCTCCTTTGAATTTTTGCCTCATTCTCAGAAATTGCTTCTTGTTTTGATCTGTCTTCATGATGGTTATGAAGAAACGATCTCATCGCTTCGGTTCGGGGGATACTATCGAGAGGCTGGCCACCTCTCGTCCTGTTCATCAGGGCCTCAAGACTGCAGCTTTTGTTGTGCCGACTCAGGTTGGCGTTTCTGCTACATTGGAGGTGCACCTCCGTCTGTACAGAGACTTTTCCCTTCGTTTCCGGTTTCTCTCAGCAGCAGCGATTCATTCAGCATCAGCAGCAGAGATTTGTGCAGTATCAGCATCAGGCTGGAGGAAACCAGCAGGGTGAGCTATCGTCAGGACAGTCGAGGATGCACAGACCGTTGGAGATCTTGCTGCAAGTTCCGTTCTTCTCAATTCCATTCCCGCAATTGTCTTTCATAATTACCTTGAAATTCGATTCCATCTGTTCCTTGTTGATTGATTAATTTTGTCATGTTACTCTTTTGTTGTATTTGTTTTTTTCTGAAAAAATCATATGGGCTAGGTCGCCTAAATTATGGGATCTAGAATCCTCGATAGTCGTATTAGTTGGCATAGTGAGGATATGTAGTCAGATTTTGGATGTATTCTCGGGTATGGGAATTTAAGGTTTTCGCCGTCGCATGCGGCAGTGCAAAAATTTTAAACACCATGAACCTAGAGGTACGTACCTTAGTCAAGGACTCTGTGATTATCGTAGACTTGCTCACTAGCATGATGAAGACTCTGGACAACATAATTTTGGGCAGACGCATATGATTAACAGATTGTATCTTGAGAAGGTTTAAACATCATACCCTTTTGATTGTTATAAATGATTTAGGAGTAGGGATATTTAGTTTTGTAGAGCTTATTCATAGGTAGTTCCTTCATAGTATAATGGTATAATGACTTGTAGAGTGTCTGTACCCTAGAGGTGATAGTTAGCATTGGTGTTAGAATAGTAACCCATTACAGATAATTCTCCTGTTATCTATAATACCAACCAGTTACACATAGGATGTTAGTATGCCTTACAGCCTTGATAATTATTACTACTTTTCCTTACCCTTTCCTGTGAGGCATCCATGACCAGAGCCTGCCTTTGAGTATAGTTGTAGTTTCACCTAAGACCGAGAGGTCTATTTGCATAGATAGATTGCAGATGATATTGGCATATGGGATATAGGTTAGTTGATATCTATAGGCCATTGTTGTATAGGGTTATAAACATGTTGTTTAGCCTATACTTGGTTCAGTTTTTCATTTTAGTTAAGTTCTCTTCGTGTTGAGTTCCTTTGTGTTGATCACCTTTATAGGCAGTGTGCAGACCCTTCACTAGATACCATGTCCCCTTGATTCAGACCATTCATCCTTAGCCTAGTTCTAAGCATTATTTCAGACCCTTATAAGTTTAGTCTGCCTTAACCCTTGGTTGATCAGTCATGTATATATATATAGATGATATACTTAGGATATATGTGATGGGTTGTTGTTCTTGAGCATATATATATATGTGGTATTTGGTATTCATGTGCTTAGCTTGTAGGTATTTAGTTATAGGTGACTTGATAGGATTGGGAAGTTAAGAGCTAGTCTATTATAGAGTTTCTCTTTTGCTAAATTCTAGCTGCCAACACCTAGATAGCTAGCATAGGTAAAATCCTAAGAAGTTGACCAGTTGATGACCAAGTACTTGGATGTTGAGAAATTGACTAGTGATTGACCCTTGACTATGTTTGACCTAGAAGGGGGTGCGATCATCTTAATTTCGAGGACGAAATTTTTATAAGGTGGGTAAGATTGTAACATCCAGTTTTCCAAATAAGGATAATTTTGAAATTTTGTAATTATAATTATTATTTATTGATAATTATTTTATATTATGATTTTGGTGATTTTTAATCATTTTTAAACTATTTAAATCAATGACTTGTGGTTTTGACGTTTTGCTAGTAAAATCCTAGAGACTGTTTGACCTAGAGCCTAACCATGTGATTATGATATTTTAATGTCATTTTTGGCCTAAGGATATTTTTGCATTTGACCTCTTTGAATTATTTTGATATTATTTTATTATTTATGATATTGTTTTGGGGTTATTTGAGTCGAGTTCGAATTTTAACTCAATTCGACTTGAAACGGGGACCCGGGGGTAGTTTGACTCTAGTGGGACCCACACACTAGTTAGGCATGGCCCACATAATATTAATTTTAGTCCACATGATAGAAATATTTTAGTTAGAGGTTAGACTAATTATTAGGGATAAGGTTAGTGTGATTAGAGACTTTAGAATGACTAATTTAGCCCCAACCAATTAGCCCTTTCCTAATACTCATAGAATAGGTTAGTGGGGACATTTTGGACCTTACCATAATAGGACAAATAGCCCCATATGGCCAGCCACTTTGGGAGAGGATAGGCTCAAGTTCATTTCATTATTCTCATCCACACTCTCTCTCTCTTATTCTTCCCCAAATTCCTAGAGAGCAATCCCTAGCAATTTCTCCACCAAATCCTTCCATTTCGCCACCAAATCTTCTTCTTTCCTTCTCCATTCTAGCCAAGGAGGAAGCTACCCAAGTTTGGGAGGATTCGGAGCTCGTTCGTGTCCTTTTGGAATCTCTACGTGTCGGTGTCGCTCCGGGAAGGCTTTTCTTCGATTCGATCTATCGGGAGGTATAAATCCCTTCTCCTTTTCATTTCTTCATGCATATAGGTCTATTTTGAACCCATAGGAATGACCCCCATGGTTGTATCTCCATTTGTGTCCATTTCGTGTCTATTTGGAGGTCATAGGAGTGTCCTTTGTGTTGTGGTTGTGTCCATGTGGGAAAACCCCAAATTTGGACACACTATGTGTTGTTGTTATGTATGAATGAATTATTACATGTTTAATCTCATATTTTTGTATTGGAGATGTGTTCTATAGTGTCTCATATATATATATTAGTGTAGAGAGTGAGTTCTTGATATATTATGTTATATACTTGTGTTCTTTTGTCTCAAACTACCCAAATCCGTCATGATTTTTATCCACGTTTTTAATTTCAGCCCTAACATAGAAATGTCATAACTTCTATCTCAAAGCTCGGTTTAATCTCCCATTTTTTTAAAAGAAGCGTATTGAAGTTAGATTTCCAAAAACATGTATTAATAGGCCTAATTCTTTCTGTAACTTTCTGAAGAATTATTTGAGTGTCAGCTGTACGAAAGACAAACGCGTTCTCGGTGTTTTCGCGATTTCGAGAGTTTTCGGAAACGAAAACGCGATCCGTTTGAAGTTTCGGAAAGCTAACACATAGATCTATAACATACTTTAATCCTAGATTTTAATTCATGCTGAGATAGTACAGTATTGATTATTAGTAGGAGTTACTATTCGGCATATGCATTTTGTGCACCCTTGTGTGTAATATAATGTTCTATTTGATTTTAACCCATATTAATGTATATACATTATGTAATTAAATAGAGAATGCAAGCATGAGTAAATGGTTAAATAAATGATGTATGAGGTGTAAGTATCCTATCTAATATAAGTAGGGATGTGCACAATTAAGTCAAACCGACCAAATCGAACCAAGTCAAACCGAACCGATTGGTTTTAAACCAAATCGATGGTTCAATTGGTTTGGTTCGGCTTCAATTTTTTCAAAATCGATCGACTCGGTTCGGTTCACGATTTGGTTATGCCAAAAACCGTCTAAACCGAACCGAACCAAATCCTTGTTAAATAATTAGGATTGGCCAGTTGGGTATGGGTTCATTGGGTTGTATTATACCGGTTTGGTTCATTTATTCACATCACAGACATTTATTAAGTTGAAGTTGAAAGAGCTCTCTCTCTTTAGTCTCAAAGAGGAGTACTTGCGGCTCCTATTCTTTTCTAATTGCTCGTGTGCACATGAAAGAAACTTTTGGTTGAATGTATATGATTTTTTTTATATGTATAATTGGCAATTTTCTCCACCTGTAAAGCACAAGTTGAATTGAAGCTGCTGAATTACATTTACTGTTGCAAAGTACAAGTTGACTGAGGTTTCACAAAAAAAAGTATACAGTTCATTTTTTTATGTGATCAAAACTGACCAAGTCGAACCGATCCAAACCGAACCAAGTCGGTCGGTTTCAAAACCGAACCGACCATTTGGTCGGTTTGGTTCGGTTTTGTTTATTTTTAAACCGATTAACTTCGGTTCGACTTCGGTTGGGACCAAATAGGTCGACCACCGACCGATGCACACCCCTAAATGTAAGCATGTATAAGTATGGCTTGTAATGAATATGTAGGTTCCATAGTATGTAATGTATGGTGCATATAGTAGTGCAAGAGAATAAATGAATGATGAATGAATACAAGCATGAATGTAATGTAATAATAGATGTAATGTATGCAATATACAAGTTAATGAGATGTAATGTTCTATGTTAACACAAATCCTATATTACCTCATGTACCCCCTTACACTATGTTGACACTATCACACTTGACACATTATTCACTTACACTTTGACACTCTTTCATATGTATACACTATGTGTGCCCATTTAACCCTCACTTGCCCCTTTGCCATGTTCACATACACACACATAGCCTCTTAAATAAGTATTTATGAATATAGTTAACTTAGCTATGTATGTATATTATATATATGTTAGCATATTGTGTTGTAATATATAAGTTTATATAACCATTTGAAATGCCATGATTATAGACCTAATGTTGAATACCAATATATGCATGTGTATATATGTGTAGACATATATAGCTTAAAGTAATAGATTACCTAGTGTATATCCAATGTGAATTCTTGCCTATTTGAGTATTGAATAATTGCATGCTATATAGAGTTGGGTGTATGTTGGCTTGTATAGCCTTGTATTGATGTGTGCTTGCTAGGATAGTCTTGGTTAGGCCTAGTAAGACTTGCTGGGTTAGGACATAACCTAGTTTGACCTAGTTTGACTAGTGCAGTTAACCAGAGTTGACCAAGGGTTGACTTTGGCCTAGTTTGACCTAGATTCATGTAGAATGCATTGTAGTGCTTTATATTACCCTTCTGGACATTTTGTGACTTGTGTTGTTCTAATTAGGAGCCAGACACCTCTCCTCGGATAGTATCTTTACCTTGGACATTCAGATATCAGGCGAGTACATTCTCTAATAGTTCTCTCATTTACTTGTCAATTACTGTACTTCAGTTCTAGTTAGTTGTATACGATTCTCTGTTACAACACGTGTGAATATTTCTGGATTCATGTATACGACACACTTTTATTTTCTGGCCTCTATTACTGGTATCATCTCTACTACTGGAATCACCTACTGGAATCATTTAACTGGAATCATTTTACTGGAATCATTTACTGGAATCATTTACTGGTATCATTATATTTTGGCTGGACTCATCTTGAATCATTGTGTCGTAATTCTGGATTCTCTTGCTGGAAGGGGAAATACTAGAGTAAGACATGTAGACATACCCCATTTCTGGAATCACCCTTTTGCTGGAATCATACTGGAATGATAGCCATCTCACACCCGGCCAGGTGTGTGATGTGCCGGATTACCTATAGCCGTTTACATGTCGATCTCGGTATTTTAAGACACACTGCTAGAGTATAGGCTGGACTCACCCTGGAATCATTGATCACTATAACTGGAATTGTCCCTTACTGGATTCATCTTGTATGAGATTCATCCTGTACTGGACTTACATTGGAGTTACACTTGTCTACATTGTTGTCTGGACTTTATATCATATTACCCTGGTTCAGCTAATTCTATTTTTACAGTCTTCATTGCTATGATTCTTCTCTTGTTTAGTTATTGTCTTTCCTTGTACTTTATCTGTCTTTCTTACCATCACCTGAATATAAACTGCCATTTTCATCAATACAACTGTCTATAACTGCTTTATAGTTCTCTGTCATTTACTTGGGTTTTCTAGATGAGATGTGCTCGTTCATGTCCTGACTGGACCTGTTGATAAATTTTACTGATAGCCTGGAGGTTGCCTGCTAGCCTAGAGGAGACACAGTAGAGGTTGTATAGTTAGTTATTTGAGTTGTATTTATTCTATGGATTACTGTATTGAGCTTTGAGATGTTTTTTGAGTTTGTATCTTAGACACTTAGACTTCTATCTGCTGTATCTCTTTGGATTTTACGTTTTATCTATCTACCATTATGCTCTACCTTAGATGTGATTGAGTTTACATTCTGCCATGTCACCCCCATTCGGGGAGTATAAACTGTTTAGTCTTATACTGTTAGATGCATTGAGACCTAGGACAGCGTTCTACCGCCGACACTGCGGCGTAGGCTGGGCGTTGTTACGTTCTCGTGCCCTAACTCTAGGGTGCGGGTCGTGACACCCACTCTATTATAAAATTATTCTTTTGAGGCGTTTAGCCACCGAGCAACTGTTAGCTCGTGTTGAAACTTATATTTTGTCTGCCTAAGGGCTGTAACATGATTGACAAATCCTAGGGTTGATCATGTATGACTTTAACTCTTGCTAGTCTTCGTATTTTGTATG
Source organism: Iris pallida (assembly GCA_029216955.1). Taxonomy (NCBI): domain Eukaryota; kingdom Viridiplantae; phylum Streptophyta; class Magnoliopsida; order Asparagales; family Iridaceae; genus Iris; species Iris pallida. Next base: position 45,957,642 of record JANAVB010021600.1, read on the forward strand.
ACTAGCTTCATGATCATTTGAATATATAATGTTTGGGATGCCTTACCTTGTATGACTGATGATCTAATATCTTGTAACATTTACTTGGTTACTTGAGATTGAGACACTAGGCTTGTTCCTGACCATAAGAGACTGCTGGCTTGTAGTTAAACCCTCATACATCTAGACAGTCGTGACCGTATTGCGAGGTAGATTTCACTTCAATGTACATAGCTGGCTGTGTCTGTCCCCCGTTCTCCAGTATTCTGGTTCTGGGACGTGACAATACCCATGATAAAGATCAAGTGGTATAGTCCTGACCATTAAAGATTGAGTCATAGTTTATAGTATGAAGCCTAAATAAGGCATTCAAACTTGCGACAAATGCTCGGGATACATTTCCAAAGCTCAATCACATGAGCTGAAAATCATATTGTAACATATTGTTTGGTTTTGCTTGGAGATGGACAGCTTCCTCTTCTTATTTTCTCTGGCTAAATTTTAACTTGATACCCTCAGCTATTAACGTTTTTAGCTTGATATCCTAAAATTTAAAACTTGACGACTTGGTAACATCAATTATTGACTACTTTTAAGTTGATACACTTCGTTACGCATGGGTTATTTTTTTTTAATTACCAAATTCCATCCCTTCCTCTCCCACCTTGCGATCCCCCCAAATGATGTTATTGTCGCTCTCCTGTCGCCTCTGCTACTGTCAGGACCCGCACCCAGATGTTTGGAACGAGTTCGTGAGTACATCCAGCCTACATCGCAGTACCAGCGCTAGTACGCTTGTAGAAGCATGGAAAATGACAAGAAAAGGCTCATGCGGCTCAGACAGAAGGAGCCTTATGCGGCTCAGAAATTCATTAGAAAACGCATGCGGCTCAAAGTCCTTTAGAGCCTCATGCGGCTCGAATAGCTCCATGCGGCTCAGAAAAGAGCCACATGGCCCTAAGTAGTTCTCCTCTACAGCTGGCCACAAAGCAATTGCCGCATTAAATGCCCTAACGGCAGCTCTGACAATAACAGCCCTGACAAGTGACAGCTCTGGCATAAAGTCAAAATAATGACTCTGACATGATGGCGTGTTCCTAGGGAAACGAAGAAAATCTTTGTTACAGCTGGCACGATCCACCGACCCCGAAGCTCCCTATGTGTCTGCCACGTTCATGCGGCTGCCATGCTCATACGGCTGTCTCTCTCATGCGGCTGCCATCTTCATGCGGCTGCCACTCCTATGCGGCTGCCACTCCTATGCGGCTGCCATCTTCATGCGGCCGCCTCCCTCATGCGGCTGCCATCTTCATGCGGTTGCCCACCCTCATGCGGCTACCACCTTCATGCGGCTGCTACCTTCATACATTTAGAATTGTGAAGGGGCCACCTGTATGCGGCTCACTTAGAGGCCGCACTCATGTGGCTCTGTCAGACGAGACATGTGGCGATCCTCATGAAAGTTGAGACACGTGGCTGTCTTATCCCCTCGAAATTATGGTTGCTCGCAAATCATAACAACCAGATTTAGTGCAATCACCATAATTACGCGGATCAAATCAGATTTGTTGTAATTAAGCAAATTGAACACGTGGCGGGAGATCCGAGCTTGTCATGATAAATTATGAAGATTCATTGCAATCAGCATTAATTGCCCATACGGATTTGGCGCAATCAAGAATTAACTGTCCAGATGTAATGCAATCAAGATTAATGGTCCAGATGATTGGCCGCCGACTTTTCAAGGGGGAATCATTGCAAACCCTAATGATTACACCCCCACTTCTATAAATAGCAAGGTGCCATTCCCTTGCAAACGCTGGAGAATTGGGAAAAAAAAGAGAAGGAGAATTCCAGAGAGAAAGAGACTCTCTCCACCCGGCTGGACACACAGAGAGACAAAGGCACGCACAGAGGATTCTTTCCACGCATCCCGTGAGCATTTCTTTATCAGAGCCAAGTCTACGTCCGATCGTCCAAGGAGTAAGGCAGAGCTGCCGTCGCTTTCCCGAGCCTCTACCGTCACCCTCCCGAATCAAAAATAAACAATCGTACTTAGATTGATGTACCTAGGTTTTCGTCCCTAGGCTTTCTTTGTACGAATGAGTTTGTATTGTGAGTCTAAGTTCAGTCCTCCTATATAATTGTTCTGTACTTTTACAATCAATGGCAAACACGATGGAGACTCTGCTGGGGACAAGCTTCTCCACGGCTGAGGAGTTGGTGACACAATCGGACGCAGCCAAACTTGGCTCTACTCAACAAATGCTGGTCGTCCGGTTCAACCAGCAGGCGTTTGAAGAAATGTTCTCCGACGGGAGCGCTGGCCCGGTCCAGCGGCGAGCCCGCACGAAGAAGGCCCGCAGGGAGTGGAGGCCCAAATCATTCGCTCCTCTCCAAGCTCTCGAAGGAGTACTCTCTGTTGTCCAAGACGGCGAAAAAGACCCTCTTGCGGCCCTACTTCAGACCATAGAGGACTATGCTGTCCCCATGTCCGGCAGAGGAAAATACTACGATGCTGGACTTGCAGGGGCAAAGAGGAACTCTGTGCGGTCTAAGAAGAAGCCGCATAAGGACGCCAGCCGCATGAAGACTCATGCGGCTACAGAAGCCAGCCGCATGCAGAAGGCTCATGCGGCCAAAACTTTCAGCCGCATGAAGGAAGCTCATACGGCCACAACTGCCAGCCGCATGCAGACTCCTTATGCGGCCACCGCTCCTAGCCGCATACAGAAGGGTCATACGGCCACACATGCTAGCCGCATGCAGACAGCCTGCATGGCCACCAATCACAGCCGCATACCATCTGCTCCATGTGGCTCACGGTCAGTCTTTGATCGCCTCTCATGTGGTTCTGACTCAAGATGCTCCCAAGAGAATACGCCAGACTCTGTGCGGCACCATTTGGACTCCTCTTACTATGCATCCTCGGGTGTTAGAGCGAGGAAGTCTAGGACAGCGCGGGCTCGGCGAGCTCAGTCAGCTGTCCCAACCTTTGACCATCCGAGCGCTCCGCTCACTGTTATGTGGGCCTCCGATGGAAAGTTGTACCGAACCACTCGAGTCCAGCCCCCGGCGGCAAACGGACAGAGTGGTTCCCAAAAGTCTTCCAACAATCAGGGAGCAAACATGGTGCCAATACTCTCGGATGCTCGGGATTCCCGGGCCCACAAATCGGGTGTAAAGGTTGCTCGAGATGCACCTGACTTGCGTGACGTGATCCTTCACAAGCGCAAAAAAAGAGAAGAAGCCTCGGTGTGCAGAGAGTCCTTCCCTGGACATCACTGCACTCAAGTCATTGTCAACTGCTGCTGTAGCAAGGCGGCCACATAAGAGGACCAGCAATCTGTCTTCCGACGACTTCAACACCCAAGCTCAGAAGACGAGGCACTTCTCGTCGCCTCCTGTAATTCTGCTCAGAGGATCCCTGGTAGCGGGAGAGGAAAGAAAACAAACGTCTCCAGCCCTAAAATCTCAACCAAGAAACTCTCTTCTAAGCGGTTGTCCACGACTGCCACAGGAGGAGTTTTCCAAGGTACTCACTCAAAGACGAAATCTGCCACGCTTGGAGAATCGTCGTCCACATCTCTGGGAGGCACTGGAGCTGGGGGTAGCACTCCTCCAAACATCCGCGACAACCCGGTGTTCCAAGAAGATAATCCAGGGGAAACGGTTTCCCCAACAGACGCAGCAGGTTCCGACGTTCCCGAGGACGTCCGCGACTCTCAATACGAGACAAGCTCTGAAGCTGGGGGTACCACTCCTTCTGAGTCCGAACCAGAGGAGAACATTCTCATGTACCCTGACGACTTCTCTGTACAAGGGTATGACTCAGAGGGCGCGTCCTCCACCGTCCCTTCCATCTCTCCTCATGTGAGGACGGTATTCATGACAGACAGCAACCAAGATGGTTCCAGTGATCGCCAACGCATCGACACTCTGGAGGCCATACTGTACGCCTTGGTCAAGTCTGTGGATGAGATCAAAGCGGCCCTTCCAACTCTGCAAGGGAGGATGCCTGGGCAAACAAGCTTGGATCCTGCGGTCAATGCGGACTCAAACTCCGCTGCACCAAACCCGAGCGACAATCCTCCGACAACATCGGCTCCCACTGCTGCAGACGAGGCCAGGAAGGCAAGAAGAGAGGTCCAGGAGCTTCAGGCCATGTTCTACGCCCGAGAAAACTGCCAGGACCTCAGGATACGACAACCATATCCTATTACATGGAGAGATGTGCCATTCCCACCAAGATATAAACCATTCAACATCAATCCGTATGATGGAAAGACATCTGCAAGCAGGTACATCACCTACTTCGAAGTCACAATCGACCATCTGCCTCATGACGACGCCATTCTCACGCGGCTGTGTTTGCAAAAACAAAAGTATGATATTTATTTCACAAACTTTGTAAAGAATATTATAAGAATTCTGGGAAAGTACAACTATAGGAATTCGATCTGGATGACGATCGCTTTATCCCTTGGACGATGTGAACTTTTGAAGACGAAAGCTTTTGAAGATGACTGAAGGCAGGAAGCCTCTGATGGAACGAAAGCAGGAAGCCTCTGATGAACTGAAGGCGAAGAGCCTCTGAAGAACGCAGCAGCACTTTAGCAAGAACTCCTGGATTCTCTGAAGAGAATAATCTCTCTGTGTGTAATCTGATCTCTCTGATCTCCCCCCTGTTGAATGGAAACGAAACTCTATTTATAGAGTTCTGAAATAACTGTTTTGGGCAGTTATTCTGGAGAGTGCCTGGTTGAAGTGCGCCTGTTTTGAGCACGTATGACAAACTGCGCCTGTTTTGAGCACGTATGACAAACTGCGCCTGTTTTCACTCCATTATCACGAACGTGCACCAACTGCTCTAGACACGTGGCATTATTTGATTGACATGCGCTTGGTCGTGTACAGTTAGTGGGACACGTGTTGGACATGTAGAGTGGTAGTTAGGCGTTGATTTAATCAAAGTGCGCCTGTTTCAGGGACACGTGGCAAGCTCTGAATTGATGTTGTATTGAACTGCGTCTTCTTCACTGAGACGTAAGCGCAATCTGCAAAGTGTGCGTGATATAGTCAAAAGTAGGCGCAGTCTATCGATAGTGCCTGGTTCTTCGATGTAGGTGCAATCTGTCTAGACAGCTATCATATCTTCCTCGAGTGCTACGCTGTCAGAATAATGATGAGATGTCATTTCGATTTACGTGCTATCAGATAATAATGATTATGTGATCTACGCGCGGTTTGAGAAACGCGCCTCTCTGAGTACTGAATAGGCGCTATTTGAGTTTGATTGAGAACTAGGCACAGTCTGCCCTGTTGACGGAAAACTAGGCGCAGTCTGCCCAGATTCATGAATTAGGCGCAGTTTGGCTAGCTGGCTGAAAACTAGGCTCAGTCTGCCCTGTTGACGGAAAACTAGGCGCAGTCTGCCCAGATTCATGAATTAGGCACAGTTTGTCTTTAAGCAGTCAACTAGGCGCAGTTTGATTTTTTTTTTTTTTACCTACAAGACCCCCTTCAAAGTTTTCGAAAGTTGATTTTATTCAAAATTTCGAAATACTTTGAATTTTGAAAATCAAATCAAGTTGCGCATAGGCTAAGTTGTCTGCTCGATCTGGAAGGATTAACCTCACGTTTCAGACATTTAATAAATATCCGAATGATGAATCTTCATTTTTCAAGACTGATTGAATTCAATTCTTTATGGAGGAATATAAACCACCGGATGATGTGAGGAAGAGGATAAACCGTCAGATGATGAAGATGAACGGTATAAACCGTCAAATGGTGTGATGAACGGAATGAACCGTCAAATGGTGATGATGAACGGAATGAACCGTCAAATGATGATGATGAACGGGATGAACCGTCAGATGATAATGATGAACGGGATGAACCGTCAGATGATGATGATGAACGGGATGAACCGTCAAATAATGATGATGAACGGAATGAACCGTCAAATGATGATGATGAACGGGATGAACCGTCAAATGATGATGATGAACGGTATAAATCGTCAAATGGTGATGATGAACGGGATGAACCGTCAAATGGTGATGATGAACGGGATGAACCGTCAAATGGTGATGATGAACGGGATGAACCATCAAATGATGATGATGAACGGGATGAACCGTCAAATGGTGATGATGAACGGGATGAACCGTCAAATGATGATGATGAACGGGATGAACCGTCAAATGATGATGATGAACGGGATGAACCATCAAATGGTGATGATGAACGGGATGAACCATCAAATGGTGATGATGAACGGGATGAACCGTCAGATGATAATGATGAACGGGATAAACCGTCAGATGATGATGATGAACGGGATGAACCATCAAATGGTGTGATGAACGGGATGAACCGTCAAATGATGATGATGAACGGGATGAACCGTCAAATGGTGATGATGAACGGAATGAACCGTCAGATGATGATGATGAACGGAATGAACCGTCAGATGATGATGATGAACGGAATGAACCGTCAGATGATTTTGTATAGGATGTTCATTTAGAAGATATAGTCAATCGATGAATTTGACCAATACTGGTGTCAGAATCCCATGATCTGGAATCAGAAGAATTGGAGCGCTCGTCACTATCAGATTTAGAGACTGCTGGGGATAACACTTACGGAGAAGCATATCCGAGCCCTCTGTTAGTCCTGCTGTAGTACATTTCAGACTTTCCATATGGAACAGCTGTACGAACAGGAGTTCACCTTCCTTTGCCGTAGTTGAGGCCACTTTTGAAGTCGTAGCCCATCTTTCGGAGGATGTCTTCAGTTGTTCTTCTAGTGCAATAATCCTTTGATTCTGATTGTTGGAACCAGAAGCATCTTGTTCTTCAGTGACGTATGCTATCACTTCTCGTGCCATAACAGATGACACAGTTTGTTCAGAGCTATCACTGTCGACAACATAGTCAGAACTACCCCCAGCATGAGAGGTAGAGCTATCACGGTAAGGAAAATTCCTTTGACCTATTGTTTCTCGGCTTCGAGATCGAGTATGCTGGTAAACACCATCATCTGATTCTCGAAGTCGGTCAAGATAGTGCTGGCTGGGTCTCCGGTTCTTTCCGTGCTTGCATTTTCTACCCCCAGAATCTCTGGAAGTCATGTTGACGGAGGCAAACATTACCTCTTCTTCATCATCAATCCTTTGATCAACAGAAGGGAAAGTCAAACGCTCGAAGACAGAACGTTTGGTTGTTTGGCAACAACATTTGATAACCACTTCGTGAGGATGATTGCAATGATGAACATGTGATTGTTTGGGAGAAGTGGGGGTGATATCCCGTTTCTGCCTGAGATGATCCCGAAGATCAGAGACAACGGGACGAGAAGAAGTAGCAGGGATATATTCATGGATGACATTTGGAACATGGTTCCGATTTCGTAAATGTTCGATTCCATGAGTATAAAGAGAGGTACTCATCTGATTGGCATAATTGTCAGGATTCCTTGCCTCAAAAGGTTGATATTGAGGCAAGTTGACCTTAGCATGCTTGCGTTTTACAGAGGTAGGTTTTGATTGGGGTTTTCTATTAAGATATGCCCGTAAATCATTTAAACCGCCCCTGGGAACCTCAGTTTGTGAAACTTGTAATTTGCCTTGTTCGGATCGTGAAATCCACAAATTAGGTAATTCCTGAATATTTGCCTTGGGAGTAGGTAAAATACCTCTCTGATTAGTACGAGAACCCTTGTTAAGGAGGATATTCGTACTAATAGGTGCAGAGGCACTATCAGTTGGATCCTCCTCGATAAGAATCGAAGAAGACTTGGAAAAGGCCAGAGGACCTTTCCCATTGTTTTGAGATGAAGGGATAGCTAAAGAGCATTTCCCTCTGTTATCTTCCAAGTTTTGCGCTTGGGAAGATTGGGAGAAGACCAAGGGGCCTTTTCCTTTTGATGGAATGGAAGAAGGAACAGCCAAAGGACTGTCCTCAGCAAACTGCGCCTGAGCAGTTTGGGGTTTCTGGATTCTGGAGTGATTCGGAGTAGACTGCGCCTGAGCAGACTGCGCCTGAGTAGACTGCGCCTGTTTAGTCAGGGCAGCAGATGTATTGGATTGAGCCTTGGCAGCAGCAGAAGATTTGACTTGTGCCAATTTGGCACAAACTGTGCCAGAAGAAGGTTTGGTGGCAGACTGCGCCTGTTTCCCTAAGGAGAGAATAGACTGCGCCTGATTGTGAGGCAGAGATTGTGTTGTTTTGGCATGAACTGTGCCAAAAGATGGTTTGACAGCAGACTGCGCCTGTTTCTCTAAGGAGAGAACAGACTGTGCCTGATTACCAGAGATAGACACTGGTGTCTTAGAAACAGCAGGTTGTGCCGAGGAAGTGGCAGCGTTCTTCATTAGAGAAGTAGCAGAGTTCTTGGGAGCCCACACTGAGCGAGTCTTGCTCTTGACGGAAGTCGTAGTGCGGCGAGGAGTACTTTGTGCATTAATCAGTGCTTCGTAGGCCGTTTGGTCGACTTTCACGACCAAAGTCTTCTGCGTCGAGCCGATAGACGCCGTGTCACATTGAGTTGTCACCTTTTCATCAGAGGAAAAGGTCGTCCCCAGCAGAGTCGCCATTTTGTTTGCAAAAACAAAAGTATGATATTTATTTCACAAACTTTGTAAAGAATATTACAAGAATTCTGGGAAAGTACAACTATAGGAATCCGATCTGGATGACGATCGCTTTATCCCTTGGACGATGTGAACTTTTGAAGACGAAAGCTTTTGAAGATGACTGAAGGCAGGAAGCCTCTGATGGAACGAAGGCAGGAAGCCTCTGATGAACTGAAGGCGAAGAGCCTCTGAAGAACGCAGCAGCACTTTAGCAAGAACTCCTGGATTCTCTGAAGAGAATAATCTCTCTGTGTGTAATCTGATCTCTCTGATCTCCCCCCTGTTGAATGGAAACGAAACTCTATTTATAGAGTTCTGAAATAACTGTTTTGGGCAGTTATTCTAGAGAGTGCCTGGTTGAAGTGCGCCTGTTTTGAGCACGTATGACAAACTGCGCCTGTTTTGAGCACGTATGACAAACTGCGCCTGTTTTCACTCCATTATCACGAACGTGCACCAACTGCTCTAGACACGTGGCATTATTTGATTGACATGCGCTTGGTCGTGTACAGTTAGTGGGACACGTGTTGGACATGTAGAGTGGTAGTTAGGCGTTGATTTAATCAAAGCGCGCCTGTTTCAGGGACACGTGGCAAGCTCTGAATTGATGTTGTATTGAACTGCGTCTTCTTCACTGAGAGGTAAGCGCAATCTGCAAAGTGTGCTTGATATAGTCAAAAGTAGGCGCAGTCTGTCGATAGTGCCTGGTTCTTCGATGTAGGTGCAATCTGTCTAGACAGCTATCATATCTTCCTCGAGTGCTACGCTGTCAGAATAATGATGAGATGTCATTTCGATTTACGTGCTATCAGATAATAATGATTATGTGATCTACGCGCGGTTTGAGAAACGCGCCTCTCTGAGTACTGAATAGGCGCTATTTGAGTTTGATTGAGAACTAGGCACAGTCTGCCCTGTTGACGGAAAACTAGGTGCAGTCTGCCCAGATTCATAAATTAGGCGCAGTTTGGCTAGCTGGCTGAAAACTAGGCTCAGTCTGCCCTGTTGACGGAAAACTAGGCACAGTCTGCCCAGATTCATGAATTAGGCACAGTTTGTCTTTAAGCAGTCAACTAGGCGCAGTTTGATTTTTTTTTTTTACCTACAGGCTGTTCATTGGAGCGTTGGAAGGGGTCGCCTTTGACTGGTACCGCAACTTGCCAGACAACTGCATCCATTCCTTCGTCGGCTTCAGACGCATGTTTCTGGAAAGGTTCTATGAAGTAGGACAAGACGTGACGATGTCCCCCTTATGGACGTTGTCCAGGAAGAAAAGGAGCTGACAAGGAACTATATCGAACGGTTTCGTCAAACCGCGATGAAGTTGCCTTCCGGTAGCCCCGATTCCTCCTTGATTAAAATTTGCCAAAAGAGGCTGCTTCCTACAATCAGCCTCTGGATGGGCGAAAGTTAGTTTAAGGATTGGAAGACTTTCATTATCAGCGCCACTAGCGCAGAAGACAAGTTGAAGAAAGCCCGCCAACTGGGATTACACATCTCGGAAGGAGAGGATAAGGGCAAACGCCCTAACACTAACAGCAGTAATGGTGGTAACCCCTCCAACAATCGAGACAACAAGGGAGAACAGGCTATGGTGGCCGACACAGCTCCGAAGCCTGAACCAAAGCCGACAGAGAAGCAGTGGCCTCAACTGACCTACTCCTTCGAAGACGGCCATGTTAAGCCCATCTTGGACATGCTCATACAAGGAGGTCGAATCCAGCTCCCTCCTCCAAGATGTGAACCTTGTCCTGCAGAGATGGAAGGCCCCAAGTACTGCCACTATCATCGCTATGTCCACTATGCTACACAAGACTGCTACTAAACTGAAGCGATACATCCAGCATCTCATCGATTCTAAGGCCTTAGCCATTGATTTCGAAGAGGTGACCGTAGCAGCCAACATGGTGTCAGTACAATTTGGCAGCTTTCCTCCGACAAAGACTCAAGATGGAGTAGTGTCCGTCCCCAGGACAAGAATGGAAGTCGCTAACCTTCCACCTCCTCGAGACCAGGCTGCTGGTCTAGTGCCCCTTACCACATCACGAGGGGAGGTCATGTGGGTCCACCCGGACCTGGTACCGGAAGTAACTTAGTCCGTACCACCCGCTTCCAACAAGAAGAAGAGTGGGAAAGTTAAATCATGTCGCACAATCTCGGCATAGGTCGAAGAAGCTACTGCTGTTGTTACCCGATCCGGTGCACAATCCCAACCTACACCGGGTAACTCGGCTGAAGATTACCAGCCGGCTACTGCTGATGCTCCAGGACATTCTCAACCTCCGACGACCGACAAGCCTAGGCCGAAGGAGACTCGTTTTGACAAACCGCTCCGAAGAGAGACGTCTCATGGGCTGGAGAGGCCCTACAACTTTGATATCTTGGCACAGTTGGCCAACACACTGGCCAAGTGGTCATTATACGAGCTCATGAGACTCTCCAAAGATGTTTGCGTCGCGCTGAGAAAGGCACTCCAGAATGTCGACGCATATCTGGCTCAGTCCAATCTCACTGGGAAGAATTTGCCTGCAGATCTTCAAGACAGAACTTGCACAAGTGCAATGCCCAACATTGTCTTCACTCCACAGGATATGCTTATCAAGACCAACCTGCACGATCGCCCTCTGTATTATACTGGATATATTGGCGATATCAAGGTAGATCGGATGCACATTGACCCTGGTTCTTCCATAAGCATCATCCCGAAGAGCCTGCTTCATCATCTGCGCATCCCAATGCATCGCCTGACACCGACAAGCACCGCCATTAGCGGTTTTAATTCAGGCAGAAGCTATCCGATCGGAAAGATTCGTCTGAAATGCCAAATCGACGATCTTTAATCAGAAGTGACCTGTTATGTCATAGATGCGGATACTTCCTACAATATTCTCCTGGGACGTCCTTGGATACATGATTACATGATCGTGCCTTCTACACTGCACCAGTGCTTCAAGTATGTCGATAAGCACGGCTTCGTGAGGACAAAATTTGCTGACATTGATCACTTTAAAGGGGTCGAATCCTACTACTCCGACTCATGCTTGTACGAGAAGTCGAAAAGGTATCTTATCGAAGAAGATACTTAAGCTCTAACTGAGGCGGCAACTGGATCGGAAGAACCTCTAATGATCCACCTCTAAGCCCGAAAACCTGGCAGAACTGTACCCCTTACGGCCACTCTGCGTAAGGACACAATCAGCCTCTCTGTACAGGAGGAGCAGATGATAATCTGACTGCCAAGGTCTAGCCAAGTGCCAAGACCCACGATAGAGCCACTGACAATCAGGCTGCCTAGAGCTAGCCAGCAACAAACAGAATAGCTCAATCCCTCCGTCAAGCCGATGACGGTCCGTCTTCCCAGAATGAATCGGCAGCCGAGCGCTAAGCCGAGGACTGCTAGCCAGCCAACAACCTCCCGCCCAGTACCAAGCACCAAACGGGGGGTAGCTAGTATGCCAACGACTCCACGTTCTGCTCCATCCATGGAACCAGCGACGATTACCCTTACAATTGTCGGCCCCCACTGGAAAACCACGAGATTACTACAACAAGACCAGATGTGGGCTAGGTTATGTTACACCTGCAACAACCCCAGAGAGCTCCGATGAGAAGTACGAATGTCACTCTCATTCGTCTGAGTCACCCACTTCTGATTCAGACGTTAGTATTGGGGACATGTTCAGGCGAGTCTGGTCCGTCAATATGGCATTTGCCGACGCCTACGAAGAAGATGAAGACATTCCTAAACATCTTGAGTTAGAGCCATGGGTACAACAGCTAGATGTGCAATGGGAGAAGCGGTTCGAACAAAGAGAGCCTCCCACCGAGGATGAGGTTATGCAAGTTGATCTCGGTGATGAGTCCTCTCCAAAGCCCATCTTCGTCAGCAAAAATCTGACAGACGAAGAGCGAGAATCGCTACTGCAACTCGTCCGAGAATACATCGACGTGTTCGTCTGGAGCTACGAAGACATGCCAGGACTAAACCCCGAAGTTGTACTCCACAAGCTCAACATTCGACCGGACGCAAAACCGGTCAAGCAACAGCAACGACAGTTTCGTCCGAACATCATGAACTCCATCAAAGCTGAGGTCAACAAACTGATAGCTAGCGTTTCATCCGTGAGGAACAACATCCAGATTGGGTAGCCAATATAGTACTAGTCCTCAAGAAGAACGGAATAATTTGAATCTGTATCGACTTTCGGAACCTGAATGAGGCATGTCCTAAAGATGAGTTTCCCCTCCCTATCATAGACATCATGATTGACAACACCTGCGACTTCGAGCGTATGTCATTCATGGATATTTTTTCGGGGTACAACCAAATCAAGATGTTCTCTGATGACGAAAAGCATACATCATTTCGAACACCAATTGGCACATACTGCTACACAGTCATGCCTTTCGATTTAAAGAATGCTGGCGCCACCTTTCAAAGAGCTATGAACGTCATCTTCGGAGACCACCTATGCAAGACAGTGGAATGCTACGTCGACGATATCGTCGTCAAAAGCCGCTCTAAGGAAGATCATCTGCGTGATCTGAGGACAGTGTTCGACTTGATGCGAGCGCACAACTTGAAGAAGAATCCCACAAAATCCTTCTTGGGCGTATCCAGCGGAAAGTTCTTGGGTTTCATCATTACTTCCCAGGGTATCCACATAGACCCTGAGAAGACGAAGGCAATCATGGAGATGGATCCCCCGAGAAATCTCCGTAAACTCTGAGGCCTTCAAGGAAGGCTGGCCTACATCAGGAGGTTCATCTCTAACCTCTCCGGGCGATGTCAGCCATTCACCCACCTCATAAAGAAAGGCGTCTCCTTCGTATGGGATGAAGAATGCCAGCGTGCATTCGACAGCATCAAAGAATACCTGACGAACCCTCCAGTCCTGGTAGCCCCGGTTGCTGGAAAACTATTCCTGCTCTATGTGCGAGCTATGGAGCATTCTCTCGGTGCTCTACTAGCACAAAACAATGATGCAGGCCATGAGCAAGCTATATATTACCTCAGCCGAATGATGATGGGGCCGGAGCATCGATATACTGCCGTAGAAAAGGAGTGCCTTGCTTTGGTTTTTGACATTCAGAAGATGCGACACTACGTCATGGGACAAACCATCCATGTCATATCAAGAGTCAATCCCCTCAGGGTTCTTATGACCAAGCCAGGTGCACTCAGCTCTCGTCTCGCTACCTGGGCGATATTACTGTCTCCCTATCACATGATCTTCGTCCCGCAGAAGGCTGTTAAAGGTCAAGCTCTGGCAGACTTTTTAGCAGCTCATCCAGGATCCGAGTCAACCAGAATAGACGAAAAGATTCCAGATGAGGTCGCCAATTCAAATGTGGCCTCTCATGATACCGTATAGCGAATGTTCTTCGACGGTGCTTCCAGAATGGAGCCCAAGGGCAACATCGTCGCTTGAGTCGGAGTGGTGCTGATTTCTCCCTCCGGGCTGGTGATCAATCGGGCTTACTCCCTTACAGAGTCCTGCTCAAATAATATGGCCGAGTACAACGCTCTGGTCATTGGCCTCCGACTTGCAAAGGAGCTGGGGGTAGAGTATCTTGAAGTGTCACGACCCGATACCCAAATTATTGGGCCGGGCCGAGCCATGTCCAGCCTACACTTGTTAAAGCGTAGTAAGCTGTTCTAAGAATAGACAATAAAGGATCTAAGCAGCTAACAGTTCTAAAATCATATTTAAGGTTCATCACAACACAACATCTATAAGCGAAGGTAACATAAGCACAGACTTAATAATACACTTCCAAGTATCTAACTGGAGACAAAGTCCAGTATCCAAATATAAAAACAGACCAAAGTCTAAGTCTCAAAACACAAGAAAGACTAAATAAGGTTCCCCGCTGGGGCCTCTTCAGGAGCTAAGGCTACGTCCTCAAAATCAGTACCATAATATGTAACACATAGCATTTCCTTCTCGAAAAGTGAACCTACAACGTTATCCTGTCATGACGGGAGCAAGTACAACCTCTACAACTAATATACTGAATATATAATGAAAGAGATGTACAACAAGAAACATGGTGTGATAAGTCTATAAAATAGGAAATACTGGAAACATGGCCTCATGGTACAACTGGGATCACAGTATTATAGTAACATAAGGAATATGGCATATCTGGAATCATGGTATCTCATAATCTATCATGGTAAGGACACATATGTCATAGAGACAGATACATATGTAGTATTTAAAACTGTAGCAGGTACGTGATCGGTCAATAGATATACAATGTGTTGGGGGCACATAATGAAATGTACTTTCGTACAAGTGAAAAGGCGATAGATATACACACGCACAAATCCGCTTTGAGATAAGGCCTACGGCGCAGTATTCATATAAAATGAAACTTTGCTCGGTACATACGTACGGAAAAGGGGGTCGTGATCACGTACTCAACTGTCAGTTCTCCATAACCCATATTTTAACATGTGAGAGATACGAGAACAGTAAAAATATATAGAAGATACTGGGAGCAGTATAAGCATAGCAGGTACTGGGAGCAGTATAAAACATGTGAATACTCAGAGCAGTATAAAGCATAGTGAAACATGTACTGAGAACCAGTACGAAGCATGTGAAGATATAGGAACTGTCCTAAGCATGTCAGGTACTGTAAGTAATACAACATGTGAAGTTTTAACTTGCTACCTCAAGGATCCGTATTTTAACAGGGTTAATACATGTTCTAGCATTAAAAGACAGTAAATGAGTTTGTAGATGTACTTGCCTCGAGCAAAACAATAATACTAGTACGAAGATATAGATGCCTGGTGTACTGTCAATAATGATATATAAACTCAGTTCTAAGCTATGTTCAATATTACACTAGTGGTGTGACACGACTCCTAACTGGATACTAGCCAAGTGGAAACCTATCATAAAAGTCTAATGTGGAGTGCCACTATATCCAAACTAATTTTCTAGGGCCTTTACACTAGTGTAGGGTGAGGTCCAATACGTCTATAACAAAAACAACACAAAACTTGCAAGTCGTAACTATTTAATAAATAAATCAAACTGTACACTATGTTCCAACAATTTTTGAAATAGACAAAATGCTCAATTATATATAAAATAAACTACCAAAATGATCCTTGTTAATTATAGAAATTTATACTAATTTTTCTGGAATTTATAAACCCTCATAGATATTTATTAAAAATCAGCAAACACATGTATCCTGAAAATAAGTTCTGTTTTCCTATTTTTATAAAATATCAAAAGTACTTATTAAATGCTAGAAAAATTATAGTAAATTAGCTAAATTAACATAGTATTTAAATATAATTTTTTCTAGATTTTTACCACAATTAAAATATATATAAAAATTCAAAAATAGAAAGTAATAATTTCTAGAAAAATAATTAATTATAAATTAAGGATAATACATAAACAAAATCTACAGATGTTGTCGGATGATAAAATAAATATCACTAACGTGTCCAGAACGATCAAATTAGCTAGGATAGCCTACCCATAAGTCTAATTTGGATACAGGGGCAAAACGGTAATTTTGGGTCAAAATGATGTCCGCCGTTGGACACACTTTGCACCGAAAAACTTGTCGGAATAGAAGTCTACAAAACCTAGCAAATTATATGTCCGCAAATCCAGAATGATGATACGAACCCAACGGTATGTCCGAAATAGGATTCCGATGTGCCGATCTCAAAATGACACGTTGACACGGACACTTGGAATCCGATTTGCATGGAAATGCGTGCCGGAGCAAATGTCTTCAAAACTCAGCAAATTATATGTTAACGAGTCTAGAATGACAATACGAACTCAACGATATATCCGAAATTGGATTCCGATGAGCCGATCTCAAAGTAACTCGTTGACTCGGAATGTAGGACCCGCTTTGCACCGATATGCGTGCCAGGGCCCACGTTCTCCAAATCAAACAAATTTTATATGAAAATAGGCCAGAACGATGCCACGAGTCTACTGGTGGTGTCAAAAATTGAATCCGGAGTCCCGGGTTCAAAAATGGAATTTAACAAGTGTAAATTAAAGAATTCGGACGGCCAACTTTGGCGTCGAATTCGACCAACCAAACGTGCTTATAATGAAACAAAACTTAAAGGAGACAGGAAGAGGGTTATAACAGCTGCGCACAGGAACTAGTAGCACGCAAACTGGAGCTGCGACGGCGGAGTTACGAGTCGACGAAGTCGGCTCCACAAAACTGTCCAAAAACAGTTTAATTTAAAGTGTCAACTTGGTGGCCAGTTTTGAGGTATCAAACGACATAATTAACGGACGAAAATTGAGGGGAGTGAAGATGGATATACCGAGATTGAGACGGATCAAGGAGTTCGCCGATCCAACGGTCGAATCTCCCGAAAAATATGTGCAAAGTCGCTGCAACGGGGCACCATTTCCGAGTTCAAAACTCGCGCGCGCCGACGGGATTCCGTTCAAAACGCACGAATAGGCTATTAGGCGCGTCGGGAAAGATGGTGGTGGACTGGAGGAGGTCGTCGGGGGTGCGCATGCATCGGAGGGGCCGGCGGCCAGAGTGGTGGCCGGCGGCGCTCGGCCAGGAGGAGTAGGGGCTGTGGTGGTGTTGTGTGTGTTGAGAGAAAGAGAGAGATGTATGTGTGTGTATATATATAATATAAAGAGAGAGAGAGAGATATTATTTGAATGAGAGGGGGAGAGGAAAAAGGAGGTTGGTCCAAAGGGGGGTGTGCTGTTATGGGGGAGAGGGGGTGATGGTCTGCAGCCCATTAGCATATTGTTCGATTAGACTCTAAGAACGATATGAGTCTATACATAAGCAAAGTATGTCTTGGTACTGAATATAAAGCACGAGAGAAATAATAAAGAATTATCACAAACGATACCTGTATCATAAATCGCAATCCTCTACCATCCCGCTCTGCTAACTAACTCCATGCAGTCGCTAAACCTGAAGAGATCATCAGGTCCTCAGAGGACTAGCAAAATACATAAAAACGAGCCTTTCTAACAGTTTATTATGCATGGAGAAAAGTACAGAATAAACAAGTAAAATGGTGCAATGAATAAAGCATGGATCTATACACTGTCTACACGAGAATAAACTGCTGAACAAGGACTAGAGAACTCATGTCAAGATGTCAACGGATAACCGAAACGAATACTCAAACCCTCGTCCCTAATGTGGACTCGCGGGTTTGAACTACTAACCCTCGTCCCTAGTGTGGACTCGCAGGCTAGCATCACCCTCGTCCCTAGTGTGGACTCGCAGGCGTAAATCCTATACTGCTAACCCTCGTCCCTAGTGTGGACTCGCAGGCTAGCATTACCCTCGTCCCTAGTGTGGACTCGCAGGCGTAAATCCTACACTGCTAACCCTCGTCCCTAGTGTGGACTCGCAGGCTAGCATCTACTACTAACCCTCGTCCCTAGTGTGGACTCGCAGGCTAGCATCACCCTCGTCCCTAGTGTGGACTCGCAAGCGTAACCCTATACCACTAACCCTCGTCCCTATCGTGGACTCGCAGGCTAGCATCTACTACTAACCCTCGTCCCTATCGTGGACTCGCAGGCTAGCATCACTCTCGTTCCTGGTGTGGACTCGTAGGTGTGGACCAATAACTACTAACCCTCGTCCCTATCGTGGACTCGCAGGTTAGCTTCAAGGTTCAAGACACGGAGGCACGACTCAATCAAGGCACGACCAATAAGGCACAAGGCTAACTGTGAACACTGTCTAAAGCAATGATAAAAATATACCAGCTTGATAGAAAAGATACATGGCAGTAATATGAGAAAACTGGATAAAATAATAGACAGTGCATGTAAATAAAGCTGTGTAGAAAGGCAAGGTATACTTGCCTGCAGGTTGCACGTAGATCCAACAAAAATACAGTCAACTGATAATCCATAAAGTCCAAGTCACCACAACTGTCTCCGAAAGCTGCAAAGTTCGGCTAGTTGGCGACTGCTGCTGCTGTTCTCTGTTGCGCCGGCGGTCCTGGTGGCGTTCTGGCCGGCCGCCGGCGCTGTGCAGGCGGCGCGCGGGGCCAAGGAGGGTCGCCCAGCCTCCTGGGGTGTGGTGGCGCGTATTGGAATTAGGGTTTTGGGTTGATCGATCTCTCGTATCTAAACCGAACGGGGGGGTCGGGATGGTTCTGTTACTTCGGGTGCTCGGCTGCTCTGCATATACGCTATACTTATAAGTTCGGTTCTGTGAACCGAACAAGGGTGGGCTCGGCCAAAATGCCTGGGTGGCTTGGGCTGGGGGTGAAACCCTGGGCTGCTACTGCTCCTTCTTATATATATAATTAAGTGTAATCATATATATATATCTATGTACACTCTTATATGTATAATACATGTTTATATACGCATACCCATTTACACCCATATGTATTTATACATATACTTGCACATATATACCTATATAATTTATATATATTTATATATATCACTTGCACACACATATTTTTATATTTATTTATATATACTTACATATTATCTTATATATATACAATGCGTACATATTTTTATATATACACATATACACCATCGTACATATATGTATACACCTCATATATATATTAACAAACACCTGGTTGACCAAAACATAAATAATATGTTTATATATATTAAATAAACAAAATACTAGATGAATAGTATAACTAACAGGAGGCTTGTATGTTAAGTATTTTTAAATAATCTTAATAATCAAATAACCGAATATCTAGAATATATGACTAAACCTTATGGAGAATATGACCAAACCTTATGGAGAATCCCATAAAAGGCCCTGACTATTTAATAATAATAATACCAATTTTCTACCCATAACTAATGTTTAGAAAAATAATTGCCAGTTCCTAAAAATATATACAAAATATCTGTATTTACCAAACATGTCTACAAGGTCGTATTTTGTCCCACTACATGCCTACATGGGCTTGGATTTGGTTCGGCCCAGTTCGGACCAACTTGGTTCAACCGGGTTCCTACAAAATCCATAAATCTAATAATAATTAATAAAACTTATTTATAATGGTCATGCTACAACTTGGCCTGGTTTTCCTAGTTATGACATCTCTATGGCTTGGCCTTCCTTGGCATGGCTAATACACTAGTCAAAGCACGTCACTGCACTATCCGTGCCATAATTTCTAATCACCTTTTACTCCAATCTCAACCATGATCAAAATCATCTACCGTAATAATTAACTAAATAATTATTTATAATATTCTACAATCACAATTTAAATCAAATAAATAATAAAAAATATTTTGAAAATTTTCGGAAAGGGAGGCTACAAAGGGTTCTTCATAGAACATGTTCCCAGGCTCCAGAATATTGAAGCCGATGCCCTAGCAGGCCTCGTCGCTTCTTTAGCAGTTCCGAATCATGCTCATCATCTGGTTGACATCATAGGCCGTGAGTTGGTCTGTCCCAGGAATAATATTCAATGTGTTGAGAGTTACTCCGCGCTGGCAGTCGACGAAGCACCAGACTGGAGACAACCATTCATTGACTTCGTAGTCTACGACATCGTGCCAGAGAATCCGAAGGAAGCCACTTCTATCAGAAGACGTTCCTTCAGATTCTTCTAGGATACAGAAACAAAAATGCTGTATCGGCGATAATACGATGGACTACTGCTTCGGTGTCTGTCAAATACAGAAGCCAAAGAAGCTGTACGTGAAGCTCATGACGGCGTCTGCGGCCTGGCCTGAAATTACAGGATCGCCTTCGACGAATGGACTATTATTGGCCCACGATGGTTGCAGATGCAATAGACTATGCACGAAAATACAAAGCCTGTCAAGTCCACGCAGATTTTATCCACCAGCCATCCGAGTTTCTACATCCGACGGTGGCATCCTGGCCATTCGAAGCATGGAGAATGGACATCATTGGTCCGATCACTCCATCTTCGTCCAGAGGACATCGCTTCATACTCGCAATCACAGATTACTTCTCCAAATGGGCGACGGCTGTTCCATTGACAGAAGTGAAGACTTCAAACGTGATCAGCTTCCTCAAGCATCACGTCATTTACCGCTTTGGACTGCCCCGAAGGATCATCCATGATAATGGTCCGCAGTTCGCAAGCCACATTTTCTATCGGTTTTGCGACAAACACCGAATCCAGAATATTGCTTCAACGCCATACAATCCAGCAGCAAATGGTTTGGCAGAAGCATTTAATAAAACTATAATCAAGCTCCTCAAGATGTTCGTGTCTTCCAACAAACGTGACTGAAATGAGAAGCTCGGCGAATACTTATGGGCGTACCGTACTACAGTACGGACGGCCATCGGGAACACACCATTCTCCTTGGTATACGGGAGTGAGGCAGTTCTCCCCTTGGAGACCCAAATCCCCTCACTCTGCGTCACCCTCACCTATCGATTGACGATAGACGATAATCACCATCGCCGACTACAAGAGTTGTAGGCCCCTAGACGAGAAGCGCATGTTAGCTCAACAACGAATTGAGCTGTATCAAGCCCGAATCTCCGGAGCTTTCAACAAGAAGGCCAAAATCAGAACGTTTCAAGTAGGCGATCTTGTTTTGGCAGTTCGGAGGCCGATGGTCATGACTCACAAGACCGCCGGCGAGTTCCAGCCAAAGTGGGAAGGCCCGTTCATCATCGAGACTGTATTCTCCAATGGAGCTTACCGCCTCGCAAAGCAAAACGGAGACTTGCTCATGTTGCCCATCAACGGCAAGTTCCTAAAGAAGTATTATGTCTGAAACGACATACCCCAAATATCTCAGATTGTTGAGTTATGTACCCCCTGGTACCGCTGAACTCACATTCGGCCTCCAAACATCTTTGATTATCGAGTCATATACCCCTTGGTACCACTGAACTCACCTACATTCATCCTCAAAATATTTCAGATTATAGAGTTATGTACACTCTGGTACCACTGAACTTACATTCTGCTTTCGAATATTTCAGATAGTTGAGTTATGTACCCTGTGGTACCGCTGAACTCACATTCTGCCTCCAAATCTTCCAGATTGTCAAGTTATGTACCCGCAGGTACCGCTGAACTCCCATCCTGGTCAATCTATATCGCATCTTTTGGGTAGTAAGTCACGTATGATCATACCTCGGAACTTTCTTCCTAAAAGGAGCTCCTTCCTCATGATCCACTATCCGCACTTCCAGTACACAAAAAGGGTAACAGATCCACAAATTTTCTAAGACAACCATGTCGATGCTACCTCTGAGTTGTTTCACTTCCATCAAAAACAAACCGCCCCCTCACATAGAACTTCCATGTCCTCATTACCTCTGAGTTGTTCTATGTACCCCTTCATGGAGCCCACTCATGCCATGTCCTTATTACCTCTGAGTGGGAAGGCTCCATCGAAGAAACCCTCATATTTACCATGTCCTCATTACCTCTGAGTAAGTATGTTGGTTTATCTCTCAACTTATTATCTGTACCCACAACCGGAGTACGCCAAGGATAATAGGTCCACAAATGTCTTCCGACGACCACAAATGTCCTCTGTTGACCGCAAATGTCCTCTGTTGACCACAAATGTCCGCAGTCGACCACAAATGCTGTACTAAGTTTTCTAGTACATGTCACTCTTTTCTTATCATGTCTTGGGAGCCTAGCTGCTCCCTGGCATTCTTTCAATACCAAGAACTTCCACAACCCCCTCATCGCAAAGTTGTTCTAGGTATCCCTCTTAAACTTGTTATCTGTACCTAAAATCAAGGTATGCCCAGGGTAACAGATCCACAAATAGCCCCCCAATGGGACAAATGCCACAAACACAACAAGTATAAGAAATGAAGGATGAGTCAAAATATGCTCATTTATTCAAAATCTAAGGTACTATATTATCTGGGACTATGTCCCTATTACAAGATGGAAAAAGAAAGAAAAAGAAGGAAAAAGCTGACTATTGTTCGGCGATACATAATGCCATGAGACGGTCTCTCAACAAGGTAGTCGACCGCTCAAACATCTGTTTGGCCCGGCGCTCGGCCTCCTGAGTCAGCGGTGCCGCATCTTCCAACTGCGCATGAGCCCGCCAGCCATCCTTAAACTTCTTCAGAGCACGCTCCAGGTTAGCAGAAGCTCAGAAAACCCTTTCGGCGTCCTGAATGATCAACTCTTTATCCGCACGGGAAGCTTCAAGCTCAGACTCCAAGAAGGCCAGCTTCTTCTGAAGTTCGAGGATCTGCTCCCTTGTATCGGTTACTCCACGGGAGGCGGCTGCTTCCCGAGCTCTACAAACCTCGCTCAGGCGGCTCAGCTGGTCGTACAAGAGAGATAGGTCGCCAAGGTCCTTTATTATGACCGGCTTGGACGTATCTCGCGCAAGCCTTATCTTCTCCAAGGCAGTGGTGAGGAAGCCCCGCTCCTGATCTATTGCTGCAGACAGATCAGCTTGCCGCATTATTCGAAATTGGGCTACAAGCTGATCAGCCTCTAACAACTTGGGCTCCAGAAGCGCAGCTATCCCTGCCCCGCCAGGAAGGGTTTTAAGAATCTTAATTTGGCCATGAGCGCATTGTCGAGCCAAGGTAAAGGGGGTCCCCCGCTCTACAGCAGCGTTGACTTCTCTTTTTAAATGGCGGTAGAAGCTGTCAACCACATCATGTGACACCTCATCCAGAACTTTCGTAGAGGACGACGTCAAAGGAAGTGTAGCTGGCAGTGTCGAAGAAGACGCAACAGAACTTGCTGCCCCTGCCATAAGGAAGATAAATTCTGAGCGAAAGGACGCTTGAACAGCGGCCAATTCTTCCTTCGCGGCCCGAAGAACTTGGATACTCGGTAAGGCTGAGAGGTCAACCCCCGAAGTCATACGAGCAGAGGAGGATGAAGGGACCATTGCTCACTGTCCAGGTTGTGTCGCCATCTGATCTTCCGAACTCGATCCGGCGGGAGGCCCCTCGAGATAAATCGGGAGAGGAGGAGGCATGCTCCCTTCCACCAGATCCCCGTTGGTAGAGCCTACCTTGACAATATCCGTCATAGGCAGTGAAGAGGCAGGACCTGTATGTCCAGAGCAACTATCAATCATCTTAACCCGAAGGATGTGATGATAGAGCGAATAAACCTCCTTACTGGTCAAGATCTGACTTAGCTTACCAGGAGAGGGTTGCGGAAGTTGAGGCTCGATCTCAGTTATCGTGTCCTCCTTACCAGCGACATCCGAGACGAATGCCGTGGGTTCCTCCGCTCCAGCAGTCCCGGAGGTAGACGCAGTGGGGTCCACATCACCCGGCTGGAATCCAACACCCTCGAAGAATGGCTCGGTAGGGTCCACATCGCCCTGAATAGAGACCTCCGCGACGGGAGGAGCTTCAGCCTCCGTCGGGAGAACCCCGACAGCAACGATCTTGGTACACATGTCACTAACCAAAGTGGCTATGACCGGATCAGCTTCAGGAACATCAGCTGGTTCTGAAAAATCCCTTTCTTCTGACGCCTACTGAGAGAAGAAAAAAATAATTAAGCAACAGTTCAGGAAAAAGAAGGACTAAAGGAGAAGATAGTTGTAGTTCAATTCACCTCCGAAACGACATCATCACCTTCACCTCTCTCTTTAATGAACAGCACGCGACGTCTTACCGCAACCCACTTCGTAGAGTAGGTTCTGCCACCATCAGTGGATACGAGCCTGCCCCGCTTGCGCGAAAGACCAGACGCGACGGGTGGCTGATCCGCCACCATCTCATCAGGCACAACAGGCGGCTGATCCGCCCCAGCATCTTCCACAGGAGGGAAAGAGTTATCTGCCTCATGCTCGTTATTCTCTTCATCTGCGATTGTGGACTCCGAGTCAGGCGTAGGAACCGCATTCACCCTCCTCTTCCTCGTCTTAGACCCCTTGGGCTTCTCCGCCAAGCCGGTACCCACAATGAAGCTGGTACTCGGGTCGAAATTAACGGGAGGCTTGCTCGCCGTAACATGGTATAAGGCCGCCATATACAAAATCTCTCCTGGCACCTCACCATCAGGGACTGAAAAGGTGGTTCGGCTATGAACCGTGTCATAATAATGCCACGCCCTGATACCATCCAAGACGCTACCTTCAAAGCCCAGGCAAGAGCTGGGACTGTCAAAGAACAACTGGCTATACCCGAACTGGCAGGAGAACCTGCTGGGCAAGTAAGGCTCCAGGTAGACGATATTGCGGTTACGATACACTAGGTGCGCCGGACGGATATTACGCAGCCAAAGGAGCATTTTTTCAGGTAAGAGGAGAGGAGGTTCGGTACCATCAACATGTACGCTCCTCACTTCTTCAGCAGTATAACGAGGTACGGACACAAAAAAGTCGTATCCGTCCACTCTCGCCAGCGCTCTCCGACAGGCTGGCATGGCGTTGTACTCCCAGGGCTGATGGTGGAATCGGAATATGAAAGCGTCATCAAACGTGACGCCATCTTCTGCTCCAGGCCTCATCAAAGACCGGCAATGCATTAACAGCCACCCCTTCAAATAATGGTATGGCAGCTCTATGTGCTCGAAATCTATCGCCGTGTCACGGACGATGACCTTGGATGAAAAGGTGCGAAGGCCGTGGTGTATGCTGCACACCATGGCCGAAAGAAGGGCCAGTCTGACCCCAAAGACCAGCTTTACGGCAGGGAGGATAAAGTGGCGGCTGATCCTCTCAGTGGAACCTGTCCCTCCTGAGACTACGCAGTTACGTAGCCACACCATCAGGAATCCTGCCAAGAGGGCCTTCTCTGACAATTGCTGAGTACCATGATAAAAATAACTGAAGGAGTCAGTTCGACTCCCAAAATTGTCGCCCGTGGACCTTGATCTCTTGGCAGTCGATGCCAGGTTGTGTACCTCCTCTGGGGTTTGAGGATCTCGGGAAGAAACCTGGCCTGAGGCACCAAGGGTAAAAAGGTATGAGACCCAGGACCTGGTATGAGGAATGCTTCCCTCCGAGCTGCCATCCTTCTTGATGGCCATCTGGTAACAAGTGCTGTGATGACATAACAATTCCCGATATACGGCAACAAAGCCCAGGAACTGCCGATCCAGACCCTCAAGCTCTTCGCTCGTAGGGGTGTACACTTCAAAGACTTCTTTCCCCCAGGGCAGCTTGGAGATAACATACATCTCGTGGAGAGCAAGTCCCAGCTCCCCTCCCAGTGTGAAGAAGGTTCCCGTCCGCCGGTTGTATATCTCCAGAAGAGCCATGAACAACGGCTTATTTATGGGTAGACCATGACAGGTGCCCCGAATGGCGTAGTAGAGGCCGATCTCATGCAGGGAAGTCATATACTTCTGCAGAATCCACGTGGTCAAGTTGGCCCATGCAGGGATAGGGTTTATCCAGTTCAGCAACGCCAACCGGCCGACGGGATACGACCCTTTGCGAGCAAGCTGGTTCAAGAAGGTATCAGCCTGAGAGAATGTGAAGTTGGGACCCGTTACGTTTATAAAGGTACCCGGAGCCAGTCCCATCACGTACCGACTGACCGGTTCCCTTTCCGCATACGCTGACCCCAAATTCCTATTGTAATGGATGTTTTCCACAAACATCCCGACTTGCTTGGGGTCAAGGAGTCTACCATCTTTCTGTCTAGCGGTAACATGTTGAACCATGAGAGAGGAAAATGACGCTCTATCGGAGGGATATGGATCTTCATCCCGTCAAGAGCAAAGTCCCAGCTCTCGAATATATCCAGCACCCGGGTGTTCTTTACAGACAAAGCATCCCCAAAGAGGAATGCAGGCTTCAGGTATTCCCCCTCCAATTGCCCCGAGTTCATCATGGCGCAGAGAAAGTGAAAGCTGTTTCTTGATAGCATTCAGCCTCTCCAAAGGCTCTTTTGGAAGCTGGTTCGTCACATACTCGACTATGTGGTCATATCGATAGCCCATAGCCGATTGGACGCGACCCAGCAGAGGCTCTCCTGCTGCATTAACTGGCAGATTTATTGAAGAAGAAAAGAAAGAAACAAATCAAAAGATGGCTAAAATAAAACTACTGAGTGCTTTGGCTTACATGAGCTTATGCGGCTCTATTTAAAGACGAGCTTATGCGGCTCTATTTAAAGACGAGCTCATGCGGCTCTGTTCGAACATGAGCTTATGCGGCACTGATTAGCGTAAGCTTATGCGGCTCTGTTTAGCATGGGCTTATGCGGTTCTGCTTAGCGAAGTCTTATGCGGCCCAGTCTAGATGAGCTTATGCGGCACGACTTAGCAAGGCCTTATGCGGCACAGTCCAAAGTGAGGCTTATGCGGTCTTGTTTGAGAGGGCTTCATGCGGTTCGATTCAGAGAGTCCTTATGCGGTTCGGCTCATAAAGTGCTTACGCAAGCCTCATGCAGCTCGGACATAGGGTATACCCCCATGCGGCTCGGGAGGCACACGCAGCACAGTATGCGAAAACGAAGAAGGCCCGCGCATAAAATATGCGACATAGCCATAGTTCTGAGTTCATCCTTACCAGCAATGGTGGGGTGGACGTCAGGGTGCACTTCAGGCACCATGGCCGACGAGGAAGCTGTTTTCTTGCCCTTCGTCGTGTAGTGCCCCGTCCCGCTCAGTCAATCGGAGGAATCGAAACGCCGACGGCGTTCAGACTTAGCCTTACAACGGCGACTCGAAGACATCTCGGTCAAGGCGACCGCTCGCTCAGGTGGGGTAGTTTCGGTGAACTTGACTCATCTTTGCCTTCACATAATAAATCGTGTTTTCAACTTGCACAAGTAGGCTTAATAATAAAGAGATGAATCCATATAGCTAAGGGAATAATCCCGATGGGTCAAAATGAGTTAGAACATGGAAAACGTCCCACGGTCGGCTTAGAGTTGGTGCACGGCGTGCTTTGAAAATGACACTCGGTCCTTCGTCCCGTGGCTTGGGAGAAGGGAAGTTAGTCTTCGACACAAAGTTATGAAATAGCCTAAGTCATAGGCGTCGCCTGCGTGAATGCTTGTTAAAGCATGCACGGTCCCGTCGAATTATCCCGACACTTGAGTTGGCCTAAGTCATAGGCGTTGCCCACGTAAATGCTCGACAAAGCATGCATGTTTCCATAACGTAAGGCTTGGCATAGCCTTTGCTCGTCCCTTAAGTCAAGTTATAGGCTCGATTAAGTTAGGCAAAGTTATGCCGATCGACCTAAGTCATTTCTAGTGCTGTCCCGCTCTTTCTGCGGCTGTCAACTTAAATAGTCCCACGATCCCACGGCCCGTCATATAAAGTATGACTTGGGCGATAGCGCCGCGTAGAGCGGAAGTCGAGTTGAGGCACGATTGCACGATCCTAGAGTTTTTAAAGGCACGGGCCACGATGGATTAGTTGAGTTTTAGAAAGTGTCTAAATAAGTTGTTGTCTTGAGTTAAAAGAAAGGAAGAAAGAAAGAAATGCTCACGACTGGATCGTTGAGGCAAGAAAGAACAATGCTCGCGACTACGGGTCGTCGAGGCAAGATCTCAGATGTGAGAAATGGCACTAAAAGAGAGGAATGGCACTAAAAGAGATGGTAACACCAGAAGTGAATGACTATGTGAGACGTCAGTTTGAGTCGGTCTTGCATGGTCATGGACAACTTGTCGACAAGGTAGAGTTTCCCCGAATCGGCAACCTGCGGCGCTACGGGACCGATTGCGGCCTAAGGAAACATAAAGGCTCTGGGAGCCAAGCTGCGCCTGGGGCAAAGTATTCGGTGGACGCGGAATAGGGCTAGCTACCCAAAGAAGGTCCATCCTATACTCAGCAAAAAGGAGTCCACTATGGCTCTGGGAGTCAGTGACCAAATCATATAGATGAGTCGGCATAGCGGCAGATCCGCGGGTATGCCTTTGGATTGAGTTGAGTTGTCGAAGGTGTATACAAGCTAGAATACAAGTATTGGACTTAAAAAAAATGGCTACAACATAGGCGACGTGCTTCGGCACGAGATGTGGCATTGAGTCTTGAGTTGTCGGCATATAGTTGAATAAGTTGGTTGAGTTGTTTGAGTGTAAGTCGGGAAATCGTCGCAAGGCAAAGTCGGTCGTGTGACACTAAACCCACAAGTCTTGATTGGGTCAATTGGCGATCAAAGTAACAAAGGGGCCACGAGACGGCGATATGGTTGAGTCGTACTGAGTTGCGAGGTACGGCACGAAGGAGTTATAGCACGGTCGTAAGAAAATTGGGTGCTACCGCGTAGTTGCGTCTCTGATTCTGGCCGAAAGGCAAGCACGACCTGATAGGTTAACGTTGTGGCACGAGAAGTGGTCTAGAGGCAAAGTATGAGTAACGTTGACATTGCAAGCACGGGATGGTTTTGACACACAAGTTGCGCCAAGGCGCCGGTCCTAAAACTGAACCTAAGGCAAGAGTAGAAAGACAATCGAAAAGGGATTTAAGCTGCACAAAGTAAATGAACGTGTAGGTTTTGTATGGGTGGGCGAGAAGCTCACTCCACCAGTACAGTTGAGTACTGACACCCACACAGTGTTCATGTGCAGGCACAGATAGAAGCTCGTGGTGCGGAGCCCGCTTGGATGCGTCGAGGCACAGGAGTTCCTTGGCGATTCGAAGCGTGCGGCCGCATGGATTGAAGACTTATACAGGACATAATGTATGGACATCACCTTCCGAAGCTTCCGCTGGATCGACAAATATTGAGAGATGAGAGAGAGAGAGAGAGCAGAGTGAACTTGTAATGAGAGAAAAGTGAGCTTGAGAGACTTGTAACATTGGCCTTGCGCCCCATTGTAATCTTTGTTTCAATATCAATAAAGATCATCTTTTGAGAAACGTGTGTTTGTTCTAAATTCTGCTGCTATTATTTAACGTCTCTGCTTGGGACTTCTGTGCGACGACCCCGTCGCAGCCGCTGAAATCGGCCGTTATGGAACCCGCCTTGCACGAGCGCAATCTAGGCTCGTGCGGCATCACGCCTTAGTGAGGACGATCGCTCCTACGGGAGCGGGGCGTGACACGTCGCAGTAGAGGCAGCCTTGGAAGACTTGGGGGACATTGTCGAGTGATGATCGGAGAAGACGAAGACAGCAATCTAGGGCAAAAAGAGTTAAAGATAGGAGAAAGTAAAGAAGCCTCTCTGTCCAAAAATGCTCCTATTTATAGGCAGAAGGAGGGGGGGCTCATGAACCGACGGATGCTTCGATCCGCGTGCTGCACAAAGACAGAATCAACTCTTCGGGCATCGAGTCAAATCTAAATATTTAAAAAAGCTGACCCTTGGGATCTTGTCCCAAAAGACGGCTTTAAATCAAAGCAAATCAAGGGCAATAAATAAAGTGCATACGTGGCAGAGAGACGTGGCAGGGAGCCTATGCGGCCAGACAGTTCATGCGGCTAGGAAGTCCATGCGGCTGAGAAGTCCATGCGGCTAAGAAGTCCATACGGTCGGAACACCCTATGCGGCCAGAAGAGTTTACATAGCCATGCTTCTTATTCAAAGTATTTCAATTTTGCAAATTGAAAACTTTGAAGGGAGTCTTGTAGAAGCATAGAAAATGACAAGAAAAGGCTCATGCGGCTCATACAAAAGGAGCCTTATGCGGCTCAGAAATCTATTAGAAAACGCATGCGGCTCAAAGTCCTTTAGAGCCTCATGCGGCTCGGATAGCTCCATGCGGCTCAAAAAAGAGCCACGTGGCCCTAGGTAGTTCTCCTCTACAGCTGGCTACAAAGCAATTGCGCATTAAATGCCCTGACGACAGCTCTGATAATAACAGTCCTGACAAGTGACAGCTCTGACATAAAGTCAAAATAATGACTCTGACATGATGGCGTGTTCCTAGGAAAACGAAGAAAATCTTTGTTACAGCTGGCACGATCCACCGACCCCGAAGCTCCCTATGCGGCTGCCACGTTCATGCGACTGCCATGCTCATACGGCTGCCTCTCTCATGCGGCTGCCATCTTCATGCGGCTCCACTCCTATGCGGCTGCCACTCCTATGCGGCTGCCACCTTCATGCGACTGCCATCTTCATACGGTCGCCTCCCTCATGCGGCTGCCATCTTCATGCAGTTGCCTACCCTCATGCGGCCATCACCTTCATGCGGCTGCTACCTTCATACAGTTAGGATTGTGAAGGGGCTACCTGTATGCGGCTCACTTAGAGGCCGTACTCATGCGGCTCTGTCCGACGAGACACGTGGCGATCTTTATGACAGTTGAGACACGTGGCTGTCTTATCCCCTCGGAATTATGGCTGCTCGCAAATCATAACAACCAGATTTAGTGCAATCACCATAATTATGCGAATCAAATCAGATTTGTTGTAATTAAGCAAATTAAACACGTGGCGGGAGGTCCGAGCTTGTCATGACAAATTATGAAGATTTATTGCAATCAGCATTAATTGCCCATACAGATTTGGCACAATCAAGAATTAACTGTCCAGATGTAATGCAATCAAGATTAATGGTCCAGATGATTGGCCGCCGACTTTTCAAGGGGGAATCATTGCAAACCCTAATGATCACATTCCCACTTCTATAAATAGCAAGGTGCCATTCCCTTACAAACGCTGGAGAATTGGGAAGAAAAAAAGAAGGAGAATTCCAGAGAGAAAGAGACTCTCTCCACCCGACTGGACACACAGAGAGACAAAGGTACGCACAGAGGATTCTTCCCACGCATCCCGAGAGCATTTCTTCATCAGAGCCAAGGCTACGTTCGATCGTCCAAGGAGTAAGGCAGAGCTGCCGTCGCTTTCCCGAGCCTCTACCGTCACCTCCCAGAATAAAAAATAAACAATCGTACTTAGATTGCTGTACCTAGGTTTTCGTCCCTAGGCTTTCTTTGTACGAGCGAGTTTGTATTGTGAGTCTAAGTTCAGTCCTCCTATATAATTGTTCTGTACTTTTACAATCAATGGCAAACAACGCTGTCTAAACCTCTTTCATAATCACCCAATAGTCCATTGATAAATCATCATATTCGCAGGTAAGTTTAGCATAAAGCTCGTTCATAGTAAATAAACAAATAAACATGAATAATGGTAAAAAGTATAAAATGCTAATATATCATAAAATAATTTTGGAACATCCACGAAACCAAAGTTTAATACATATGAAAGAGAAGACAAATCGGGGACAAATACAATTAATACGCTAAAAAGAAAAATACTGACTAACTAGTTATCTACTCCTCAAAAGTAATATCTTGGGTAAGGACGCCTTCTCAACAATGTCATCTGCTACATTATGAGGGTGATAAAATATAGGAAATACTCCTCGTCATCGTCAATAAAATCATAAAATTCATGGTATTATCTACTAAGAAATTTGAAAATGTAAACTTCATCACTCTGGTTCTAACATCTATTATTCATGACTTATGTTCTTTGAATTTGAGTCACAATTCTAATTTAAGTCTTCTAGTACCGCCTACAATCATTTTATAACCCTAACATCCTTGTTCCAATTTGTTACTTCACTAATGGATGCTTATCACATTGATGTTTTAAACCTCAAAGGACATGATTACGTTGTCATATCTTTCCAACATGTATTCTACAAAGTGTAAGTCATTATTTTGTATTCCTTATTTATTGTGGTCTTTTATCTTTTAAGGCTTACAAAGTCCAAATCTCAATAATCTAGTTGCCTATATGGAATCTGTTAAGTCTATTAAAATTTATCGTTAATATAAATCTGTAACCTTGAAATTTTTTGACCAAATTCTCTCCCTCCCTCTCCCACCCCGCGACCCCATGCGCCCCTACAATGCTGCTGTCGTCGCTTCGCTGTCGCCGCTGCTACAGTAAAGGAAAGATGGAGATAATGAAAATATTTTGGTCATTTAGTTGCTACTGTTCATGTTGATTTGTTAGAGCTAACTTATGAGACATGGCATGGTCGAGGGGCTACTGGATCATTTGGCGGACGATATCTCAACAGTTGGTTGAGTAGGGTTTGAGGGATGAACGACGAAGATTGGCTATGAGGTTGTTGCTATTTTAGAGAAGATTCGAAACGTGATATAGATATTATAGGAAATAAAGAGAAATGTTGTGGAGGAAGAGAAGCTAAGTAACAAGAAATAAAAAAAAATATTCGTGGACGCTTTAGTTGGTGGACGGAAAAAAAAGAGAGATTTATTTATAAATAATGATAGTTTTAGTTAAGAAAAGAAAGTGTGATACAATTTTTTTTAGTGGAACCATGTTCTTTGGGTTATGTATTAGTACAATTTTTTGTAAAATTTAGAATGTTGTAAGGACCGTTTCGTAATTACGCATATATTACTAGGTTTCACATTGCAAACGAGTACAAGATAAAATTGCAATTTGGTGGCGGCGAAAGTTGTCTAGAGAGAAGAAGAAGAAGAGAGAGAGAGAGAGAGTCGATAGTCGTGAACTTCGAGGTCCGGACCACGTCGGGATTTCGGGAAAGTGACGCGATGGAGGAGGAATCAAGAATAGAGACTGTTACTCCGCCGCTCGTCGCCGCAACCCCCACCACCGCCACCACCGTCACCACCGATGACGACGTCGAAGACTGGAGCGAGAAGCCGATGGAGGAGGTACTCGCTGTCGCCGACGATCAAAATTCGCCTCCGGATGTCGCTACGAATCCAAAACAAGGTTCGGTCGCAAAACCCTAACGCTAACTTCCGTCTTCTTCCTTCTTCCTCGGTTCAGATCTGGTCGATTTCGGAATCTCCAGATCCTTCTTCAGAAATTCCTAAGTTCGTATTTGTGTTAGAACCAGGCGGTGTTTTTTTTACTCTTTTTCTTTAAAGTGTTAGAATAATTCTCTGATTGCGCGTTCTTATGCTGTTGTCGGATCCCAAGATGAGATTGAGAAGGAAAGTATAGAATTTGGAGAAAAAAAGAATGTTTTTATTGATACCGGGAAGTGAGAAGGAAAGTAAAGGATCTGGAGAAAAAAAGAATGTTTTTATCGATACCAGGAAGTGGATTTGAGCTAGGAAGTGTGCGGCGTTGCTGTCCCCGTGTTCTGTGGTGTGTCGATGCATATGAAAGTCTGAACCTTTTTAGCATATGGAGATCTGAATATTGGAGGAGAATTCCCGACCAAGATTCTTTGATACGTGATAGGAGTCCTTCGACGTTGACAACTTGAGAGAATGACAAGTCAAGCCGAGATCCATCAGAGACAATAGTACTGCAAGTCAGTACGCGAACACCCCTTATGCAAACTTTCATAGCCACTGCCCTAATGAGAATTTGAGATCTTCAATGAGGCTTGTATGATCGATCGCCTTTTATTTTGTTCACGGGTTAGATTTATGTCTGAGTCTAGGAAAACCAACAAGGAGATAACGTAATTGCTCCTCCATTTGTTAAATACGAGGTACAAGTTTTGTACTTCATGTGCTTTGTTTGTGTAGTAGTTTTTTGCGGTTGGATGATTGTTTCGTGGGATTTGGCATGAATTTTTAGACAATAGTACGTTGATAGAAATTATTGATGTGATTATTGGTCAACATTGTTTTCTTATTAGGCGTTTTGTATGCTCCTGAATTTGCATAACTTCTTGCACATCGGTGTTAAATACATGTCAATGCTTCTATGCTACAGATTTGGAAATGTAATTAACGTTTAATGTCAATCATACTTGTGGAAAGTATTGTCTGACGAGGAATGCAAGACAATTTGTACCTCTGGAGAATAATGTGCGTCCTTGAAGTTGGATTGTAAAATGAAATTGCGCTGAGTTAATCAACACCAGAAACTATTATGGCAGATTGAAAAATGTTAATAGCTATTGTTGAATTCATATGCTTTAATTAATCATCGTGACGGTCTTATATCCGCTGAATGCTCTCGGAAGTCAAAATTTGTCTGACCGCCTCAAAACTTGTCATAGTTACTAACATGCCATGTTTGGGCACATGGATTTTGTACAATTCAGTTATTTCCTAATACAAATAGTCATTTTGAAGTTCTGATATGTGATTATGGCTTCTTTTTCTTTCACATTCCTCTTGGAGTATTTACATGCTATTATTATCTGTATCGCTGCTGTACAGTGGGAAGTTGATTGATCATTCATGATATTGCACAAAATTCTATTTGGTATTGTAAAGTATATCATCACGTCTTAAGGATGATCATTCCTTGATCACATTATTGTCTTCTTACTTTCAGATGGTCATGATGAAGAGATCCAATCGAGCCTTCAGACATTGCAGCTGGAAGAAAGAGGTGAATATACATGTTCAATTTTTGAACCCTCGGAGTTGTTTTTCTCATTTCATAAAAATGCTTGCTTTCAGGAAAAGAGAAGGAGGCTGCTGCAATTGAAGAAGCCGAAGAGCTGGACGAAAAGGAAGAGGAAAAGAAGCGGCACTTGAATCTTGTATTCATTGGCCACGTAGGTATGTCATATTTTCTCTGTTTCTCAACTTTTCTAACATTATATAATGTTAGCATGCTTATTGTTTTAGCTGTTAGGATATTTTTAATTATATTTAGTCAGGCACATTTTGGTTCCATTTTTTGTCCCAACATATTTTATTTATGGATTCCTTTTTTTTACTCAAAATTCGACCCAGATGTATATCACATCTGTGACACTGTTTTGACTCCTCAGGCATTGGTATATGTCACTAAGATTGGTTAATGCACTGCTATTAGAACGTGCAACTAGTATAGAGAGTTGGCCTGATTGGAAGCTAATAGGTACATCATACATGCTTTAGTAATATTCAACTCTAAGACCAATTTCTGAGTTAAGTAGATGCTTATTAAGATTTAGAAAATGCAATTGGTGATTCAGGAACCCTCGACCTGTTTATGCTCTGCTGTATTCATCGTTGATGTTTCACGGAAGCGTATCCATGAAGTTCTACTCAGAAACAACAATACAACAAGACCATTTAGGCATTTAGAGTTTCGTGTTTGCCTACACGAATCTTTTTTTCCTACTCACGCCATCAAGGGCCATTTCCTTCATTACACTTGAAACGACCATGGTTGCGGTGCAACCTGTCTCTATGAAGACATACCTATGTATTATGTAAGGATTCGTTTCATAGGGTCCCACAAATATATCTGCACGGTTCAAACCTCCATACGAGCTTGGGACTGGTAGCACCTAGTGAGTATATAGGAAAGAAGGAATAATGGTGGGTTAACCTTGGCTAGCGTAAATATGGTATGCCGTTGTGCCAATTTCAGTGATTTAATAAAATTAATGCTCAATTTACACAGTTTTCGGGGGCAATATCAGATTTCATGGTTGCATGATGGTGGCTAATACTTTAGACAATATATACAGTTCAGAGTGCTTACTCAGAATTAAACCAAATACTTCTCATTTTTGTTTACTCTGCATGATGGGTAATTAAAAAAAAAAAACTCCTTTTTCTTTTCTTTATGTGGTTTCTAGTTGGTGGTGGCTTGGTGGAGGATATGGAGACGGGGAATACTATTCTGATATCTTAGAGCTTAAGAAAGTCGTATGCGTGTGTGTGTGTGTGTGCGTGTGTGTGTGTATGAAAATGTGACGAGTGTTTTTTACACTAACTACCCCTAAGTTTTGGTTTATAACACGGGGTACCCATACCTTTAAACTAATTACACTGACCACCCCCATGTTTTATGTTTATTACACTGGGTACCCCTACTTTAAGATTAAAAAAAGTTATAACACTAAGTACCCCTATTTTTATTTTATTTTTCTAAAGGGAGGGGTGGTCAGTGTAATTAGTTTAAAAGTAGGGGTACCCCATGTTATAAACCCAAAACTTAGTGGTAGTTAGTGTAAATAATCCCATGTGACAATGTAAAGTAAGCTTTTGCCAGAATTGGTGGTTTAGCAAAGGCAGTAGGAAAATATTTTCTGTGGCTTGTAGAATGAAATCTTTTTGTATGAAAACACATTTAAGCATATTATATGCTACTAGTCGCTAATTTGGGAGGGTGGCTGGCTCCTCCATTATTTGAGCACAAGTTCCTGCGGCTCGAGCCAACTTTGCGCCTTATCCATCTGTATTTCTAGATGCCAGTTTTTCGACCTTAGCAAGGTTTCGAAAGTAGGCTAGTTGATGATGCCAGGTACAGTTTATTAACTCGATAATGTGCTATAAACCCGCAAAAAGAGCGAGATTGCAAATTAACTTACTTCAGACATCCTTGCCAAGTATGTCCTAGTGCAGCAACTAATCTGACAAATGATCCATGGATGGTTAGCTATGTGATCAACTCAACAGTTGCCATAATTCAGATTAATAATATGGTCGAAACCAGTCAGTAATTCTGTGTCTTTCTATATTTTTTTTATACAAGTGCTCTGCATGCAGATGCTGGTAAATCAACAACTGGTGGGCAAATACTTCTCCTTAGCGGACAGGTTGATGACAGAACCGTTCAAAAGTATGAGAAGGAAGCAAAGGATAAAAACCGAGAAAGCTGGTATGTTGCACAATCAAAAAATTGTAATGGTTATTTTCTGATAATAATTGCTATGTGGGTTACCTTTCCTAGAGGTGGATGCATATACATGTTGGTTATCCTTCATTAGTTGTTTCTTGATCCAAATTATAAAAATGATATCCTATGTAAATGAATAAGAGCGACATGATCATAATTTGGTTGTGTCCTTCATACATCATACCAAGGGGATAGTAGTTAGCAAACAAATTTCACATATATGGCAGGGGCTAGGATCTGAAATTTGCTAAAGGATCGGGTTCTGAATGTTGAATGTTGAGTATGCCCAAGTCTGACTAAATCAAATGTCAAAACTGAGACATTATAGGAGGGATTAGTCAAGTACTAATGTTTAAGGTCAAGAGTATTAAGAATCTCAATAATGTTGAGTTGCTGCAGACTCATTTATACCTACCTTTCATACATTACAGGCTTAAAACTTAAAAATCTGCATTTTCTACCCTGTTGTTGGATAGGATGTAGGGAAATTTCCACTCGGTTTAAGAGGCTCCTGTCAGCTCTTTGCTAGGATGCAGTGTGTTCCTGTAAATTGAATTGGCTCCCACATTTGGCTCCTAAACTATTGTGTTTGTGCTTGAGGAAACTGGGAGGATGTTTAGAAGTTCATGTGGATGGGCATGGTGTGTTATAAATTCATGTGGGAAATCTTGTGACGTAAGTGGGTAAGGTCATATGAAGAATCAAATACAAAGGTAAAGGTGTTCGCTTCATTTGGATACCATGCAAAGATCCATTCTAATGGCAGAACTTACTAAACAGAAAATAATAGGCAGATGATTGTGTAATGTGGTATGGTCACAGTGAGCCATTGACTTGCCTGCAAGTCTCAACCATTGCTAATTGCTAGCTGCAAAATAAGATAACTTTTTTTGTTTATGTTACACCTCTTGTGAAAGTGGAGGGCTAAAAAACTCAATAAAGTGAAACAGGCGGGGTATTGGCAGTGGTGCTGAGTATTCTGCATAAAAAGGAACGCAAAGTGTTGGAGAGTCTGCTGGACAATGAGGAGTGTTGTTTGGGGTGCTGAAAGGGAAGAGGAGGGGGTACCAATTCCTAATGCATACAATTTTGTGCAGCTGAGTTAGCAATGCCCATTCTGAGAGAGAGAGAGAGAGAGAGAGAGAGAGATCCATGTTCGTTGATCCAGATGTGTCAGTGTGTCACACTTCTGCTTGGGGCGGGGTTAGCAAGCAAGAGACAACCAGCTACTGCTGCATATGCTTCTAGGAGCATGCAATGATATTCCTGTGACACTCCATGTTCGTCGATCCAGATGTGTCAGTGTGTCACACTTCTGCTTGGGGCGGGGTTAGCAAGCAAGAGACAACCAGCTACTGCTGCATATGCTTCTAGGAGCATGCAATGATATTCCTGTGACACTTTTGTTTGTTTTCAGTTTCTAGCCACTCCATTAGGAAACTTTTTCTCACTAGAGGGTAGTTGTATAAAGCTGCTAAGCAGTCCAAAGCACTGAACGGGGGTAAACGGACCACTTTTTAGGTGCTCTCCCATTATAAAACAGTGAACGACATTACGTGTTAAGACTCAACACATCATGCAATAAATTGAGCAAAAAATGATGAGATTAAGAGTAATATTCAGTGCGTACGTCCTTGAGGATGTGGGTTCTAGTCTAGGAGAAAAGCCTATTCCTATGGCTGAGGATGCAATAGTGTGAGTCTTGTGGCACTTGGACGCCTATTGTTTTGACTCATTACCATTAGCATGCAAGTGAACTCTCAATACCCAAGGCAGAAGCTTGGTTTAGAAGAAAAGTTACGATGGTCTAAAGCGCACAACGTTAGAGCAGTCAGTATGTGGACAATGATATGTTGAATATAATTGAATGTCAATATATTTTTCTCTAGTAGTCGGTATGTTTTTCAAGTTATCATTTGTCCTCTTCAATTGTACAGTGTCCGTGTCAAGACTCAATAATTGCACATATCTAGGTTTGCTATATCCTATACTCCATCAAGTTCACTTAGTCTTCTTGAACTTTCTATACATCATAATGAAAGCAAAGGTTTCTTGAAATACATCCACTACCTCTTCTTTATTCTGCAGGTACATGGCTTATATTATGGACACAAATGAGGAAGAGCGTTCAAAGGTGTGTTTATTGGCCTGCATCTTTATAAGAATGTTTTCTTCTAATGCTCTCCATTCTCTTTCTTGTATAGTTTGTATTTGATAAAGGTTCCTATTGGTTCATCATTAGCTCTTGATCGAAAGTATAGTTAGTGTTGAGCTAGCTTTATGAAATGCATAGATGACTCCTTTTCTTGGTTAACCATGTTAGCACAAGGAAGATATTGGTAGACTTCCTTTACTTTGTCCCTTAATTTGTGGTCTTACTAAGTCACTGTATTATATCATTTGCAGTTATATTTCTTTTTTTTGGGGCTTAGTAGTTGTTCTTGTTATGGTATGCAGGGAATTACTGTGGAGGTCGGCAGGGCCCATTTTGAGACAGAAACTACAAGATTCACAATTTTAGATGCTCCGGTAACTATTTTCGTAATTCAATTTTGTTATTTATAGAATGATGTTGTACTTTTAATTGATGGTTAAGAACAATAATAATATGATATCCTCTCAATCTTGCTACAATTACTAACTTTTTTGTCACCCCAAGGATGGATATGATTATTGAGATTGCCAACCTTTGTTGCAAAATTTAGCTGAAAATAAAATAATTCTATTGTTGACTTTTATGATGCCTTTTTTTCCTTGGCAATTTTCTTTCTATTTTGATTATTTTTTAAATTTTTAACACCGAGTTTAGAGTATTGTCTAGTTGCATAAAAATAAGGAATTAAAAAAA
Source organism: Iris pallida (assembly GCA_029216955.1). NCBI lineage: Eukaryota > Viridiplantae > Streptophyta > Magnoliopsida > Asparagales > Iridaceae > Iris > Iris pallida. The sequence goes on from JANAVB010021600.1 coordinate 45,997,498, forward strand.
ATCATACTATGCCAGGAAGACCTAGTCGTGAATTGTAGAGATTTTATTCACTATTACCAATTTCATAATCTCTGTCATAATGTTTCTCCTATATTGTCTACCTACCATGGTAGTCAAAGGCGCGTTTCGCAGGAAGGCGCAACAGTTGCGCCTTGCCCCTCACTATAGGGGGTCCCTTTTTTCGGGCGCACCCAGGATGCGCCTTTCAGCAAGGCACAACCAAGAGAAGGTGCACCTAGTCAAGCCTTATGGTTTTTTTTTATATATATATACAAAAAAATTAAGGCATGAAATAATGCTTACCTTATACAAGTGGGAGGGAGATAGTCCTTTCCACGGTTGCCAAATTTAGTTACAGTTGAACTCGAAAAACTAAAATGTACTAAAAACGTGGTAGGGATAATACAACTTTGGTTAGTTCAGTTGATTATTTAGTACTGCTATTACTGCTCTGCTAGTTCACTTGGCTATGTTTTAACATATTTTTGTTTGTTTTAAAATGTTATTTGGTTTTATTTCTTATATTACTAATTTATTTATATTTTTGCGCCTCACATCACTCGGACACGCGTCTTAAGTGCACCTTGCGCCTTGGATGATATAGACCCTTTGCGCCTCAAGTGCGTCTTGCGCTTTTGACTACCTTGCTACCTACTGTGCACCTACATTTTATGGCATGATCCTCTCTGTCATGTCCTTGTTTCACAGTACCAAAAATCGTCAATGGACGTGATGTTGTACGAGTCTAAATTGCACTTGTACAAGGCATGGACATACATAGTTGATAAAACATTTCAGAATCAAAGTCGTTGCAGTAAAAATAAGCAGAAAAGTTTGATAGACACAATATATATGAAAACGATTCTTTTGATTGATAATTTGTAGCGGAATTACGATTCTTAGGCCAAAAGAATAACTCGACTACAAACAATAGATCTTATTACAATGAACGATGCTATATGGCTTACAACTCATGAAATAATACAATCAACAATGTTCTATACCCTTTATAAACAAAAGATAACATCTTCTAGAAGAACATCTTCAAGTTGTCAAATGAGCTTCAAACGCCTCAGAACGTCCAAGCGAATCCCCGCACCTGTGGAAGAGGGGGTCTACCACACTGGGGTAAGCACTTGTGAGCGGTTTTAACCCGACTCATCTAAACCAATTATGTAATCATGTGAGAGCATGCAAAATTATTATGTGGTCTTTCTACTTTTCTAGGGTCGATTAACAATTTCATAAACATATATATGAAACATAAATGTGTTACTTGACATAGCGAGTCTTACCGAAGGCCACCATACTTCACTGCAAACAATAATTAGCGTTCATAATATATAAATGTGTCACAAGTTCGTTCCTACAAAATAATGATTAGCGTTCATAAGATGTATATATGTGCCACGAGTCCGTCCCTATAGCAATTGTTAGGTCTGCAAAATGGTTGTCATTAACATGCATCCTAACTATATGACGGTCACTGATGACACACCATTATGGACTATTTAAGGTAAGACAACGATCCTTCCAGTTTGGTAGTAATCTCAATGGAGGTCTAGAAATACTCGTGCTTATACGTCAATACCAGTTATCCCTGTTCCTCCTAGGCCAAACCGGTTTAGTCGTTACAGATTCCATTCGAGAAACTAAAGTTTCTCGAAACATTGTGCACAAGTTGTTCTATACTTCCCACACCCCTTGTATACATTGCAACTTAGTTATTAAAATATAACATGCATGATAACATAAATTTGAAATAACTATCCAACACATTCTCTTTTGTATTTCCACATTCCTCGAGCCTGTTCGTAATTCTATACTTCCCAATTCAGGGATTACCACACTTATCTACTTTCCTATCGAGGGATTTTCACGCTGGCGACTCAACGGTCCCAAACCTTTTTCCATACTTCCGTCTCTTTGTAACAACAATACAATATTCCATATTTCTATATAACATGTTAAGTATTAGTAATAGTGGGCTTTAGTCCCACATTGGAAAAGAGAGTAAAGAGAGGAGCTAGACTCTCCTATATATATGTAATCCCTCTTCATAATAAAGTTAACCTATTATTCTAATTATACATGGTATCAGAGCCATAAACCATCCTCCTCCCATCTCTCCCACACAAAAAAACCCTAACCCTAATCCCCCCTCTGTGGTGGCCCATGCAAGTCAAGATAAATTGTTTGGTTACTTTACCGTACCAAGCAAGCCTGCGAATAGGATTAGAGGTTTAGGATCTCATCCACATACTTGACCTCCTTCCTCGATTCCATATTCGAACTACCGTTCGACTCATCAATTGCATCTTGCTTGATTCCTCCTATCGTTATTCTTATCTTCCCTTCGTGCTTGCAGCTTGCTAGAGATTGACCCTACTAGTTAGATGTCCCAAATACCCTTAACTTAATTCCTTAAGTTGGGTAGAATACCCCACGACCTGACACACCCTTGACCATTAAGGGAATACAAATAGTATTATCTAGACTATAGAGACTAGAGGAATTTAACTTATTTGGTCAACCAAGCCTTGGTCAATAAAACCGTAGAATGATAGTATAGGAATAAGCAAGACTTAGATTCTTATGACTCTTAGACTATTCATATTTGTTCTTTATTTCAATCTTAATCTCGTGCCTATATTTTTACTATCTAGACTAATGATGCTAATGTAGCCTAGTTTTTGCAAGCTAATTCTTTATCAAGCTTGTTCATGACATGTTATTGGAGGCCTCCACTAACAGATTGTCTAATCAGAACCGGTGCATAATGGTCTGATCAACCGAGTGCACTTTGGTTCGCTTATATCTATCGTTCTACGTGGATGGGGACATAGCTAAACTTGTCCTTTAGAGTCCCATCCGCGACTGGCTTGGCAACTCCTTTTGAAATTTTTCGGTCGTCCTTGAACCACGTATTCGTACTCGATAATATCGCCTTTTGAACTCCTTATTGCTTTTGCCTTCACCTATTTTAGAAGGACGAAGACGTTATACTAGAACTTCCTCTAGCCTACCTATTGATTATGACCATACCGTATTAAATTCTATGATTTAGATCACGATTTATTTCGACATGATTTTGTGAAAACGTTGTCGTTGTTTGTTCCCCATCGATACCCCCTTGTGTCTTCTCACCTCCCTACTAATTCTTAAATTCGAGGACGAAATTCTTTTAAGTTGGGTAGGATGTAAAACTCCTAAATTTTTACTATATTTTTTCTTAAATTAGATACTGATTTATAATTTTGTATTGTACGTCGCGTAGTCGTATTGTACGTCGCGCACGAAAATTTTATTTTTCGAAATTGCTTGACGAATGCGAATATGTGCGAGCGTACATATTTTTAGAAAAACATTTTTATATTTTATAGTTTCAAAATAATATATGTAATAATTATTTTAGCTATCATACCAACATTTTTAAGTCCGTTATTTTATTTATTTTATTATAAAAAGTCTTTCGTAAAAACAGTTATTAATAATAAATAATATTCTTCGTGCATACATATATATTTCATAAATATTTTATTTAGTTTATTTTGATGTAATTTTCGAAATTATTATTATATGTATTTTTAGAAAATATATTTTCAAATTTTTGTGGCAGTTTAACTCGAGCGCCCCCCCTCTCCAGCCCCCCTGCTGCGCCCCCTCCAGCGCCCCCCCTCTCCAGCCCCCCGGCTACAGCACCCTGCACCCCCCCCACCAGCTACATCACCCCCTTGTCCGCTACAGCACCCTGCCCCCCACCCCTTGCCGCCCCCCCCCCCTCAGCCCCCCCCCCCCACCCCTCCAGCTGCTCCCCCTCCCCCCCCCCCTCCGCTCCGGCTGCAACCCCGTCCGCCACCAACCCTAACCCTAGCCCATCCAAACCCTAACCCTAGCCGCCACCATGTTCCTTATTCCACATCCTAACACTAGCCCATCCATCTCCTACAAATCCTAGCCGTCTTTTCTTCAAAAAAAAAAAAACAAAAAAAAAACAAAAAATGTCTTATTTCAAAGACAGACGGTAGCTAAATGCTTTATTTGCACACCCTCTGTTCCTAGATTACGTCGTCAGGAATTAACAAATACTTTATTTGTTTTTCCTACCCCGATCTTTACATCAGGATTTACACAGAGAGTGATCGTGTTTACTCCTGTGTCCTGACGTGTTCACCAGCTACACAGAGAGGGATCTTTACATCAGGATTTACAAACCCGAAGGCAGATGATGGTGATTCTACTACCAGTGTCAGCTCGCATCTGTCTCGACATGGCATCATCCACCAAACTTTCTGTCCTTCCACACCACAACAGAATGGTGTGGCCGAACGAAAGAATCGCCACCTCTTGGAAATAACGCGTGCTCTTATGTTTCAAGCACGTACTCCCAAATTTTTGCGGTTCTTACAGCTTGTTATCTTATTAATCGCATGCATCATCCGTACTCAATGGTGCTACTCCATTCTCTCGGTTATATCCCGATCGGAATTCGTTTTCATTTCCTCTCAAAACGTTTGGGTGCCTGTGTTATGTTCGAGAAACCCGACCGACTCTTTCTAAGCTAGATCCCAAGGCAATATGTTGTATTTTTCTTGGGTATCCTAAGGATCAGAAAGGGTACTGGTATTTTTTCCGTCTTAAAACGATATTTTTTTTTCTCGGGATGTTGCCTTCGTTGAAACAGAGTTTCCTCAACTCCCACAAACTGATAATTCAGTTTTCCATGTTTATCCAGACGAGAATTTTTTGTTGTTTTTCGTTCAAACGCACCAGTCTCCTGTACGAGTGCCCTCCTCTACCGAGTCTGTCTTCTGGTCAGACGATCCACATACACCAATTCCGTCAGCACCGACGTCGTTCCGGTCAGACGAATCGCAGACACAAGTTCAGTCAGCACCGACATCGCCTGATCATGCCTTACAGATAGTGCCTGTGGTTACTGACTCATCATCCTCGTCTAGCACTCCTGGACAATCCTCCTCAAGCTCCTCTGAATCGCCTCCAACTTCTCCACCAGCTCGCCCTCGTCGTGGCTGTCGTAATCATTCCTTGTATGTTAGCAACTATAAAGGCCTAGCAAGCCACACTCAGTCCCTCATAGCCACTATTGATGGAATTTCGATTCCCAATACTGCTGAAGAGGGTCTCCGACATCCCGGTTGGCGTGCTGCTATGGAAGAAGAAATGAACGCTCTTCGAGAAAACCATACTTGGGATTTGGTCAATTTGCCACCTGGAAAATAGGCAGTCGGTTGTAAATGGGTGTTCGCGATCAAAGTGAAACTTGATGGCACTCTTGATCGTCTAAAAGCTCGTCTTGTGGCTAAAGGATATTCTCAGACATATGGTGAGAATTACTTTGAGACATTCTCTCCGGTTGTCAGAATGACTTCTGTTCGCGTACTATTGGCCTTAGCTGTCCGCTATGACTGGCCATTACTTCAACTGGATGTCAAGAATGCATTCTTATACGGGGATCTTGACGAAGAAGTATATGTAGTGCAACCTCCCTGGTTCGTTGCAAGGGGGGGTAAAGTGTGTCACCTGAAGAAGGCCCTATACGGTCTCAAACAATCACCACGGGTGTGGTTTGGTCGATTCACACATGTTGTTACTCAGTTTGGCATGTGTCAATCAAAGAAGGATCATTCGGTATTCTACCAACAAACATCATTTGGAAGGATACTACTTGGTGTCTATGTTGACGACATTGTCATCACGGGGGACGATAGCCAGGACATTGCAGGACTAAAAAAGTTTATGGGAGAGCAATTTCAGACCAAGGATATGGGAGCGCTGAGCTACTTCTTGGATGTTGAAGTAATAAGAGAAAAAAAGCACATTGTCATGTCCCAGAGAAAGTATGTTTTGGACATACTAAATGATGCTGGAATGATGCAAGCCAAGGGAGCAACGTTGCCAATGGACCCAGGAGAAAAGTTACTTCATGACGAGGGAACACTGATGACTAATCCAGATCAGTACCGTCGAGTAGTGGGAAAACTCAACTACTTGGCAGTTATGACTCGTCCAGATATTTCATTTGCTGTTAGTGTTGCGAGTAGATTTATGTCTTCTCCACGGATTCCACATTGGCAGGCAGTTCTCAGAATTCTACGTTATCTAGTTCAGAATCCTGGAAAAGGAATTCGCATGGACAATCAGGGACATACGAATATTGAGGGCTTCACTGATGCTGATTGGGGTGCAAGTCTAACGGATAGACGATCTACATCTGATTACTCTGTATTTATTGTCAAAAACTTGGTCTCGTGGAAAAGCAAGAAGCATAGTGTGATTGCACGATCAAGTTCCGAAGCAGAATATCGAGTTATTGGGTCTCGTGGAAAAGCAAGGAGCAGAGTGTGATTGTACGATCAAGTTCCAAAGCAGAATATCGAGCTATTGCTCATGGTACAGCAGAAGTGCTATAACTGAAACATCTGCTACAAGAATTAGGAGAAGAAGCAGGATCTAGAGCAGCAGACATGTGGTGTGATAACCAGTCCGCTACTCATATTGCTACTAATCCTGTATTACATGAAAGGACGAAGCACATAGAAATCGACATTTACTTTGTACGCGATGAGTATAAGAAGGGAGCAATAAAGTTTCGTCATGTGAGGACCGGTGATCAGATAGCTGATATCTTCACAAAGTCTCTGTTGGGTCCTCGGGTTCAATTTCTGTGTAACAAGCTGGGCATGATTGACATATATGTTCTAGCTTGAGGGAGGGTGTTAAGTATTAGTAATAGTGGGCTTTAGTCCCACATTGGAAAAGAGAGTAAAGAGAGGAGCTAGATTCTCCTATATATATGTAATCCCTCTTCATAATAAAGTTAACCTATTATTCTAATTCTACATAACAAGTTAACAACAATAATATTAGTCTCTTTTATCTTGTTTCTCTTGTTAAGGTTTCATTGATCAAAGAACACAAACAATAAATGGTAAAGTTCATTTTTTATTAAAGCGTGGAGATAAAGGAGAGTAGGATCAAAACCACTCACCATTCGACGATTTATCTTTCGTCCCGATCATATAGATTTCTGAATGATTCCTCCGCATGAATCCAAGTCCAACTAGGCCTTTTGAACTAACAAGCCAGCGCAATGTACTGAGCAGGACATTACACTCTCATGGGTAGAGCCTATTTTTTTATTTTAAATCTTAATCTTAACGTCTTATAGCGAAGAAGGTTCTTCTAATATGGCTTGGCTACTGAAGTCCATGTATCAATATATGCATCGATTAAGATTATGTTCAAGTTCTTTCAGATTCAGGGATCATGCTCCAAAACTAGCGAATTTCACCATGTTGTATCCAGTGCTACCTCACTTCAATTGTATACTCGATGATTGAAGTCCTTGTTTATATCTCCCTATCTGCATGTGTGTGCGTGTTTGTATAATTGTTTTGGTTGTGGTTACATTTTTCTTGTCTGATTGGATAGCTCTGCAGTTTTTTCTCTTTTCAAGTTTTTGTTGATGTCTAATTACTCACTTATACAGGGCCACAAAAGTTACGTACCAAACATGATTAGTGGTGCCTCTCAAGCTGATGTTGGTGTTCTGGTATAAACCTATACCACCTGCCTGTTCAGTTTGGCAAGTATTTCATTGTGGTTTATTGATGTCCTCTCTTGTCATAAGGTCATATCTGCTCGGAAAGGTGAATTTGAAACCGGATATGAGAAAGGCGGACAGACCCGTGAGCACGTGCATCTTGCAAAAACATTGGGTGTTTCAAAATTGGTTGTTGTTGTGAACAAAATGGATGACCCTACAGTGGGTTGGTCCAAAAAGAGGTGCTTTCCACATATTTTACCTTGTTTTGGAAGTTTTCTGTGTTGCATGTTGTAGTTCGATTATCTGAAATTCTCGGAAGTTACCATTAGTTATTTAATGAATTTTCATTCTCATCTGTACAGGTACGATGAAATAGAGTCAAAGATGATTCCTTTCCTCAGATCTTCTGGTTACAATGTGAAGAAAGGTAGCTTGTGCTAACCATGCCCCTACCTACCCTCCTCTCTGTCTCTCATTGTGGCTTTCTAACATAGTGCCCTTCTTTTGGTGTCACTTTTAAGATTGCCCGTATGTTCATAGAGTTAATAATTAGCAAAACCTTTGAAAGTTGAAGCAATGTTTTTTTTTTCCTTATCTGATAAGACTCATCGGTGTTATAGTGAACTGACGACAAAGGTAAATTCTGCCCCACTTATCAGTGGCCTCTACTTATTCTATTTAATAGCTTTTGACACCCACCATACAGGGTTTCTTGATACAAATAGGATAAGCTATTACAGTCAACATGACCCAAGTGCCATTGTGCTTTGAATTTGATTAGGAAATAAAATGATAATTGTACTACTATTTTATCGGTCTTAAGCATAGTACTCCATATGCATCACATTTGATGAGCGGTTGAAATAACCTTTAGTAAAATAAGGAAGTGAAATACAATTTATCTTTTTTGGTTACTAAATGTTACCATTTACTACACATCAAACGTCTCTTAAATGTTTATAAGATCACATTATTGTGACAACTGTCAGAGTCTAGTATTGTACTGCTGCATTTTAGTTTGGGAGGATGGTTTACTAAGGAAAATAGCAAACTTTGTATTATCAGCTTTATTCGGAGGCTAAAAACTAAGCAACTTTCCAGGTCACCAACTAATAGAATTTTTTTTACTAAACGAAAGCTCATTTCAAATAACATTAAACAGAAAACATTTCCTGTGCTCTTATTTTGCTTTAAGTAGAAAAAAGTGAATTTTTTTTAATTTTTTTTTAAATTTTGTATTGGAATTTACTTTCTACATGTTAATCATTTGAAATTGAACTCCTTATAGTACACCGTTGCTCTCCTGTACTAAAATCGTGGCCCCACTTTTGGGAAGTTTTTAATGAGTGTTCTACATAGCATATGTTTACCATGTACTGTATTCTGCTTAGTGCATATCCTACCATCTATTATTTTTCTTTGTAGACATTACAGTTCCCATTTTTTGAGTGATGGGTTCTGTTAGCCGGACTCTTTGTATAAGCTAGAAAGCCTTGCGTTTTTAGACTGTCCCCTAAAATATTCTAGAAAAGCAAATTCTGAACATAGTACAACTGAAGATGGCGGCACTATACCGAGCTATCCATGTGAAATATTTATTCACTACTTACCTGTGAAAATTCATTTATTATTTTATAATCTAGCCAAGTTAAAAGTAAAATTATGTTTTTGAAATCCACTGCAACTTATCTAGGTCTACTCTCTCCTTGCTTATAATCAATTACAGTATAATGATCGCTTTTGCACTACATGCAGATGTTCAGTTTCTTCCAATTTCTGGGTTGGTGGGATCAAACATCAAGACAAGATTAGATAAACAAGTTTGTGGTTGGTGGGATGGTTCTTGCCTTTTTGAAATATTGGATTCCATTGAGATTCCTCCCCGAGATCCAAAAGGTCCACTCAGGTACACACTTGTTTTATTCATCCTTTGGGATGTGAAGGTTTTGTGTTGTTTTAGATGGTGTCTTTTATTTGTCGCCTAAATATTAGCAGTTTATTTAATGCAGTTGTGGTTCTTATTCTTGCCCTTTTGTGCTCAGTATGATACTTCTCCTTTAATTGTTGTTCCCAAGTACTTGGAAGTTTGGAGCATGGTGTTTAGGCTATGTGCACTAGTTCATGTTGGAATATTGTTGAACAACTTCAAAAACAATTCGTACATTTATCTGTTTTTTGATGTGATGTGCAGGATGCCTATTATTGATAAATACAAAGACATGGGTACAATTGTTATGGGGAAAATCGAGTCTGGAAGTATTCGTGAAGGTGATAACTTGTTGATCATGCCCAATAAAGTACGTTCTCTCTTTCTTGGAAGAATTTGGTTATAGGTTTCTTTGAAAATTATTGTTTTTAATGGTTCTTAATCTGGATGGTTATATCCTGCTTCATTCTTGGCAGACTAGTGTTAAAGTACTTGGCATACATTGTGACGAGGATAGGGCAAGGTGGGCTGGGCCTGGTGAAAACGTTCGGGTAAAATTGTCTGGAATCGAGGAAGAGGACATATTGGCTGGTTTTGTGCTTTCAAGTGTTGGTGAGTTTCATTTTATTAATTGGATTTCCTCAACACAGTTAGCATAATTTTTTGGTGTGTAAAAGATAACCTTTTTGTGGATCACATGCAAATCGTGTCACAAGAACAGCAACAACAAAACCTTTGGGTCAGCTACATGAGTCCATCCTTTTATTTGGCTCATTAAGCATCATCTCCTCCATTAAATTAGCAAGCCTTAAATCTTTTATAACATGTTTATTCCGTATTATATCAAATGTTGGCAAAAGAATGCTCCAACTTGTAACATATTAGGACCTCGGGAACACAAACACTCGAAACATCAGTGCCATGTTTGTGTCATGTCAACATGTACCTTTACGCTACACACAAAAAATACTTGGAAATGCCAAACTTGTCTGTATCACTGAGTCTTTGTGTCATGCCATATTCATGTCTGTTCAACATAGGTTACGTTGGACTTCAGTGCTATTTTTTTATTTAAAGAGTTTAGTTTTTTGTTTTTGTAGAAGTCACCTAGGAAAGTGCCGGGAACTACATAGGCACGCAACCATGCACAGACTATGTCACCTTTTTCTTTATAGCTAATGGAAAAGGTATGATCAGGCATAAAGATGGCAAGATGATAACTTTTAGTTATATGTATCATATAGGTCAACAATGAAATATTGGATAGAGAACACCATATTTTGACATAGGGTATAGGCCTTTGTAGTGTCACATTTAATGACAACATCTTCACCTGCGTGAATAGCTCTCTTATTTTGAGGGCATAATTTTGTATCCTCTATGAATCATGTAAAGTTTGCTTGCACTTGACCAACATTGTTTTTGGAGTATTTTTCTCGACCTGTTGAATTTTGGGCCCGATCACATATGTAGGTGACAGTTTTGTTTGATTGTTATTTACTTTTATAGGTTTATCTTTTAAATCCTGTGGGTTGTCTGTGGCTTAACTCACCCTCTGCATTTTAATTGGTTGAGGTTTACGAAAAGAGCTAAGTCCTGGGCATCATTTAGCATTTTTTTTTTCCTGTTGTTGAATAGCAGCTTCTTACATCCTCGAGCGTATCAGCACTTTATTCATACATTCAGGGGAGGTGCATCTTATTTATTTCAGTTTTTGTTTAATATCCATACCATACTTGGATACTTCCCAACGATCTGCTGGTAGCTTAGCTTCCATTTGTTTTATTATCTTGCTACCATTACAGGATTCTTCAAGTTCTAGATGCTACCTCTTTACTATTTGTTTAGAAGCTTTCAAAGTAAAGTTTTGTCATTTAACATTAGTGATTGTTTTGCCAAAGATTGTCTTGGTGTCTAGACAGCCCAGTTTGAAATCTCCAAATTAGGTAATATCATAACAGTATCAATGAACATACTGCTATGAGGATAAGGAATGATATTAGAAAGTATAACATCAACATTTAATAACTTATAATATCATGTAACAAGGATAAGGGCTAGAGGCCAGTGAGAGCGGTAAAGGATATTAAGAAGTACATAAACAAAGAAGACGTGCTGAAGCATAAAAGGAGAGACGCAACGTTATATTAAGCAGTATTAGTATGAGCTCAGTCAAGTTTTGATTACCGAATAACTGGATTGCTCGGCTGATAACCATAATAGCGCTCGGAATTTTTGTTTAATGTGCCACCTGATTAATCGGAAACGTATTTATAGCCGATTAATCTGCTTGTTAGAACACTTGAGGGAAGATTGTTAGGTGGAGACAGCAATTTTGGTTAGTGCAAGGAAAAAGGATGGGATATAGATGAGTTTATCAGCTTTGAATATGTAAATATTGTAAGAGACTTAATTAGGTTGAGAAAAAACACCTTTTGTGTACTCCCTATTTCTTTTTATCCCAAATAGGGGTGTATAATGAAGATTAATTGCAGCTAACAGAAAAAAACCCGACTGGATGTAGGGTGAAGAGGGAGCTGTGATCTAGGAAAAGGGTATGTAGAACACTAAGGGTTTTGATCAGGTTTGGAAGAGTTACGACTGTATAAGCTTAAACAAGTGATTTACTTTCAAGCATCTCTGTGTTTACTGAAAGTGTATGGCCTAAAATAGTTGGGAGGGAAAATCATCGCCTATCTAGTTATCAATTGCCAAGTTTGCCGGTTCGCTTCTGCATTGAAGCAGTCACAGATTAAAAGACTTCTCTTTAGTGGCATCTCTTCTTTCATCAACCCACCTCAAATTGCAGATGTTGTTTTCTTATGACCCTATCTTATGTGGACATGCTTTCACAGTGCGAACTTGTCTTCTGTGGTGGTCACCAATTAGGTGAAATACTATCATGGCTGCTTGCTTAGTCATTATAATTCTCTGTTGATTCTGATGTGCATGTTGTCCAGTGACATTCTGTGCTGTATAAACAATTCCAATTAGAAGATTTTAAATTAGTACACCGTAAACTTAGTATATTCTTCTACCCGATAAAAATAACTCAGAACATAATTTAAGAACTTTTATCGGACTACTGATTGTTTAGAACTTTGACATTTGTTAGTTTGACAAAAAACTGTTACATTAATGCAGCAAGGCCAATTGGTGTTGTTTCTGAATTTAATGCTCAGTTACAGATTCTAGAGCTGCTTGACAATGTAAGTAATATTTTTGAAAGAAAAGAACAATGATCAATGAATATTTTGCTTATGGATACGAGTAATATTAATGTTCTTTTCATGAGCTAGGCAATATTCACTGCTGGTTACAAGGCAGTGTTGCATGTTCATGCAATTGTTGAGGAGTGCGAGATTGTTGAGCTGATTGAAGAGATTGATACGAAGAAGAAAAAGGAAGCTGATCCTAAGAAAAAGAAAGCAAAAAGGAAACCTCTCTTTGTGAAGAATGGTGCTGTTGTTGTATGCCGAATTCAGGTTTGCCCTGTGAATTAGTTATATATGTATGGACATCATTATGCACTCTGATACTAGTAACACATCCATATGGGTTGCAGGTGAATAACTTGATTTGTATCGAGAGCTTCTCAGATTTTGCACAACTCGGGAGGTTTACTCTTCGTACTGAAGGTATATTTGAGCAAACTTTGTTGCATCTTAAGCTGTCTGATGCATGTTAATGTAAAGCATAACTGAACTCAATTCTTTCTGACAGGAAAAACCATTGCTGTAGGGAAAGTCCTTGCACTTCCACCTCCTGGAAACTTGACTTTTACTTAATTTTTTTGGTAGGTATGATTTTGTGAGATCAGTCATTTTGTGTGTTTATCCATGTCATCTCTGTTATTCAATATTTTTTTCTTCTGGATATCGCCGCTTGTGGCACCATATACTTGGGTAGATGCAGACCCAAACATGTAATACCTTACATAGGTTCCTGCTTTTGCAGTGGTCTACAACCACCCGCCAGCATCCCATTCTTGTTAGGATACAGTTTCAAAACTGGGCCTGATACAATAGAACTGAAGGGAAGCCTATTTGACCTTGCAAAATATAATAAAGTAGGAAGTTTACGTCAAGCCGATTACAGTCTCTACTGATCAAAACCTAATGCAGCTACTCAAGTGTGCTGCTTTGGTATTTCTTTTTGGGGCGATTTGGTTACTCTACCTCTAGATTAATTAAAAAGCAGCCTATGTAATGTCTTTCTGACAGATCTGTGCTTTACTTCACATCTCTAGATGGCAAAACCAGCCTAATTGCATCTGTTTTTGCTGTTCTGGCTCGAGCACGTAATACCCCTTGGATCATAACCGAGTTCTGGCTTGAGTTGGGTATAGGATCAACTGTAATACTTGAATGTCTACTTGTGTAGTTATCTATATTCTGCATGTTGAAATGATTGTGATACTCTGTTATGGCTTTATGGTTGGCAGGAAGTAGCGGCATCGTTCTGTAAGAGTATATTCCGTTCTACACCGAGCTTTTGTTGAACAGCATGAGTTACGATTGCCCGCTTTGATGCACCATGATCAATGAAAATAGTAGTAGTAAGGATATTTTGTAGATGAATTTTGATTCAGTCATTAAAGAACAGAGTTTTTTACCTGCGTCATTTCTTCTGTGACAAGGCATATATACAACCCTTGATATGGGAATATGTAAAATTGAAATGTCTGCCGGCAGTTGACTGCCTGTTTTCATCTGGCTTGTTCGATAGATGCACTTTATATTCCTTGCGAACTGACAATAGTATCGGTGGTCTTGATTGTAGCAGGAATGCCAAAACTAGAGCTTTTGTGCTGTAAGAGTGTTTGGATGGGGACTTGATGTGTTTTACAGGGCTGTCCCAAGTTATGATTATTCTTTGGATGTCTCTAGGTCCATTTGGCATCTGGCTTCTTACTATGAAATATACAATGTTTGCAGTTTGCTTTCGTATAGTTTTGAGTTTGCAGTGTTGTGTGCTTTTAGTTGGTTGATTATGCAAGCAATGCACTATTCTTGTGATGACAAAATAAAGAAATGTAGTCTTTTGCTTAGTTGAATTGGATTTTGTTTTTGAAAGCTTGGACTCCTTGCAGTTTTAAGTTAAGAAAAACCTGGCCATGGATATTGGGATGTTTCATTCTACAAGAATGGTATGTAAGTAGAGCCTTCAAGTAGCTGATGATCCTGTTTCAATGGTTTGCATTAGGGTTTTGAACAAGGTTTGCGGTTTTGGATTTGGTATCAGACCTTTTCTACGATGATTGGTATTGGCAGTATTTGATCGGAGTACTAGATTTGTTGGTATTGGAAAACAAATAATAATAATTATTTTTTTAATTTTTCTTTTATATATTTAGGCCTAATTTTAAGTATTTTGTGTTGCTTTTTAATAGTTTTAAAATTGAATGAAATAATACTCATCCTTATCGAATAATTTTTCTTCGTTTAGATGCTTGCTTGTACAATCTTATTATGCTTTTACATCCTTGTTATTGGTCTTTTTCATTCAATTTTTTTCCCACCGAATTCAATTTTTTCCATCGAGTTTCAAATCCAACGTTGGTATTGGGTTGGTAGCGGCGGTGTAGAATTGGGACATGCTAAATTCTGTCGGTATGGGATCGGTATCAGTCGATATTACTATGCTTTCAATATCACCAAATTACACAAGAAAATATCTATTACTGTAATGTTTTGCTAGTATTGTGCAAAAAGCGTATGAAGTACAATGGTGATAAATGTCCTAAATGACAATTTTCATGCCTTATATTTGAATTAAGTACATTAGACATACATTGAAAAGAACTAATATACCATTGTATAAAATGTGAAAACCATCCCCCCCAAAAAAAGTAGAGGACAAGGATTTTTTTTTTTTTTTTCCTTCTTCCAGATTTGTATTATGAATCTACAATAACTTCTTTGTTCTTGTTATGGTTGGCTGTCCAATGGTTAACCAACTAAATACGGTAGTAACTTGTAATACAAAGTTGATAGTATTAAGAATAAATACATTAATCCCTCTATGTCTTATAAGTATTAAAGGGACCTCGCTTATTTTTAAAATAATTACATGGGCGTCCCTTATATTTTATTTTTAAAATAATGGTGGTTACTGTAATAATCTTTTATATAAAAATATAAAACATATGAATGTTCATGTAATTATTTTCAAACTAGAGGATGATTTGTGTAATAAATATGAAATATATGAGAGATAAAAGTAATTTATCCTAGTATTAATTTGTAAAATTTCAAAATTGAAGTTATTTGTCATAATTTATAATATTTGATTGCGCCGACTAAAATATCAAGTTATTTAGGGACGTGCTGAAACTCAGCAGTCAAGGTATGTCCCAAGTGGTTATCGGGAAGGATATTTTCGTTCTGGTTTGGAGGTTTTTGGTCAAGAAATCGAACATCAAGAGGGTGGTGTAGAGCGCTGGAGGGCTACGCGCGAAATCGAGGACACACGACAGCTCTCCATTGGTCCGGGCCTGGACCATGAGGTTAGCTGGGGTGGTGCGGGGGGGGGGGGGGGGGGGGGGGGGGGGGGGGGGGGTGGGGTGGTGCGGTCAGATTTTATGGGTCCCAATTCGAACCAATGTGGAGCTGCCACATGTCCTTGGTTTTGCGTGTACAGCCTCCCTAGTCGGTTCGTTAGGAATTTTCAATATATATAGCTTGATAATATATATATATATATATATATATATATATATATATATATATATATATATATATATATATATATATATATATATATATATATATATATATATTTTTTTTTTATATATATATATATATATATATATATATATATATATATATATATATATATATATATATATATATATATATATATATATATATATAAGGGAGGTGAGGTGGCTATATGTCAACCCCCATGCTATCATCATGCACTTGCACATTTTTCGATGCATGATGATAGCATGGGGGGTGACACATAGCCACCACCCATAGGATGACACCTCACCTCCCTTATATATATATATATATATATATATATATATATATATATATATATATATATATATATACTAGTCTACATGTACGTGCTTTGCATGTATTTTAATTAGAATATCATAAGGCTAGTTGTCGTCTTTCTGTCTTTTTCAGGTGACTATTTATGTGCTTGTGTTTTCTTTTTACAATATCAAGAGATTTAAAGTACAAATTTTATTTATTTTTTTAAATTTTCTATTGAGAATAATAACCTTTGGAAAATGGTAAAGACAAAAAAATTTATCATCATTGGAACATGAAGATGTATGGAAAAAAAAACTTGCATGCAAACTTTATTGCTTTGACTCTTAAATATAAATGACATACAAGTTGATATAATAATATTATGTTTATAAAATACTCGATGGTATTTTAGGAATTCAAAAATTTTACCAGCAAGTTTTCATATTATATAGTAGAATAGATATATATTTCGGTTTCATAAACGCTTCCATCTGGGCCATCTCTTCCAGCCAACCCAAGTACCCAAAGGTCGTCTTCAGTTCCTCTCTCTCTCTCTCTCTCTCTTTCACACACACACACACACACACACACACACACACACACACACACACTATTATAAAAAAAATCATTTTTAGTCTTTCCCAGCTACATGTTACGTACTCCATCTAATAAATGTTGACACAATCATTTTTGTTTTGTTTGACGAAGTTAAGGTTACACTATTATATAATACCTTGGCTCCGTTTGCGTCTTGCGGAAATGAGTAATCCCTGGAACCAAACAAGGTTCTTCTTGCCGAATTTGGGCAAAAATGCAATTCTCCATCTAAGGGAAACGACGTGATGAATTGGTAGAAAATTGGATTCTTTAATTCGGTTTCAGAGGATATCAAAATAGTGTTATGTGTGTTGATATAGAACATGCAATATATTGATTTTCAGAGTATCTAGTGCGACAAGAAGAAAATCAACATGTATAAATTCTAATACCAATATACAGGTCGAATCAACTACCATGGCTTTCCAAAGATATGATCAATGTCAAGGAAGATCACAAAAATGTTATAGACCTTTTAATGCAAAATGTAACAAGCATGGACACACCACAAGCCACTTGTTATAAGATCCGCGGGTGTCCGCTAAAGTCGAAGGAAGGACCAAACAATGCCGCATTCGACTTGGTCGCAACCTTGTACCAGAACATGATGTCACGCCACATATCTGAAATAAGGCGAGCGGGGACACAACCTAGCCAACTACGTATTGTGGATGTACTCCAGTACACAACAATACGGTCACGACTATGAAGACAAGGGGCTAGCTACAATCCAACGACCTTCTATGGTCCACAAGATCCTATTCTCGTTCCATACAAACAAGAATTAGAAAGATATATCACATGCATAACTAACTGTAAGGCGTTCCGAACGGTGAAACATACAAGATCAAGAACCTACCAGTACAAAAGATAGTAAGAGGCTAAGAGCTTTATATACAAATACGAGTTCATATACACGGCTGCAGTTTATATACATGAACTGGCTGCCAACATGTGTAGTGCCCTGCTCCGCATTGGCGATTGAGATGGAATTATTGGCTTGAGTCAGTTGGTTGTTTGGTTTTGGTTTCAAGTTGTTGCATTTGCGGGCTTCCGAGTTGCTGCAGCTGGTTGGATGTTGAGTTGTGCGAGTTAGTATGTTTGGTGCAACGTTGCAGTGAATTTTGCTCGACGATCTGCTCGTTCGAGGCATATAGGTCTTGCTTAAGATGGTGGCTTCGATGAACCCTTGCTGCTTTTCAATAGAGTAATAAAATGGATCAATATTTGTATAGTTTTTCTTATGTTGCGAATCTTTGCATGCTAATAATAAAAGAGACGAACCAACATAGTTAAAAGAGTAATCTCATGTTGTCTCTGCTGCTATAGAACATGGAATTGTAACTTATGATGCTAGTATAGATTTCATACTGCTGCCTTATGTTTCACATGGACTAGTTTGGTTGATGCTATAGATAATGTAGTTTTCTTGTACTGTTGCAGTAGTATCCTATGAGTTGTGATGGTAATGTTCTATGCAGGGTGAGTATTATGTGGTGTTTTAGAGTTGGTTTTATGGTGATGATTAGGACCGTTGGATCGCCAAGACAACATCCCCAGGGGTGGGAGCTGCGTAGAGATAAATCCCTGGAATGGGAAGTTTGATGTGAGTGATTGCTAGGAGTTTGTGATTGTGTGGAGATGCGTTGAGACGTGTTGAGAGGTATTCGAGATGAGTAGTTATGTTCAGTTTTATGTT
The DNA here is from genome assembly GCA_029216955.1 of Iris pallida. Taxonomy (NCBI): domain Eukaryota; kingdom Viridiplantae; phylum Streptophyta; class Magnoliopsida; order Asparagales; family Iridaceae; genus Iris; species Iris pallida. The sequence goes on from JANAVB010021600.1 coordinate 46,016,280, forward strand.
ATGCATGTGTCGTAGCTTAGTATTTTATGAGGATTGCATGATCATGGACAACTTATGCACAAGATTTTATGAGTTACTCGAACGATCTCCGGGATACTGGAATCGATTCGACCTAGGAGGAACAGGATATTGCGAGACCTTCAGCAGCGGTGCGACCTGAACTGAAAGGGGACATTGAAATACGGGCATTTCGGGACCTTCGATGGAGTTTGCGCCTCGCACACGAAGTGTCACCGTCTTGCTAGAATATTGTCTAAGATGGCATGTGGTGCCAGTGAGCATCATGTAGTTAGGCTATGTGCTATTGATGTAGGCTCGTAGGCTGTTTATTTGAGGCAGATTGGGCACCAGACGTACTTGTATTTTATGAGGCTAACGATGGTCTTCTGCAGGGACACGCAATATGGCGCATTATTTATATAGTATTTGTTGTCATTGTATAGTTGTCACGCCCCGCTCCCGTATGAGCGATCGTCCTCGCTAAGGCGTGATGCTGTACGGGCCTAGGATGCGCCCGTACAAGGCTAATCCCAGAAACAGTCGATTTGAGCTAGGCCACAGAGTCGCACAGAGTGTTCCCATTTGCAGCGGAAAGTAAATGAACACAAATTAAAGCGAATTCAAACTTTTTATTGATTTCAAGAAGTTTACAAGCGGCGCTAGGCCGAGATTACAAATCGCTCAAGCTCTCTCTCTCTAAAACCTAAAAGGCGTGCTAAGTGGCTTACAACATGGAATGATTCATGGCGATGTTCGATACATTATGTCCTGTATATGGTGCTTCAGCTCCTTGCAACGCTCCAAGGCTTCAGAGATAGCTCCGCGTCTTAGCACATTCGAGGGAAGCTCCGTACCCGACGACGTCTCCTGCTTCCTACAAGAAATCTGTGGGGTTATCAACACATTGTTATGCACTGGTGGGGAGGCTAGCTCGCCCACAATGCCATCATTACCAAACACGTTCTATTTACTTTTGTGCACCATCTATCATTCATTGTCTTTCTAATCTTGTCTTAGGATCAGTTTCATGACATATTTCATAACCTATCCCGTGTTGCCAAATTCAAGTGTTTGCATGGAAATGCATGCATGACTTACCCATACTTACCGTCCGGCCTTCCCTGTCCAAAGTAAACCAAGTTAGTCAACAATTCATATAAACTTTCAATATCAAGTGCGTGTCCCTGCCTCAGGTCCTAGTGCGTCGTAGGCGTGTTTTCTAACTCCTTTGCACGAAGTACTCTCGATTATTTGGGGTGTTATATTCAAGCCTGTTCAGAAGGCGCTTTGTTCAGTTAACTTAGACTACTTTGATTTCAATGCAAGGACTTGCACGTGGATTACCACCAGCAAGGTTCACCTAATCTATATGTACCGGTCGCTGGCATGTCAGCCATTTGAACATTTTTCCCTTTGGTATTCTCATCTATCAAGCATGATGGTTGGTACACCTTGATAGACTGTTGAAGTACCGGCCCTACGTTTGGTTATGTGCCCAAGCCCGCACACCTGTCCGCCCGTAGACCATGATTCTGCCTAAGTCGGCCACGAAAACGTCGTTCGTTGCCCTTAGAATCCCTTTTCACTCGTGCACGAGTCCGTCCACGACCATTTCATTTTTTTTATTTAACTTAACGGCTGTCTCTGAGCCATAGGCTAACCCTTAGCCATAATACGTTATCGACCAGGTTGGCGGCGGCGTCCGTGCAGCGCGGGTAGCGAGCCCCGTTGCACGTTCCCGTCATACCTGTCGCTAACCATTCTTTTCTTCCTTTATCTTTCATTCATTCTTTTTTTTCTTTCTTTCTTTCACTTGTTTGTTCGTTTATTGATTCATTCACGTATTCATTCTTTCATTCGTTGGTTCATTCATTCACTTATCCATTCATTCTTTTATTCACACATTATGCAACTCCCCGTGCGGGAGTCGCCTTGGCGACCTATCGGTCCTATAATCTTTCAATGTTGCTATACTCTACTCGGAGCGACTATGTTGATAGTCTTCTCGTTTCATTGTTGTAATCCATTCATTATTTTATTGTTGAATGCATAGAGAACTCGAATGTAAGCTTGTGCCTTAGCACGAGTGTGGAGCGCGGTGCGAGGGTTCTCACATTTTTCTATGTTCTTTTCCATATTCTATATAAGCATACAAGATGAGATTATTCCCTTAGCTAGGTGCGTTGAGTCATTTATTAACATGCGCGGTGTTATCGCCTAGCGATTCTAGCAATAATGTCCGTATTGTTATGTGTCTAGGCTAAGCAAAGACGGGTTCATCGGTGCCACCCACCTTAGCGATGTTCGTATTGGCCGAGCGATACTCCGAGCGCGCCTTTGAAAGTCTAAGTCTGGATTCATCTTTGACGGGCCAATGTAAGCCTTGCATCGATTCTTCATCAGGTCGATGCCAACTCTTCGGGTCGACGGCTCGTTTGAGTCGTTGCACTTGCCGTTTGAATCGGCATTCCGCTAGGGCGGAGCGGGTCATTACAATAGTGATTCTATATCTATGAGTTATGTTATGGTACTGAACAAGGAAGGAAGGACAATAAGTATTTGTAAGTTTTATTGGCGTAACATTTATGATTGTAGACAAGTTTATCATGCCATATAACTGATCCTAAGGTAAGATTAGAAAGACCACCTAATGTTGTGTGCACTCAGTATATTATCAACGTATTGGTTTTTGTGATATCAGTAAGATGCCACGCTATACGCATCGTACCGATACCCTTCCAGATTATTTCAGGTGCAGAGTTGCTTGGGCGCGCTGAGACGAGGGCGCTGAGTTTGGATGGAGCTTAAAGCTGTGTGGTGTGAATGTGTTGCTTGGGTTTTATAAATGACATAATGTATAGAAATATCGTTGGTTGTATCGTTATATGTTGTAAGCCTTGTGGCATGATCTATTGTTGAGGGAGGGTGAGCTAGAGCGATTTGTATTCTTGGCTTCGAGACGTTGTAATTTCTATTACAATATCAATAAAGAGAATCATTCTTCGTATATCTTATGTCGATTCAATTTGTCTGCTTAATATCGTGCTGCATTGGCTCTTATCTTAGTTGCTTATTCCATCGTTTCGGTGCTTGCCTTGTGCCAGACAACTTAAGCTCGCACGACATCACGTCTATGCGAGGACGTTCGGTTCTACAGAACTTGGCATTTGATACCTAACACGTTCGGATATCACTTTTGAAGAAAATAATGTTGGTATATTTGGTATTAGAATAAGTATATTGGAATATCATGTTGGTATATTTGGTATGTCAGAATATACCACAGGATATTCCACAGAGGGTTTAATGTAATGTCGGTATATTTGATATTAGAATAAGTATATTGGAATATCATGTTGGTATATTTGGTATGTCAGAATATACCACAGGATATTCCACAGAAGATTTAATGTAATGAGGAGGATTGTAAGGTTATATATAACCAAGCGACTATCAATAAAAAATAATTACAAATATTCAACATGGTATCAGAGCCACAAAAATCCTAGCCGCCGCCACCTTTCCCAAACCCTAACCCTAGTCATCACCGCCATCACCATCCACACCACCACAACCACCGCCGCCACCAGACGCTACACGGCCGTACATCGACCACTTCGTGCACGAGCCGGCCGCTGCTCTGCGGGCACCTCCGCCGCACGCGCACGGCTGTTGCCGCTGCTGCTGCTCGCGATGGCTGCTGCTCGGAGACACCCGCCCGACGACATGCACTCACCTGTCAGTCGGCCCACCGGCCCCACCACCACGAAGCCGCGGTTTTCGAAGTCTCTCACGGGGTCGTTTCGGAAGTTGAAGACCTAAATTCGATAGGAGAGACATGATCGGATCTATGAGAGGACGAAGAGCATGAATCGTTGAACGGATGTGAGGTGGTCGAAAAAGAGGAGGATCGATGGAGGCGATCATCAAGAAGCTAGACCATACGGAGGTTGCAACGTTGATGAAGCTGTCAGCTAGTGAGAGTACGATATGAACATCGACGAAGTTGGAGCTTTCCTCCATCGATCTGAAGCTTGATGGACCAGCTACCTACATGAGTTGGTGTCACGCCCCAGAACCAGAATACTGGCAAGTAGGGACGGACCAGGCCAGCTACGTATACCAAAGTACTCCAGTACTCCGAAATAACGTATAAGCTGTATAGATGGGGGTTACTACTACAAGCCAACAGTCGATCCTAGGTCAAGCAATCCTAGGTATCTCAATCACAGGCAGTAAACAATGTACAAGAAGTAAGATCAACTGGAATATAAAATAGTAAAGCGTCCCAAACTATCATATATCAATGATCATGAAGCTAGTAATACAGAGTAAAGACTAGCAAGAGTAATAGTCATACATGATAAGCTCTAGCTATAGTCTAGAATATGCAAATCATGTTCTGGCCCGTAGGCTAAATGTCAAGTCCAAAATACGAGCTAAACACGTGCTCGGAGGCTAAACGCCACAAAAGAATAATGTACATAACTAGTGGGAGAATAAAATAGAAAACCCACTAAGGTACTCTGGTGCTCTGGGTAATCACCAACGAGTGGAAGGTACGGAAGATCCTCCGGGCTCCTCTATCAGATCTGGTCAATACAAAACCAGTGGGGTCAGACCCCCAATAGCAAGTACCACAAAGGAAGCCAAACTATGAACTAAAACCAGCATGTAATTCATAGCAACGGATAGAGACAGAAATAAGTAAAAGCAAATCGAGACTCGTGCGCTACCAATGCACTTATCCCGAAAATAGGAAAGACAATAAGTGAAGCAACATGTAGCATAAGGTAAAGGACATGTGACGTAATGTAAACTGTGTACATGTAAGGAAAAGTAAGCATGTGAACATGAAACATAAACTAGACATGTGAACATGTTAAGTAACTAGAACATGTGAGCATGTTATATAACTGGAGCATGTGAGCATGTCATGTAACTGGAGCATGTGAGCATGTCATGTAACTGGAGCATGTAAGTTAACTGAAACATGTGAGCATGTAGGGTAACTGAGACGTGTGAGCATGTAAGATACTATATAGAACGACAAATGATAAGATGACTTAGGAACTATTTCGAAACCCAAGTTACAACCCGTAAACCAAACAAGGACCGGGGTTGTAACCCTTCTCCTGAACAGAACTTTAGTATCTAATCATTTACCGGCAAAAGTAAAGCATAAACAAAGATGTACTGAAATAAACAAATTCGGACACTGCCTAGACAAACTAGACTAGACTGGACTCCATACAATAGTCACGGCCAAGCAATGAGTACGGCTTTATACATTAGCTAACTAGGGTTGTCACAATCCTAATTACTAACAAATGCAAGTTTGAGAATTCCAAGTCCGGTTACCTGCCTGCTGCCACCTATTGGTCATGCTGGGAAGTGATTACAAGTGTGACTTTGTGCTCCCACGCGACGGTGAAGCTGGGAGAGTGCTCATCTCGACGGATAGCTCCAAACCCTTAAATTAATGTTATAACGACCTAGACCAAAGGCAACAGGTAACTGGGAAATCCTCCCCACCCATGTTCTAATGATCAATCTAGTTATATAATCCTTACCATTTTTTTGGATTCTGGGTGTGGCATTCCGCAGAATCCATCCTAGACATGAACATGCAAGACTGGACAAAAGCGAGAATGTGCACCATAACAAGCCACAACAAGAAAATATAATAAACTGGAAGCTGGTAGTGCGCTACGACGAGCCACTATAGGGAGTGCGCCATGACAGGCCACTATCATGTAAGCAAAGAAAGACATGTACAAGAGTGCACCACGACGGGTCACTATCTAGTAAGCAAAGGAGACATGTAAGAAAAGTGCGCCACGACGGGCCACTATCATGTAAGCAAAGAAGACATGTAACAATTATCATAACTTGTAAGAAAGAATCTATCAAAAGACATATCATGGCATGTGGAGAAGAATAATTAAAGCTAAGTACATTTCATAGAAAATGATTGAACATGTGCTAGTGTCAAGTGTATATAGGGTGTACAAGCATTCTCTAACTATACAAGATCATCTAATCATGTTAAGAAATCATTACAATCGAAGAAAGTATCAAAAACGGACAAAAACGGGCAGAAACGGGCAAAAACAGCATAAAACGGCATACCGGCGGTATACTGCGGCATACCGGCGGTATACCGGCCTAAAGACAGAAGATTTCTGGTACAAAAAATGGCATACCGGCGGTATACTGCGGTATACCGGCGGTATACCGATTTTTCAAACAGCAACAAAATTCAGAATTTTGCCAAAACTTGTTTCGGCCATAAAAACTTTATTTTAAATCGAAATTCGGATTTTCAAAAGTCAAAATTGAATAGAATTGAATTTCCTACAACATGGAAGTATTAGTTTTCACAAATCAAAATATTTGATAGATCAATACCTCAAAATACTCCCAAACAGAGGTTATCGGGACACCGAAACGGGTTCCGATTGCCACCAAACTCAAAATCCATGATATACAAACTATGTGAGGGCCTCATATATGTATATGTGACCAAGATACATGATGGTAACACTAGTATCACTCTTGATACCAAGTTTTCTACTAAGTCCATATTGGGTTTTAACAGAAAATCAAAACCTTGCTTAAACAAATTTTAGAAACGTGCATATAGACGAGAATCATAAGGAAAACATATTTAACAAAATGAGTTTAAGACAATTCTAAGCATTTACTACCAAGGGAAATAAAATGACAACAAAAATATTTTTGTTCAAGATTTGGCAAGATGTACTTGCCTAGGTTAAGCTCCAAGCCTAATCTTCTAATCCTCCTCCTAGGGGGGTTAGACACCACATCCAAGGCCTCAAGGCCAAGCTCTTGGCAAGCTCCAAGGGGGAGAGAAGGGAAGAAGAAATGAAGAGAGAGTGAAGAGAATGAAAAGAGAGAGGAGAGAGAAAGTGAAATGGTATATATAGAAGGGGGAATTAATCTTAGCCGTCGGATGGTGATCCATGTCAAAATCTAAGTCAATCCTAACCATCAAAACAAAACCAAATATCCAATGGGTAATAGGGTGCATCTATACTATTCATGAAAATATCTAAACACTATTCATCAAAATATCCAAAATACTATTCACAAAAATATCGGAAACACTATTCATGAAAATATCTGAAATTAAAAATATCTAAATTATGGAAAATCTGTCTGGACGGTATGCCGTCAGTATACACCGGTATACTGGCGGTATGCCGGCCAAGGAGAAAATCTATATGTTAGGAAAAATTTTAAAGCATTATGAAAACCAAGAAAATACGAAATACACTACAAAATACGTATCTGTATATAAATACCGATACTGTGAGACGAGTCTCACAGTTGGTCACGGCGGGTAAGAAGAACCCTTGCAGGAAAGAACCTGGAGAATTTTCTATCAGAAGAGAAGACAGAGACAGGTGGTCCTCCTAAAGTAAATTCAGCACTGGCGGCTACCAGTTCGAGCGACAAATGCCCTAAGGAAGAGACCTGGCAGCACAATCGGCAGTGCTACAACTGCGAAAAGATGGGACATCATCGGTATGCTTGCACCAAACCACTTAAGGAGGGAGATCCAGGTGCTGGACATGGACAGTTCGGTGGACGCGAACATTTTAGAGGACGTGGCCATGGTCGTGGAGGTCGACAGGGTGGTCGAGGAGGTTACCGGGCGAACCTGCTGGTAGCAGAAAGGGATGAAGAACCTGACGGTACTTTACTGAGGAGGATCAGACACTGATGGACATGCTGGAGGCACTCAGGAGGAAGCAGATAACGTCAAATGATGGAGACAGAAGGAGTGGAACCGAGGAGGCGTCCAACTCGTTCTTTGCTGGAGGCAATGCTGCCATGTATGTCCATCTATCAGAAGGTACTGACGACTCACTCGCCCTTGCATCTATATCTTTTCTTAAATCGTCAGACTGGATTATCGACTCGGGGGCCTCTCGACATGTGACGGAGAATGCTAGTGAGTTCTCCTCCTACACTCACCTAGCATCGGCATATAGTATTCAAACAACTGATGGTACTTTTCAGCCAGTGGTCGGTAAGAGTACTGCAAATTGTACAGGTTCAGTAAAATTATCCAATGTTTTGCATGCTCATTCTTTTCCAGTTAGTCTTTTGTCCATCAGTTCCATAATCCTCCAACTAAAATGCATTGTCTCTTTTGATATTCCTAAGGTGATCTTCCAGGAAAAAGAGACGGGACGAAAACTTGGGACTGACACTTGGCATGAGGGACTGTGGTACCTAGATCGAGAATGGCTGGATTCAGCATTGGTGTCTATGACAGAGAAGAAAAGATGGAAGGACAGAAGATGAGTGCCGATGATGCATTAATACTCCACCACAAGAGGTTGGGACACTACTTTTTTGCTACTTTAAGTAAATTATATCCAGCTATTTATGAGAAAACAAATAAGGAGAAGCTAGTATGTGATGCAAGTGATTTAGGCAAACTTACTAGGAGCTCATATGTTAGTACGGGTCATAGGAGCTCCGAAGAACAGATGACAACTATAGAGGGGGGTGAATAGAGTTATAGCAATAATAACCAATTAAAATTCAACTCTTTCACGATCTAAAAATAATCAGAGTAAATGCGGAAAATAAATAAGGAGCAAGAGAGCATACGCAAACACAGCCGATTTTAACCTAGTTTTCCTCGTGGAGGACTAGTCCAGGCCTGAGAACTCTAGCTCAGGATTAAATCCACTATTTGTGAAATAGTAGTTACACCCCGTGCCTTTACTTCAGAAGAGCACGTCAACTTCTTACAATGGATCGCAGTGGCGATGCTTGAAATTTTCCAAGCTACTTCTTGAACTCTTGCACAAGACTCCTAACTGAGAAATGCTGAGCACTCGAGACTTAGAAAACTTGTGGCTAGTAGATGAGAAGGGTATGACTTATATTGAGCTTAAGAGAGAAGAGAAGAGAAGATTGGATTCACTACAACATATATGGGCTACAATAGCGTGCTCAGAACGCTGTAGAATGCCTATTATAGCGTATCCGGTCCGCTATAAATGCCCCCGCTATAATTGCCCCATGTACAAGAACGCTATAAAGTTATAGCATTCATAAACGCTATTGACGGATTATAGCGTTCTATAGCGCTATAAACAAGTTATAGCATTTATGAACGCTATACAAGTCTTATAGCATATAAGAACGCTATAGGAAAGTAATAGCATTCATGAACGCTATTTTGTTATTATTGCGTCCATGAACGATATAGACTTGTTATAACAGTGACAAATGCTATAGAGTTTACATAGCATTTACGAACGCTATAGTTTCATAATAACGTTTTAATAGCTTTTCGACGCAAATTGGTTTTTATAGCATTTCTTTCGCGCTATATTATGTGCACCAATATCATTCAGAATGCTATTGCAGAATGCATTAGTGTAAAGAAACAATTCACATCAAAATAATATTGCAGAACATCAAAATAGTATTGTAGCACATCAAAATAGCATTGCAGATATACAGAATGCCACAGATATCTATTGCATATATACACAGAATGCGGGTATTCAAAAATTTAAGATAGGGAAAAAAGAAGAAAAGGTAAAAATAAATCTAAGTATTCTTGTGTGTAATTTGGATTTACAGTGTGGCCTCTACAGCTACTACGAAAACAGTGCCAGTTGTGCCCATGAAATGGACGAATCCTTAAGAATGACGGTCACTGAGGTGTCTATTCCGTCTTCCAACATTGCACATATTATCTGCATCGACGGCCTCTTCGAAAGTTCAGGATCAATGCAGAGACTCACCACACCGCATATTACAGAAAGGTCTTCGGGCTTGACATTTTGTACTTCTGGATCTAACAGCATGCTCATCCTTTCTGGATTCTGGAGATTTTGCATAGCCTGCAAAAAATTCAAGAACATGGATATAATTGAGCATTTATGACCACAATATTATTCAGTGTGGTAATTAATGTAACATTTGCATTGCTGTAAAAAAAACTAGACAAGACTATAATTCTTGATTTATAAGGATAGTAATGGGTCCTTACCCAATCTACCAAGCTCCCTTTGGTTTTTATGTAGGGAGGTCTTTCACTGATTAGTTCCAGTAAGAGCACTCCGAAAGCATATATGTTGCCCTGCACACCCATTTGTCGACTTTCAAGTGAATCTTCGATTCCGTGAAACGAACTTCCATTGATGCGGAGACCCGAGTCGTGTAGTTTTGAATGTATGGTTTTCCAACTCTCGAAATCGACCAACTGCAAGGCAAAGATACAGCTTCTGATAAGTACCTATGTTGGTTTTTGTACATTTCATACTACATATCTTGCAAGAATACGGACACAGATGTAGATAAGTACACGATACAGATACAGGATATGGATATTTTTAAATAGGTACATATGCAGTCCCATGTATTACCTGAATATGATCCCTTATATTACAATAAAACGGACACGGATATGGATACTTGCTTTTATTTCCGCTAATATAGAAGATAATTGATAGTGGTTGCTAATAGAAAGAAATGTCCAAAAACAATATCAAACTCTGTATAAGGACATTGCATGCACTCCATCTAAAATCTATTTCAAAGGCAAACTTCATAACATGCCCAATTCTCAGGCAATGCTTGAGCTTTAAACGTCGACGCAATTTTAAAGCCTTATAAATGAAACTAATAGGTAACAGTACAAAATTACAGATAATTTGGTACCTTTGGCGAAAACTCTTCTATAAGATAAACTGCACTGGAGTTCAATTCAGACATGGTGAAAGGAGGCTGCAGTTCTGTATGTAAATATCTCAGCCCCCTAGCAACACCTATAGCAATTTTCATACGTCTGAGCCATGATAGCTGATATCCTTCGCCATCTTGAAAAAACACACAAGTTACACTGTTGAGCTTCTAAGGAATGCGAGATCAAATTTGTTATCAGGAAGTGGCCACAGTAGTTATTTGACTTACAATGGAGGTGCTCGTACAAGGTCCCATTAGGAGGATACTCAAAGATTAGCATCCTTGAGAATGGGTCACTCTCTCTGCAATACCCAAGCAACTTTGCTATGTTCCCATGATCTAGCCTTGCCAAATCCGCCACCTAAAAAAAAAGTAAATCCTTCTCAACCTTATAAATGTCAATATAAATCCTTATTAGCAGAACAGTTTTGCTAGATATTACCCTTGTTCCGAAGTAATGCTCAAGGAATAAACACAGCAAATTAGGATGGTGTAGATTTTTTTCTTTTCGATCTGCATCATATTTTCACATGACATATTGTAAATCGTCTCTGAAACAATTAATTGGCAATCAACTATAAAAATAGCTTGTCCCAACTATTAAGGATTGATGTATCCTTTGTTAAGTCATCATAATAAAGAGTTAGCTAAATGTAGCACAGTCAAATTATTTTTCAAATCCTTTCTGAAACAAGTAGAAGGGCTTACTAAAGGTCCCTACATTTTGAGGTCGACCGTTGCAAAATGGAGTCTACATCATCTAAGCAGTTTCCTTGAAAGCTTGATCTGTAAAAAGAGCCCAATAGAGCAAATTAAGTTCGTATACGAACAGTGAGACGACATGATGTTAATGCGAATGACACTGTACCTCGGAAGGTACTTCAAGCATGCTTCCCTCAAAAAGTTGTATGAGAAATCCGCAACTTCAAGACGAGGTAGTTGACATAACCCAGTGCTGTTACTGCCAGACACAGACCTGAATCAGCATATAGAAAAACATCGACGTTCAGAGACTGTATAAAATGCTAATATTCCTTACCAAGAGTGACTAAATGAACAGAACTTTATTATTTCAGAATGCAGCAAATCATGTTCATAGAATTAAGGCAACGCATGCTCGTCTTTGGTGGTTAAACATGATAACCAAGGTTCACAGTATCAGTATTGGATCTTTTCTATTAGTATCGTGATCAAAGGTATCGACAGTATTGGCGGTTTCGAATTAGAGTATGGATTTCTTTTGGTATCAGAAAGTAAATAATTATTAATAAATTATTAACTTTTTAGAAAATATATTTTATATATTTAGGCATAATTTTAAGTATTTTCAGTGTTGTTTCTTAGTAGTTTTGAAATTGAATGAAAATAGTAGTCACTCTTGCCGATTGGTTTACATGCGATAGATAATTTTTTTTCTTTTACATGCTTTTACAACTTTGTTATGCTTTTACACCCTTGTTGAACGGTCTTTTTCGTTAAATTTTTTTTTTTGCTGAATTGACCAGAAAAAGACCTAATGTTGGTATTGGTCAGTATCGGATATCGGAGCGAGACATGTCAAACCGTATCGATATCGACCATATCGGATCGGTATCGGCATATACTGCAAACTAACATAATACCCACCCCATATAAGAAAGTGTCTTGTAACAAGAATAAAGCCTAAAGTTAGTGACATGGTTGATTATACCTCAAAAGGTTTCAACTTTCAAGTAATTCTCTTAATTTACAACAAAGAAACAAAGTTTGAAGTTGTGCAGAGCAAGTACTCAAATCATGTTTGTGAGAATGTTGCCTCAATTTAACATCTAGTCATGTACAAAACAAGAAAATGGTCACAACAAGATCAACACTAGGAATGGAGCTGTCTGTCATGCATTAGATGCCATGGACTCTCACTGAACACATGTCGGGCACTTCACATGGATGTTTTATTGTGAGAGTGCTAGAGCACATATAAAAATACAGTCTCAACACGTACCTGGGTGTTATATAACCACATATAAAAATGCAGTCTCAACACGTACCTGGGTGATAGGTATGTTTGTGACGAGCTCAACGATGCTTCTAATGTTAACTTGAACAGGGCAAGCAAGTATATCTGTAGCAATTTATCGAACTTCTTTCGACCATGTTATAATGTAAATTATGGTCCGACGGCGATATGGTCTCTCTTTCGACCATTCGTCACTCTGTCGAAGAATATAATACACGTTAACTTTTATTCTATATAATAAAAATGTAGTAGAATGTTACTACAAGCAATATAATATAGAATATAGTAACAACATTCATACACAATGATGGCAAAAGTAAGACTTCCATACCAGAATTATTTGCAATCAGTGTTGAATCATTGTCATCTTCTTGTGCTTCGATACCTCCATCAGAACACTTCTTCTTTTCTTGTAATTCCTCTACAACTGCCACACTTTAGAAATCATTGTTCTATTTAAAATGAGGAAGAACCAGGAGAACCATGAGAAAACTACCAAAATGTTATAGAAATTCTTGAAAGTTATTATCATCCCCCATAAAAGTTTTTCGAAACCCTAACCTATTCTACACAATAACCATAAATTCCCCTAAATCGTCTCCCCAAACCCTAACCCAAACGAAATCTATTCTAAAATGAAGAATTGATCGAGGAGGGCACGAAAAACCCACTGATTCATAGAGAGAGGGGATCAGTATTTACCTTCATGGACATCCTCCCCGGTGGTTCACTCCCTGAAACCCTGTAAAAAAATTCAATCGAGCATCGGATGCATCCACTAGAGACAAGCACGACTATCATCTCGACATCGAGCTTACCGATCCATCACCAACCCTCTTCTGAGCTAGAAACCCTAGAAAACTGAATTTGATATGGGATCCCCATTTTGAGAGCTAGGGTTCGACAAATTCTTTCGAACAAGTCCCGATCGAAGGGATTGGTGCCAAATTCTTCAAGAGGGGCAAGGGATTTTAGAGAAGAGGAGAGGGTGATGTTTATATGAAAGTAAAAAATAAGTGAGGAGAAGAAGGAGAGAGCAATTTATAGGAGGAATTTTTTGTGAGAAAAAAAAGTGCGGACAGAGTCGTATCTTCGTGAAAATAGTTGTATACAGGAAGTAAATTTTTTGGGGAAAAGGCCCGTCAAATTCTCTATTTTGATATTGATATGGAGAAGTGGAGAGGGGGGCGGATATACGGAGGAGAGAGGGAGAAGGAAGGGGGAAAGAGAAGGAGGCGACGGTTTTGGGTGGGGGTGAGAGAAGTCTGGAGGAGGGGGTCGAATGTGCGGATGAGGGAGGGAGAAGCTGTGACTTTTGAGTTTTGGGGAGAGAATGTTAGGTTTTGGGGGGAGAAGTTGTGACTTTTGAGTTTTTGGGGGAAAGAAAATTGGGACAGTTTTTGCAGCAACTAAAAATTTAGTCGCTATGTATTATGTAGAAATTACCGACTACTTAGCAACGCAAAATTTTAGTCGTTGATAATTGCAAATTTTAGCAACAATCTGGGAACGGCCTGGCGATTAACTATCTCATAATTAAACTAAATTATCAATAACTAGAAAATCAGTAGCTAGTTTGTCGCTAAGTTAGCAATGAAAAAGGATTAATCGTCCAGTTAGTCACTAAATTACCATAATTTTGTAGTGACGATAGCGATTTAATTTCTGAAAATCTAACGGACGGAAACGCCGCTATCGAGAACGTTATAAATTATACAGTAAAACTGGATCGCTCCTATAGCAGTCACAACATGCTATAACTTATTTTTTAAAATATCAAAAAAAACTGAGTTGCTTCTCTCATGATTGGAACAGCAGATAGTTCAATTGTGAGCCTTCGATTAACTCGGTTAACCGAACCAAATTACCAGATACCAAATTCGACCGAAAATCGAATAACAAAAATTGAAACCAACTGAATATCCCGTATAGAACCAAATCGAGCGGAATAAATCAGTTTATTTGGTTTAACCAATATTTCAGTTTATTTATAATTTTTTTTTCAATATATAGTTACTAAATATACAAAGATATATTTCGTATATATATTACTAAATTTTTTTATTCGGTTTACCAGGGGAGAGAAATTTTATATAAAATTTCTGAAAGGTTAGTTTGATTTGAAGAGTATTCTGCAGACTCCTTGGCATAATTTTTTTTACGGTAACGATTTAATCCCATTACGACGTTGTAACTTATATAGCATCCAAAATATGCTATAGTCTTTTTTTTAATCATGTAAAATATATAGAATACGATGTTGCTCCTAATCGAACTGGATACCTTATATTGATCCAGAAAAAATTATACCTTTAACAGCGTTCATAAAACGCTATATAAAGTTCTGTTAACAGCAAAATAGCTGGAAGACATAAACGCTATAGATAAACTGCTATTGTATGAATTTTTAATAGCACTTCACAATGAACGCTATGGATGATGATATTATAATAGCAGGAAGGCTCAAATGCTATAGATAAACTGCTATTGTACGCTCTTTTAATAGCACTGCGGAATGAACGCTACTGATGATGACATTCTATAGCAGGGAGGCTTGAACGCTATAGATAAACTGCTATTGTATGTCCTAATTGTTGTAGTGATTGATGAAAATGAGAGAATTCTTGACCTATTTATAGGTTTTTAACAGGCAGAATTCGGCCAGAATTCTGGTAGGAATTTTCAAAAATTTGGCCGTTGGACAACTAGCAACCAGCCAACCCTAAAAATTAGGGTGCTGATTTTTAGGGGACAGAGTTCGGCTAGAACTCTTTGTGGAGGCAGAGTTCGGCCCGAACTCTGTCTCCAGAGCACAGAATTGTTCCAAGGGTCCAATGGGCCAAGTTGGGATATGGAGCTTTATGGACTATGGATAGGTTGTGGGTTGAGTCTCAAGAGCCCAGCATAACTCAGCTTACAATCATTCTAGACTCAATAAAATATAAAAGTATAGACGCGAAAACGACTTGTATTTGCACAACTGAGCTGTCGTCTGGCTTGAGCAGAATATAGTCGTCGTGTGTCGTATTGAATTATCACAAGTATTATTTAGTCAATGTTATCAATATTTGGTTGACTGTGACTTTGTGTCAACAATATCCCCCATATTGATAATTGACAAAATAATAATTATATATTCAATATCCATAACTGGACACATGTAACGACATAGCTCCCCCATAATAAGTGCCGAGCTTTAAGAGTAGCTCCCCCATAAATAATGCCGTGAATCTCTGTTGGCCTGTTAATAATATTCTTCCAAAAGCACATATAAACCAAACAAACAGAAACAGAAACAGAATATACACATAACTCCCCCTTTTGGCATTTAGCAATATGAGATAGATAAATGATAACTGGCAAAACACACGTAAAGGAGAAGAAACTGCATATAAGATAATGACCAAGAGTCATAATGACATAGAAACTGATAATAGAACTTCCACAGTCTAAAAAGCACAATGCATAATAAGTCTACTACAAATCAAATACATAAAAGTAACTAAAGTAGAATGTAGAAAACATAATCTAAGATCTCCAGTAGCAGCCTCAAGTAGCAGTCCAAAACCATCAACGAGCACGAGAGGGCCCGGCGTCGTCCGATGGATCAGTAAAGGAGCGACGTGGGTCCACAAAAGCCGCATCTGGATCCATGTAGCGACGAACCCAAGGGTCATCAATATGAAAGCCCTCACGATCGGGATCTCACTCCATAGGAATGGGCATGGAAGGATGACGAGACATGGAATACCGAATGTCATGCAGCGAGTTGCTGATAGCACTCATCTGCAAAGTAGTCCGATAGTCCAGCTGAGTCCATCGATCGTCCTCCAAAGTGAAACGATCTCGAAGCATGGCCTGAAGTGACTCAAGAGTGACCGGAGGAGGAGGAGGATCCTGTCCGAGAGGAGGGGCATCTGGCTCATCCTCAGAATGCTCAGACACGACCGGTGAGCCAACGGCCGCATGAAGCCTCCTTGCCTTGGAGAGAAAGGCAGGGGCAGGTAAGAATGGACACTCATCAAGGGGTACATGGAACGCACGAAAGATCATAAGAAGGTATAAGGCATAAACCAAAGATATTGGTTTCTTCCTACAGTTGATCATCCAATCCATCATTGTGCGTGGGAGGTTAAAGGAAACATGGAAGTGGAGATGGTACAAAGCTGAAATCTCAAAATAAGTAACTTCATCGGTGGAACCCGCTTTGGGTAGAATGGTGTTGAAAATGATCCGATGAAGCTCATAGAAATAAGGATTGGGGAATTTTGCTAAGAGCTTACGAGGACGTGTGTTAGGGCTACACAGGTCGTCCTTGAAGCTCTCTAGTGAAATCCCTTCGGAAAAGATAAAGGATCTAGCTTCAATAAGCTTCTCCCAAGAATTAGGCTCTATAAGGTCAAGATATTCGGCCAATTCAAAATCATCAAATGAGATATCAATACCCGCAATACGTGAATAGATACGAGTATCATCATGAGTCAAGTTGCAATAAAATATTTGAATGGCACTACGATAAATGACCGAATTAGAGGTAACAAGTTCGTCAAGGCAAAGGTCATTAAAGAGTGCATTATATTGTGAGAAAATTGTAAAGTTTATGGGGTGTCCCGCAAACACCGACGTGTCCGAAAATCACTAAACTACTCATTTGATGCGTCTAGTGATATAAAAATCCGGTCGTCAAAAGTGTTTGGATCACGTGGACGTGGAGGATTGAACAATGGATGGGTTTGTTGTTCAATACCCGGTGCAACGGGTGGTGCAACGGGCAGCTCAACGGGAGGAGGAGCATTCGACGAGGACGCACCCTCGGTCCGAAGTCTCTTCCTACGGTTGAGCAATCGTGGAGCCATAACACAATAGATAGATGATAATAAAGAAATTTGAGAGTAAGAAATTATACCTCAAAATAGTGAAAGATTATGAAAGAGAATTAAAAACTAATCCTCCTCCTAGAGTTTGGGGAAGAATGGAGCACTAGAGAGGAGAAACTAGGGTTAGGGTTTTGAGAGTTTTGAGTTGGAGAAGTAGAAAAGGTGGTAAGAAGGAAGGAGAGGGAAGAGAAACCAAAATTAAGAGGAGGGTTTCTCTTGGTCGGGTCAATTAATGACCATTGGATCAACAATTGGATCAACGGCTGAGCCTGTTCCCAGTTCTGGAACAGGCAGGCCGAATTCGGCCCGAACTCTGGTTGGGACAGAGTTCGGCCCGAGTTCCGAATCCTGGGGACAGAACAGGAATCAGGCTGAGTTGAGTCAAAAAATGGTTAAGTAAAGATAAAGACCAATATATTGCATACGTTTAAGTACATAAAAGGATCCAATAAGTAAATAGATGAATAACAGATAGTGAGTTCAAAGCAGTAATATGAAGTATGAAAAATTAGTATTTCAGCATGTGAGATGAAAATGAACCGTATAATAAACAAGGAATTATATCGTAATTCAATATTTTGAAGCTGCCATGGGTTAGCTGCAGGGGCCGGATCCCAGCTAGCGGTAGTCCTGAGGACTAGTGCACCGTGTCGCTTAGGCTTTTATGCCTTGTTATCAGAAGGGCCCTTTCGGCTTGTACCCATAGCACGTTCATCATGAGAGAATCACAATATATTCGATATTTATGCAGGTTTATTTTAATTTATAACAACTTCATCTAAAATTCCAAGTTCACGACAAAAAAAATTGAAGCGCTCTTCGAATAATGGTTCGGTGAAAAAATCTGCTAACTGATGATCAGTGTCAATAAATTCTAAGTTAATCGTGCCATTTTGCTGATGATCACACAAAAAGTGGTGACGAATTTCAATATGCTTCGTGCGTGAGTGACAAATGGGGTTCTTAGTCAAGTTTATAGCACTAGTATTGTCACAAAAGATTGGAATATGCATAAAAGATAAATTATAGTCTTCAAGGGTTTGCTTCATCCACAGAATTTGTGCACAACAACGTCCAGCTGCGATGTATTCAGCTTCTGTTGTGGATAGTGCGACAGAATTCTGCTTCTTGCTAAACCAAGAGACTAAAGCTTTTCCTAATAAATGACACGTACCGCTCGTACTTTTATGGTCGACCTTACATCCGGCGAAGTCAACATCAGAATAACCGATGAGGTCAAATGATGTTGACTTGGGATACCATAGGCCCACTGTAACCGTACCCTTAAGGTATCGAAAGATACGCTTAACTGCGGTCATGTGTGATTCCTTAGGATTTGCTTGATATCTAGCACACAGGCAAATGCTAAACATTATATCAGGGCAACTAGCAGTAAGATAGAGTAAACTGCCTATCATACCTCGATACTTACGTTGATCTACGGGTTTGCCACTATCATCTGGTTCAAGTTTGGTTGAAGTAGCCATAGGAGTGCTGATTGGTTTGACGTTATCAAGGTCGAATTTCTTCAACATGTCCTTTGTGTACTTCGACTGACAGATGAAGGTTCTATTTGACATTTGTTTGACTTGTAGCCAGAGAAAGTAGTTGAGTTCTCCCATCATGCTCATCTCAAACTCGGTCTGCATACACTTGGCAAAATCTTGACAAAGAGTTTCATCAGTAGACCCAAAAATAATATCATCTACATATATTTGTACTAAACGAATAGTGTCTTTGAAAGATTTTATGAAAAGTGTAGTGTCAATTTTCCCTTTTGAAAAACCTTTCTCAAGCAAGAAATTGCTTAGCCGTTCATACCAAGCTCTAGGGGCTTGTTTGAGGCCATACAACGCTTTCTTTAGCTTGAACACGTGGTCGGGAAATTTGTGATTTTCAAAGCCAGGGGGTTGTTTTACATAAACTTCCTCCTTAATAAAACCATTCAAGAAAGCACTTTTAACATCCATTTGAAATAATTTGAAATTTTGAAAATTTGCAAATGCACAAAGCATCCGAATGGATTCTAATCTAGTAACAGGAGCATACGTCTCATCGTAGTCGATACCTTCCTATTGGTTGTATCCTTGGGCTACTAGACGAGCTTTGTTGCGTGTGACTGAACCATCTTCATTCACTTTGTTTCTAAAAACCCATTTAGTACCAATAATCGAGTGATTAGCCGGTCTAGGAACAAGTTCCCATACTTGGTTCCTCACGAATTGGTTGAGTTCCTCTTGCATAGCAGAAATCTAAAATTCATCATTGAAAGCTTCTAAAATGTTTTTAGGCTCAATTTGTGAAATGAAGGCAGTGCTAGCAATAGAGTCTCTTAATGATGATCTAGTAGTTACTCCACGTGAAACCTCACCGATTACCAAATTTTCTGGATGTGATGGCTTGAAAGAGAATTTCTTAGGCAATCTTTCCAGAGAATTTGTTTCGATTATGGTGTTCATTGGAGTAGACGTTGATGGCTCAACATCATCATCAAGAGTAGCTGCTGCACTATTATCTTCATCAAAAGTCACATTTGTAGACTCTTCCATAATTAATGAGCGTTTGTTAAAAACTCTATATCCCTTACTCTTGACAGCATAGTCAAGGAAAATACCATCGTCAGCTTTGGCATCAAATTTGCCTAAGTTGTCTTTGGTGTTAAGGATAAAACATCTACAGCCAAAAACTCTAAAATAAGAAACATTTGGGGTTCTTCCGAACCAAAGCTCATAGGGTGTTTTCTTCGTAATAGGACGAATAAGTACCCTATTTAAAATGTGGCATGCTGTACTGACAGCTTCAGCCCAAAAGTATTTTGGAAGTGAGAACTTGTTCAACATGACTCTAGCCATATCGCCAAGAGTTCTATTCTTCCTCTCCACAACACTATTTTGTTGGGGAGTTCTTGGACAAGAAAACTCATGATCAAAACCATTGGAATCACAAAATTTTTTAAAATCAGAATTTTCGAACTCGCCTCCGTGATCACTTCGGATTCGAGTAATCATGTAGCCTTTTTCGTTTTGAACTTTCTCGACAAAAATCTTAAAAACTGAAATAGCATCACTTTTATAAGTAAGAAAGAAGACCCAAGTAAATCTTGAAAAGTCATCAACAATAACAAAGGCATAGAGTTTTTCACCAAGACTGGCTACTCTACTAGGGCCAAATAAATCCATATGGAGTAGTTGCAGGGGTCTAGTAGTGCTTACAGAGTTTATGGAATGAAAAGATGACTTGGTTGCCTTATTCAACTCACATTCGACACATACAGTGTCCTTTTTGAATGTGATGTCGGGCAAGCCTCTAACTAGCTTCTTGGTCGATAGCCTGGATATAGTATCCATATTGGCATGACCAAGACGCTGGTGCCATAGTAACCGTTCATCTTTATGAGCATATAGGCATCTACCTGCATTGTTAGTATCTATAGACAAATAGAAAATATAAATATTGTCCTCTCTTACCCCTTCAAAAGCAATGTCTCCTGTTGACCTATCATAAATAAGGTATTTGTTTTGTCCAAAGTTAATGTCATAACAATGGTCAGCAAGATGACTGATGCTGAGCAAGTTATGCTTTAACTCGGTCACTAGGCAGACATCCTTTATTATGGGAGAGGAAGGATAACCAATAATACCATTACCTATAATATAACCTTTTAGGTTATTACCGAAGGATACATATCCTTCTCTCTTCATCGATAGTGATACGAAAAGATGTGCGTCTCCTGTCATGTGCCGCGAGCATCCACTATCGAGAATCCACTTACTCTTAGTTGAGGAGGGAAGGTCCACCTACATCAAGAGTAGATGTGACCTTTGGTACCCAAGTTCTTGAGGGTCCTGAAGAGTTAGTTTTTGGAAACCATGCATATATCTTTCTATCTACTAATCATCTAATTCTATATTGTGGTAAAATGTGTCCATGTAAACCACAATAAGTACATGTAGCATTCCTATTTACATTAAGAGCATGCTGATGATGTCTATAAGCAGAAAAATGAGGAGAAGTGTGATGATATGTAGATTCAGCATGGTGATGATGACTATATGGAGTGGCATGGTGATATTGTTTATATGGCATGGCATGATGATATTGTCTATATGGCATGGCATGATGAGATTGTCTATATGTAGAGTGATGTTGATTGTGTCTTTGTGCAACATGGTGATGACTGTATCTATGTGTAGCATGATGTTTTTGTGACATATGATGATTATTTCTACGTGCATGTGGTTTGTGTCCTTTGTGAAAGTGTGTGTACATGTAAGCATGATTGTGAGCAGCATGAGGATGACGTGGTTGACTAGTATGAGTTGTGTCATGCTTTGTGTGTGTCTCATGTGATTGGGTTTAAGGTTGAGCAACCTGTTTTCCCAATTTAGTCTCTAGTTTCTTAGAGACAGCTTGCAATTCAGTAATCTTAGCATTCAAACCATGCATCTTAGTAATAGTAATCTTGTGTCTGCTCTTTTCTTCTGCAAGCTCCGTGTTTAGTGTTATGATTTCTTATGTTTGTTGCTCAATACGTGCCTCAGTATCATGTAAGCTTATTTTAAGCTTAGATACCTCATCAGTGACATCCGTGGGTGTAGTGTCTCTAATATTATCAAGTAATAGAGAGAGTCTTTGTATTTCAACTTCATGACTTTTGATTTTGTCCTTGGCTTGTTTGTATTTACCAATGACCTTTTTATGATCACTAAGTAAATCGGTGAAAGCATCGCCAAGTTTATTAAAAGTGAAGTCGTCAAGAGTTTCGTTTGATACCTTGTCGGACGTCGCTATTAGGCACATATTAGCCGTATCTTGAGGAGAGTTCTTTTCTTCCTCGGAGTCACTAGCTTCGCTTTCATGCCAAATGCTTGTGTTGACATATTTTTTTGAGGAGGTCTTCTTGTGTGGCTTCTCATAGCGGTTGCTCTTCTTTAAGAAAGGACAGTCTTTTCGGACGTGTCCCGTCTTCTTGCAATCGTAGCAAGTTGGCTCTTCTTCTTCTTCATCTTCTTGTGGTTCCTTCTTTCTTCGATTGAAGCGAAGGAATCTCTTGAAGTTGCGAACCATAAGGGCTTGATCATCGTCTTCTGAGTTGTCGTCATCCATCTCTTCGGGTTCAGCCCTTCGTCGGTGAGCTTTGAGTGCGATCTTCTTAGCCTTAGGAGCAGGCTCTTCGAAGTCCTTGAGGTCAAGCTCATGAGTCATTAGCTTTCCCATCAAGGTCTCCATAGACATGGTTGTGAGATTATTTTCTTCTATGATGGCTGTCACCTTAGGGTTCCAAACTTTTGGTAGCCCCCTAAGTAGCTTGCGAATCTTCTCGTGATTTGAATATTGCTTCCCAAGCGAAGACAGGGGGTTGATGATGTCGAGAAATCTTGTGAACATTTGCGTGATTGTCTCGTTTGGCTTCATCTTGAAAGCCTCATATTCTTGAGTGAGACGGCTTATCTTTGATTCCTTGACTTGGGTGGTTCCTTCATGCATCACTTCTAGAAGCTTCCATACTTCGTGGGATGTGGTGCATGTAGAAACCCTGTTGAACTCATTTCTGTCTATAGCACAGAATAAAGCATTAATAGCTCTCGCGTCTAGACTTGCCTGTTTCTTCTCCTCGTCAGAATATTTGTCATGTGATTTTTCAACGAGATCGCCATTGACAACTATTCTGGCGGGCTTTTTGTAACCGTCAGCGACGATAGTCTACAGGTCAAAGTCTAGCGACTTGAGGTAAAAACTCATCCTTGTTTTCCAATACGTGTAGTTAGTTCCATCAAATAGGGGAGGCCTATGAGTGGACTGTCCTTCACCGTGATTGAAAATCAAGGATTGTGTGGTTGCCATGGATCAGCTCTAGGATGTAAGTCCTTGTAAAGAGAACAGAGCTCTGATACCAATTGAAGAACAGATGGCAACTCTAGAGGGGGGTGAATAGAGTTATAGCAATAATAACCAATTAAAATTCAACTCTTTTACGATCTAAAAATAATCAGAGTAAATGCGAAAAATAAATAAGGAGCAAGAGAGCATACGCAAACACAGCCGATTTTAACCTGGTTTCTCTCGTGGAGGACTAGTCCAGGCCTGAGAACTCTAGCTCAGGATTAAATCCACTATTTGTGAAATAGTAGTTACACCCCGTGCCTTTACTTCAGAAGAGCACGTCAACTTCTTACAATGGATCGTAGTGGCGATGCTTGGAATTTTCCAAGCTACTTCTTGAACTCTTGCACAAGACTCCTAACTGAGAAATACTGAGCACTCGAGACTTAGAAAACTTGTGGCTAGTAGATGAGAAGGGTATGGCTTATATTGAGCTTAAGAGAGAAGAGAAGAGAAGATTGGATTGATGAAAATGAGAGAATTCTTGGCCTATTTATAGGTTTTTAACAGGCAGAATTCGGCCAGAATTCTGGTAGGAATTTTCAAAAATTTGGCCGTTGGACAACTAGCAACCAGCCAACCCTAAAAATTAGGGTACTGATTTTTAGGGGACAGAGTTCGGCCTGAACTCTGTGTGGAGGCAGAGTTCGGCCCGAACTCTGTCTCGAGAGCACAGAATTGTTCCAAGGGTCCAATGGGCCAAATTGGGATGTGGAGCTTTATGGACTATGGATAGGTTGTGGGTTGAGTCTCAAGAGCCCAGCATAACTCAGCTTACAATCATTCTAGACTCAATAAAATATAAAAGTACAGACGCAAAAATGACTTGTATTTGCACAACTGAGCTGTCGTCTGGCTTGAGCAGAATATAGTCGTCGTGTGTCGTATTGAATTATCACAAGTATTATTTAGTCAATGTTATCAATATTTGGTTGACTGTGACTTTGTGTCAACAATGTCTGCTTTTGATGTAATACATTCTGGTGTTTGGGGGCCATGCGCCATTACTACTATGAATGGTTACAAGTATTTTGTTTCCTTCATTGATTGTTCTTCGCGTGTCACTTGGCTCTATTTGATGAAGAATAAGAGTGATGTATCTACATATTTTCGGGAATTTCATAAACATGTATAGACTCAGTACAGGACAGTGGTGAAGGCACTGAGGTCTGACAATGGAACAGAGTATACCAATAGAGCACTTGCGAACTACTTGTCAGCCCAAGACATACAGCATCAGACCACCTGTGCATACATACCAGCATAAAATAGAGTAACAGAAAGGAAGAACAGACACCTTCTAGAGGTGGAAAGAAGCATGATGATCGATATGAATGTCCCACAAAATCTGTGGGGACATGCAGTGTTGACAGCAACTCAACTAATCAATAGAATACCTTCGAAGGTACTGGGATGAAAGTCTCCATGTAAAATATTACAAGAAAACAATAGTGGGATACTCCCACTGAAGGTATTTGGCTGCATATGTTTTATGAAGGACAACAGACCGTCAGTTGGAAAACTTAATCCCAAAGCAGTCAAGTGCATCTTCGTGGGCTTCTCGGCGACTCGGAAGGGGTATGTATACTGGAGCCTAGTAGAGAAGAAGAAGTTTGTGAGCATGGATATTTACTTCAGGGAGCATGAGCCATACTACCGTCAGGAGAGAACCTCAAACAACTCACCTGATAATGCGAGTATTAGGCGAGATGGGAAGATTGGTGAAAGCATTGTGACCTATTTAGGAGTATGGCATAGAGGCGCGGTTGAGGAAGAACAGGAAGGTGAAGAGGAACAGGGGGAGAAGATGAAAGGTGTTAGGTCCACGGCTCAGGGAGAGTTACTTACTACAGCAGGAGAGGAAAACAAACTGCAGGACAAGTACCTACCGTGCCAGTGCCAAGTCTTTTGCCTGTGTCCGTCTCGACTCCTGAGACACCTACACCACCACCAGATTTTCTTTCAGGTGATATCATTCTTCCTACACCCACAGTTACTCCTCCCACACCATTATCAGTACGGAGGACCACTCGCAGCAATACGAAAAATCCTTGCCAGCATCCGTCTCGACTCCTGAGACACCTACACCACCACCAGAAGGTTCAAGCTGAGCGCTGAGGCTAGAGAACCAGTTGACCGGAACAGATACCAGAGACTAGTGGACAATTTGATCTATTTGAGCCACACACGTTCTGCTATCTTCTTTGCAGTGAGTGTGGTGAGCCGCTACATGTATGACCCACGGAAGGGTCATATGGACACAGTGTACTAGATTCTGAGATACTTGAAGGGTACCCCCGGGAAGGGACTGATATTCAAGAAGAATAATCACGTGGACATCGAGGGCTACTGTGATTCTGACTGGACTAGCTGTGCTGATGACATGAGGTCTACCTCGGGATACTGCATATTTGTAGGAGGCAACTTGGTCTCTTGGAGGAGTAAGAAGCAGTCAGTGGTAGCCAGATCGACAGCTGAAGCGAAGTACAGAGCTATGGCCTTGGGAGTTGCAAAGCTGCTATAGTTGAAGAATATGCTGGTAGAGCTGAAACTGGATCAAGGAGCCAAGATAAAGCTGTGGTGTGACAACCAGTCAGCTATTAGTATCGCCAACAATCCAATACAGCATGACAGGACCAAACACATCGAGATCGATAGGTTCTTCATCAAGGAGAAATTGGATCATGGACTACTGAAGCTAAACCACGTTCCAACCAAGGATCATGTAGCAGACAGACTGACCAAGGGACTTAGCTCTGTGAGTATGATTAGAGGATGTGACAAGATGGGTTTAGTAAATATCTTTTGCCCACCTTGAGGGGGAGTGTTGGTATATTTGGTATTAGAATAAGTATATTGGAATATCATGTTGGTATATTTGGTATGTCAGAATATACCACAAGATATTTCACAGAGGATTTAATGTAATGTTGGTATATTTGGTATTAGAATAAGTATATTGGAATATCATGTTGGTATATTTTGTATGTCAAAATATACCACAGGATATTCCACAGAAGATTTAATGTAATGAGGAGGATTGTAAGGCTATATATAGCCAAGAGACTATCAATAAAAATAATCACAAATATTCAACATTTGAGTCAATTCATGTCCGCTCCATGAACGACACACTATGATACAACACTTCGGATACTGCGTTACCTAAAATAGTGTATAGGCAATTGAATTTTGTTATCTGCTCATAGCATTCTGGATCTTTGTTGATTTATTGACTCTATTTGGGCAGGATGTCTAAACACTCGCTGTTCGACGACTAGTTATTTTATTATGCTAGGTGATAGTCAATCTTTTGGAAATCCAAGAAACAACCTATGATTGCTCATTCATTCATAAATAGAATATTATTCCTTAGCTAATGTAGCTGTTGAATTTTTTTATTATTTTTATTTTTTTAGCTGTTGAATTACAATAGCTAAGTTATCTCTTCCATAATCTTAAACTTCTTTCTACCAACCATTTCCTATATACTGTGACAATTAGGTGCGATTCATATATGTTACCCCCAATTTTCAGAAACATGGGTATTTTTATCATTTTACATTTTTGAATATTTTTGAAATTTATTTTATTATTTATGATATTATTTTGGGGTTGAAATTTATTTTATTATTTATGATATTGTTTTGAGGTTATTTGAGTCGGGTTCGAATTTCAACTCAATTCGACTTGAAACGGGGACCCGGGGGGTAGTTTGACTCTAGTGGGACCCACACACTAGTTAGGCATGGCCCACATGATATTAATTTTAGTCCACATGATATTAATTTTAGTTAGTAGTTAGACTAATTATTTATGGATAGGTTTAGTTTAATTAGAGACTTAAAACTAGACTAAATTGACCTCAACCTTTAACCCATTCCTAATTTAAATCAAATAGATTAGTGGAGGGCATTTTGGACATTCAAATAGGGGACACCTCACCCTTTTTGGGCAGCCACCTGTGGGGGGGGGGGGATAAGGAGTGAGTCACTCCTTCATTCATTTGTTTTCATCCACTTTCTCTCTCTTGTTCTTCCCCAAATTAATTTAGAGATGAACCTCCATTAATTTCATCTCCAAATCACCCTCCTTCTTCCACCAAATCTTCTTCATTTATCCTCTACTCCATGGTTAGAGGGTGCTAGCCAAGTTTGGGAGGATTCGGAGCTCGTTCGTGTCCTTTTACAATCTCTACGTGTCGGTGTCGGTGTCGTGTCGGAAGGATTTTCCTTTGAATCTCTCTTCCGGAAGGTATAATCTCTCCTCTAATCCATCCTTACATGCATATAGGAATATTTTGAACCCATAGAAATGACCTCCATGGTTGTATCTCCATTTGTGTCCATTTGGAGGTCATATGAGTGTCCTTTGTGTTGTGGTTGTGTCCATGTGGGAAAACCCCAAATTTGGACACACTATGTGTTGTTGTTATGTATGAATGAATTATTACATGTTTAATCTCATATTTTTGTATGGGAGATGTGTTCTATAGTGTCTCATATATATATATTAGTGTAGAGAGTGAGTTCTTGATATATTATGTTATATACTTATGTTTCTTTTGTCTCAAACTACCTAAATTCGTCACAATATTTATCCACGTTTTTAGTAGCAATAGCAACTTAGAAATGTCATAACTTTTAGCTTAAAACTCCGATTTATCTCCCTTTTTTTAAAAGAACCGTATCGAAGTTAGCTTTCCAAATATATATTTTAATAAACCAAATTCGTTCTGAAACTTTCTGTAAAATTATTTGAGTGTCAGCTGTACGAAAGACGAACGCATTTTGGTATTTTTGCGATTCCGGGAGCTTCCGGACACGAAAATGTGATCCGTTTAAAGTTTCAGAAAGCTAACACGAAGGGCTACAACATACTTTAATCCTAGAATTTCGTAGAGGCCCAATTGGTACAGTATTGATTTTAAGTAGAAGAGTAAATATACGATATATGCATTTTGTGTAACCTATGAGCCTATGTAGTATGGATATTAAATGAATATAGAGTATGTAATACATGATATGTTAGATGAATAAAATAATATATATATGATATGTATTCTCTTTACATTAATGTATATATATGATTGAATGCAAGCATGCACGAATGCAATTAATATAATGTATGTAAGCAATGCATAAATACATGAATGAAAGAATGATATACAATGTATGCATGAAAGTATATAATGAATGCTAGATATGAATGCAAGGTATATATGTAATGATAGATATGAATGCATAATGTATAAATATTGTAATGTAATATATAATGATAGCATGTATGGTAATGTAGAATATATGATGCAAGCATTGTCCACTGTTTTCCCTTTTTCTTATATTTTTCTTCTCTTCCCTTTCCATTTCAGTTTTTTCCCTTTTTTCTCTTCTATTTTTACATGTTATATACAATGTATATAACGTATAGATGCATGTAAGTATGTAATATGCATGAATGAATGTCATATATGAATGAATCAATCAATCAAAGGTATAAGTAAAATATAATGCATTGTAATGAATGTTAACATATATAATGTATAAAAGTATGTATGTAAATGTGCATGAATGTATATATCTATGTAACTATGTAAATATGCATGATGTAACATATGCCTATATAAATAAATATGTATGCAATATGGATATGCATGTATGTATGAAGGTATGTATTTATATATATATTATCTATTTTATATTATGCATTGTTGTGGTTCACATTGTCTTGTGATTGTGTGAGTGCTAGCCTAGGCTTGGTTAGGCCTAGTGAGACTTGTTAGACTTGTTGGGATAGGACTTAACCTAGTTGACCTAATTTGACTAGTGTGGTTGATTAGAGTTGACCAAGTGTTGACTTTAGTCTAGTTTGACCTAGACAGCATGCAGATGCATTGTATATTTTATTTATCATCTCTCGTATACATCTTGACCTGTGTTGCTCTAAATAGGACTCTGTGGCTTCAGTTTGGACCTCTATACCTATCAGCTGTTCAGGTTATCAGGCGAGTACATTCTCTGATAGTTCTCTCATTTAATTGTCAATTACTGTACTTCAGTTATAGTTAGTTTTATGTGATTCTCTGTTACAACACGTTTGGATATTTCTGGATTCACGTATGCGACACACATACCAAACTTATCTGGCCTCTATTACTGGAATCACTGGAATCATTCTGGAATCTATTTCTGGAATCATCATATTTTGGCTGAACTCATCTCGATTCTCATATCGAATTCTGGATTCATTTGTATTGCGGGAAGGGAAAATATTGAGTAAGACATGTAGACATACCCCAAATCTGGAATCTTCCAACTGGAATCTACTGGAATCATAGCCATCTCTCGCCTGATCAGTGAGAGATGTGCCTGATTACCTACAGCCGTTTACATGTCGATCTCGATATTTTAAAACACATTGTTATAATAGCTAGACTCACCTGGATTCTTGATCACTACCTAGAATCATCTTGTACTGGATTCATCTTGTATTAGATTCATCCCGTACTGGATTTACATAGGTTTTATACTGGTTTACATTTTCTGTCTGGACTTATCATGTTACTCTAGTTCAGCTAGATTTATTTTACAGTCTTCATTGCCATCATTCTTCTCTTGTTTTAGTTACTTTACTTTCCATGTATCTTACTGCTTCTCTATACTATCACCTAAATATAAACTGACATATTCATCAATAAAACTGTTTATAACTGCTTTATAGTTCTCTGTCATTACTTGGGTTTTCTTGATGAGTTGTACTCGTTCCTGTCCTGACTGGACCTGTTGATAAATTTTACAGATAGCTTGGAGGTTGCCTGCTAGCCTAGAGGAGACACAGTAGAGGTTGTATAGATAGTTATTTTAGTTGTCTTGAGTTGTATTTACTTACGGATTACTGTATTTGAGCTTTGAGATGTATTTTTGGGTTTGTGTATCTTAGACACTTAGACTTCTATCTGCTGTATCTCTTTTGGATTTCATATTTTATCTATCTTTATCATGCTCTACCTTAGATGTGATTGAGACTGTATCTGCTATGTCACCTCCATTCGGAGAGTATATACTGTACATGTACCTTTATTTTGTTAGATGTTTGACCTAGGACAGCGTTCTACTGCCGACACTGCGGCGTAGGCTGGACGTACCCACGTCTCGTACCCTCACAGTGGGTGCGGGTCGTGACACATAACTTGTACATAACTTGTACATAATGCTAGCTTTTTTCTCTCTAATGCTATATATATAAATATATTGTGATTGGATTTTCATGCAATTAGCTTTCATTCTTTAACTTTTGATTTTGATTTCCTTGAATAGTACCCCTTATTAGATAAATAGTAGTTAACTTTAATTTATTTTGATAAGTACCAGTTTTCATATAGGATGGTAGACTGTCTTACAGTCTTGATGATTGTTATTTCTGTATCTTTTCTAGTTTAGCACCCTAGATTGCTTGTGTGTTTTGATATCCTATGACCGTTTTGGTTTAACATGACTAGTATACCTAGATGAGACTTTCACTACCACCGTATGCCATGACCCTGTATGTCATCCTTTTAAATCGTATGATTGTTTAAGTTCTGAAACTTTGATTGTGGAGGGTTTGACCTAGAAGGAGTATGAACATTTTAATTTCGAGGACGAAATTTTTCTAAGGTGGGTAGACTTGTAACACCCAGTTTTCTAAAATAAGGGTAATTTTGAAATTTTGTAATTTTAATCATTTATTGATTTGACATTTAAATCATGATATAATTTTTGGTAATTTTTAAATCATTTTAAAACTATTTAAAATTATGACTTGTAATTTTGATATTTTGCTAGTGAAACCCTAGAGACTGTTTGACCTAGAGCCTAACCATGTGATTAGGATTTTTAATGTCATTTCTGGCCTAAAGATATTTTGCATTTGACCTCTTTGAATTATTTTGATATTTATTGCGTTGGTGATTGTTGATTTTGACCTTTGATAGGTGTGATTTTGTGATGGTTTGTGTCCGTAGCGGACACGTATCAGTTTTTATTTATAAATGTTTGATGTGCCTCAAAGAGATTTTTTTATTGCTGATTTTTTTTGAAAATTATTTGAATGAGATTGTTTTCTGCATGTGTTTCCTGTGATTGCTTTGTTTTAATTTCGAGGACGAAATTTTTTTAAGGTGGATAGATTTGTCACCCCCAGTTTTCAGAAACAGGGGTATTTTTATCATTTTACATTTTTGAATATTTTTGGAATTTATTTTATTATTTATGATATTATTTTGGGGTTGAAATTTATTTTATTATTTATGATATTGTTTTGAGGTTATTTGAGTCGGGTTCGAATTTCAACTCAATCCGACTTGAAACGGGGACCCGGGGGGTAGTTTGACTCTAGTGGGACCCACACACTAGTTAGGTATGGCCCACATGATATTAATTTTAGCCCACATGATATTAATTTTAGTTAGTAGTTAGACTAATTATTTATGGATAGGTTTAGTTTAATTAGAGACTTAAAACTAGACTAAATTGACCTCAACCTTTAACCCATTCCTAATTTAAATCAAATAGATTAGTGGAGGGCATTTTGGACATTCAAATAAGGGACACCTCACCCTTTTTGGGCAGCCACCTATGGGGGGAATAAGGAGTGAGTCACTCCTTCATTCATTTGTTTTCATCCACTCTCTCTCTCTTGTTCTTCCCCAAATTAATTTAGAGATGAACCTCTATTAATTTCATCTCCAAATCAATCCCCTTCTTCTACCAAATCTTCTTCATTTATCCTCTACTCCATGGTTAGAGGGTGCTAGCTAAGTTTGGGAGGATTCGGAGCTCGTTCGTGTCCTTTTACAATCTCTACGTGTCGGTGTCGTGTCGGAAGGATTTTCCTTTGAATCTCTCTTCCGGAAGGTATAATCTTTC
This sequence comes from Iris pallida, assembly GCA_029216955.1. Classification (NCBI taxonomy): domain Eukaryota; kingdom Viridiplantae; phylum Streptophyta; class Magnoliopsida; order Asparagales; family Iridaceae; genus Iris; species Iris pallida. The sequence continues at coordinate 46,048,685 of JANAVB010021600.1, forward strand.
CTCTAATCCATCCTTACATGCATATAGGAATATTTTGAACTCATAGAAATGACCCCCATGGTTGTATCTCCATTTGTGTCCATTTTGTGTCCATTTGGAGGTTATATGAGTGTCCTTTGTGTTGTGGTTGTGTCCATGCGGGAAAACTCCAAATTTGGACACACTATGTGTTGTTGTTATGTATGAATGAATTATTACATGTTTAATCTCATATTTTTGTATTGGAGATGTGTTCTATAGTGTCTCATATATATATATATATATATTAGTGTAGAGAGTGAGTTCTTGATATATTATGTTATATACTTATGTTTCTTTTGTCTCAAACTATCTAAATTCGTCATAATATTTATCCACGTTTTTAGTAGCAATTGTAACTTAGAAATGTCACAACTTTTAGCTTAAAACTCCGATTTATCTCTCATTTTTTTAAAAGAACCGTATCGAAGTTAGCTTTCCAAATATATATTTTAATAAGCCAAATTTGTTCTGAAACTTTCTGTAAAATTATTTGAGTGTCAGCTGTACGAAAGACGAACGCATTTCGGTGTTTTTGCAATTCCGGGAGCTTCCGGACACGAAAATGCGATCCGTTTAAAGTTTCAGAAAGCTAACACGAAGGACTACAACATACTTTAATCCTAGAATTTCGTAGAGGCCCAATTGGTACAGTATTGATTTTAAGTAGAAGAGTAAATATACGATATATGCATTTTGTGTAACCTATGAGCCTATGTAGTATGGATATTAAATGAATATAGAGTATGTAATACATGATATGTTAGATGAATGAAATGATATATATATGATATATATTCTCTTTACATTAATGTATATATATGGTTGAATGCAAGCATGCAGGAATGCAATTAATATAATGTATGTAAGTAATGCATAAATGTATGAATGAAAGAATGATATACAATGTATGCATGAAAGTATATAATGAATGCTAGATATGAATGCAAGGTATATATGTAATGATAGATATGAATGCATAATGTATAAATATTGTAATGCAATATATAATGATAGCATGTATGGTAATGTAGAATATATGATGCAAGCATGTATATGTCCACTGTTTTCCCTTTTTCTTACATTTTCCTTCTCTTTCCTTTCCATTTCAATTTTTTTTCCCTTTTTTCTCTTCTATTTTTACATGTTATATACAATGTATATAATGTATAGATGCATGTAAGTATGTAATATGCATGAATGAATGTCATATATGAATGAATGAATCAATCAAAGGTATAAGTAAAATATAATGCATTGTAATGAATGTTAACATATATAATGTATAAAAGTATGTATGTAAATGTGCATGAATGTATATATCTATGTAACTATGTAAATATGCATGATGTAACATATGCCTATATAAATAAATATGTATGCAATGTGGATATGCATGTATGTATGAAGGTATGTATTTATATATATATTATCTATTTTATATTATGCATTGTTGTGGTTCACATTGTCTTGTGATTGTGTGAGTGCTAGCCTAGGCTTGGTTAGGCCTAGTGAGACTTGTTAGACTTGTTGGGATAGGATTTAACCTAGTTGACCTAATTTGACTAGTGTGGTTGATTAGAGTTGACCAAGTGTTGATTTTAGTCTAGTTTGACCTAGACAGCATGCAGATGCATTGTATATTTTATTTATCATCTCTCATATACATCTTGACCTGTGTTGCTCTAAATAGGACTCTGTGGCTTCAGTTTGGACCTCTATACCTATCAGCTGTTCAGGTTATCAGGCGAGTACATTCTCTGATAGTTCTCTCATTTAATTGTCAATTACTGTACTTCAGTTATAGTTAGTTTTATGTGATTCTCTGTTACAACACGTTTGGATATTTCTGGATTCACGTATGCGACACACATACCAAACTTATCTGGCCTCTATTACTGGAATCACTGGAATCATTCTGGAATCTATTTCTGGAATCATCATATTTTGGCTGAACTCATCTCGATTCTCATATCGAATTCTGGATTCATTTGTATTGCGGGACGGGAAAATATTGAGTAAGACATGTAGACATACCCCAAATCTGGAATCTCCCAACTGGAATCTACTGGAATCATAGCCATCTCTCGCCTGATCAGTGAGAGATGTGCCTGATTACCTACAGCCGTTTACATGTCGATCTCGGTATTTTAAAACACACTGTTATAATAGCTGGACTCACCTGGATTCTTGATCACCACCTAGAATCATCTTGTACTGGATTCATCTTGTATTAGATTCATCCCGTACTGGATTTACATAGGTTTTACACTGGTTTACATTTTCTGTCTGGACTTATCATGTTACTCTAGTTCAGCTAGATTTATTTTACAGTCTTCATTGCCATCATTCTTCTCTTGTTTTAGTTACTTTACTTTCCATGTATCTTACTGCTTCTCTATACTATCACCTAAATATAAACTGACATATTCATCAATAAAACTGTTTATAACTGCTTTATAGTTCTCTGTCATTACTTGGGTTTTCTTGATGAGTTGTACTCGTTCCTGTCCTGACTGGACCTGTTGATAAATTTTACAGATAGCTTGGAGGTTGCCTGCTAGCCTAGAGGAGACACAGTAGAGGTTGTATAGATAGTTATTTTAGTTGTCTTGAGTTGTATTTACTTACGGATTACTGTATTTGAGCTTTGAGATGTATTTCTGGGTTTGTGTATCTTAGACACTTAGACTTCTATCTGCTGTATCTCTTTTGGATTTCATGTTTTATCTATCTTTATCATGCTCTACCTTAGATGTGATTGAGACTGTATCTGCTATGTCACCTCCATTCGGAGAGTATATACTGTACATGTACCTTTATTTTGTTAGATGTTTGACCTAGGACAACGTTCTACCGCCGATACTGCGGCGTAGGCTGGACGTACCCACGTCTCGTACCCTCACAGTGGGTGCGGGTCGTGATAATATAGCCCAAAATTCTGTCTCTCATAAACAAACAATTTTTTTTAAAATCAATTATCATTTTGTTCTTGAAAAACTTGAGAATAAGCTAATTAAACCTACTTATATCAAATGCTCTGACTAAATCGCTTATATTTTTACCAAACCCTTAGGTGTAGAATTATTTCAGTATTTTATTAGCAAGTTTGTAACATCTCACAGCTTGCTAACTTGAGGGGAGGTATTTGTCACGCCCCGATCCCGGAGGATCGAAAACTAGCCACTGGACGTGATGTCCAAGTCTAGATTGCACTTGTACAAGGCAAAACCATTACAGTTCCTGGTAATTCTCAGAAAATATCAACAACGCAGCAAAACCAAGCAGATAATTGAATTCACACAAGATATGAAGAAATGTATCTCTTTATTGATAATCATAATGGATTACAAGACTTGCAACGGAATACAGAGTTTACAACTGATTACAAGACTCGCAGCGGAATACATAGTTTACAACTGATTACAAGACTCGCAGCGGAATACATAGTTTACAACTGATTACAAGACTCTTGAATAGCCAACTGAATGTATACACTTACCCTTTAGGCTACAAATGAATATACCGACTTCTTTACAATGACTTGCCAATTTGGCTACAATCTCACTGGTACAACTGAGTTCCCCTGTTCCATACATTATGTCCCGTATAACAGAAGACATCATCTTGAAAGAAGAGCTTCTGTACACCCATCCGATTCATCGATGCCAAGCACTGATTCACAGGATTTCTCCCAAGCAAACACCTGTAATATTGCCCACAACGTGGGTCAGTACATCATCAATGTACTGGCGAGCGGTGCTGGCCCAACTCACCTAAGAAGACAACACTAAGTAATCATGTTACAGAACATTATTAACAGTGGTCTTTCTCGTTGCCTTAGGGTCAATTTCATGTTATAGCCGACAAGAAGTAATGCATGCAAATCTCATAGCCAACATAATTTAAAGCATACTGTTATCACCCTTTGGTGATTCTTACCCACGGTCGTGTAGCCATCCCTGTACATTTATAATACTTACTATGCCTGCACAAGACATTGTTAGGAACAATATCATGATTCAATATAAATATCACCGTTCAGGTGATTCTTACTAACAGCCGACATTCTTCCCTGTATTTGAGTAATAACTTACTCTGTCTGCATAAGACATCATTAGCACCGGACCTATCTATATGAAGGTCACTGGCGACACGCCATCTTGGACTGACTTACAGGTATACAGCGCCCTTGCCAGTGCAGGTAGCTAGCCCCACTGCAAGTCCTGTATACCGTGCTACTACTTCAGCACTGCTACTACTTCAGCATTGGTTTCCCCTAGGACGAACCGGGTTCCATGGCCCAGGAATACCGTTCGAGAAAACCACCTTGTCGACAAGTTGTCCATGACCATGCAACTATATGCAACTTATCTAAGAAGAAAACATATAATGCATGATAAGGAAAATTAAGTAATAGCCACCATTCTCATTCATATTACCATCTTGCCATCTAGCCATCTTGCCATCTTTTCAGGATCTTGGCGTAATCAACATTCTACATCGGCGACAGGATAATAGAATATTGTTACCCAATCCCTTGTACCACATATTTGATACCATACATCTTTTCAACCAACTCAATGTACTCACCGTCCAATTCCTGGGACTTAGCATCTGTTTTGGCAACATTCATTCGAATGCAAATCAAGCATACTCACTGCCCAGTTCTTGGATCTTAACATCTGTTTTGCCATCTATTCATTGAGCCAAAGCTCGATATACTCACCGCCCAAGTATTTGGGACTTTGCCTTCACCTGTCATGTAATTCATCGCAACAGCGTACAAGCATACAATTCATTTAGCCACAACAGTTTACGTTCAGGTGATTATTATCTTTCATTATCTTTCCAAATTCCATGCAAGGTGTTATTGAGCAATTCAACAAGAAACATAGCATACTATCCTTATTTTAAGCGTGAAGCTAAAGGATCTTTGAAGGGTTCAACACTACTCACATTCATAGGACGATTTCCGCCATGATCGCATAGCCTTCCAAGCGATCCCTCGCATATTCCCAAGTCCAACAAGGCTTCATCGAACCAATCATCCATCATAAGACATCTTGCGGGTCGGGGCACTACAATATATACCACTCAGAAAAAGTTTCGTCCCCGAAACTCAAAATAAAACTCATTCTCAAAACTTCAACCGACTCTTCATGAAACTTCTCAACGATCAACTTGCACAATTTAATATTTCTCCACAATCTCTCGATTGATTTCAAGTAATGTACCGTCTCGATATAACATTCCAAATTGATCCAAAATAGTTTACCATCTTTGATCTTTCCTCCGACACTCGTGCAAATTCTTAGCACATGATAATCCTCCCCATGGCTTCGTTTGAGTTCAGCATACCACTTAGTTGGAATCATACACATATTTTAGGCGTCCTCGAAATACATGCACTTCAGCCAAGTTCAGTGATAGAGAAAGCGAACGAGCTACGGTGTAACTTCCTTTCCGAACATCAGTAATTCTTTTTGAGCATCTCGTATATTCCCACTTTGTTTATTCGATATCCCAACCAACTAATAAGACAATGGATGCTGCCAATTCCAACTCGATAAAATTTTCCACAATCGATCCCAACATTTTCCAAAGTATTTCGACTTAGATGTATCAAGTATTCCTTTCAAGTTCATTGTCATCCATGCCACCAAAGTTGATAAATCTCATAGCCACATTTTATTTCGATATCCGATTCTCATCGATCAATTCTTGTATTCGTCATCGTTCGCATCCATACACTTTGTTTATAACTTGTAAATTTCCTGATCATAATCCATACATCAAATTGTACCATCATCTCCTTCTAGTAATATTTCTCGTTGTACTCCAACATTTTCTCGTATTGATCCAGCCAATATATTATCCTCTCGCATAGGCAACTATCATATTCCAACAACATTAATTTCGAGGGTCATTCCTATTCACATTCGCTCTCGCCGATCTCGGCTACATGCACTATCCCATCCCGTCGTTACACTTATTCTCAATTCTGATCCGATCAATGAAATTATTCCAACTGTCTCGAAGCACTACCATCAATTTACGCAGCTCAATAGTAATCAACCAAATCCAACCAGTTCCAACAATTTCTAGTATTCCAGCAAAGGCAACTCAATTTCCGACGTTCAACAAGGCAACCAAATTTTCGAAACCAACATGATTCGTCATCCCATCCAACATCATAACATCAAATTTTATCCAATCTTCATTCCATTCCAAAGTTTACTTTCCAACACATCTTACTCATTCCGACCATACTCACACAACATCAATAGGGACATCCTACGGTTTTTCCAACAGTCACTTAGCATTCAGTCAAGTCTCTACGGTCAGCTATTCTAAGCTAAACCAAACATTCAGCTAGCTCATATGAGATGAGTAGCTATCAGGGACATACTTATCTCTTATCTTAGAGGCAACCAATTCTCATCATAGGGCGACTCTATGGTCTGACCAACTTAGGGACATGGAACACCACCCCAATCTTATAAACTTATTTCCAACACGGACAACTGAAAAACATAGCCAACAAATCTGAAACTTAAGCAACCAACCAACAATCTAGGCAACCAACCGACACTCTTGGCAACCAAACGACAATCTAGGCAACCAGCCAACAATCTAGACAACCAACCAACATTCTAGGCAACCAACCAACATCTAGGATCAAGTCTTTCTACCCGTACTCATACTCGAGTAATACCCAACGAAGTCTCATTCTAGACTTACCCGCAACCGACCAATTCTATCCAACAATCCTTATGGGTCAATCCCGAGGCTATCATATAAAACTTATCAATCGAATATCCAAACTTTCAATTTTCACTTACATAGACATAGCATCTGCTCAATTCGACTTGCATCCTCATATCATACTCAAATTGTCTATTCAATCGGGTCAACTATTCCGAATCATCATCCGATATCGCTATCTCAATAGTTTATCACTTACGATCTCTTTCCTACGGTCTCTTCGTGATATATTCGTTTCCCACATTCTTACATCATCGATACGATCTGTACTCTCTTAACCAACAAAATAAGGCAACTACATAATCGTATTTCTTCCGAGGCATCAATTATAAATTTTCTAGCACCAACCCGATCATCTCTTAGCAATTCACGTTAACCATCAATATTCGTTTTGCATCATCTCCTTGTGATTCCATAAGAAGATTTATTATTCATGCATCGATCCAATCTCTATAGCACCAATCATCTAGTATTCGTATATCGGTCATCTTAGTGGATATAACATAACTCATCAGCTAAGTCATAATCCAACAATTCTATATTCTACCAAACTTGTTATTCATGCGACAACATCATCTACCGACATGGTCTATTACATATCGCTGCACCTCGATACTTATTTGTATCCCAGCCATTCGACTCTCATAAGGGACATTTATTCTTTCATGCATTAAGGGACAAGTACTCATTCTCTATGCCTCAAATAGTCAAGGGTCATAACTTGTTAATTCGGGACATCAATTTCTTTCAAGCACACTGCACCACGTGCTAAGATCATCTATTCCTCAATCCCATTCTCAATCTTTTTGGTCGTTGATGCAACTCTATGCATCTTCTAAATCATTCGCAACATCCCGATAAGCGTCTAACATTACCATCAATTCTGTCGTTATCCAGCATGCAATTTCTTTTATTCAATTCCAACATCGTTCAATATTCGATCCATAGCTGTTCTCGCAAAATCTTTCGATAGCAACACTACACCATCATTACCAAGCCTACAATCCTCCTTATCCAACTGATTCAAGTCTTCGCCTGAATCTAAAATTTATTTCTTCCCAACCAAGGCATTCATTTCATATTCCTAATTCTCTTATTACCCAACATAATGCCAACCGACAAGGTCTAGCGATGGTTCACCCGAACACATCAAAATCTCGTAACGGGTCATCCAACTTAATCATCAATGGACATTCCTAGCCGTCATGTATCAATTGTAAGCTTAGCTACGAATCGATACCACCCAATACCTTATAGGTAAAGCAATCACAAAATCATAAACACATCAAGGGTCAAGGGACATCTTATCACAACGAGGGTATATGTAATATACCACTGAGAGTTCAAGCTATTCCGACACAATATTCCTTCGCATCAAACCAACGTCAAATATGAGCAATCCATCCCGCAGTGGTTATGCTGACCACAAATACCGACTCATGATTCTGTCGATTCCCATTTACTGAAATCTATGCACATTCTGTTCCAACATACCATGCCATCACCCACGGTCGATTGCTGCATAACAATCGACTTTAATGAATCCTACACATAAAACATCCAGCATACATTACAAACTTACGCATCGCATCATTGTTATTCTTTTTTGGTATCTTTTAGAAATTCAACAAAGCACACATATCACAGCCCACATATTTAGACATATTGTATGGAACACCCAGTAAGAGGTTAGAATGATCAACGAACTTTCAGTCAAGGGAACAACATAGAATAGTTTGGAAGCAACACGGAATAATCGCAGAAGCACTATGAATCATCATAGAGGCAACTTTGATTTCATCGCGAAAACAACTTTGAGTATTCGCAGAAGCAACTTTGATTCACCGCGGAAGCAACTTTTGAATAATTGCGGAAGCAATCTTTGAATCATCGCAGAAGCAGCTTAGAATCATCTTAGTAGCAATATTGATTTGAAACAATCGAATAAGAATCCAAGGACGTAAAGCCGTGCTCTGATACCATTATGTCACGTCCCGATCCCGGAGGATCGAAAACTAGCCACTGTGCGTGATGCCGTACAAGTCTAGATTGCACTTGTACAAGACAAAACCATTACAGTTCCTGGTAATTCTCAGAAAATATCGACAACGCAGCAAAACCAAGCAGATAATTGAAGTCACACAAGATATGAAGAAATGTATCTCTTTATTGATAATCATAATGGATTACAAGACTTGCAGCGGAATACAGAGTTTACAACTGATTACAAGACTCGCAGCGGAATACATAGTTTACAACTAATTACAAGACTCGCAGCGGAATACATAGTTTACAACTGATTACAAGACTCTTGAATAGCCAACTGAATGTATACACTTGCCCTTTAGGCTACAAATGAATATACCGACTTCTTTACAATGACTTGCCAATTTGGCTACAATCTCACTGGTACAACTGAGTTCTCCTGTTCCATACATTATGTTCCGTATAGCAGAAGACATCATCTTGAAAGAAGAGCTTCTGCACACCCATCCGATTCATCGATGCCAAGCACTGATTCACAGGATTTCCCCCAAGCAAACACCTGTAATATTGCCCACAACGTGGGTCAGTACATCATCAATGTACTGGCGAGCGGTGCTGGCCCAACTCACCTAAGAAGACAACACTAAGTAATCATGTTACAGAACATTATTAACAGTGGTCTTTCTCGTTGCCTTAGGGTCAATTTTATGTTATAGCCGACAAGAAGTAAAGTATGCAAATCTCATAGCCAACATAATTTAAAGCATACTGTTATCACCCTTTGGTGATTCTTACCCGCGGTCGTGTAGCCATCCCTGTACATTTATAATACTTACTCTGCCTGCACAAGACATTGTTAGGATCAATATCATGATTCAATATAAATATCACCATTCAGGTGATCCTTACCAACAGCCGACATTCTTCCCTGTATTTGAGTAATAACTTACTCTGCCTGCATAAGACATCATTAGCACCGGACCTATCTATATGAAGGTCACTGGCGACACGCCATCTTGGACTGACTTACAGGTATACAGCGCCCTTGCCAGTGCAGGTAGCTAGCCCCACTGCAAGTCCTGTATACCGTGCTACTACTTCAGCACTGCTACTACTTCAGCATTGGTTTCCCCTAGGACGAACCGGGTTCCATGGCCCAGGAATACCGTTCGAGAAAACCACCTTGTCGACAAGTTGTCCATGACCATGCAACTATATGCAACTTATCTAAGAAGAAAACATATAATACATGATAAGGAAAACTAAGTAATTCAGCCACCATTCTCATTCATATTACCATCTTGCCATCTAGTCATCTTGCCATCTTTTCAAGATCTTGGCGTAATCAACATTCTACATCGACGACAGGATAATAGAATGTTGTTATCCAATCCCTTGTACCACATCTTTGATACCATACATCTTTCCAACCAACTCAATGTACTCACCGCCCAATTCCTGGGACTTAGCATCTGTTTTGGCAACATTCATTCGAATGCAAATCAAGCATACTCACTGCCCAGTTCTTGGGTCTTAACATCTGTTTTGCCATCTATTCATTGAGCCAAAGCTCGATATACTCACCGCCCAAGTATTTGGGACTTTGCCTTCACCTGTCATGTAATTCATCGCAACAGCGTACAAGCATACAATTCATTTAGCCACAACAGTTTACGTTCAGGTGATTATTATCTTTCATTATCTTTCCAAATTCCATGCAAGGTGTTATTGAGCAATTCAACAAGAAACATAGCATACTATCCTTATTTTAAGCGTGAAGCTAAAGGATCTTTGAAGGGTTCAACACTACTCACATTCATAGGACGATTCCCGCTATGATCGCATAGCCTTCCAAGCGATCCCTCGCATATTCCCAAGTCCAACAAGGCTTCATCGAACCAACCATCCATCATAAGGCATCTTGCGGGTCGGGGCACTACAGTATTGAAATGATTTTTTATTCGGTAGAATATTATGTAATTAGTTTAGATTGTATCTCAAGAAAACTTTTGTCTCTTCTATTATATCTCTTCTATTATATGGTTGTAATTGGCTTAGATTGTATCTTAACTAAACTCTATTTCTTCTATTACTTCTCTTCTTTTATTATGGTTGTAACAAATCATACATTTGTTGAATATCTCTTGTATCCCTTTCATAAATATGTGTAATCATGGTTAATGAAATATACAAAAATATTTCCTATTTTTTTCATCTTCCATCTTTTATTCGTTTATTACACCTTGGTTGAATGAGCTTAAATTGCATACCCAAAATGTAGGTCTCATATAGCCGAAGCTATATGTGAGGATTGGTGGTTAACCTAGTATCATTCTTGGCATGTGTGTCTACATATGTAAGTAGAGAGAGTGTGGAAGTTAGGATGTTTACATGAAACTGTTGTGAGTATGGCTTTGAGTTATAGGTGTATGCATGAGGAGTATATTGATTGTTTTTGTTCCTTCTCATTTTAATAGGGATTGGCTTGAGTATCTATTGAAATGTGAGTATGAAGGACAGTAGTCGAACATGACCATGGTAGGAATATTGGTGGAGTGGTGAATCATATGGCTGTGTTGTGGAAGCTTGGATATCAAATGGGAGATGTGGTTTTGGTAAAGGACTGAACAATGAGGTTTCCTATGAATACATGAATCATATATAGATATGTGTTAAGGGAACAAAATGTGCTTAGGTTATGTCAGGGTACAGTTGAGAGAATAGGAAGGAATATTATTTTCTGTGCCAACTGACCGTTTAGGTTTTATGCATTAACCCTCACGCTCATAGCTGCCTTGGTAGGAATTTGGATAAGTATAGAGGGTTGGTGTCATTTCGGAGCCAATTGTTAAAACTTTCTTATGAGATATGCCCCATAGCCAACCCCATTCTGATGGGAGAAGGGTTGGACGATGATAGTTTGATGTTATAACCGTTTATTTCTTAAGCTCAAGTTTCTTAGCTTGTTTTTATAAACGTTTGAGTTTGCTGTTATCAATTTATTCAATCTCGTATTTTTTATATATTGGTTTTCAGATTTGTTTATGAGGGCGCCGCTTGGTGCTATTGTAAAGCATGTTGCTTGCATCCTGTAGGATATGGGTTCGTGTCACGGAACAGCCTCTCCATATATATGGACCCTCACACGCTACATAAGCAAGAGCCTCGTGATACTGGGACATCCTAGGTATTAATAATTGTTTCTCTCAAGATTGGCATGTAATGTTCAAGTTGTTACATGGGAACCTTTGCATTCGAACATATATATTAGAAAGGCGCTGCAAGATGGTAGAAACAGAATTACAAAACATTATATAGTAATCACTCGACTAGGAAGGATGGACACTCTAAAATTGATCCCATGCCCGTGACTTGTTGTGTCGGACACATTGCTGGCATGGAGACTTCAACGTACCCTTGGAGACACCAGACTTTGTGTTGTACCTGTGTAGTCGTTTTTGTGTCATGTCATATATTCATATTCGTGCAACATAGCTTTTCAAATCATATCTACTACCAAGATTGTTTCTTTATGCCAATCCTGCGATACTCATTGTATGACTAATACCAGGTCTTTATAGCCTCAAAGAAAACCTTGATGATGTCAAGTCACATCTGTCCAAAATTTACATAGTCCAAGTTCTGAATAACACCTTCGACCATGACACTCTTTCACTGCCACCACTGCTGCAATGGATTTACCTTCTGCAATCTAGTGCTTATTTTATAAGAGTAACTTCCTTAAGATAACTTGTTAATACATTTACAAAGTTGTACATAGATGAGAAGCTGCAGCTGATTGCTTAAGAGATTACATCTGTGCTTAACATGAGGTTTTGATACATGGAGCATGTTCACTCTCGCCCTACTTTTAGTTTATGGCTCAGCCTTAGAAATTTGATCCGTCATACTTTTTCAACTTCTCCTGTATCTTTCTAAGACAGGAAGTAATTTTTGCGAAGGAGGGTCTCTTCAGAGCATCTTCATTCCAGGAGCAACTTATAAGATCTATGAGTTCTTTGTTTTGACAGTCATCCTCAGGAAGCTTTGGTCTAAGCCTTCCCTCTGCAACTAGCAGTGCAATCTGTCAGGTAACAAAGAAAAGTATTCAGTGGTTGACACTATATATTGTGGCCATTATAAACAAGTTTGCAGAGATGTTCTTATCCTATTTTAGAAGGGTGTTGAGCTGTTCATTAGAAATTTGGGATGTGAGAGCAAATGTTTCACCAATGATCATAGTTTTTCCATGGAAGTAACTTTGATGACAGAGCATCAGTGATTGATGGGCCACTTGCTCGAACTTGTCAAACTAGTAAGTTTAGTCAGGTTTTTGTTGAAATATATGTGGGTATGTTTTAGGTTTCGTAACAATCAGTAACGAGTTTTCCTCACTTCTTCTTTCTAACTCTCTCTTTTCATTCCACTAGGGTGGGAGCAAGAGGTAGGTTTGTTCACATCATTATTTTCAATGGATGTTGCTTCTTTCCTTGTCAGACTCTCCTCCTTCCTACTTGCTCTCCCCTTCCACTTGAGTGGGAATCATCGATTGGTTTGTTCCACATCGTTTTCTTCAATGTATGTTACCTTGGTTCATGTTTTGGGCACAAGTTGATGGTTCATGATTTTCATTTTTGTTGTTTTGTTGATATTCTTCAACTTCTTGGTTCATGATCTTATTGAAGATTTTGTGGTCTGAATGGCGATCGTTTCTACAAATTTGAAGTAGTTGTGGTAGGTAGAATTTTGGAGTTACTTAAATTTTATGTAATACATGTAAGTGATTTTGACCTTGAATTGTTCATGTCACAAGCTTGGTTCCGTGTTTATGTACTGGCTTGAGGGGGAATGTTAAGGAATACAAGCCTTCCTTATCTGTTGGTTTATTATGTCAGAAAACAATGACCAGTCGACTAGTTTTACGAGTAAGTTAAGCCAATCAAGTTTTCTTTGATTAATTATAAATGAGAAGGGTAATAATATACCCATTTACCTGCCTCCTACCCTCATTTAGTCAAAAATTCTCTCATTCAATTAAGTTATTAAACTGAGAGGTTTACTCGATTACTACTAGGGTAAATCATGATTCATACCCTTTTACCCATTTACCCTGAGGTAGTTGAGCATAATTTGACCAGCATTACTTTTATGTTTTTTTTTTTTGTTTATGACGAATTCGCGATAATCTTTTAATTTCATAAGAAAAAGAACACATGAAATTGGTTATGGAGTATCTTTTTTGCTTGTAGAAGCTTAGTTTTGAAGGGAGTATTTATCTCTGTTTGCCCATTTACCCTATAGAGCAATGCCAACTTTCACCATTTATGATTTAGCCAGGCAGGGTAATCTCAATTTCTAAATACACTCGGGTTAGGGTTAAGATGAACCTAAATTGTGTTTGAAAATAAACACAGACCAATAGTGACCTCCCAAACTTGCGATTGTGAATTCGGTATCACACAACTATGCTTGTCAGAAAATGAAACAACTAGAATGCCATACCTTACTGGGGCCAAAGCTGTTCTCACTGTAGGGATGCTGACCAGTGATCAGTTCATTTAGTATAATGCCGAAACTGTAGACGTCGCACTTCTCATCGTATGGTTCGGACCGGATGACCTCGGGTGCCATGTACACATAGGTCCCTAAAATGTAGGAAAAGACGAATTCTTATTGTCATGATAACTATATATCTAAGTCTGTGATTCTTGATATCATGTATTGTGCAAGTTATGTAGGTATTAGATCTTTTACCCATTTCACCAGTGAGTGCTTGCTCTCCATCAGGAAGGAACCGTGCGTGCCCGAAATCTGCCACTCTGACATGCGTAAGATCGTCTAGGAGTATGTTGCTGGGCTTCAAGTCCCGGTGAACGAGCTTGGGCTTCTGCTCGTGGAGGTATTGCATTGCTTGAGCGATCTCCAGTCCCTTCCCTACCCTCTCTTGTAGAGAGGGAAGAGGTATCGACCTTGCTCTCCGTCTCTCCTTGTGCCCGTACAGCCATTCAGTTAAGGTGTTCCCGCTCAACAGTTCGGTGACTACCCACCCGTTTTCTGGCGGCTGGAGGCAGGCCCCCATCAGCCGCAGCACGAAAGGGTGGCGCTGCCTTGATAGGGTGTCGAGTTCTTGTGCAAACCACGTTTGCCCGCTTTCGTTTGCTTGGAAGTAACGGGGATATATCCACTTAACAGCGACATCGAGGCCCCTCCACGTCCCTCTGTAAATGTCTGCAGTAGTCCCTTGGCCAATTTTCTCATGGAACTCCATCTGTACCGATTTCTTACTCTTTAAGTTGTACATCAAATGATATAATAAAGAACGTAAGGGAGACGATGGTCCATCTTTTTTGTGAATTTTCAGGTTAATTTGGGATCAAGATGCTTCCTTTTAAGATTTTGCAAAGAGTTCTGGAAATCCTCATTTTTGTATGAAGTTCTGTTTTATACCTATTCTGTGTGTTTCTATATTTGGAAACAGCCTAAATCATGAATTCCTAACTCTTTGTTCTAGTCAAATCTTAGTAGAGGGTTACACTCTGAAGTAAACAAGCATACTCTGTTGCCAAGGAGAACTCAAGCTTCACATAAACACGTTGTTCTCTGTAACAATGACGAGGAGGGTTGAGAAATGTATTCTTATTTTATTTCTAAGACTGACTCTCGTGTCGGATACCATCTTGTGGGTCGACACCTGGATTTCTGTAGCGGGATTTGAACCTGTTCAGACTCGCAACTGAAACCCGGATTGCTCTGATACAGTTCACTCAACCCCAACCTGAACCCAATTTGCTGGATCTGGGTTGGACTAGGAGTTGAATTTCTATTTTTTCATGAAATTTGTTTTTAACCTGAACTTTAATCAAAGAAAAACAATATCCTGAGAGCTAAAAGCTTCATGATTTTTTTTTTTCTCGGAAAAAAATATTTAGTTAGACAAATTAATCTTAGTTGCAGTACAAACTAAAGTTTGCGTGCTGATTTTGATTTCATCAAATTGGAGTAAACTAAAGATAAAAGGTTGGGAATTCCTAGTGTTCTTCCTTGATTTCTTGCACATAATCAATCATATACTAATATATATAGATAGGGTCACAATATGTTGTTCATGTTGCAGTTAATATCCAAATAATTCAAATTGATGTCAGTTGCTCAAGGGAACCTGCTAGTACATGTAGCAAGGAGAACTGACCTCATGTGGCTCGATGCTCCATCCACCGAGCTTAGCATGGGCTCTCATGGCTTCAAGATGGGGGTCTCTAGGCATTGCCATCGGATGACCGATTCTATGCTCGAACTCGAAGGTGGGGGTGTGGGCTTGATCATGGGTCACCATACCGTCCAAGAACCCGTTCTCCTTCGCGATGTCCTGGCAATATCTAAGGTAGTCCTGCATCCTCTCCAGCCGATCCATGCAAGCCGATTTCTGCTCCCTCTGCCTTCTCAATTCATCCTTGAGTTCATCAACCTTGATCGGAAATTTACGGCAGGCAAAAGAACCAAGTTGCCAAAAATTTATATTTCTACAAAATTTGGCTGCAAATTCTACTAAACAGAATATCTATTCTATCTCTACATGATCTCTTACACTTATTCCCTAACCATGGGCTCTGATACCAGATGTAGGGTCCAAACCCATCCCTAACCATGGGCTCTGGATGTAGGGAACGCGGTGTGACCCGAACTGGAGTTGGCCCATGAGATGCGATATTGAATTAGACCCATATGCCTTAAAAGAGAATTCTCCTTTAAGGCCTGAACCAATTCCAATTATCTACACCTCATGATCCCAGCGTCTGCCCGATGTGGGACTAAATTACCAACTCCATTGTCACCCCCTTTTCAGCGCTCAACCGGAAACGGGATACAATCCAACTGAACGTATATAGTCCTGTCGTGACATGACCAAGCAAAGTACGTACCTGCTGTTTCGCCCTCGGCTTAGGAAGCTGGTCTGTGTTCTCCAAGAGCGCGGAGAAGATGGTTGCGATGCATCTGCAGCAGCCGCGACGTGCCAGCTCTCTGCTGCCTGCCGACGGAGATTTCTGGTAGGAAGACGAGCGGGGACGGGCGGTGGTGGTGGTGCATGCCTTCTTCTGCCTTGACATGATCTGCTAGATCTTCTTGTTCGAACCTAATGGGAGGCTTCTGGTGGTGGGGGTTGGGCCTTTCATAGACTTCTCAGGGTTGGCTTTACTATGTGGGAGTTCGTTTGGTTCGAGGCTAATCTTCAGCCAGCTAATGATTATTGTTTAAGAGAAGGGCCTGCAGAATTAAGGAGCAGACAATGTACGCGTAAGCGTGCCGCGGCTGATCAGTACTGTTCCCATCACAGAAGCAGTTTTAGCAGTTAGGGGGGGGGGGACTTTGATACAGTAGGGGTACAAAATTTGATACCCCCTATGTATGACATGTGGGCCCCTCCAGCTTCGTAAAACGTGTACACATATATATATATACATATAAAATTTGAGAGGGTCCACATGTCATACATAGGAATATCAAAACTTTGATACCCCATACTGTATCAGAGTTTCTCCGGGGGGATTGGTGAAGTGTTCGAGGCCGGATGTCTTGTTTGTTCTACACAGGTGATATCATTGTGAACTGTAGATTGATTGAAAGGGTTCTGAAGTTTCTTATATGCTAAACTTCTGTTTTGTGCATAATAACCTTTCAGTCTTCACATAGGTCATTGAGGCTATGAAGAAGAGAATTACAATTGCAGTAAGGACATATCGATCGATACTGCACAGTAAGAGATGATTGGACAGGCTGAGCCAATAGTGAAGAACAAGGAGTTGACTAGCAGGCATGTTTTGGGCTATATCTCGCGGACTCAGTGTTTTAGGCTACATTCGACCAGTGAGACGCACAAGCTTCCTACTCGAAGATCCGTGTTAGTCTTCCTTAAACGCTTAGCTAGATCGCTAAGGCAAGAGTGAGAAACTTTGGAGCAAGAGAGAGAGAGATTGGAAGTTTGAAAACTTCACTATACTATATAGAGTTTACAACTTTTTGGATGGTGAGAAACAAATGAGCCTCCCTCCCACTTATTTATATGGCGTCATAGGACTTACAAAAAGTTTCTGGAAATCGAATATTATAGGAATTATTCTAGAGTCTAGATATTTATAAGGAAGCTTCTAATATATCTAGAAAGATTCCGAGTCTTCAAGATGATTCCACCATATTCTAGAAAGATTCTGGACCTTCGAGAGGATTCCACCATCTTCTGAAGAATTTCGGATGGTATAATCTCGGTCCGTGGAGAGTTATACAAGTTTGTCTAGGTAAGACGCACGCAAACTTTTGGGCGTGACATATAGGGTACCTACCTTGACTATATATATATGTAAAATTTGGTATATATTATAGTTTCCGTCACCATTTTTGTTCACTTCTGATTCGCTAGAAAATGCTTATGATTTTGTTATTCCGTTTTAAAGCAGTTAACTGCAAAACATAGGCGAAGTGGACGATTCTAGTGTTTGGAACAAGAAACTCTTCTGCTTGCCCTCAAAGATATCAAACTGGAAACCAAGAGCTAGTATCATATACCCAATCAATATTGTGATTCTATATATGAATTTTTATTTCATACATCAATGGAGTCCAAAATCTTCATTGACGGTTATAAATGCCACGTGTCCATACACTTAGTGTCATACACAGAGGATGATAACAATCTACAACCATCAAAACTCCACCAGTAGTGTATAAAAGATGAGCAATCCTACAGTTACAACCAAATATTTACAATCTTCTTACAACCACTCGCCCATTTGCTGACATGTGGGCCAGGCAGAACAACCACTCGCCCATTTGCTGACATGTGGGCCAGGCCACTGTCTGGCCCACATGTCAGCAAATGGGCGAGTGGTTGTAAGAAGATTGTAAATATTTGGTTGTAAACCAAACATTTTCCATAAAAGATAAGTTCTTAAAATATTCTCGTGTCGTGCATGAATTTGACCTGTTGTAAAATGTGCCAACCCACGTGACCCGTTTAACCCCTTTTAAAATGGTGGATCTGATATGTATCTCTTTTTTTTTTCTTTTTTTTTTTTTAATTTGTAGTGAATAAAGTAAAAAGAAGAAGAAAAAAAAAATCTAACTTTAGGCTTCCTTGATTTTTTTTTTCTTTTATTTGAAAAGTTATAAAAAAGAGAGGTCAAACTGGTTTTATTATGTTGTGTTTTCCGGTGAAGATGATGCGTGAAAAACTTGTATTTGATTTAGACGAATTACAATTCTTTAACAAGAGTTTACAAAGAAACTCTACAACTTCAAAAAGAAAATATAGGAATTAGGAAGTGTGCAAACTGGGCTCCGGAACTCAGGGATGTCAAAAATTTGTCGAGGCTGACAGAACAGTCGAGGCTATATCCTTAGATGTTATGCTTCACGTGTTGTGAAATTTAATTTATGTGATTTTATTTTGATATATCAAACGATTGAATTAACTATTCACACAATTTTTAGAGGCGAACGACTACATACCGGTATTGAGAATGACGAAACGGATCGATGATCCAACGAACGGATTGCCTAGAATCATGACGCGAAGTTGTTGTATCGAGTGGGACTTCTAAGTTCTCAATTGTTGTGTATACGAGGACCCATTCGGACTTGGATGTAGTAGGATAGAAGCGGATCAGATCTAGGCTTTGATCGGACCAGAACTGGTCCAACTAGAATTTTCCCGTACCCATATGAACCACTTTGCGGACCATTAGCAACACCTAATAACTCGAGGTATATTAATACCGAAAAATTATTCTATGTGTTGGGTTCATCGTGCATCTTCTATGTCAATCGTTGAATTGTATGAAGATATATGTACATATCTCCATACAATATAATGATTGAGAATGAAAGCTGCACGATGAACTCGACATATAATACTTTCTGGTATATACTCTTGCAACTAATTCAAAATAGGGATCGTCATTGGCTCGGGCCGGGCATAGATCGATCTTTTTTGGTCCTAGATAAATTTCGGACCGGTCGAATCGGACTTAATTATTATCTATTAAGTCCAAATCTATTCACACGGGCCAAACTTTTCGGGTCAAGCCGGACCGGACAAGCTCTATAAAGAAGTTCAATTGCACCTTTCCGGACCTAATCTTTTTTTTTTTTTTTTTTTTTTTGAGGGTGTCCACTTCTTAATAGTATTTGGAGGCATGGGGGTTCGAACCCACGCCACTGCTCCCATGGAACTCCTCTCCCCACAACAATCTAATCTACTATCCATCCAGCCTACAACCTTCACCCCATATCTTTGCAAGCTCTTCTTCATTCACTCTCACTAAAACCCTCACTGCTCCCATGGAACTCCTCTCCCCTCCCCACCACTTGCTCAATCCCCCCTCCCCCTCCCTCCTCCCCCCCTCTTCAAGAAGAAGCAAAAGAATACTTCTCCGCAACTCAAAAATCTTTGCCGGCATACCAACAAACACCTCCTCCTCCTCCTCTGCTACAAACGAGCAGCTCCACCGCCTGGTCCGCAACGGCGACCTCGACCGCGCCCTGACCTTCCTCGAGTCCGACGCCTCCTCCGTCCCCCGCTTCTCCCCCGACATCGTCCCCTGCACCAGCCTCATCCGCGGCCTCTGCCGCCTCGGCCGCACCGGCCCCGCCCGCCGCGTCCTCGACCTCCTCCTCCTCTCCTCCTCCTCCCCCGACGTCATCACCTTCAACGTCATGATCTCCGGCTACTGCAAGTCCGGCGACCCCGACTCCGCCCTCTCCCTCCTCTCCCTCATGCACCGCTGGGCCTCCCCCGACGCCGTCACCTACAACACCATCCTCCAGTCCCTCTGCCGCTCCTCCCGCGTCCGCGAGTCCCTCCGCCTCCTCGACGACATGCTCACCCGCACCATCGTCCCCGACGTCTTCACCTACACCATCCTCATCGAGTCCGTCTCCAAGACCAGCGGCGTCAACCACGCCATGAAGCTGCTCGACGAGATGCGCGACAAGGGCTGCGCGCCGGACGTCGTGACCTACAACGTCCTCATAAACGCGCTCTGTAAAGAGGGCAAGCTCGACCGCGCCGTCGAGTTCTTGGACCGGATGCCCGCCTACGGTTGCAACCCGAACGTCATCACCCACAACATTATTCTCAGGAGCTTGTGCGGTACCGGCCGGTGGATGGACGCAGAGAAGCTGCTCGACGATATGGTCAAGAAGGGTTGCGCTCCGAGCGTCGTCACGTTTAACATCTTGATCAATTTCTTGTGCCGAAAGGGGCTTCTGGGACGGGCGATTCATATACTGGAGAAGATGCCGGAGCATGGGTGCACGCCCAATTCCCTCAGCTACAACCCGTTGCTGCACGGGTTCTGCAGGGAGAAGAAGATGGAGAGGGCCATCGAGTATTTGGACGTAATGGCCTCGAGGGGGTGTTACCCGGATATCGTGACCTACAACACCTTGCTCACCGCGCTGGCTAAGGAAGGGAAGGTGGATGTCGCCGTCGAGATGCTGAGGCAGCTCGGTAGCAAGGGGTGCACGCCGGTCTTGATCACGTATAACACAGTCATCGATGGGTTGTCCAAGGCCGGGAAGACGAAGATGGCGTTGGAGCTGTTGGAGGAGATGCTGGGGAAGGGGCTGAGGCCCGATATCATTACCTACTCCTCGGTCGTGGCCGGGCTCAGTAGGGAGGGAAAGGTCGAGCAGTCTATTAAGGTTTTTAATGAGTTGCAAGAGATGGGGATCCGACCGAATGCAATAATTTACAACTCGGTGATCTTGGGATTGTGTAAGGCGAGGCGGACTGATCGTGCTATCGATTTCTTTGCTTCTATGGTGTCCAACGGGTGCATGCCTACGGAGTCGACCTACACTATTCTCGTCGAGGGTCTAGCGTATGAGGGTATGTCGAAGGAGGCTTTGGACTTGCTTAGTGACTTGTGTTCCAGAGGTGTGGTCAAGAAGAGTTCCATGCAGAATGTGGTGGTTAAGATATAGCATGGAGTGGTAGCTCAGAATTGCACCGGAATCACGACTACTTGGTTGTGGCTGCTTATGGATTATCGGCTCTTCCCCTGAAGATCTTTGGACTTCCGTTGAGGTGATGCACACAAGAGCTGTATGTAAGCTTCTAACTTCCTACAGGCTTATTGATTCCTATACATGCTTGAAGTCGCTTAGCATGCAAATTCCTCTTTGCTTGATTCTGTTTGCCATGCTTACAATTTTTTCAGAAAATTTTGTATGCAAGTAGGAAGTTTCTGTTCTTGTAGTGTAACTTATGTTGTTCGTTCTGATTCTACATCTTTATCATTGTCACAATATATATGTATCAAGGATGAGATTGATGTTCATTGACATGTTTGGAGTTCATAGTTGCAACTTGATTGTCAAATGCTTCAAACATAACTTGTTGATTGAGTTAATTTGGTTCGAGGTTCTCTATAGTTTCCACTTCCATTGGTGTTTGATTGTTTAATACTTTAGTAGGTTGCATAGGACGGGGAAGGGCTAATTTGGGTTTGCAGCCAATATCTTGTGTTGCCAGGTGCAACCCATACAAAATCGAGGACCTGCAGTAGATATTGGTAGCCAGTATCTCCAGCCCACTATTGTAAAGGTTGTGATGGAGAACCAATTTGGATTTGATGTTATCTTTTAGTTATTTTGATTATTTTATATAAAGATCATTTTCTACCTCTTTTATCGGCTATGATTTTAAGTTATCCGAGGGATAAGTCTTAAGAGATTGCCTTTATTTTCTTTTTATTTCTAGGGAGCCTATAGATAGTTTGTAAGTTCATAAATCATTCATTGAAGAATTGAAGCATGAGAAATCTATTTTTGAGTTTGTACGGTGCGATGCCAAAACCTTAAAGTATACCTCTCTTGTCTTCTTCTCTGCCTCCGTTGTCGTCTAGTTTGGTCCCGAGAACAAAAGCCGATTATTGAGATCTGATGACACCCAATACGCCATTTTAAAATTGGGTATTCCTAATTATTATATTTGTATTTCTATTAAAGTTATTTATGATAAATTGATAGTAGTTGATTGTTCAAATATTATTTAAAGCTTCCGCGCATAATTTGTCCTAAATTTTTAATTTCATACTAATTATATCTTCCCCTAGGTCCTCCCGTGCCAAATTGGTATCAGAGCTCAAGGTTAAGAATATTTTTATTCATAGGTAAAGACCTAAGGGAGAAATTGAAATTAAAATATGGATAATTAAGAGTTTATTAAAAAGTGTATGGATCTTTACGATTCTGAACGTGATAAACTCATAAACTTTGTACTTTGAAGTTAGATTAAAAGCTATATTTGACAATCATGGTGTTAGAGGAGAGACTCGTATTGATATACAAATGGAGTTCGACATGGAGCCAACCATATCCTTAGAGTGTCCATTAATTGAACCTACCAAACCTATAAGGGGGCGTTTGGTATGCGGAATACTATATAGCCGAAAATTCTATACTCCTGGGAATCAAATTCCAGGTAATTAAATTCCCTGAAAAATTACATTCCCATGTTTGGTGACTATATAAATATTCCCGAAAAAAAAATTAAAATGATAAAAAAAATGAAAAATGAAAAAAAACCAAAAACGATAAAAAGAAAAAAAAACAAAAAAATCAAAAACGAAAAAAACGAAAAAGAAACCGGACCAAAATACAAAACAAAACAAAAAGGCCAAAAAAAAGACCAAAACAACAAAAATGGAAAAAAAAAGACAACCAAAAAATGATAAAAAAAGGCGACAAAAAAGACCGAAAAAAAACAAAAGCAACAAAAATGACAGAAAACAACAAAAACGATAAAAAATGACCAAAAAATGACAAAAACAAAAAATGGCAAAAAAGAAAGAAAAACGATAAAACAGACAACCAAAGACGACAAAAAAACAAAAAGGGACAAAAAATAATTTTTTTTACTAAAAAACGATAAAAAAAACTACTAAAGAAGACAAAAAGACAAAAAACAAAACACAACAACAAAAAACGACAAAAAACAACAAAAGACAACAAAAAACGATAAAAACCGGTAAAAACAACAAAAAAGTGACAAAAACTACTAAAAACGACAAAAAGACAAAAGACAACAAAAAACGACAAAAATTTGTAAAAAGAAAAAAGTGACAAAAAGTGACGAAAATGACAAAAACAACAAAAAACAACAAAAAATGACAAAAAGCAACAAAAATGACAAAAAAGACAAAACTACTAAAAAGAGACCAAACCAACAAAAAACGACTAAAAACGACAAAAGACAACAAAAAATGTTAAAAATCGGTAAAAAACGACAAAAAAGTGACAAAATAAGACGAAAAACGATAAAAAAAAGGACAAAAAATGACAAAAGCAACAAAAACGACAAAAAATACTAAAACAAAAAAAAAGACACCAAACCGACAAAAAACTACTAAAAATGACAAAAAACAACAAAAATTGGTAAAAACGACAAAAAAAGACAAAAAGAGACGAAAAACGACAAAAAATAAAAAAAGAAAAAATGACAAAAATGACAAAAAAGGATAAAAAATTACTAAAAACGACAAAAATCGATAAAAGGCAGAAAAAAGAAAAAAGGACAAAACAACAAAAAACGATAAAAAAGGACAAAAAAGAGAAAAAACGACAAAAAGTGACAAAAAGAAACAAAAAAGACAGAAAAGGACAAAAAACTACTAAAAACAACAAAAAAGACAAAGTGACAAAAAAGAGAAAAAACGACAAAAAAATGAAAAAAACGGTCAAAAATGATCAAAAAAGTAGAAAAAAGTTTAAACAATTTTTTTTTTGCCTGGGCAAAAAAAAATACCCACCTATTCTTAAGGGATAGGATTCCCATATTTTATGGATAAACTATTTACGCGGGTATTTCTAATTTCCGGAAATAAATTTTTTATAGCCCAAACAAACATGGTAATAAATTCCCACCCTAAATTTTTTCGGGAATAAAAAAAATACAGCGTACCAAACGCCCCCTAGTAGTTGACTTATCTATACAAGTGGAGTTCTACCACGAGTCGACTGTATCGTTAGAGTATCCATTATTTGAGCCTAATGAACCTCTCATAATAAAGACACAAATTAAGTCTGTGGTTGAACTAGGTTTAGATTTAAAACAAGGGTCAATTTTCACCTTTATATATCATATTAAAAAGAATTAAATAGGTTGACCAATCCGATGAATTTAAAGAACATATTAGGTCTTTATATTTTGAATTTGTCACAATAGTCAGGTCCGTAAACAATTTGTATTATTGTTTGTTACGAATAATCGTAATAGTTTGCAGGAAATAATCGATTGAGGGACGATCATTTTGCATTTTAGAACACATTAAGACAACCATCATTTATTGAGTTGCTTGGTGTTAGATCCCTATTGGATATCTGCATTTTCCACCTCCACAACAGCCAGTATCGTCGTGGGAGTTCATAATCTTTTCAGGAGCCTCATTGTTGACTAACATGTCGAAACAGGGGTCTCCACTATGGTCGATTTGTTGGACATCACCAGGAGCATAATTCTCGGATTTCACGCTTACATGGTTTACTATGAGGTAAATTTTTCGAAGCCGGAGAATGATGAAAAACCAATTAGATTTGATGTTACATTTTAGTTATTTTGATTATTTTAGATAGGAATCAGTTTTACCTCTTTTATCAGCTATGATTATCATATGGATAACCCTTTAGATATTGTCTTTATCTTCTTTTTATTTATTGAGAGTATATAAATAGTCTGTAAGTTGGTAAATTATTTATTGAAGAATGAAAATTCTATTTTTTAGTTTGTATGGTGCAATGTCAAAACTCTAAAGTGGATCTTTCTTGTCTTCTTCTTCGCCTCTGTTGTTGTCACCTAGTTGGGTCTCGAGAACAAAAGTCGATTATCAAGATCCAACGTCATCCTTAGTCATTATAAAATCGAATATTCCTAATTATTGTTTTTGTATTTTTATTGAAATTATTTATGATAAATTGATAGTAGTTGATTATTCACATATATTTAAAGCTTCTGCCCGCAATTTGTCCTAAATTGCCAATTTCATATGAATAATATCTTCCCCTAGATTTCCGTCCTGCGTCAGGCTGCACCAGACAACACAAAAATATTGGCTACATGGAACCTGGATCAAAGGAAGGCCAGAGCTTTAAGCTATGAAGCACAGACACTACAAAAATCTGGGCCGCGTCGTGTTAGATGCATTTCATACATGGATTGGACACTCCAAAAGACGTATATCAAACACGTATTGGACACTCCAAAATACACCATGATACACCAAAATAGGTGTCGTGTCGCCGTGTCCTTACCATTTCGTGTCATATCCGTGCAACATAGGATTTAAGTGAGCTAATGAGCATATCAATACCAATTGTACTGGTAGGGCTATATGTAGTTAAACTCTAAATCCAAAACATGATGAGCCACCATATAGCTGAATGTCACCTGACTATTCCCATGTGTGTGTTATACCTATATCCCATTTAGTTAAACCGAGTCCGAAAGCTCCAGGCTGTGCAACTCCTGAGTGAGAAATGTGAGATTCTGTAATATGAATACCTCCCTGTATCAGATTAGTAACTTCTGCTGGTGTTTGAGAAAGACTATAGCTGTGTCACAGTAGTTCAATAGGCATGCAGAAGGTATCTAGCAAATTAGGCCATGTTTAGTATCTTTTTTACTCCTTAGAGAACCTGACCTACAAGGTACATAGCAGAATTAGGCCATTTGTTCTCCAAAAAGCAAATTTAGGCCACTATCTCCAGGGGCCGGGCCCTGGACGTCGTCACCTACAACGTGGTCATAAATGCACTCTGTAAAGAAAGCAAGCTCGACCGTGCGGTCAAGTTCTTGAACCGGATGCCTGGTCACGGATCATGTAACCCGAACGTTATCACCCACAATATTCTCGTTGATGGTCTAGTGTATGAGGGTATGTCGAAGGATGCTTTGGACTTGCCTAGTTAGCTGTGCTCCCGAGGTGTGGTCAAGAAGAGTTCCATGCAGAATGTGGTGGCTAAGATATAGCACGAGTGGTAGCTCAGAATCGCACCAGAATCACGACAACTTGGTGATGACTGCTTGTGGGTTTCGGCTCTTCCCATGGTATCTAGCTCGGAATTGCACCACAATCCCAACAACTTGGTGATGTCTGTAAGGTTCTAACTTCCTATAGGCTTAATGACTCCTATACATGATTGAAGTGACATACATGCTTGAAGTCACTTGGGATAGCAATTCCTCTTTGCCTGGTAACAGTTTATAGCATGCTTTCAAGTTTTCTCAGAAAAAAAACGTTTTTATGCATGTAGGAGGTTGTTCTTGTAGTGCAATTCATGTTGCTGGTTCAGATTCTGTAACTTATCATTGTCACGGTATATATATCAGAATGAGATTTATGTTCAATGTCATTTGCGGTTCATAGTTGCAACATGATTGTCCGACTGGTAGTAGAGGAAAATGCTTCAAACATAGCTAAACTTCGAGATTCCACTTCGATTGGTGTTTGATTTTTTAATCTTAATAGTTTGCATAGGGTGGGAAAGGGGACTAATTTGGTTCCAGTAGCCAATATCTCGTGCCGTCAGGTACAGTCTCATATTTGTATGGGCTTTGCACCATGAAGCAAGTGACCTAACGAGCATATCCATACCAATCTTTGGAGAGTATGCTTCAGAACTTGTAAGGACATCTTATAGTATT
The DNA here is from genome assembly GCA_029216955.1 of Iris pallida. Taxonomy (NCBI): domain Eukaryota; kingdom Viridiplantae; phylum Streptophyta; class Magnoliopsida; order Asparagales; family Iridaceae; genus Iris; species Iris pallida. The sequence continues at coordinate 46,076,154 of JANAVB010021600.1, forward strand.
GCTAGAGCGATGCATATTGATGAACTCTAAATCCAAAACATGATTTGGCACCATAAAACTGAATGTCGATTACCTAACTATTGCTGTGTTTTATACCTACCCAGTTTAGTTCACCATTTGATGTGCCACCCTCGTTCATTTGAGGAAGTGTGTTTGATGAAATACTCGAACCGAGTCTGAAAGTGGAGTCTTTGCAACTTTAAGTGAGAAATGTGAGACTCCGTAGCATGAATACCTCCCTGTATGAAGTATGAACTTGTTGATAGAACTCTGGCCTAGTAGTTCACTAGGCATGCAGAAGGTATGTAGCAAATTAGGGCCATGCTTAGTATCTTTTTACTTCTTTGGGAACCTGAACGAGTGTTGCCTAATTCGCCAACCCCCTCTACGTCCCACAAATTGGGACGAACGATTCCGAACGGGGTGCGTTCGCGACCCAGGTCCCCAAATTTCGCGAGTCTTTTGAGTCTTTTTTTTCTTCTTTTGAGTCTTCTTTGTAGACTTTTGAGTCTTTTTTTTTTCTGGGTCTTCTGACCCTGGGAACAACCCTGGGAACAGTGAAAAATCAGGAACAATAAAAAATCGAATAAATAGAAATTAACATAAATTAAGTAACATAAACAAAATTAATATATAATATATTTTTGATTATATTATATGTGTTGCCATATATTTTTAATATTTGTTGGTTAATTGATCATTTTTTTATATTTTTTTATATAGTGTATACTTCTATATAATTGTATATGGTACAAAAGACGACCTAGATAAAAACGAACATCGATCCCAAATAGCGTAGCAAATAAACCTACCATTACCGTACCGCATACCGGCTGAGGTACCGTACCCCGTATCCGTACCACGTACCAAAGCGACCCACGATCCTGATAACATTGACCTGAACTTCAAGGTATATAGCAGAACTAGACCATGTATTCTTCAAAAAGCTAAGTTAGGCCGTAGTCTTACTATGCCTCACAGATATTGCCCAAGGAATGTCAGGATTCGCTACGAAAGTGGATGTTTAGGTTATAAATGCGTCTCAAAGAGTAATTATAGATGCAGTAGTCTGTACTCCCTCTAGTGTACTCTGGAATAGAGGGGCTGCAGAGGTCTAGGATCTTCGATATTTTCAAGTGCCATATTCCTACATAATAATATGTATGCAGTGTCTTTGTAAAATGAGTAGTTTTCATTTGATTCTATTAGGATTATGATTACATTACAGGGAACCAAATGGGGCACGTGTCACCACTCCACTGCCCTACTATCTTTCGGACCCATCCGTCCTCCTCTCAGTTAGAAGGCGACACGTGACCTGCAGGCCAGGACTGCGGTCCAAGCCCGCGGGCAACGTAGCAGCGTCCATGTTTTATACATTTAGCAAGGCAACTTTGTTTCTTTTTTTCAAATAGGCTTATATAGGACGTACAGTTTGAACAAAGCAGAATGCACGACCATAAGAAAGATGTTTGGCTTGATGTTTCCAGTAGGGGTTGTTTGGACGCTTGTAGCTCTTCGAAAGTATGAAAGTGTCACTTTTAAGTTGTAATGTAGTGCATTTGTAATATAAGTGTGAATGTATCACTTTTTAAAATATGTTTGGATACATAATTTTTTGTTTCCCGCAAGTGAGGAGTTTCAAACAATTTTGTTTGGATCGATGACCACGTAAAAGTGTATGTGAGAATTAAAAAAAAAAATTTAGAATATAGCCACTTGCAATAGAGTTGTAATCCATTTATCCTGTAATCGGGAAATAAAGAAATGACAATTTCAGTTGCAATGAAATGTCATATCACTACTTGCAATGGAGTTGCAAGAGCCGTTCCAAGAGAGATTTAAACACTGAAACTGCTTATACGGTCAATTGCAATGAAAGTGAAAATTTTAAACCACTTTTAATGTACTCTCACATATCCAAATAGGTCCTAACCGGCTCCTCAGATGTGGCCGGCCTCAGAGAGAAACATATAGCTACAGACCAACATTCCAAATGGCATGGGTGAGAGAACTTTTTCTTCTTCTTCTTCTTCTTCTTGAATAAGGGAATTCATTGTTAACCTGCAGGTCCATTTTTTTTTTCCTATCCAAAGATCAGACATTTGTTTTTTCCTCCATAATGGTAGGTGAATAATGGAGCCACAGTGCCTTTGCCAGTAGGAGAAAGTGTCTGGTGGATGCAGACTGCCAGTGACATGTTAGGCATGCATTAAAATCTGATCTTAGATAGTAAAAATACAGTCAAATTGACTTTTGAGCTGTTTCACGAACGGTGACCCATCAAATTGGCTTCTCAGTAGTCTATCATCGCTAGACTTGAGGCCTCGAATGTTACAATTTTCCGCATTATATTCAGAAGGCATGCGTTTCCAGTCACGTCTATCACCTCCTGAAATCATCGTGGTGTTTGCGAAGATCATCAGGAGATCTTCAGTGTGGGGCAGGGCAGCAGTTGAGTAGGCAAGCAAGACGAGGCATGCAAAGTGGTGGGGTTTTCCATCGAGCATCGGAAAGGCTAAGCTAGATCGGATCCCTTGATTGGCTCCTCCCGACGCTACTTTTTTGTTGGGAGACCAAGCAACACCCATGAACGCACCTTTTGCTTGCATCGATGTCGTCGACTGTAGCTACTGGGCGAAGCCTTGTGGACAGGATCGGCTCACAGGATTGGATTGTCCTATCCGAAACATAGTTTTTGTTGTCCCTTGACCCTCATGTAGGGTCACCCACGACATAGGCTTCTATTGGGACTACGCTGAGTCTAGGAGTTGTCCTAAGTACAAGTCTTGTCTGACTTACCCCAACCCTGCTTGTGGAGAAATGGGCACATGATACCAATAGAAAACACAAGAAGGATATGCCATAGTTTGATATGGACGCAAAGTTTGGACAACTATTTCTGGTCTGGCCCCTCTTGTGGTTCGGTTAGCAATCTAACATCCCTTGCTTCAAACAAACGGCAAGAATCACATAGAAAGTGTCAAATAGAATCATCATATTTCATTGCCCATGATGAGGGCTGGTGCACGGGTAAATTTGATAAGACTTCGGACTTGTACGATTTTTCCGTATTTATGACAACCCACCAGATCCAATGTGACCTGCAAGCGGTCTGAGTTGCAGGTGATCTCCTCAGGACCAGTCCACAACAAAAACTACAAATAGGCTCTAGTTCGGACAATCTAACCCTTTGGGCCGACTCTGCTACTGATATTGCTATCGGTAGAATATATTTGTTGCCTTTTTTAACGTATGTTGTATGCCTACAGAAGACCTTTGCTTTCTCCATTTTCTGCAACAAGTCGTTCGAAAATTCATGAGGCTACAACCGAAGAGATTAGTACAACAAGTTTTTAATGGCAAGAAAAGAAAAGAAAAGAAAAGAAAAACACCTTGTGAATTAAGGATCTACTTGGATTGAGGGGAAAAAAAAGCAGGTTAAGTGGGATTAAGTGAAGAAAAGTTCTTATTTGGATTGAAGGAAGAGTTAAGTATGGTATATTTAATCACTCTTTCTTGGATTGAAGGTTTTGAGTGAAAGAGAATTCATAAAAATATAATAGTTACCAAATATCCTTATTACATATGCCATAAAATTAAATTTGATTGAATTTTAATTAAAACTTGTCTAAATAACTTTACAAGTGAGGAAGCACAAAGCAGCACTTTGAATTCAAAAAAAAAAAATGAAGAAAAAAATCATAATGTTTTATAAGACTAATATGATATATTTATGATATTTTAAACAAAATTTCTCAACCCCCTTCTTAATTCTCCGATTTGAGGAATTAAAAAAAATAGACAAAAGAGGGTTGAACAAACCCTCACTTAACCTTCTATAATTCTTCTTCTAAACTCCCATCCTCAAACCAAGTATAATTTTTTTTGAAATAAATACATCAACCCCCCCTATGTTTCATGAGTATTACAGAGACTACCCCTATTTGAAACTAATTACACTCACCACCCCTCTCCTTTAGAAATTTTATAAAACATAAGGGTAGTTAGTGTTATATTTTTATAGAAAATAGAAACTATAGGGGTGGTCCGCGTAATTAGTTTCATAGTAGGGGTAGTTTCTGTAATAAGTGTAAAACATAGGGATAGTTAAAGTAATTTGCCCAAATTTTTTTTTCACTTAACTTTTTTTCAGTTGACTCTCTTAACGATCAACTAAGTAGGCCCTAAAGGAGGCCAAATCCTGTGGGAACTGCGCTTGTCATTCTCATGTACCTTATTCTTTTCCTCAGTCACTAGACCCTCACTTATCTCAGTGGCAAGAGAGCCAGATGCATCTAAACCTTGGGGGATGTTTGATTTGGTAGAAAGTAGAAGGAAAAAATGTGTTATTATTGACGTACTTAATGATATTTTAGGAATGTTAATGATGGAAAGCCACATATATATATATATAGTCCGTTGGGAACGGCGAGGCACTCCAGTGCAGTGGCACGGGCTCGAGACTCCATGGAGGCATGTCTCCACGCTCCATTAAGAAGTGGACATATATATATATATATATATATATGCACGTGTCTTGCACGTATTTTAACATTTCTTAATTAGTTTAGAAAGACTCTTTAGGAAGACCAAAGGGTTGTCTTTCTAATTACTAAGTTGTCCTTATTAAAATTAATGAACTATTTTTAATTAGTATAAGTATGTAAGGGTATTTTCGGAATTCAAAAGTTTTACCATCTAAGTTTTTCTATTATATAGTAGAATATATATATATATATATATATATATATATATATATATATATATATATATATAATGAAATTCCAATCCACCTCACCTGAGTGGCTGAGTTATTGATAAGTGAGGCATTTGTAAAGATATTTCTCCTGTCAGGAGTGCAAGAGACTACAGAGTAGAGCATTTCTCGGTTAAAAGAAAAGATCGTAATAGTATAAAGTATCATACCTTATCTCTAATATATATATATAACTAAGGATGTTATTTAATTGTCACGGGAGTGAATAATCCTCGGATTGGGTGTTAATCACTCCTGATTAAGACTGCTTTCACGAGGGCCAACAAATATATCAAAAGCTCGTTTTGTCTAATCAAATGTCAGAACGTTCCTCTCCTTGTTTTTTTTTACGGAAAATTTCAGAGAGAGCATTATAGTTTAATTTTATTTCATAAAAGGAATAAAGTTTGGGATAATTATGAACTGAGCATCGTGATGCCGAAAAGTAGGGTGTAAAATTTTCACGTCCTACATTTGGGCGTAGGAAAGCAAGGTTGGGGTTATGGAATTGTTAAGGAATTGTTAATTGTTATGGTTAATTGTGATGGGATGTTGGCAGGAAAAGTGAAAAAGTGGCGCCCTTTTTAGGGAGTAAAATTTTTGGCGCCCTTTTTTGCGGCGCAATTTTTTACTGCCTTCTCTAACGGCTAACTTTCTGCAATTTCCATCTCTTTTTGGTCAAAAAGGACGAGGAATCTCTGCAACACGCGCACAACCCGAGGCCGCACAGCACAGCCCGAGCCACGCGGCGCAAGCCGAGGCCGCACAGCACAGCGGAGCCACGTGGGGTGAAATTTCATGCCCTAATGAAGGGCGCGTTTTTTTGGCGCCCCTTTTATGGGCGCGCTTTTTCGATTATTCCGGATTAAAGAAAAGATTAAGAAAAGATAAGAAAAGATTAAGAAAAGAGGGATGGGATTAAGGAGGAATGAATTTTGACGACCTAAATTAGGGCGTCAAAATTTTCTACGCCTTATTTTTGGACGCGACTGTGCTCATTTTACAATTTTTCTAAACTTCATGTCTTTTACGCAATTTTTGCAAACATTTTTGCTTCTCATGAAATTTTTCCCTTTTTTTTATTAACAAAAATAACTTAGATGAGGCTTTAGGCATTTTTATCCCCCAAATTATTCTTCTTAGCATGATTAACAATTTAACCTTCTGGCTTTATATGCTTCTGAACTACTTATACCATAAACAAAAAAAAAGCACTCCATTCGCACAATATTAAACTCATTTTAATTTTAATTTTAATTTTAATTTTAATTTTTATTTTTTTCTCTCGTCTCCTTTGGTCTTCCTACCATTAAAAATTATTTCTTGATTTCTTTCATATATCACCAAACTTCTATCACCATTTACAAATGCACATATTACATATGCATGAATTAATGAAATATCGATAAATTTAATTAATATTGAGACGTGCGGCATTTATATCCAATCCCCAGTCAGTTGTCAAATATCTTACATCACGTATCACTTAAGACAATCCATTACAAACATTATTATTTTTATTTTTTTTGTGCCAAGTTATTGGATTGTGATTGTACAATTTTTCTTTCCATATAGCAAATAGAAAATACTTTTGGCCACACAGAATTAATATTTGGAAAACAAAATTATTATTTTTGTTTGGATGTCAAAGAAAGTAAAAAAAATTGTGAAACAATAAATCTCTCCATCCATTCCAATTATACACTTTTCCATTCCAAGAATTTAACTTATCTCCCACTTCTTCTCGCATACCGATTCTTTTTAATAAACATTATAATTTTTTTTAAAAACAAAGAATTAATTTTCTTCCTTTATACAGACCAAATAAGACCTTAAAGCATATCTAAGGAAAGCTTGGCATCCTTCTGATAATTGCACTAAGTATAAACATTATAATTTTTTTCCTTTATGCTTTGCATTTATACTTCTGATAATTGCACTAAGTATAAATGCAAAGCATAAAGGAAAAAAAAGAAATAATCAATAATATAAAAATATTAAATCTGCAAGCCAATTTGTTCTTGTTTTATTAGTATTTCACCATATTTCTAGTTGTCCAAACAATCTCGCATAACCAGACAAAAATTTAAAACTTTTGCACCCTCTCTATACTTGATAATTTATTCTGAAAAATAGTTAAAATTCCAAAATTTTCGATGTAAGAAGAAATGAATGAGTATTTTGTGCACAAAAATCACCAATATCATAATTATATTATCAAATATATATATATAATATTTGAATTCAAGAGTGTCTAAGAACATACTCAAACATTCCAAAATATTACACAATCAGTCCCCGAGCGATGGCCCGATTAATCCCCAAACTCGTCGTCTCGTAGACCGGTAACTCGTCCCTAAAACTCGCGTTCCCGCTATTTTTACCATCATCAGCACCAAGAATCCCTCCCAAATTCTCGAGCTCGAACAAATCCTCGCTCGAGTCGCTCTCGTAGTCCTCCTCCATCGCCACCGCCCTCATCAGCTCCTCAACCACAGCCGCCTTCCTCGCCGGCGCCGGCGCCTCCGCCGGAAAATCTCCGGCGAACACGACCTTCTCCCCGCAAGGCCGGCAGTCCTCGCCGACGATCACTCCTACGGGCGAGAACCTCACCGACCTCTTCCCCCCTCCGGATCCCCTCGTCGACGGAGTCTTGCTCAAGCAGGATCGGGAGCAGGAGGAGGAGGAGCCGCTTGACGCCGACGCCGACGGCTTCATCTTCGTCTTCCCCGCGCCGGCCGGATGGAACAGCGAGTTGAGGAACCCGGCGAGTCTGGCGCCAGGAGACGCCGGACCGGCCGATCGCCGGAGCTCGCGGAGCTTCTTCTTGATCGAGGTCAGTTGCTTCTGCTGCTTCTGAGTCTGGTTCGGATTTTCTAGGGGCGGATCGGACCGGATCCGGTCCGATCGGGTCAGGACCGGGCCGGTCCGGATCGGACGGATCCTGATCGGCGTGTCGGCGTCCGACGACAAGAAGAAGGACGAGCAAGAGGAGGAGGTGGAAGAAGAAGAGGAGTAGTTGCGACGGGTTGCGGGATCCGGCGCTCCGCCGGAGGGGTTCCGGGGGCGGTGCGGTTCTCCGCCGGCGGCGACGGAGGAGTCGGAGTCGTCGATGGAGCGGGTAATGGCGTCGAGGAGGGAGGAGGAGAAGGAGGGGCTGTTCTTGCGGTGGCGGGGTGGTGCCGCCGCCAGCGGCGGCGGCCTCTCCCAGTAGTAGTTGTAATTTTCCATCGGAGGACGTGATTGTAGCATATTTTACTCTTAGGTCCTCGGTATTTTTGCAGTTTAGGACCTGTTTTTTTTTTTGTGTATGTGTGTGTAGTTGCAGTTGAGGATGGAATATGGAGGGAAGGGAGGAGTGGGAGATGAAGGGGGAAGGACTCCCTATAGGGAGGGTTTTTAAGGGGGAGGGGAGGAGCAGTTGCTTTGTCATTAAAGCGTTCACGCTCCGGAGGGCCATGCTTAGTTGGCTAAAGGGATGACGTGGCATCTGCCCATGTCGTTGTGGGGCCCACGTTGTCGCATGGGGGCGTTGGTTAGGATTAGGACTGCAAATCAACTCTACCATGTTAGTATTGGTTTGGGAGAAGGCGGCACAGGGTATTCTACCCAGAGCCAGAGCTAGTTTCTTTGAGCCTAAATGCAATGGTCTAAGTCGATTTGTAGCAGTTTTTTTTGTTTTTTTTTCTTTTTCTTCCGAAAATAAATTGTTGACTGCAGACTTGGACCGCATTTTTAAGTCCGCAGACCACGTGTTGCTAACCGATTGGCTTCCAGCTAACTTTCGACTCCACACGCTCTCTGGCCAATAAGAAGACGACATGTGGTCCGCGGACCAGAACTGCGGTCCAAGCCGACCGACAATATAGCACTGTCCTTTTTTTTATTTTTTAATATTGACCAAAATTCTGCACTCCCCTGGCCTCTCAAATGGATGCTTTCAGATGCTGGTCCGGTATGTTTAAGTGTTCGTCCACCGGAAACTGCAGTCTGAGGTTTGCCATCAATCACGGATCGTAGGCGAGTAGCTAGGACTCTTTAAGAACCTCAGTCGTGCATCAGGCTTAAAGTCCATCATCCCAATGCACCTAATCATTTCTTTTGCTTCTCTATAGTTACTTTCCGTAATCTTTAGCTTTATGCTCGTTCTAGTACTGTGTCATACTTTGAACAATAAGGTGCATTTCCCTTTCCTCTTTGAAACCTTGCTGCTTAGAGCATCTCCAACCCATGCCTCCAAATTTGGAGGGATGGGAAAGAATATTCCGGGAATATTCCAATTATGGAGGGTGGAAAATGGAGGGAGCTCCAACCCATCCCTCCATTTCTCCCTCCATCTTCCATTTAATTTAACGATAAACTAAACATTCTATTATTATTAATGGTAATTTAAAGTATTTTAATTTAATAATTTTATAATTACAAAGGTCTGTCGAGCGCTTTAAAATAAGCCTAATATTTACTATTTTTATTATATTATTAAAATAATAATTTTTTAAAATTAAAGGTAAAATGCAAATTGAGATAATAAAAACATATGGGGATCTATATAACCCGCCCCGAAGGAAATGACATTCAAACATAGCATTCTAATAAGCAAAGATAAACATACATAAATACCGAAAAATAAAATACTGATAATTTAATCGTCATATATGTTAATATTGTCGAAATTGTCGCCTCCGTCATGAACTCCACCTGGATTTCCATATGAGTTTCCTCCTACATATCCGGAGTCCCCAGCAAAGTGTGAAAATCCTCTCGCTCCTCCAAGAAGCTGAGAAAATCCTTGCAAATCATTCGAATGAGCATTGTATTCGTTCCTGTTAACAATTTCTTGTTTCTTCTTTTGATAGTATGCGCGTTCTTCTGGATCAACAATCTTACTCAAATCTACCTTCAATATTTTTCTATCTTCAATAACAGGCTGATTGAGCACTTATGGCATATGCTTGGCAATGAATAAATGTATTTTTAGTAAATTAATTTATGCTTGTTGTATGCATATGTGTTATGTCAATGAAGAAATGTATTTCTCAGCTCTTGTAATGTATTATTTCCATTTTAATGAAAATTATTGTTTGAGATATTGAGAAAATCCATGTTACTATCAAAATTCAAATAGATACCGATTTAATTTTTGAGCAACCAACCCAACACTTCTTTTTACTTATCCATTTTAACATTATTTTTTTGAAAAATTAAACATTCAATGATAAGTAATAGTTGCGTAATTAATTTTAATATAAGAAATTTATTATTAGAAAAACATTGTTGAAAGCTTTAAATAAATCTAATATTTGTAATTATTTTGATAAAACTAAAATAATTTAAGAAATATTTATCATCTACAACATCCCTTCATGATTAGTTTAATTTCAATTTCAATTTCAATTTTAACAACGTTTTAAATTTAATATCTAGTTTGAAAAGGGATAAAATGGTGGGCCATATGTTTATCCAGTGACCGGCAAAAAATTTTCTCCCCCCCACATATCGCGAGTTCCTGTAGCGACACCAAAAAATTTTTTGCGTTATCGCGTGCGGTTGGAGCGCCTCCCCCGCTAAAACTCGCGTTATCCCGTGCGGTTGGAGTTGCTCTTAAGAGGGCAACGCACCGTTTCTCTTTTGTGCACGGAGCTTGATAATTACCAATAGTTGTCAGATTCATGCTCACTTTTCTCCTCCTTGTTGCATATAATTTAAACACTACAAAAGTTCTTGAGACTAGCGACGGAACAAAAATTGTTGCTCAATAACTTGACTAGTGTCCCTAAGGCACTAGTCTAGTGGTAGTGCGGAGGGCCGTCGTCTGAGCATAGGTCTTGGATTCGAATTCTCCTACGGACGGACTGGATGGCATTGGACCACAGTCCGGTTTGGAGAAAAAATACCTAAAAAAACAAAACAAAACAAAATAAAACAAAACGGACTAGTGATACATGACAACGGAAATGTGTATATGAAATACATATCTATATTTCTGTCGTATGCAACTAGCGACGTCTTAACGGCTTTGTTACACAAGTTTACCATCAACTGGAGGATGAAAAATCTGTACATCAAGCATCTAAACCGCAAATTTACCATCAACTGGACCCAAACACAACCAATGGCGTGTTGTTCTGGACCACACTTTTTTGCCGGATAACGTTCAACAAGTTGATAAATTAGATAGAGACTGTTTCGAGCAAAGCTCTCTCATGTTTACATGGGAGCATAATTTCTCATGTTTACCTAGTTCTATGCAGTCAATCTAAGTAAGAACACTATGCGATCCCTGATATTTGGATTATATATACGTTGGTCCCAATTTTTGTCATATATTTTTCTATTTTTTCATATGACTCAGTCCATCCAAGCGTAGCCCATCACAACAACAACAAAAAAAAAAAAAAACTTTTTTTAATATTATTTTTTGTTTTTCGTATTTCATCCGAACTCGAAATTTTGATTCGGCACTTGCTTGCATAATTTCCATTCCATGTCCAAAATCTTATAGAAATGGCAGGTGTCCAGGGATTTGATCGGACACGGATAGCCTCACATGCAATTAAGTTGTTCGATAGGTCAATCTTGGGTTAGTGGCTAGGGACGGCCCCTCGATCCATTTCATGTAATGCTAGGTGTTCCCTTCCGTTGCACTGTTCCGATCCCTACCATTCCATGGGCCATAACCGGGACGACATGTTTGTCACAGCCACGTGAACGAGTCCTTTTCATAAATTATTTTCTCAAGGTTTCATATAACTATACTCCACTCCCGTACGGTTGGTGAAGTGGAAAGATGAATCATGGATAATTCATCTATTATAGCCTTTGCCCTAGGTTTTTTCTGTGACCATCTTTGTCCACACCACAAACAAAATCAATTTCCTTGGCTTGTCAATGAAATTAATTAGTTTTAGGTTCATCGCCTTGAAGAGAGTTACACATACTGTTACAAAGTAGAAAAATACAAATTTATCATTTTCTCGTAACTTCTTCGTCCCATTCCAGCTGGCCATAACAACTAGGATGAAACCATTTTAGCTGCAACTACAAATTGGACCACAAATCTTTCAACCTCGCATATTCTTAATCGGACCTAATCGACATTTTCATGAATATTGTCGAGAATGAACGCACACAAGCTCAAGCACACGACACGAGTCCAGTCTTGATTAGAGTGGATCGATGTCATGTCCTTATTGTGCAGAAGGCCCACCCTCTCCTTTTAATTGGGAGCTTAAGCGTTAACATCGATGATGTTCTTTTGCCAAGGTCAAGTTGATTGATGACTTAATTATGCCATACTTTTGACTACGAAAGGACCTTCAATATTAAGCTAATCTTATATATTTGTTGCCTTGATCTCATAGGAGCCGCATTGCTAACCATCTTTTATGAGAAGCCCCACAATTCCATAACACAAAGTTAGTTTCATAAATGAATGATTTATCAAAGTAATACGTGAATAATTAACTTCATTTTAAAAATTTTCGTACGGTTGGTGAAGTGGTAACCACATTCCATGATGAAACTATAGGACTAATCTTAGAGCATGGCCGCATGTTTTGACCCCAATGATTAGTCTCCCAATGATTACCTGTATTAAAGTGTTGATCCCACCAAATCATCATAGATGCTAATGCCAAGAGAGCATATCATCCGCACAAACAATTGCTCCTCTTTCAAGTTAATCAAATCTCCAAAGAAAAAACAAGCAACAAATATAAAAGAACATTAGGAATATGACTATGCATATCTATCAATATCTTCATATTCGCTTATAGACTTAGATTTTATTGGTAATAGACTTATTTCATCTTCTCATTATATTCCATTAATCTAATTAGGGAATTTTTTTACTTTCGTCCTTATTAATATAATTTGTACTTACATCCTACTTTTTGTATTTGTTAGACTTACATTTCATTTTTTGTCATGAAAAATATTTGTTTTGTCACGAAACATATTTTCCATGACAAAAAAATAAATTGTAAATCTAATAAACACAAAAATGAAATGTAAGTAAATATTTATATTAATAGGGGGGCGAAAGTCAAAATATTCTTTCTAATTATGTGTAAACGTATAAAAATGGCACGTTCATACTACATGACAAGTGACCACGTTTGCCATCATGAATGTAATGCATGTCTAGCAACCAGGATTTTGCACTCTCTTCCACTATTGTCGACGTCCTAGACCATAGAATGCGGAAGTTTTAGTGAAACTAGTTGTATATTAATCTATAATTATGTAACTTTAGGTTCCCTCATTAACATTACATGCATGTTTGGTGTTCTTGTTGTTGGAGCCAGGATTTTCTTAATAGTGGCACCACTGGTACATATACAATTTTCTTAATTTGCTGCTGCTGAAAGTTTTGATCGATATCAGTTAGCTTTATGATCTTGAAGTACATTTCTCTTCGTCTAATCGTAATGTAATAATGCGTACGTATTCAACATCAGCTCAAGAAGCTCAAGACTTTCCTATTTAATATTTACATTTTTTTTCGCTGTCAAGTTCCTTAATATTTCATCTTTTACCTTAGCTTCACCTATTTATGGTAACTATTTTATATGAATGATTTTGTTCGATGTGTTTTCTTAAATTTTCATGAGTATATTTGTTAGATATTTCTAATGATAAATGCATAGTTTGCAGTATCGGATGATACCGACGATCTACTCCAGTCAATACCGATGAAGTTTGGCATGTCCCGATTCGATACCGATCAATATCGATACTAACCGATACCGATGTTTGTGATCTCTTTCCAAATCAATTCGGCAAAAAAATGGTACAAACAAGGTTAACCGTGAAGGATGTAAAGCATAAGAAATTTGTAAAAGTATGTAAAAGAAGAAACTTATCTATATAACATGTAAACAAGGGGTGAGCATTCGGTTAATTCGGTTCCAACCGAGCCGAATAATCAAAAATCGATTGACCGAAAATCGAATTAGCAAAATCAAAACCGAACTGAAATGGTCCAAAACCGAATCAAGCCGAACCGAATTATATATATATATATATATATATATATATATATATATATATATATATATATATATATATATATATTTCTTATTCTGTTTTGGACCGAAACCAAAAGCTAATAAGAAGTTTTGGTATTTTAACCGAAATCGAACCGTTTTTTTTTTATAAAATCGAACCGAATCTCTTATTCGTTTCGATTTTCGGTCCAAAATCAAATAATGTTCACCCCTAATATAAACCAATCAACAAGGATATATAAATATTATTTTATTCAATTTGTGCCAAGAATAATTAATTATTAACACAACAAATAAAGTCTTCGTGCACCTAGTCTAAATAATAATAGTAATAATAGCTCAGTGTACGATTAATTCTACTAGTTGATCCCTTCGTGTGGCATAAATTTGTGCTTGTCAGATCTTTATGGTCATTTAAGCAGTCTATAATATGAGCAAAGTACGAAATATGTTTTGTTAATTAAAGGCATCACATGCATGTGTCGGTTCCAGAAAATTTATTCATAGTGGTGGTGGTTAAACCAACTCCCCACTCTGAAGATCACAAATCAACAAACTTTCGGGTTGCAACTAGTCCTCGTTCGAGGAGTTGTTCTTCGGGTTGTATTTCTATTACAATCTTCACCATTAATTAGTAGTCAGAATTTGCATGTTTGGTTTGACAATTTGGAAATCATCAACGTTCAAGGTTTAGATCACCACCCATAGTGCCGCAGTTCCATACTCGCATGTACAAAAGACATACATGTATTTATATTATCTACCTTAACTATTCATATGTTTTACACTTACTTAGAAAAACTACTCGTACTACGAAATTTTCGGAGGTGGGGCCCATGTGGTGCAGGGGAGCGAATGGGAGAGGAACACGTTGGCACGGGCCAACCCCGCGGTCACCTCCCATGCGGTCAGTTTAGCATTTTCCAATGAGAAATGACAACTACGTTACCATACCACGGACTCGTATGTATTTCTATTACACAGTTGTAGGCTGTAGTGCAATGTGATGAATTGAAATTTGAACAGAAAGAACTGTGCTGTACGGTCTTACAGATACAGAGTTCCCGCTTGTGTACGTAATCTATACAGTACTACTTACTATTCGCAGTTCCAATAACGCTTGTTTAGGCGGGCTCGTAGAAGACTATTCTCGGTGGGCCCGCATGACCTGTCATTGGGCTGCACGTGCATGTGGCCCACACATCGATCAGTTCTGCCTGGTCCGTATTTACCGAAAAGTACCCCTCTTTCAATATTCAAAATTAGATCGTCTTAAGAAAAAGTACTTGTGTTATATATTCACAAAACTTAAAAACTCTTAAATAGAACCCCTAAATGAAAATACATGTATACATATATTTCCAATAGATATATGGCTAATTCGATAGGTATTGTAATCCTACTATTTATATAGTTTTTTTTCTTCTTCTTTCTATTTACCTTATTTTCTTCGAAACTCTAACAACTAAGTTAGTGAATTACAACTTGGAAGAGTTCAATTGTTATTCAGAACCGGCTTCAAGTCTAGACGACATTAAGCATACACCTAGGGCCTATAAATTTTACAAAAGTCCTCCTAAATTTTGACATAAAATTTACATTCGCATTTTTGTCTGTCCGTGGCCTTTTCCTTCTTCAAAACAATGGGACTCTTTGTGACATTATATATAGTGTTATCCCAACTCACAACAACATGATATATGGTGATGGAACCAGGTCCCGGCTTGGGTAAGTTTTTTTTTTTTTTCGTATGAGTCAGTCCACTCTAGTGCATAGTGCACCCAACATTAGTTTATGATTCCGCACATACATGTTTGGATCACAAACATTTTGTTCCCTCGTGCCAAAACACGCGTACCTTCTCTTTATAACAAGAGAGTGGTCTCTTGGTCTTGGTCTTGGTCTTGGTCTTGGTCTTGTATGAAACCAATATGCATACAAAGAAGAGTAAATAAAGATGTTGTGCATGGGATCCCGATAAAGAGAATATATCTTCTCCTCCTCCTCCTCTTCCTTTTGCTTTACATCGATCGATCGATGCTTGAATAGTGTTCGACGTGGGATCCAAGGAAAGAAAGCAGTGGGCCGGGGGGTGTTCATTCGTTGTCAGCGAGATCATATCTTGTCTTATCTCTCTCTTCTTTTTGTGCATGCAGCATGCAGGAGGTTTCCCATTTTCAAATATTTAAGCAAGAATTAGTTTTATTGTAATTTGAGATGCATTCTTACTTGTGCACCAAGTGTGCAAGTACAAACTTCGTAACGTGCTGGTAGGAGTACTTGTCTATATATATATATATAAAAAAAAAAAAAAAAAAAATATATATATATATATATATATATATATATATATGTATTCGTACTTGTGCACCAAGTGTGCAAGTACAAACTTCGTAACGTGCTGGTAGGAGTACTTGTCTATATATATATATATATGTATTCGTTCGTTATGGGCTCTTTCAATGCGGTGGAGGGAAATGGCTAATGTTCGTCAATGATCACTCGACTCATTTATGTACCAAGTCTATATCATATCCATACAACACTGCAATCCCCAAATAATTTCAACTAGAAACTGATATAAAATTGGCGACAATTTATAGACCCAGCTGGATCGAGCTGCACGCACAAGCAACAGACAAGAGAACAACAGCTACGGAGCTGTACTGATCACTTGTACTTATTATCAAACAGTTAGGTTACAGCCTTGAGTAGGAGGTGACGGCATTCTTAATTATTATTTGTCACTTTTATGTATATATGTTCCTACAAACTTCACGTCTTCGTTTATATATAACACGGCTACGCCATGCCACTATATTAATTGTACTGAAGCTAGGGATCGATGACTTGGGTGGTTTTATTTACAAGAGCTCAAATTGTAGAGTATCTCAACAGAACCAAAATGTTAATGATTTTAGTACAAGGACGTTGTACTCAATATCAGCCACCTATTCTGTACAAATACCGACACGGAGATACGGATACATGTATCATTTTTGCTAGCTCTCATGTGATGAAAATACGTAAGTACGTACAATCTTGATAGTATATATATATATATATATATATATATATATATATATATATATATATATATATATATATATATATATATATATATATATATATATATAGGGAGCGGATCGGGAGCCCCGCCCGCGGAGCCCCGCCGAAGCCCCGCCCTCCCTTAGCCGTTGGATCGCGCGGGCGGGGGCGGGCCCCACGCGGGCCCCGCGCGATCCGATGGTGCAGGGGGGGCGGGGCTTCGACGGGGCTCCGCGGGCGGGGCCTTTGATCCGCTTCCATATATATATATATATATATATATATATATATATATATATATATGAAAAAAATTTCAATACATCCCATGGAAAAATTTGTATCGATACATCCCAAATCTGAACCATTGGATGTTCATCCAATGGTTCGGATTGAATAACTTTTCTTAGACTATTAATAGAGGTCAAAAGTCAAAATCAGCATTAAATAATGTTCCCTATTCTATTATTCAATCCGAACTTGGATTAACATCCAATGGTTCAGATTTTGGATGTATCGATACAAATTTTTTCATGGAATGTATTGTAGAAGGACCCTATATATATATATATATATATAAATGGAGGGTAACTATATTGTAGTAAACTTTGGCGCATGCCAACTGGCTAAGCTAGCTAAGCTTTATAGAGACAAGAGAAAGAAAAAGCAGGTGGAGGGGGTGGTGGTGGTGACGATCCCTAGGAGTAAAGTTGGCATATGCATGGGACACTCTTATTCTTCTATTCTTTTGCTGTCTCTGCATGGGCTGTTCCTGCTTTACGTGATTTGATTGGACGTAGGATCCAAGGGAAGGGGAAGGGAAGGGAAGGGATATCATGTGAATCCTCAACTCATCTTATCTTTCTTTCATAAAATTCAATTTCTCTCTTCTTTTCGTACACTTGCATCTTCTGCTTTATCATCTTTTTTTTTTTCAACTCTCTTTCATGTCATTCATGTGAAGAAGAGGGAGTTGATCCTGTGGTGTGGACTGTCATCAATTTCCAGAACCTTAAATCAAATTCGTGTTAATTAAGCTGAATGGATCCCTGCATTATATTATGGATTTTGTTAACATGTGTGCTTAGAAAACATGTTAAAGAATTAATACGTAGTCTTCTGCTTTAAAAATTATTATCAAAATTCGATAAAATCGACAATTGCATGTAAGAAGAATTTATATTTTATACGCATGGACAATAGCAGTTTGATTTCTAAAACTTTTCCATCCCTATTTATCCATTAACAACCTCCAATGCGCATGGCACCAAGGCATAAGATTTCAACTAGAGATTTCAACTAGATGAATTTTTTTTATCTTCTTAGCTAATTGACAAACGAGATATTCGGTCGGTTCCCAAAGTTATTATTTTTACCGAGTGGCCAGAAAATTGCTATATATAATATATATATATTTGGAAGTGGTAAATTATTTCTGGAATCGCTCCCACTGGAATTCGAACTCCTGACCACTCGGACCGCATGCATCTCTCTTAACCACTAGGCTAGAGGTCATTTGCAATATATATATATTGTACAAGTCTATGAATGATTGAACCAAAAAGTAGATTTTGTTGTAACTCATCATGGTGACTTTTCACTTTGTAACTCCCAAGTGACTTTTCACTTTGTAACTCCCAACCTCTCTCTCCCTATATAAAGAGAGGTTGGGATGGCTTGTAGAGATATATGGAGATATATAAAATTAGTCTATCTAACAAGAGAGAGAGCTTCATACCTATTCATCTCATTCTCCGGGTGTTGAGCTAATAGATCTCAAAACACGTTATCAGCACTTTGCTCGTGCAACGCCGGAGACCCGACGTACCGTTGATTTTTTTTTTTTTATCTCTTTCCACCGTACGGTAAGAAAGGTAATTTTTTAACAATATGTTCTATGGTTTTCTTAGGACAAGAGCATGCATATAAAAATTATAGAAGTTGTCTCAAATATTGTTCAGCAGTTGAGAGGAATCATATTCTATTTTCCAAATCACTAAAACTACATATCAATTATTGTTCAGGAGTTGACAAGTATTTTAACCATTGCAAGAGCACCAACAATACTCGTGCAAGTCCTAACAAATGCATGGAATCCAAAAATTTATTCTCCCTATTTCTTACTATTTATACGAGAAGAAGAAAAAAAAACAAAAGAATTTCTTTTATACAACCTTCAGTCTCTATATTTGCTTGTGTTAGAAGCTTCTGTTAGAAAAAAAAAACAAAAATCTTCTTTATACAACCATAAGAAGTTACAAGCTTCTGTTAGATTTATTACTTTAGACCATAAGCTTCTGTTAGATTTTTTTTACAAGCTTCTGTCTCTATATGCAAGCTTCTGTCTCTATAATTACTTTAGACCATTTTTTATACAAGCTTCTGGTAGAAATCCACCATAAGTAATTAATTTAGACAAAAAAATTATTATATTAGACAAATTGCTTCTGTTAGGCTGCTGCCTATTATAAAATCCGTCTACTATAGCAAAACCTGTTAGACAATTGCCTACTTAATTTCCTACTGCAAACTAGTTGTTAAGCAAACTTGATTTCTAAAAGTTATCAACTTGAATTGCTATATATTATTGCCACATATTTAGTAATACTTTGCTAAAGAAATTGTTTAATATCTGCCAAAAGATTTTGTCATACTAGTAATAAATTATCATTATTATTTAATTTGACATCTTAGACAAATATTATTGTGTTATTACATTTTATCAATACTAGTTGAATAGTTTCTTTTACTCAATATTCAATTTTTTTTTATGTTGCTCAGCGATTCATTGTAACAGATGAACAATAAAATTATATTTTTTTTGTCGTTATTTTTTGGACGTCGCTAGATTAGACGTCGAAAAAATATTTGACATTTTATTGGTGCCGCTTGCTTAGGCACCAATTCTTTTGTGTGCTGTTGCTTGCTTATGTTGTACGTTTTTTTTTGCGTAATTACGAAAAAAACTTAAAAATTTGAAAATTGGTTTTGGCTACATAAACAAATTCTGGCACAGTCAAATTTGGGCCATCCAAAATAATATTTTTGGCTAATTTTTTTTCAAAAGCAACGCTCATTTTGAGCACGCACTAAATTGTCACCTATTTTGCACTGTTCGCAAATGGTGTGAATTTCTTGAAAAATCTTATTTATTCTTACATTTGAAAAAAAAAATTACGAAGTCTCTCCGAATAGGCTCACCTATTTGGGTATGATGTCAGAAAGAACTTGGGACTTGGTTTTTAAGCGGTCTCTGGTGACCCTCCTCCCTTATTTTTTCGCCTGGTCATATTCACGTAGAGCTACCGAATGGGGTTGACCAAAAATTATTTTTTCTCAAATTGTATTTATACTTATGCATTTTTGCAAGCAAATAATTTGCCTCTCTATATCGGCCCGTCGATCGTTATAAGAGGATTTTTTTTAACAAAAATTGTTTTTTTCAAAACCATTGTTTTATCTACAATTGTTTGTTGTTTATGCAAACCAAATCCATATAAACCTGTCGTTTTATATGATGACTGATCAAGATTTTTCTCCTGTTGTAGAAAAATGCCGATCAAGATTAATTTTCCCATCCTTGACGCCTCTGGCAAGAACTACTTGGACTGGACACAAGACATCCAGAACCATCTAGATGCGCAGGGCCTCTTGGACGTCATCTATGGAGAGGAAGAGCGCGAAGTGGAAGTCACTCGCTCAATGAACGCCAAGGCAATGATTCTATTCCGCAGACAATTATCTGACGCCATGAAGGCAGAGTTCATTGAAATCACCTCGCCAAAGACGCTATGGGACTCTCTGAAAGAGCGCTTCGACCACCAGAAGACCATATGGCTGCCTGAAGCGCGCCATAACTGGTTGAACCTGCGCTTCCAAGACTTCAAGAGCGTAACTGATTATAACAATGAAGTCTGCAGGATTCGATCACTTCTCCAGTACTGCGGTGAGAAATTAACCGACAGCGATCTATTGAAGAAAACATACACCACATTCCGTTCCACTGACAACTTGCTCCAGAAGCAATACCGTCAGTCTAAGTTCACCAAGTTTCCCGAGCTCATCATCCAGCTTTTACTAGACGAGAAGAACAGTCTCATTTTAATGAGAAACAACAATTCTCGTCCTGCGGGAACAAAGGCAATTCCAATGCCTGATGCAAACGCTCTCCGTGGACCAAATCTGTCACGTCCCGCTCCCGTAGGAGCGATCGTCCTCGCTAAGGCGTGATGCCGTACGAGCCTAGATTACGCTCGTGCAAGGTGGGTTCCATAACGGCCGATTTCAGCGGCTGCGACCACTACTAAAATATGATCTATTAGCGACGTAATTTAGCGACGGCGTAAAATTACGTCGCTATATATGGAATTCAGCGACTCCTTTATATAAACATCGCAAAACGTCGCTGAATAGCGACGTTCAGCGACAGGAATAAAATTACGTCGCTGAATAGCGACGTTACGTCCCTGGATTATTAAAATATGTCGCCAGTTTACGACGTTTAGCGATGTCCTCATGTGACGTCGCTAATATTTTTACTTAGGGCACAACGTTTCGTTTTTCCCACTCACTCGAAATTTCTAATTTTTCCCACTACTCTTTCCCCCCCTTCGGCGATTCCTTCGGCGACCCCTTCCCCCCCGGCGACTCCCTCCCCCCCCCCCGACGACTCCCTCCCTCTCCGGCGACCCGTACCCCCCCGTCGAGCTCCTCCTCCTCGAGCTCAGGTAAACCCTAACCTAACTCCTCCTCCTCCTCCTCCTCTCCCATGGACAAACACACACACACGGACACACACGCACACACACACAGAGACACACACACACACACACACACACACACACACACACACACACACACACACACGGACACACACGCACACACACACAGAGACACACACACACACACACACACGGATCACACGGACACACACACAGATGGACACACACACACACTGGACACACTGTGTCATGTTGTGGTGGACACGAGACACTATGTTGGACACGTACACATAGCCTAGATCCTTTACCAACCATTTATTTTCCATTTTAACATGTTTTTATATATCAATTTCTAAATACCCTATGTTGACTGATACCTTGTTAATTTATTGTATTTTCTAATTTTGAAAACCCAGTTTTGACAACCATTTTAACCTAGTTTAATGCTTTAATTTAGATGTTTAAAACCCTAGTGTAGTGTATCTATATGTGTGCTGACTGAGTTTCAAGTTTGGGGTGATTTGGTTAGAGTTTTGGTTCTCGATTTGGGTTTGAGGTGAATGGGTCTGAAATATGTTATAGGAGTATGTAATGTTGTGTGAAATGAACTGATTTCCTTTCTTTTCCTTTCCTATTTGACTGAACACAGTAAATCCCCTTACTATCCAGATTGGACTGACCTATAGCTCATATCACTCACTCACTCACTCACTCTTGCCTAGGTACACACACGCATATAGCCTAATACAAGCATGTTAGCCTCCCTCATATACACGTATATGTGACTGTCACATGTAACAGTCAACACACTCACCCCCCATTCACATGTGCATGTACACACACCACCCACTCTCTACTTCTCTCTCTCTCTATATATATGTTTGATAGATGGTATTGTATACATATATACATAACTATATCATGTAACTCATATGTGATATAGGCATATAGCCTATGTTAGAGTGTCTAAATATATGAATGCATGAAAGTTGCCTTGTCTTGTAATATAGGCATATAGTATATACATGCCTATATATATATATTATATGTATATATCTATATAGATATTACTTGTGTGTATGAGATAGCTTGAGTTGACTTTGGTCATTATTGGTACTTGAATTGATCGGAACAAAGACCCCCAATGTCGGTATCGGTCAATATTTGGTATCGGTCGGTATCGGATCGGAACATGCCAAACCGTATCGGTATCGGCCGTATCGGATCGGTATCGGCCGATACTTTAAAATTATATGAAATAGTAGTCACCCCCAAGGTTGACTATTTTTACTGAAAGTCAAAGTAGAGTAAACATCTGACCTAGATTGGACTAAGAGTTGACAAAGTCAACTATAGGTCAACCCTTGACCTAGTTTGACCTTGTTTGACTTTGTTTGACTTAGCTTGACCTTGTTTGACTTTGTTGTCTTCATGTTTGTTAAATGACACCCAAATACTAGTTTTAGTTGTTTAAATGACACCCAGATACTAGTTTTAGTTTCAGTTTGCTTTGGTAACTCACTATTGCTCATTACTTGGTACTAGTTTTAGTTGATTGTGTTTTTTTAAGACTAAACAAATGACACCCAGATATTACTTGTGTGTATGAGATAGCTTGAGTTGACTCTGGTCATTATTGGTACTTGAATTATAGGTTAGGCTTGTATAGCCTTGAATGGTGTGTGCTAGCTAGTATTGGGATACCAATAGCGATAAGGTAAAGGGTACCTTGGTAGGTCATGACTAGAAATAGGATATTTGACTTAGATTTGACCTTGTTTGACCAAGGTTGACTATTTGACCTAGTTTGACCTTGTTTGACTTAGCTTGACCTTGTTTGACTTAGTACAACCTAGTTTGACCTTGTTTGACTTTGTTTGACTTTGTTTGACTTAGCTTGACCTTGTTTGACTTAGTACAACCTAGTTTGACCTAGATTGCATATCATTGTTATTAGTAACTGTCCGCTACTAATGTGTGTTCCATAATAAGACATAATATACGAATTTGTGCCTGTTGGATAATGTGTGTCCATCTTTGCAGAATTATTTCCAAATGGATATGAATTACTACTTGCAGAATCGTTCATGGATGTACAATCGTCGTCCTGATGATATGTGTGGTGTGCGGGATGAATACATAGCGGGAGTAGAGCAGTTCCTGCAGTTTGCTAAGGCGTTCCCTCAGTACATGGACGACACCAAAATTAAGTGTCCGTGTGTGAAATGTCATAACGTGAAATATTATCCAGAAGTGGAAGTGACATATCATTTGTACTCGAGGGGTTTCACGCCTAATTACTATCAGTGGACCGCACACGGAGAACTTGTGTCTTTAGCATCAGAGCCGGAGCCTTATGTTGAGCCGTATATGCATGTGGGACCTAATTTTGTTTCAGATAATCATGCATACGACGACGGGTGCGTGAACATGGTTTTCGACGCTGCGGAGCCTAGTTTCGTTCATGATGCACCTGAGGAGGCACCGAACGCCGATGCTGCACAGTTCATGGAGTTGTTGGAGAATGCAAGGACTCTATTGTATCCTGGTTGTGAGGATCATTCACCGTTGGAGGTGGTTACAAGACTGTTGAGCATTAAGTCAGATTTTAACATGTCGCAAGAATGCTACAACCGAGTGTTGGAGTTGATTATAGAGATCTTGCCGGCGGGTGCTAAGTTGCCTAAAGACTTCTACCGGTCTAAGAGGATGGTGAGATCGCTCTGGATGGGATACGAGAAAATCGATTCCTGTCGTAATGGGTGCATGCTGTACTACAAAGACGACAAGGACGCAGATGTGTGCAGATTTTGTGGTGCTGATCGCTATAAGACAACTAGTACAGGAAGGTCTACCGGTGCAAGAAGACCGACTGATTCAATGCACTACTTGCCTTTAACACCGCGGTTGCAAAGATTATTTATGGTGAAATAGACGGCCGAAAATATGAGTTGGCACATGCGAGAACAGATTGAAGGAGTGTTGGATCACCCATCCGATGGAGAAGCGTGGAAGCACTTTGATCGAGTATATCCAGATTTTGCTTCAGATCCGCGAAATGTCAGGTTGGGACTATCTTCTGACGGTTTTACTCCTTTTGGTCTTTCGGGATCCCAGTATTCGTGTTGGCCTGTGATTGTCACTCCGTATAACCTACCGCCTTGGATGTGCATGAAGACTCAGTACATGTTTCTAACCGTTATAATTTCTGGTCCGAACAATCCCAAGAGGAACATTGACATGTACTTACAGCCTTTGATAGATGAGTTGAATCAGTTATGGGAAGTAGGCGCTAACACGTACGATGTTTCCAGGAAGCAGAATTTTCAGATGAAGGCAACCCTTATGTGGACCATCAACGACTTTCCGGCCTATGGAATGTTATCTGGATGGAGCACTCATGGCCGTCTCTCATGTCCGTATTGCATGGACCGTAGTAAGGCTTTCCGCTTGAAACACGGCGAAAAACCGTGCTTCTTTGATTGTCATCGGTAATTTCTGCCAAAAGATCATCCGTTCAGAAAGAACAGGAATGCTTTCCGTGCCGGCGTTGTAGAGAAGGGTGATCCACCACCAAGGTGGTGCGGAGCCACGATATGGGAGGAGGTTAAAGATTTTCCAAGTGCTATAGAAGATCCTACAACTGGGTACAAGTGCGATGGATTTGGTAGAGTTCATAACTGGACAAAGAGGAGCATATTCTGGGATCTGCCATACTGGAGTACCAATCTGATCAGACATAATCTTGATGTCATGCATATTAAGAAGAATGTGTTTGATAACATAATTAATACTGTGATGGACGTAAAGGGAAAAACGAAAGACAATCCCAAGGCCAGGTTGGACTTAGAAGAAATATGCAAACGCCCTGCGTTGCATTTGATACAGCAGAATGGAAAACAGTTCCTGCCGAAGTCAATTTTCTCGCTGGACAAGGAAGATAAAGTGAGACTTTGTCGGTGGATCCAGGGCCTAAAATTTTCAGACGGATATGTGTCAAATCTGAGAAGATGTGTCGATCCGAAGGAAAATAAATTGACGGGTATGAAGAGCCACGATTGTCACGTATTCATGGAGAGGTTAATTCCGATTGCATTTCGGGAATTCTTACCGCAGGCAGTTTGGGATCCATTGACGGAGCTTAGCATATTCTTCAGGGATCTTTGTTCTAAGAAATTGCTCGTTGATCGTCTAGAAAAGCAAGAGAAGGACATTGTGGTAATACTATGCAAGCTAGAGAGGGTGTTTCCTCCTGGATTCTTCGACTCTATGGAGCATTTGCCGATTCATCTATCCTATAAGGCACGTGTTGGTGGACCCGTCGAATATCGATGGATGTACCCGTTCGAACGACATTTGAATCACCTAAAAAGAAAGGTGAAAAATAAGGCACGGGTCGAGGGTTCTATTTGTGAAGCCTATGTTCTCGAGAAGATTACAAACTTTTGTTCGATGTATTTCAAGCCTCATGTTGCAACTAATAGAACGAGAGCTTCCAGAAACGACGAGGGAGATCATGAAAGTAATGATACAATACTGAAGGTATTCAATGCTCCAGGAAAGCCATCGGGTAAGATAAAAAAGAGATATCTGAACGATGATGAGCTAAGGGCTGCTCAGGTGTATGTATTACTCAACTGCGACGAGGAGGAAGTAGAGAAACTGGAGGGGTAAGTAATTAATACGTCTATATTATTTTAATAGTGTTAATTATTATACTATTACATTAATTAAACGATATTATTTTCAGCATATTTAATGATGATGTGAGGTTGGGTAGGCCATACATAACAGAAGAAGAACTAGAACAAAAAATGAGGCATTATTTTCCATCATGGTTGAGTGCATATGTAAGACTTGAGAACTCTGTAATTACCTTTTTGTATATGCACTTGATTGAGAATGAGCTTAATTGCTTCTTTCGTGGTATTTAGGTCGATCGTCCATACGCAAGACTTGAGAATGAGTCTATTAGAACGCTAGCCAAGGGACCAATTTATGCTGCAAAAATATGGCCAAGCTACTGTGTTAATGGGTTTAGGTTCAAGTCAACAACTTGTCCGATCAGAGACAACTTTGTGGATCTCGATTCCACCAAAAACAGCTGTTTGTGTATCAGATCTTCGAACTACAAAGATGTTGATGCGGGCAACGATTTCTATGGCGTGTTACCGGAGATCGTGGAGCTGACATATAGTTATGGAATAGAGCCTGCTAAGATTGTGTTATTCAGGTGTGATTGATTCGATCCGATTGAAGGTCAAGGTTGGAAAGTAGACAAGCACGGTCTTGTTGATATAAACTATCGGCGTTGATATCAAGCCTATGAACCATTTGTCCTATCAAGTCAGGCTCAGCTCGTGTACTTCACAAGTTATCCTAAACGGGGAACAACAACAAGGTCGAACTGGTGGGCAGTATGCAAGACCAAAGCTAGAAATACCTTTGAGGTTGATGATATAGATTATCAACAGGATGAACTACCTCTTGTAACAAATATTATAGAAGTGGACACGATGGAAGTTCCCTATTACACATCTAATTGTGTAGAAGAAGTAGAATTATCTGAAGAGGAAGATGCAGATGAAAGTGAAGATGTAGAGGAGGAAGAAGAAGAAGAAGAAGAAGAAGAAGAAGAAGAAGAAGAAGAAGAAGAAGAAGATGAGCTAAACGAACTAGATGAATTTTCAGAAGAGGATTAAATCTGTACGTTTGTTTTATCATCATATTTGACACTTTAGTGACACTTCTATCATATAAATCTGTGACACTTCAGTGACACTTTATTGACACTTTTATTGACACTTCAGTGACACTTTTTGACTATGATATTTTTCAAAAATCTGTGATGTCTATCATATAAATATGTTTTTCTGTTTTATTGTCATATGTTTTATTGTCAGGTATGACTAGACCATCTGGACGATACGGAGGATTATATATTAGGCAGCCCCGTCAGCCTCGGGCTGGGGATGGAGAGGGCAGTTCCGTACCCTCATCCTCATCTCCGAGTACGCCAGTGTACCGTTCTGTTCCCGGTCCATTACCGGGACAGGACAGTTCTAGCAGGTTGGCGACTCCTCCCTCGTCGTCCAGCCTTCCTGATCCCGCGTCCAGTATCCCTGATCCCCCGTCCAGCATTCCTACTGTCGACGGCTCTATGGAGGGAGCCCACGCCGATCATATGGAGGACGGCGATCAGACTGATCCTGCCCAGGCAGGCGGTGAGAGCAACCCTCCATGCGCTCCCCCGGGCGAGACGCGTATGGAGATTTGGACGGACGGGCCTATGAAGTAAGTTAATTAATTATTATATATTTCTCAAATGATTATATGTACATATATATTCATGAAAAATTATTATTGTATAGATATCGGCCTTCTGCAGTACAGAGACAGCTGGGGACATTTGTGAGGCAGAACTATGGTGGGCCTTGGCTCAATTACCCAGATGCTCTCGCAGATAGGAAGGCCTTTTGGTTCGCCCACTTCAAGGTAAAAAATTTATTTATTTTTAAATTTTAATAATCATTTGTGTATATTATACAACTTTTGTATTTTACTTCTTGTAGAGGACCTATTTCTATCCACCACACCGGGCGGCGAGGATCGAGGGCCAATTTTCTGCCGTCATAGCCAAGCTCATCCGTGATGCGATCGACGACCAGAAGCGTCGTGATCGCTCCGGACAGCCGATCCAGGGTTGGATTACGCCAGAGCAGTGGACTGCGATGAAGGCTAGATTCAGCGAGCCCAAGTACCAGGAGCAGTCTGAGAAGGCCAAGGTGGCGCGGTCGAGCGTCGGTAAGTGGTGTGGTGGCTCCATTCCGATGACGGAGCATTTTCGTCGTCTGGTACGTTTTCTATGACGGACATTAATTTATATATAGTTCGATATAATGTTTAATACTAATAATAGATAATATATTTTAACAGGTAAAGAAGGGTGAGGACCCGAACATGGTGACCGTCTTCCTGGTCACCCATCGGAGGGCTGGGGACTTCATTGACGAGAGGGCGACGCAGGCATATGTACGTTCTATTCTTTATATTAACTGACTATAATTTAGAAAACAGAAAAATAGATATCAATATAGACTTTAGTAAACTCTTACACGTTAGCAAACATGTTCTAGGCCGAGTTTGTTCGGCTACAGAAGGAGGCGGCTGATGCTGCTGCTGCTGCTAGTGCACAAGCAGAGGGAGGGGCTGGTACTTCCTCCCAGCCGCCTGCAGAGCCATCGCCAGACGAGCTCTGGATGACCGCCGTTGGCGGTCTTCAGAAGGGTACGTACTACGGTACGGGATCCTACGATGCGTATTTGGCTTCGGAGTCATCCCGGGCCCCCTCTGTCAGTACGCAGTCTCCGGCTACGCAGGCATCGTCACGAGCTGAGGATGTTCGTCGTCAGATCGAGGAGCTGCATCGCGAGTTGCAGCAGCAGATTTCTGATGCGGTCGAGCGACGATCCGACCCTCCGATCGTCACCGGACGATTTGATGCGGTCGAGCGCAGTATACAGGACCTGATGAGTCTGCATCAGGCTGCAGCGGCCAACTTGCAGACGCTCACCGAGTTTACGCATCGCACAGAGCGTAGACAGGTCGAGCTGGAGGGATCGCAGAGGAGCCTATCTGCCTCACTCGCTTAGTATACTGAGAAGGTGGTGAGTACCCTTGCTGCGCATGGTGAGCGACTGCGAGAGCTAGAGCAGGTACGTCCTCCGGGTCCATCGACGGCGCCGACTCCAGATACTACACTGCCTCCGGCGCCGACTCCAGACATTGTACTGCCTTCTACTGCCCCTACGGTACAGCTCACCCAGGAGCAGTATGACTACATTCTATCCCAGTTGCGCGGCAGGGGTCCGCAGTAATTTTATTGGTTTTTTTATGACTTGTATGTATTGGCCCTATGGGCAAATTGTTTATTCATACACTGTTGTTTATATACTTGGTGGGAGACTTTTTATCATCTTTCATTTTTATTTGACTCTATTGGATGTTTGTGAGGATGTGTGTCTGTGATATTTACCTTGTACTGCCTCCTATTTTTATTGTGATATTTACTTTGTGATATCTGCGACGGGATGACAAATATACCTACGCTGGGTTATAAGCGATGATCTGATATACAAAGGTGGTGCTGCCGAAATTTTAAAAAAATATATTGTGTATTTTTGTTATGATGTGTGTCTGTGTTTACAGTGAATGTGAAATGCAGTGTTCGGAACCATCGACAGTTTTGATTACTGTTGTATGTTTTATCTTGGATAGAAATAGCAACAGTTCAGGGTGCACTTCTGAGAGCATCATTTTCACGTCCTTCACTTTCTCGGACGTCGTAAAGGTTCCCGAGAAGGTGAAGGACGTGAAGAGAAAGCTCTGAGAAGTGCACCCTGAACTGTTGCTCTTTCTATCCAAGATAAAACATAGAACAGTAAGCGAAACTGTCGATGGTTCGAACACTGCACTTCACACACACTGTAAACACAGAAACACAGCATAACAAAAATATCAATTATATTTTTTTAAATTTTTTTTTAACATTAGCGACGTATAGCGACGTTCTGCGACGTACTGCGACGGCAAATAGACGTCGCTATACGTCGCTAACTAGCGACGTTACATCGCTCGACGTCGCTAATATACGTCGCTAAGTTGCCCACGTGGCCACGTGGATGCCATGCCTCGTCATCATTTATAAACTTTTGAAGCGTCGCTAGTGGTCGCTTTACGTCGCAATGTTGGCGACGTACTGATACGTCGCTCTCTGTCGCTCATTTGGCGACGTCTAGCGACAATGGACGCCGCGTCGCAAATAGCGACGTTCGGCGACGAAAGTATCATCTGCGACTTGCCTATAAGCGACGTACGTTTTTCGTCGCTAAATACGTCGCAAATCATTTTTAGCGACGTATTTTCTGTATTTAGCGATGTCTCCTGACGTCGCTAATCTGGGTTATTTTAGTAGTGGACGGAGTCGTCGCACAGAAGTCCCATGCAGAGACATTGAATAATAGCAGCAAAAATTTAAAGCAAAACATAAGTTATCCAAAGAAGCTCTTTATTGATATTGAAACAAAGATTACAATGGGCGCAAGGCAAATATTACAAGTCTCTCAAGCTCACTCAAGCTCACATTACAAGTCACTCAGCTCTCTCTCATCTCTCAAATACAAGTCTTGATCCAGCGGAAGCTTCGGAAGGCGACGTCCATACATTATGTCCCGTATAAGTCTTTACTCCATGCGGCCGTACGCTTTGAATCGCCAAAGAACTCCATGCCTCGACGCATCCAAGCGAGCTCTGCGCCACGAGCTTCTACCTGTGCATGCACATGAAAACTATGTGGGTGTCAGTACTCAACTGTACTGGTGGAATGAGCTCCTCGCCCACCCATACAAATCTAACACGTTTGATTTACTTTGTGCAACATAGTCACTTCTTATCGATTGTCTTTCTACTCTTGCCTTAGGATCAGTTTTATGACCGACGCCTTGCCTATTTTGTGTCTTTAGACCATCTCGTGCTTGCAACGACAATGTTAACTCATACCTTGCCTCAAGACCCTTTTCGTGCCAACAACGTTGACCTATGGAGTCGTGTTTGCCTTACGACTTAAATTCAGAGATGCAACTACGTGATGAAGCTCTATTTCTGTGTGACCGTGCTTCAAATCCTTTGTGCCGTGCCTCGCAACTATGTACGACCCAACCATATTGCCGCCTTGCGGCCCTTGCTACTTTGATCACCAACTGACCCAATCAAGACTCGTGAATCTTATTGTCACTCAAACAACTTTGCCTTACGGCGGTTTCCTGACTTAAACTCAAACAACTCAACCATAACCATACAACTTATATACCGGCAACATAAGACTCGACGCCACACCTCGTGCCGAAGCACGACGCCTATATTGAAATACAATCTTAGGCCCAAACTTTGTGTTCTAACTGTACACACCTTCAACTCAACTCAATCCAAAGGCATACACGCGGATAGCCGCTATTTGCCGACATCTATATGAACTTGGCCACTAGCATCACAAGCTATACCTTGACGTATAGTTTTGTTAATCGGGATCCTTTCGACGCAAGTAGCTAGCTCCGTCGCAAGTCCCCACTTAACCTGTGCCAAAACCTTACGCACGACTATAACCTGTTTCCCCCTAGGCCGAGTCGGTCCCATGGCCAAGGGTTGCCGCTCGAGGATTCATCGCCCTTTTCGATAAGTTGTCAAATGACCATGCAACACTCGACACAAACTGACGTCTCACACAGTCATTCCTCTACCAAAACCAAGACTTCTATCCTTGAGACCCCTCGACGACCCACGGTCGCGAGCATTCCTTCCTTGAGACCCCTCGACGACCCACGGTCGCGAGCATTTCCTTCCTTGTTACCCTATCATTTGGTTCAACTCATGGATGCCTATTTGATATCCCTTTCTCAAAACTCACTTTGAATCACTTATACTCCGTGTCTTAAACACTAAGTCCGTGCATCGTGCCTTAAGCCAATCGTGCTCTACGTGACACTCCTGCCCAAGTCGACGGGCCTTGAGATCGTAGGACAACTTAACTTGACAAACCGTGAAGGAGCGGGATAGTGCTTGTAATGTCTTGGGTCGACCGGCATAACTTTGCCTAACTTAACTTTGAAACAACTTAACAAGCAATGGCTGCGTCAAGCTTTGCCTTAACGGATCGTGCCGTGCACGCATCCAACTTAAATGACCAAGTCACTCGGGTGCCTAGACTTAGGTCACAAGTCGCTCAACGCAACTTAACTCATGGGCAAGCCAAAGCTATGCCAAGCCTTGGACGACGGGGCCGTGCATGCTTTATGAAGCATTCATGCGGGCGACGCCTATGACTTAGGCTACGATCATAACTTCGCCTACTCAACCAACTTTCCTTCTCACAAGCCACGGAACGAAGGATCGAGTGTCATTTTCAAAGCACGCCGTGCACCAACTCTAAGCCGACCGTTGGACCTTTCCATATTTTAACTCATTTCGACCCGTCGGGATTATTCCCTTAGCTATGTGGATTCGTCTCTTTTATTATCAAGCCTATTGTGCAAGTTGAAAACACACGATTTATTATGTGAAGGCTAAGATGAGGCAAGTTCACCGAAACTACCCCATCTGAGCGAACGGTCGCTTCGACCGAGCGATGTCTCCGAGCAAGCCGTTGCAAGGCTAAGTCCGAATGCTGTCGGCATTTCGATTCCTCCGATTGACTGAGCGGGACGGGGCACTACATCATACACCACTCAGAAAAAGTTTCGTCCTCGAAACTAACTGAGTACTTACTCATTGACTTATCACTCGAACGTTCAACGACTCTCGCACACATTTTTTCTATACATTTCCCAAATTCGAGCCACGCTCGTGCTACTATCAATCTTTTCTTCAAGACTCACAATCTCAAAATCCTCGACACTTTTCCGTTCCTCAAGTCTCACTTGATTCAGCATATCACTTAGTTTGGATCGTGCACACATTCCAGGCGTCCGCGAAATACATGCATTTCAACCAAGCCTTGTGATAGTGAATCCAATTCCATCTATCGATCCATCCACTTAATCCTGAAACTCAATCCTACCGACGCTCACTCTCGCAACATGGACATCTCGCCTAGCCGCTAGGCAATCTCTTTAGGCTAAAGTCAATTGTCAGTATTGGAATCACAATTCCCAAACAACGATATCAACACTGACCCCATCCTAAGGTCAAACCAAGTTGATAGTATGGGGGTTTACTACCCAAGCTCGCATCACTCCGATTTCTAAACTTCGAGCACAAATTTCCTATACACATCCGAACGTTCGTCGCACGGGGTATGAGTCATTCAGCAAAGCCATCCTACGATAACTCACGTTTCAATAAATTCCTTGACTTATCAATATCACTCGTTTGTCAAGCCATTTCGTATAGTCTATCTCTTTGAACACGTTCGACATAGTCTGCCTATCAATCTTTTCAAGTCAAGCACGCTACGACGCAATTCATCGCTAAACCCAAATTTCACATTTCATATTCCCTAAGTCATTCATCCCAATTCATGTAATCGGTTATAAGATCGTCTAGCTTAACAATATATTGCATCCCGATCTCACGCGAGTCAGATTATCTACGGTGGACATGAATCACCATGCACGCTCCCGCGGGATAATTATCCTCATCGGGACGTAACTCTTGTTTTGCGTCTAGACTAATTCATTCTCGATGCACGGATTGGACCTACTCAATCCTCAAGTTTATTTAATCATCAATCGCAAGTCCTAACATCCTCAAATTGTCCTTCGCATCAAACCGACAAGTCGAGACAAACAAAATTGTCGCGTCCTAATTTTTCCAGTTCGATCATTCCCGCGACATGAATCACCATGTCTACGCTCACGCGGAACGATCACCCCAAATCCGACGCAATGTATGTGCAAGGCAAGAGTTGCCCTCGCGCAAGACAAGATCGTCGACGTTGTGGTTATCCGCGTGACCATCAAGACAATCATTTTCATCTAACATTTATCTCGATTAAAATCCTAAGTATAGCATCCAACCGAACAATAACACTTGCACAATCGTCATTCGCCGAGTCAGAGTACCCCGAGTTATCGCATATCGATCTTTGATACGCCTCAATACCATCGACGATATACGTAACCTGACGATCTTCCTTTGCAACAAGTTCCGAGTCGTGCGAACGATGCTATCGTCCGACTGGATAATCTCCTCGACATTCAATTCAAGTTCGATTATTATCTCTCGAATCATTCACAACATCAATTACCTCAAACCAATTTTACGTATTGTTCATTCGTTTATCTTAAGTCATCGACCAACATTTTTATTCAAATCATATCATTCCTTGCTAACTCAAAACATCGAGCCACATCCATTCCAATCCTTAGAGTCATTTTCAAACATTCGAATCAAACTTTTCATGCACGCTATCTTCTCGTCGTGCTAACTTTCTCTATACGATCCTTATCAATTTTCCTCGATCAAGTCATCTGTTCGCTTCACCTTAACCTTTTTTTCGATTTGATTTCTCCTACTCAATTATTTTCGCGTTTTATACTTCGTACAATCCTCAATCCCGTGCACGTTCTGTGCGCGTCCATTTTTAGGTTGTCCGAAACCACATCGTCAAATCTCAAGACTATAACCTATTCAACGATACTCAATCTACGACTTTGCATACTCGCGACGCTTGATGATAGACTCATCGACACCCCGTATCCTCAATCGATCGATCGACATCCCTGAGGCTATCGCATACACCACTCAGGGATGAAGTCATTCAACAAATTCTCAAAACCATCATTCGATTCACAATCTACTTCCTCGAATTTCCGTTCGAACAATTCCTTAAATTTCAAGCACGCTCACCTTATATCGCACCAACGATAACATCGTCGTTCGATAGCACCCATATCAATAGTCATCTTATTTACTCAATCAAGTCTAAACTGTCCTTGCTCGAAACATTATGAATTCCGCACTCGACTTTGCTAAGATCGACACAACTTTGGTGTATATGCCCAGCCTGACTTAGCCAACCGTGCTTACACAAACCATCTTTTTGTTTCTTTGTAAAAAACTGTTCTCCTACTTTTTTGCAAAATAGATAGACTTATTGTATGGACATCTCGTGGGATAATTGAGAGAGAGCGCACCAATGATATCAATATGCGGAAGCAACATTCAGAGTTCGCAGAAACAACAGAGTTAAAGAATTCAATCGATAGTCCAAGGACGTAAAGCCATGCTATGATACCATTATGTCACGTTCCGCTCCCGTCGGAGCGATCGTCCTCGCTAAGGCGTGATGCCGCACGAGCCTAGATTGCGCTCGTGCAAGACGGGTTCCATAACGACCGATTTCAGCGGCTGCGACGGGATCGTCGCACAGAAGTCCCATGCAGAGACATTGAATAATAGCAGCAGAAATTTAAAGCAAAACACAAGTTATCCAAAGAAGCTCTTTATTGATATTGAAACAAAGATTTCAATGGGTGCAAGGCCAATATTACAAGTCTCTCAAGCTCACTCAAGCTCACATTACAAGTCACTCAGCTCTCTCTCATCTCTCAAATACAAGTCTTGATCGAACGGAAGCTTCGGAAGGCGAAGTCCATACATTATGTCCCGTATAAAACTTTACTCCATGTGGCCG
This sequence comes from Iris pallida, assembly GCA_029216955.1. Lineage (NCBI taxonomy): Eukaryota > Viridiplantae > Streptophyta > Magnoliopsida > Asparagales > Iridaceae > Iris > Iris pallida. The sequence continues at coordinate 46,111,875 of JANAVB010021600.1, forward strand.
TACGCTTCGAATCGCGAAGGAACTCCGTGCCTCGACGCATCCAAGCGAGCTCCGCGCCACGAGCTTCTACCTGTGTCTGCACATGAAAACTATGTGGGTGTCAGTACTCAACTGTACTAGTGGAATGAGCTCATCGCCCACCCATACAAACCCAACACGTTTGATTTACTTTGTGCAACATAGTCACTTCTTATCGATTGTCTTTCTACTCTTGCCTCATGATCAGTTTTATGACCGATGCCTTGCCTATTTTGTGTCTTTAGACCATCTCGTGCTTGCAACGACAATGTTAACTCATACCTTGCCTCAAGACCCTTCTCGTGCCAACAACGTTGACCTATCGAGTCGTGTTTGCCTTACGGCTTAAATTCAGAGACGCAACTATGCGATGAAGCTCCATTTTCGTGTGACCGTACTTCAAATCCTTTGTGTCGTGCCTCGCAACTATGTACGATCCAACCATATCGCCGCCTTGCAGCCCTTGCTACTTTGATCACCAACTGACCCAATCAAGACTCATGAATCTTATTGTCACTCAAACAACTTTGCCTTACGGCGGTTTCCTGACTTAAACTCAAACAACTCAACCATAACCATACAACTTATATGCCGACAATATAAGACTCGACGCCACACCTCATGCCGAAGCACGACGCCTATCTTGAAACCCAATCTTAGGCCCAAACTTTGTGTTCTAACTGTACACACCTTCAACTCAACTCAATCCAAAGGCATACACGCGGATAGCCGCTATATGCCGACATCTATATGAACTTGGCCACTAGCATCACAAGCTATACCTTGACGTATAGTTTTGTTAATCGGGATCCTTTCGACGCAAGTAGCTAGCTCCGTCGCAAGTCCTCGCTTAACCTGTGCTAAAACCTTACGCATGACTATACCCTATTTCCTCCGAGGCCGAGTCGGTCCCATGGCCAAGGGTTGTCGCTCGAGGATTCATCGCCCTTGTTGACAAGTTGTCAAATGACCATGCAAGAATCGACACAAACTGACATCTCATACAGTCATTCCTCTACCAAAACCAAGACTTCTATCCTTGAGACCCCTCGACGACCCACGGTCGCGAGCATTCCTTCCTTGAGACCCCTCGACGACCCACGGTCGCGAGCATTTCCTTTCTTGTTACCCTATCATTTGGTTCAACTCATGGATGCCTATTTGATATTCCTTTCTCAAAACTTACTTTGAATCACTTATAGTCCGTGCCTTAAACACTAAGTCCGTGCATCGTTCCTTAAGCCAATCGTGCTCTACGTGACACTCCTGCCCAAGTCGACGGGCCTTGAGATCGTAGGACAACTTAACTTGACAAACCGCGAAGGAGCGGGATAGTGCTTGTATTGTCTTGGGTCGACCGACATAACTTTGCCTAACTTAACTTTGCAACAACTTAACGAGCAAACGCTACGTCAAGCTTTACCTTAACGGCTCGTGCCGTGCACGCATCCAACTTGAATGACCAAGTCACTCGGGTGCCTAGACTTAGGTCACAAGCCGCTCAACGCAACTTAACTCATGGGCAAGCCAAAGCTATGCCAAGCCTTGGACGACGGGGTCGTGCATGCTTTATGAAGCATTTATACGGGCGACGCCTATGACTTAGGCTACGATCATAACTTCGCCTACTCAACCAACTTTTCTTCTCCCAAGCCACGAGACGAAGGATCGAGTCTCATTTTCAAAGCACGCCGTGCACCAAATCTAAGCCGATCGTTGGACCTTTCCATATTCTAACTCATTTCGAGCCGTCGGGATTATTCCCTTAGCTATGTGGATTCGTCTCTTTTATTATCAAGCCTATTGTGCAAGTTGAAAACACACGATTTATTATGTGAAGGCTAAGATGAGGCAAGTTCACCGAAACTACTCCACCTGAGCGAGCGGTCGCTTCGACCGAGCGATGTCTCCGAGCATGCCGTTGCAAGGCTAAGTCCGAACGCCGTCGGCGTTTCGATTCCTCCGATTGACTGAGCGGGACGGGACACTACAAAATCTACGGTGGAAACGAGACAAGGGCCAGTCGTCCTAGCCAAGGAACAGAGGCGAGTTTAAGTCTCGTCACCTAAAGCGAGGTTCTAACAAGAACCAAGGACCTTTGACTCCTAGACAGTCTCATGGTAAGAACCAACGGGCCAGTCATCCCAAAGCGAGAGTGGAAGGCCAAGCGCCTACTCTCTGCTACAAATGTGGTGCTTATGGTCATATGTAACGGACTTGCAGGGCAACTCCCCAAGAAGTTGATAACTATCACAAGGGGCGCCGGGCCGAAGCAAATATGGTCAACGAGTGCGAAAATCTAAATCTTGAGACCCCCGATTTTATAGCAGAAATGGAAGAATGAATCTCCATTTTCTCTCTATATTTGATTTAAGTCATAAAACTTTTGGTGGTTTGTATTTTCTGTTTTCTCGATAAGTTAAAGTTCTATTTTGAGCACTTTCCTCAAACGTGTGACAAACTTTAATTTTTTTTACTTATAGACATGGACCACGGGGCAGTAGATTGTTTGGTTGATAGTGGAACGACTCACAATATCTTGAGAGATAAATCATACTTTATCTCCTATACGCCTAAAGTAACCTCAGTGACAACCATTTCGAGACCCTCAACCCTTGTTCAAGGTTTTGGCAAAGCCCATTTTTCGTTGTCCAATGGTACTCCCGTTGAAGTATCAGAGGCCTTATATTCTCCAAGGTCTGGTCGTACCTTACTGAGTTTTAAGGATATTCGAGAAAACGGATTTCATGTTGAAACTGCTCGAGAACATGGCTTCGAGTATCTTTTTATTTCCTCCACTCAGTACGGCCAAAAGCGTATCATGGAGAAGTTGAAAAGTCTTTCAATTGGTTTGTATCTCACTACGATACAACATATCGAGAGTAATCTCATCATTCGCCGAGCGCCAGTTGATGAGAGCATTTTTATGCTATGGCATGACCGACTGGGTCATCCGGGTCAAAATACGATGCTTCGCACTATGAATGCATCGCATGGGCATCCTCTTGGAGGAAAAAATTTCGTTATAAATTCGAAAAGCCTTTGCCAAGCTTGCTCGATTGGGAAGACGAATCTCAAGCCGCTCCATGTGGAACCTACGAGATTGGTTTCTCAATTCCTTGAAAGAATTCATGGAGATATTTGTGGACCAATCCAACCAACATGCGGACCATTTAAATACTTCATGGTTTTGGTTGATGCATCGACTAGATGGTCACACGTAGTGTTGTTGTCCACCCGAAATATAGCGTTTCCTAAACTCCTCGCCCAGATCATTAAGTTAAGGGCTCACCATCTGGATTATCCGATAAAGTCTATTAGACTTGATAATGCCGCGGAGTTTACATCGAAGACTTTCGATGACTATTGCATGACTTTGGAAATAAATCTTGAACATCTTGTTACGTATGTTCATACCCAAAATGGCCTAGCGGAAGCTTTTATAATGCTACTACAAGTGATAGCGCGGACCTTGGTTATGTGCACCAAACTTCCACTATCTGTATGGGGCTATACAATTTTGCACGCTGCAAATTTGGTTCGTCTGAGGTCCATAGCCACCCAACCACTTTCCGCGTACCAGCTGGTTACTGGATGTGAGCCTGACGTCTCACATTTATGCGTGTTTGGGTGCCTAGTCAATGTTCCAATTGAGCCGATAAGGCGTTCAAAAGTTGGACCTCAAAAGCGATGGGGAATATATGTCGGTTATAACTCCCCGTCCATCATTCGTGTAAACCCCCTAAAAATTTTAGTAAGATTTTTTTAAAAAATAAATTGGTATTTATTTTGTACTTCGTATTTATACGTCGCATACAAATACAATTGTCGTCGCGCGCGAGTTTGCGATTTGTATTTCTCGTCGAGTGCGAATATGTGTGGGGTACATATTTTCAGAAAAATATTTTATTTATAGATTTCATTTTTATGGAAAATATAGTTTCCAAAATAAATATATCTGTTTGTCGTTGTTGCCAAAACCTTACTTTTTATATATAATATAAAAGGGTAATTTGTTTCGTTGTTTAAAAATAAATAGTAGTTTAAGAAATTTTTTGGTTTATATAAAATATATTCTAGATATTTGCAAAATTTGGAATTTGCTTATTAATATATTTTGTTATTTATAAAAGCTAGTTCATCAATTAATATTTAAGTATTTATCGTGATTTTCGAAATTAATTATTACTATATTTATTTAATTATGAAAATGATATTTGAAATTTTGTTAATTTTAATATTTGATTAAATATGGTAAATTTAAATTGGAAAAGATTTTATTGACTTTATTTAAAATATTTTAAATTAAGTATAGAATTTATTTAGATTGGATTGATTTGAATTGAATTATTTTTAAATCAATTTGAATTAATATTTGATTATCTAATTGGAGAATTTAAACATCCCAATCCCTATCCAACTGGAAATTCTTACCTCCTATAAAAGGAGAGGTACTCCTCCAGAAATTTTCCATCACATCCAATGCATCACGCATCGTGTCTGTGTCGTCTTTCGGTTCCACTACAGTTATATTTGTACAAATACATGGTTTTTCCTGTGTCCGACAGTCCCGAACATCCACCCAAACAAAATCAAACCCTAAATCTACGACTACGACCTCGGCCTCGCCTCTGCCAATACCATTGCCGCCATTGTCACCCCTTCTTCGATCGGCTCCAAGTCCCGTCTCCATTGTCGACCCCAAACCAGCATCCACAACTCCCATCACCCCACATCACAGCCACCGCATCCCTCCTCACTCCGACCACCGCCGCTACCACATCCTCTCCACCATCCTTGTCTCCGACCAACTATCGATCCTCCTCCCTGTTTCCTGAACTTGCCAATACCACCAGCCCCGGCCAAACCCCGATACCGTCGCGATCGAACCCTTTTTCCGCCTTCCTGTCGCCTCGTCCAACCACACTCCACCGTCTCGACCACCCCGACTACACCCAATCCCCCACAGTAACCACCACCATCTTCTCATGTTTCCCCAAACGCCTACACCACCGGCGTGGCCTCCACCAGATGGAAAGGAGAAGGGGAGGAAACCTAACCTGGCCGAGCTCCCCGTGTCACCTCCGGCACCGCCCGTCGTCAAGATCCTGACCTCCAACCGCCGTTGGACCTCGCCACCATCGCAGCACCCGAACCCGGCCGGTGTACCATCGCGCTCCTCCCGTAGGCCTGCGACCACCGCCGCCCCCCAGCGCGCAGTCCCGAATGCGCCACCGCGGCCTCGATCACCGCCGCCCGACGCTTTCCCCCAGCTGAGCCTTTTCCCCGCCGCTCCCCAGGATCACCGTCGCGGTGACCGCGACCGCTGCTCGGACTACTGAGCGCCCGGTGACTCCCATCCCGGAGCACCGCAACCACCTCGCCAGCCTCACCACGGCTCCCACGACCCCTGTAGTTGCTTCTCCGCGTAGCCGGTCCACCTTCCGTGCGGTGGAGCTACCGCCGTCGCCGCCACGAGTTTCCCGACCGCCGCCGCTTGGAGCGGCCAGCGGCCGCCCGTCACGCCACCCCACTCGACCTCCCGTGCGCCAAGCCCCATGTCCTCCTCCGCCTTGACCGACTCCTCGCCGAGCGCCCTACAGCGCGACGCGTCCGCCGCCAGCGCCACGGCACAGCATCACCGCCGCCGCAGGTAAACCCTTCCCTCCCCTTTTTTTTCTATCATCTCTCTCTGTGATGAATGGGGGGGTAGGTATAGTTGCTTTAGGGGGATTATATTATTATTATTATTATTATTATTATTATATTACAGTTGTTGTTATTATATTATTGTTATTATTATTAGTATTATTAGTATTACTGGTATCATCATCATTTTATTATTATTATTATTATTATTATTATTATTATTTCCACTATTAAGGATATCATTTTTCTTATTTAATAAAAATTAGAAGTGAATATGTATAAATATTTACAAATATGTAACAAAATATGGTTTATCATTTTTATTTTATTTTAATTTCTTATACAAATTTTGTTGACTAAAATATATAGTAGTTTTCAAATTATAAAATGTATTATAGTATTTTTAATTATCAAATAAATAAAGATATAATTAATCTATTTTTACAAACAGAGAATTTTGCCTAAAATGTTTTTTTTATTTCAAGTATTTACCAAAATTATTTTACTAATAAAAATCTAGCCTTAAGTATTAGAAATACTTTTCTAAAAATAGTAGGAGTATGTTCTTCACAATTTCTCCTCGATTTTACCATTGACCACGACTGATCACACATCTCTCATCTCATGAAATACCGGGCCCTCACATATCGACCATGGCTATTGGACGAACAGGACTTGTTGGATCATTGCACCACACCAAATGATACACCAGGCAAGACACCTTGCCTTTACTGTTTAATTTCTTGCTCAATATCTCATGTATGCTTTTTCTTTATGTTGTTCTTTCAAAACTATATATAGATGCAAATTATTATACTTTATGCAATTGGCTTAGAGTTAAGGGACCACCGTATGTTTAGTGCATCTCATAAACTGTCACGATGTGCCACGGATTGTGTGTGAGTTGTGAGTCGCATATAGATACGGACTTGCGTGCTGACTGATCATTGGCGCGTACAGGTCGTACGTTAGGATATAACTGCTAATAGATTTGTGTAGAAGACTTGGCAGTTATTAAGGATTAAACAGTGTCGTGGAGTCGACACAAGTATAGTATCATTGGGGGGAGGGGACAGTTATTAGCATAGGGGCTACATTTATTTTTACACATATTTTGGGCCGAGGGTGACTCTTATGAGCACTACCTTCTGTCCAGGGCTGATAGTGACTCGGATGAGCGCTACTTACTGCCACTCTTTATTACTTGCTTGCGTGAATCCGTTATAGCCCCTGCATAGAACGTTGTCCGCTAAAATGTATTCCACATAGAATAGTTAGGAACCTTACTCATGCATACTTTTCTGTTGAGCTTTATTATTCAGTTTATTGGCATGATATTATGTGTCTTGCTACGTCCCTCTGAGGACCTGGTTGTCTCTCCAAGTGTGTCTTGTGATTTCTGCAGGTGCACTTGCTAAGGCATGACTTGCGCTCTATTCTTCTAGATGTTGCTTTTTGGGTCGTCATCTCCTTCGCTCGACCATTCACTTTTTTTGTATATTTCTTCCCTATTTAAATTAGTTGGTAGTGGATTTGTCTCTGCCCAACGATTGTATATATGACAAACTCAAAGTTGCTTTTATATTATTATTTATCTTTGTGGATGAGATTTAGTGTCATAGCTTTCTATATTTACAGCTTATGTATACATACGAGCCGTATATTTACTCGTATGTATACAGCTGACATGATTACGTTCTAGTCCTACGTATTTTGGGACTGGGGCGTTACAATTCGCTATTTAGAGCCCTTGACAGGCGATCTCTTTACCGCGAGACACGCGGATTGTGACTTTGATGAGGCAATCTTCCCGTCGTTAGGGGGAGAAATACACGCTAACGTTGATGAGGAACGACGTGAATTAGCGTGGCATGTGCCCGCTTTTGCTCATCATGATCCTCCCTCTGCACATAGTGATAAAGAAGTACAGAGGATTCTAGGTCTGCAAGATATTACAAATCAAATGCCAGACGCATTTAGCGACCTAACAAAAGTCACGGGATCAATTATACCTGCTGCAAATGTTCCTGCAAGGATAGACGTCTCTGAGAGACGCCATGTTCCTGTGAAACATGTTGCTCCGGTCGAACCCGCCGAACAAAGGATGCTGCCATCGGCCGTCCAGTCCGCCGTTATTCCCAAAAAGAAGGGAAGATCGGTTGGTTCCAAAGATGTTCTGCCCCGGAAGCGGATAAATCTTGTTGAAAGCGTTTTGCCACATGAGATCATTAAGGATCACGGCGATGTATTAGAAGAGCACGTTCCAGATGAAACGCCTATTCCTAATCATGCCGATAACCTCAAAATATCCGTCAAGTACGCTAGCTTAGACGATATTTTAAAGCGAAACAAAACTGTCATCGATGATGTGTTCATATACTCAGTGGCCACTGACATTATGAGCAATGATGACATGGAACCTCGCAGCGTTACCGAGTGTCAACGACGAACGGACTGGCCACAATGGAAACAAGCAATCCAGGCTGAATTAGATTCCTTAGCGAAAAGAAGCGTGTTTGGACCTGTAGCTCCAACACCACCCAATGTTAAACCAGTTGGTCACAAATGGGTTTTTCTAAGGAAGCGTAATGAGAATAATGAGATTGTGCGATATAAGGCTCGCCTTGTGGCGCAAGGCTTCTCACAACGCCTTGGAATTGATTACGAGGAGACGTATTCCCCCGTAATGGACGTCATAACGTTCCGCTACTTAATCAGTTTAGTAGTTTTCGAAAAACTGAATATGCAGCTCATGGATGTAGTCACAGCCTATCTCTACGGGGATCTGGACACAGAGATATACATGAGAGTCCCTGAAGGACTAAAGATGCCTGAATCAAGTAGTTTCCGACCACGAAATGCGTTCTCGATTAGACTGAGGCGTTCGCTATAAGGATTGAAACAATCCGGGCGAATGTGGTATAACCGCCTAAGCGAATACTTGATCGGTTTGGATACATTAATAACGAACTTTGCCCATGTGTGTTCATAAAGAAATCCATTTCAGGATACGCAATCATCGCGGTCTATGTAGATGACATGAATCTCATAGGAACCGAAAAAGACTTGTCAGAAACTGCTGATATCCTGAAGAGGAAATTCGAGATGAAGGATCTTGGGAAGACACGATTTTGCCTCGGCCTGCAGATCGAGCACCGTAAAGATGAAATTCTTGTCCATCAAGCGAACTACACCCAAAAGGTGTTGAGACGCTTTAGTCATTTTGATATTAAGCCATCCGCTACTCCCATGATCGTCCGCTCTCTAGACATTACTAAGGATCCATTCCGTCCAAAGGAGGACGATGAAGAGATATTGAGTCCTGAGTGCTCTTATCTGGGTACAATAGGCGCTTTATTGTACTTGGCCCAATGTACTAGACCGGACATCTCGTTTGCTGTAAATTGTCTAGCTCGACACAGCACCGCGCCAACACGCCACCATTGGAATGGCATAAAAGACATTTTTCGCTACCTTAAGGGTACTACGGACTTGGGCTTGTTCTATCCCTACGCGGTTTTGAGTGAGTCCAACGCTCTTGGAACTCGAAGCAATGCGACCCTTATTGGCTACGCCGATGCGGGATACTTATCTGATCCGCACAAGAGGCGTTCCCAATCTGGTTATGTCTTTACCATTGGGAACACGGCAATTTCTTGGAAGTCTCGCAAACAGACCTTAGTGGCTACTTCAACGAACCACTCTGAGCTACTCGCGCTCTATGAGGCGACTAGAGAGTGTGTATGGCTTCGAGCTGTTATTGGCCATATTCGAAGTACATGTGATCTTCAATATGACCCAGATGAACCAGTTGTCGTCTATGAGGACAATACCGCTGTTATTGATCAAGCGAAACATGGTTACATCAAAGGGGATGCTACCAAGCACATATCGCCCAAGTTGTTCTTTACACATGAACAACAAGCGCTTCAGAAGATTGAAGTGCAACACATTGGATCGGAGAATAACCGTGCAGACTTGTTCACCAAGTCACTGCCAAAACACTCGTTCCAGAAACATGTCAGAGCAATTGGACTTAGGAAATTTTCAGAGCTAGCCTAAGTGAAACATGTTTCCTGCACCCTGTTGTGTGCATATGAGGGGGAGCGCCCCAACGAGTGCCTCCAAACGCCCTGTTGTGCGTATATCCCGCGCCCTGTCGAGTGCGAGTGAAAAGGGGAGCATCCTGATGTATGCTTGTGTACTCTTTTTCCCTTAGACCAAGTTTTTTCCCATTAGGTTTTCCTTGGCAAGGTTTTTTTAACGAGACACAGTTAAATTCCTTATTCACTAAGGATTATTATAATCAGTGGGAGTATCCAGTTGTATACTTCTAAACCATCATGTACTCTTTTGTCCTTCGATCAGCAGTTTTTTCCTACTGGGTTTTCCCTGACAAGGTTTTGACGAGGCACCTTTGCAATGGTTAGTTTACCCCCATCATACTGACCTGTGTGTACTCTTTTGTCCTTCGACCAAAATTTTTTTCCACTGGGTTTTCTTTGGCAAGGTTTTGACGAGGCACAAATAGGTGGTCAAATTTTAATCTGCAAGCTACAGACAGATGAAGAAGCTCAGAGGTGTTTACAAGCAGAGTTTGTGAAGAGCCAAGGGGGAGTGTTGTAACTCATCATGGTGACTCTTAACTTTGTAACTCCCAAGTGACTTTTCACTTTGTAACTCCCAAGTGACTTTTCATTTTGTAACTCCCAACCTCTCTCTCCCTATTTAAAGAGAGGTTGGGATGGCTTGTAGAGATATATGGAGATATATGAAATTAGTCTATCTAACAAGAGAGAGCTTCATACCGATTCATCTCATTCTCCGGGTGTTGAGCTAATAGATCTCAAAACAAAAGTAAGTAGATCTTACTAGGGTGAGCATTATTCGATTTTGGACCGAAAATCGAACCGAACCGAATAAGGAATTCGGTTCGGTTTCGAAAATACTAAATTTTCTTATTCGGTTTCGATTTCGGTTTTGGGATTCGGTTTCGGTCCAAAACCGAAAATCGAATAAGAAATTTTACTTTATATATAAATATATATATATATATATATATATATATATATATATATATATATATATATATATATATATATATATATATATATATATGTATGTATATATAAAATATATATATATATATATATATATATATATATATATATATATATATATCTATATATATATATATATATATATATATATATATATATATGTGTGTGTGTGTGTGTGTGTGTGTTAATTATAGGTATACACTAAATATATATAGGTATATGTTATATGTATATACTTAATATATCTAGGTATATTTAGTTATTATATATATTAACCAAAAAAACACAAAAAAACCTCAAAACCGAATAAACCGAAAACCGAACCGATTTAATTCGGTTCGGTTCGGTTCGGTTATTGACCAATTCGGTTCGGTTTCGGTTTTGCTTATTCGGTTTTGGTCTAATTCGATTTTTGCTTATTCGGTTCGGTTGGAACCGAATAAACCGATTGCTCACCCCTAGATCTTACAAATCTGTATTCACATAAAAAAAATCGTTAAGACAAAATGTATCGTAACTCCTAACGGAGTCATCCGCTGAAACGATAGTAGTAGAAAACTATTGAACACTTCCTAGCAACAAAGTTAGTTATTAAGCAAAGCTATGAACGATATTAGCAGTAAGACTGCTAAAACGTGCCAATCGATTCTCGAACTAGTTCTGAGGAGGAAATACTTTCACTGATCTTTTGACATCTCTTTGACCACTAAGTGATGGAGCACATATTAAATAAGGGAGCAATCCCCTAATCAGCGGTAATTGTCCACTAACAATGTGAGTGAAAGGCCATGACCTCAATCCAAGTTCAATAGAGCAGTTACTAGTAGTAATTAACTCCCTATTAATAGGACAAATACAAGAATGAACTATATTGTAAAAAAGGTATAGAAGCAATTGAGCAAAACAATTGTTGAGCCACCAGCGGGCTGTGTCACGAAGCTACTAGCGAGCTACTGTGAAACTACAACGCCAAAGGGTACCCTCCCGTACCAACTTCTCGTCTGATGCATATGTACCAAGTAGAAAGTGTGGCATCAAAACGCAACTTTGTATCCCATGCCCTCGAGTCCGAGCTAGGTCCGTTTCTCTCTTTGGGGCCTAACCTTAAGGTATTTCTCCAAGAAATAGTGACAGAAATAAATAATTGTTTGTGGATTTGAACATTGCCCACTAATAAAATTCTCAACATAATAACCACTTGAGCTAACACACATCATGTGTACAAGTCTATAGATGATAGCTGAAATATTAAAATACACACACTTGGAGTTTGCCTCAAAATGATATAGTAGGACATCCCAACATAATATAAATGGTAGGGGCGTAACTCGACCATCTACGCATTATGGAGTACTATAGCACCACGCATACGCTCACAGTTGTAAATGACAATGGGGTTAGCTACAATTTAGGTCTATATAATTTTAGTCTCAATTCATTGTAAGCAAAAAACAATAAGAGTAATCACATACATGCATAACAGTATGGCGTCCCAAACGCTATATCAGGCATGATCAAGAAGCTAGTTGTATAAAACTGTTGACGTATTGGGATGGTCATGGACAGCTTGTGCACAAGTTTGATTTTCCTTCAATCGGTATCCGGGGCATCGGTATCGAATCAACATAGGTGGAATGAATAATCGTGCTTCGGCACTGATGCATTGCGGGACCGTCAGTTAGGCTTGCAACCTAGACTGAACGGACCGAAATATCGTTGAGATAGTCCCAAGTGGTGTGTAACACCAGTGGCCGTACACATAAGGTAGTATGCTCACCTGTTATCTTATGCAGGTAATATATATTATCTCTGTTTTTATGCAGGGACGAGCACGGCCATGGTAAGAATTATGATAAATTGTTATGTTTCATTGTATGCTTTATTTACTTCAAAGATGGCTATCGATATGAACTGAATTCATTTAGTTCTAAATAAAAAGAAAACTCTAAAGCATGCCTACCTTAACATTCAGAGTCGGTTCAGAGTCGGTTTGTGATGTGATTTAATATTATTATTATTATAATAATAATAATATTATTATTATTATTAATTGTGGGTTTAAAAATTAATTTCAAAATTAATAACATTACAGGTCTCAGTGATGGGTAGGGGTCCTCCACCGGTCATGACTCTACAAATCTTCTTACTAAAACCCGTATCTATATGGTGTGCAGAGATGAACTTTGTGGATATAAAACTATGTGATGCTCCTGAATCAAATAAAGCTAAGGCAGGATAGGAATGCACATAAATGAAACCTGCGATGACATCAACTGTAGGTTCCTGCTCCGGCTCTTGTTCCTCTGCTGCTAGTGCAAAAGCTCGCCCAGTCTTCTGTTGATGCTGCCCAAATTATTGTTGCTGAGTGGGCAAGGGTCCTTTCTGCTGAGTTCCTCCAGTTCGGTGGACCGACAAAAGGCAGTCCCTCACTTGGTGGGTGGTAGACCCACAGATCAGACATTGTCCTAGCATCTTCCTGCAGATATTCGACTGATGTCCTGGTCTCTTGCAGAATTCGCAGACAGGAATCTGCCTCTGAGGGGCTTTATCATTGCTCCTCGCCTGCTGATAGGGAGGACGGTTGTTGTTGCTGCTGTTGTTGTTAGGCCTCTTCTGATTTCCCTGGAAGTTGTTAGTTCCAGGATAATCCCTCTTTGAGCGAGCAGGTTGGCTCTTCTCTATATCTTGAGCTCGCTCCAGAATCTTTTCATAGGTCTTAGCACCGCCTGAGATCACATGGGTGCGGATCTCCTCTCAGCCCATGTCTAAATCTTTCAGCACGATTTTCAGGGTCAGCCACCAGGTTCTTGGCAAAATGGCTGAGTTGGCCGAATTCTGCCGCATATTCACCAACAGTCATATTTCCTTGCTTCAGGTTCTGAAATTGCCTCTCCATCTCCCGTAACTCTGATGTTGGAAATAACTTCCTCTTGAACAACCTCTTGAAGGTATCCCAGTCAATCTGCCTATCCTGGAGTCGGGGTTCATTCCGATACCAGGTGCTTGCTACATTTTGCAGTTGGAGTCCCACTGCTTCAGCCTTGAGGTCTTCTGGAAGTCGAGCGACGCTTAGAAGACGCTCCATACTATCGAGCCATTCATCAGCATAGACGATTCCCTCGGTTCCCTTGAAGGGTCGAGGGTTCTGCTTCTTGAAACTCTCAATATCGCCCACCTTGGCAATATGATTTCCTTTAATTAAATGGCCTTAATATTACATAAATTAATCCTTAAATTTATGTTTACCTTAGCAGGCCTTGGTTCCTGTTGAGCTGCTTCTCCTCTTTCCAGTGCAGCCATTGCCACGCTATGGGCATTCTCCATGCCTTCTCTCATAATGGCCGTCTGCTCGCGATGAGCTTCAGCTTGAGTTCTCTGGGCTTCTAGCACTCCTCTTAGCAGACCTATGAGGTCGGTGGGGTCTACAGGCACCGGTGGAGCAGCTAGAGTGGGCGAAACCACAGGGGGCTGTATCTCCGTCCGAGAAGATGATGGATCCGTCGTTGTATTATGGGGACGGTCGGCCAGCTGCCGAGGTGTAGGATCCGGACTTGGTTGGGGAGGTGGGGTATGATAGGGTGAAGATACCCCATCGCCAGCAGGATTGGTATTGTCAGTGGCCATTCTCTGGAAGGTTTAGGATACAAACATAAGCAAGGTAGCCTACCAATCTATAATCAAACAAAAATATTTACATATATAATTCGAACCTATTATTGTGACAAATTAATATTCTAGTGTTCTAATTGTCTCTAGATAGGTTTTTCCTAAGTTGTTGATAAGACCTGCATGGGCCACCACTAAAAACATGTCACGACCCGGTCCCCAAATACTTGGGTCGAATCGGATCATGCCCAGCCTGCACCGTTGATGAGACGGCGGCAGTAAGATGTAATCCATATGCAGGTAAATCAACAACAAATAATAAGATTGTCACAACTTTTATTTAATCGATAACTTAAAACTTGTTCTGATACAAAAGATCCATAAACTGAAAATTAACAAAGATCAAACTAAACTCTCAAAGACTAAAGCAGAATCTATGGAGACGCCACTACATCATCATCATCTGGTAGTACCGCCGGGGTACAGATCAGGATCGTAATAACTGTTAATCAGCAGCTCCGGGTCGTCAGCAGAACCTACGGTTATCCAGTCAGAAAAGGAGCAAAGCACAATTTATGCTAATCTTGACAATTAATTTAACAATAAAATCATGCACTTTTAAACGGTTTTGAAGATAAACAGTTTTTGCAATAGTTACAGTATTGTGATGTGAATAAGCAATGTATATGACCGGCTTGGGTTGTACAGTTGTATCCTATTGATACGATATGGCTTATCCCCGTGTGTGTGAGGGGTAAGCTAGCACAGTTGTTATACTAGTTTGGATGTGGTCATAAACATTACTCTACTCCCCCAGTCCCCAACAGTACAGTCAATACTCCCGAAAGAGTTCGTGTTTGAACAGTGGTTTAAAATTGCAGTGAAGTGATTATTAAATAATTGTAATCAACATAAATGTACTTGCCTTAAAATTGATCGAACTGGAGAGTTGGTACTTCGGGGTTGATGGTCAAAAACTTCCTTGAAACCCTACATTCGGAAATCTGTCTCAGAACCAAACTATTCAGAACTGCCACACTAGTTGCAATATCTAGTTGTTTCCTAGTCAAGTTTTAATCTTGTTTTAACTAATACAACAAAAGCGCTTACTAATGCGTTGACATTAAAAACATTCAAGTTATATTTGATTTTCGGGAAAAACTTGTATTTATCAAGTTATTTATAAAACTTGGTATTTATCCATTATGATAAAATATACTTTTCCTTTTAATGAGAAAATACATGAATTTCTATTTAAAATTTATAACTTAATTTTCTAAGTGACAAAACAATTATTATTATATTCCTTTGAAAAATACAATAAATATTTATTATTTTATACTACGTTTTCATACCAAAATCATCAGAAAAGAAAAGAAACATAAATAAAACCTAAGCTATTACAATCCCACAACCAGAATAGGCTTATGCCTTTACATTCCCAAGAATTAAAATAAAAGAAAATTCGTTAGTCCTGTAAACAGCCTACAAATTAAATATGAATAATATTTAATAATTTTAATTAAAATATAAAATATTATTGAGTCTCAGAACTGGTCCAATCGTCATTTTTATAGCTAATGCCTCAACGTCCGGACGAAACCGGTTTCGTTTGCAGTTAGCCAGGGCCCATTGACCAATACGGTCGTCGCCCAAATAAATCCCAAAAATAATATTCTTTTCCGAAATTTATTTTAAAATTATATAATCAAATTTTTATAGAAATTTTGGCAGCATTTCCTCTATTTTCGGGATAACCGAAAACTGGGAAACGCGCCGATTTTTCCTGCAAAATAAATTCCAAACCAGGGATACCCCAATATAACCACAAAACTATTTTCCGAAATAAACTCGAAGTCCTGAAATGATATCGGAACTAACAGAATCCCTTCCGAAATAATTCTCGAAATTTCCGAGAAAATCACAGAACCAAGTTTTAACTAAAACCCAAAATAATTTATATATAAAACTATAATCACAGAAATGTTTTCAAAGGTTTTAGAAAATTCCGAAATCAAAAAGATCATCGAAGCAAACCAACAGCATACAAATTTCGAAGAAACTTCGGAAAAATGGTAACGTAATTGAAACGTAACCAAAAATCCGAATTCTCGAAGGAATCGGTGGACCAGTTTTCATCATAGACTAAAAGAACTATGGGACTATCCAGAAGTTACCGAAATCGACGGAATCCGAAGTGATGCCTCGGACTCGAAACACGCCTCGTCGGAGTTCGGCTGCGTGTACAGCACCAACGAACGGAGAAATTCCAGAAGAGAACTCAGAAACTCAGAGAAGCGTCGTGGATCTCAGGAACGCGGAAGGACAGCGACGAAGGGGAGTCGCCGAGGTTGCGGGGAACAGCACACAGCACCAGAGGCGGGACGCGACCGGGAGGTCGCCGGACAGGGCGCGGCCTAGGGCGGCGCTTGGGCTCGCGGGGACCGGCGGCAAGGGTGCGCCGGACTCAGGATCGGCCAAAATGGTGCGCAGAGGGGGTCGGCAGGGATCGGCTCGGTCTCGACGGAGCTTGGCTAGGGCTTGGAAAAATATGGGAATAGAAAGTTGGGTGTGGAAATGAAAGAGAATGGAGTGGTCTTAAATAGAAAAAAGAAAATGGGGTTTGGAAACCCTTGAGCCTCCATTGATGGGGAGAAATAATTCTTACGGTTTCCTTTCGGAAAGAAACCGATGAGGAAGAAGAATGGATGGTTTCATCCGTTCTATTTTTGTTAAGGGTTTCATCCCTATTATACTATAACAATCAAACCTATTCTTTTAGGACAACCAACACTTGGTGGTGTAGTGGTTGTGTCCTATGACTTGATTGGGAAGGTTGAGGGTTCAAATCTTAGGAGTAACATCTATTTTATTATTATTTTTTATTCTTATTTTACCAATAAACCAATAAAATCAATTTAAAGAAATAATTTCTTTTATTTCTAAATTATTAGTAAAATTATTTCCTTTACTCTTATAGCTTCTTTTAAAAATATATATATTCAAGTTAAAAATAATTTATTTTCAATTAATTATTTAAAATTTTTAATATGTATATATATACATGCTTTGTTTTGAAATTTCAAGAAAATAATAATTAATTGTTAATTGAACTAAAAAAAATCTTAAAATTTATTGAAAATTTTGTTTTGGGTTTTACACCTCTCCCCACTCCTTATAATACCCCACCACAACTCTTCACACCTAACCCCACTCTCCCCTCCCTCTCACGAGAGCACAGCAACTAACTCTTCTCCCCATTCTTAAGCAAACCCACCACCACCATTACTCATTTTTCTCCCCCCACTCCTCACAAACCCTCTCCCCGAGCCTTTTCGCTCGACGCCGGACCATCCGCCCCGACCCCGCGTGGCGCGCCTCCAGCCAGCGCCCCCGATCCGCCCTTAGCCGGCGCCCCTCACGGCCATCCGCGCCGATCCCGGCCCCCTCGGCCGCACTCCAGCGTCCCGACCTCCTTCCAGCGCACCCCCGCGCTGTGCCCTAGGTCTTCCGGCGTTTCCCTGAGCACTGCCCTTCGGCGCCAAGCCCTGTTTGGCCGTGCCCTAGTGTCGCCATCCAGAGCCCGTGCCCCGCTGATCTGGATAGCACTGTCCAGCGCTGTCTACGGGTTTCCGAGTTGTTGTCTGCTGTTCGGACGTTGTCCAGCGCATTCCTTGCGGCTCGGTCTACTATCGGTGTTTTCTGTCCATTTTTCGAGCTGGTTTCTTGCTGTCCACGCTTATTATTTCTTTAATTTGCATCTGAGAGCTCTAGCCGAGCAACCCAAGGTATAACTCCTCTGTTCCGTCCTATTTTTATTTGTCTGTGATGAAATTGGTCCCCGATTCCCTCCCGGGAATTCGGTTTTTAGCGACGTCGTAGCTTCGGATTTTTTCGAAAATATTCTGTGAGATTCGGCGTTTATTTCGGACTTTTCCGAAATATATTTTCGGGATTTAAGCGTTGTGATTTCCGAATTCATTTCGAGAATTCCCGAAACTATATTGCGGGTTCCGATTTAAATTCGGGAATTATTCTGTGAATTTTAATTGTGGTGTAAAATGGTTTGGAATTGAATTCTGGGTGATCCCTAGTTTGGGACTTTTTATAAATGGTGTTATGGCACATTTTCCAGTTTTTGGGTTGACCGAAAATAGAGGAAATGCTGCCGAATTTTTCTATAAAATTTAATTATAATTTTAAAATAGTTTTTTGGAAAAGATTATTATTTTGGATTTTGGGCGACGACCGTATTGGTCAATGGGCCCCAGCTAAGTGCAAACAAAACCGGCTTCGCCCGGACATTGAGGCATTAGCCTATATGACGATTGGACCAATATCTGAGACTCACTATTAATTTAATCTATTTTTATTATTAGTTTATTCATAAATAAATTGTAGGATAATTTTATAACTAACAAATATTTCTTCTTATTTCAATTTATGTAAAATAAATTGTAAGGGCATAAGCCCAGCTTTTCTATTTTTATGTGGCCTGTAATTATGGTAGCGTAGTTTTCTTTCACTTTCTGGTTTTGCGGGTTTTTTAGCATATGCGTAAATCTAAAATAAATATTATTTTGATATAGAAAATTAATAAATTTTTTCTCACATTAAAATTTACAAGTTTGTAATATTTAAACAACGATCATGTTTTCTCATTAAAACAAGAAATTTAGTTTTATATGTATAATTACGAAAATACAAAGTTTTAACCCAATAAATTGGTAACTACGAGTTTTTCCAAAATACAAGTTAAATTGATCTTTCCCTCGTTATTAATTACAACGCACCGATAATCGAGATTTGTTTGTGATTGTGTAATCAAGATTAAAATTGATTAGGACACAACTGTCACCCCCAGTTTTCAGAAACAGGGGTATTTTTGTTATTTTATATTTTTGAATATTTTTGAAATTATTTTATTATTTATGATATTATTTTGGGGTTGAAATTTATTTTATTATCTAATATATTGTTTTGGGGTAATTTGAGTCGGGTTCGAATTTTAACTCAATCTGACTTGAAACGGGGACCCGGGGGGTAGTTTGACTCTAGTGGGAGCCACACACTAGTTAGACATGGCCCACATGATATTAATTTTAGTCCACATGATATTAATTTTAGTTAGTAGTTAGACTAATTATTTATGGATAGGTTTAGTTTAATTAGAGACTTAAAACTAGACTAAATTGACCTCAACCTTTAACCCATTCCTAATTTAAATCAAATAGATTAGTGTAGGGCATTTTGGACATTCAAATAGGGGACATCTCACCCTTTTTGGGCATCCACCTATGGGGGAGATAAGGAGTGGGTCACTCCTTCATTCATTTGTTTTCATCCACTTTCTCTCTCTTGTTCTTCCCCAAATTAATTTAGAGATGAACCTCCATTGATTTCATCTCCAAATCAACCCCTTCTTCCACCAAATCTTTTTTATTTCTCCTCTACTCCATGGTTAGAGGGTGCTAGCCAAGTTGGGAGGATTCGGAGCTCGTTCGTGTCCTTTTAGAATCTCTACGTGTCGGTGTCGTGTCAGAAGGATTTTCCTTTGAATCTCTCTCCCGGAAGGTATAATCTCTCCTCTAATCCATTCCTACATGCATATAGGAATATTTTGAACCCATAGGAATGACCCCCATGGTTGTATCTCCATTTGTGTCCATTTTGTGTCCATTTGGAGGTCATAGGAGTGTCCTTTGTGTTGTGGTTGTGTCCATGTGGAAAAACCCCAAATTTGGACACACTATGTGTTGTTGTTATGTATGAATGGATTATTACATGTTTAATCTCATATTTTTGTATTGGAGATGTATTTTATAGTGTCTCATATATATATATATTAGTGTAGAGAGTGAGTTCTTGATATATTATGTTATATACTTGTGTTTCTTTTGTCTCAAACTACCTAAATTCGTCATAATATTTATCCACGTTTTTAGTAGCAATAACAACTTAGAAATGTCATAACTTTTAGCTTAGAACTCCGATTTATCTTCCATTTTTTTTAAAAGAACCGTATCGAAGTTAACTTTCCAAATATATATTTTAATAAGCCAAATTCTTTCTGTAACTCTCTGTAAAATTATTTGAGTGTCAGCTGTACGAAAGACGAACGCGTTTCGATGTTTTCGCGATTCCGGGAGCTTCCGGACACAAAAATGCGATCCTTTTAAAGTTTCGAAAAGCTAACATGAAGGGCTACAACATACTTTAATCCTAGAGTTTAGTGAATGCCCAATTGGTATAGTATTGGTTTTAAGTAGAAGAGTGACTATACGATATATGCATTTTGTGTAACCTATGAGCCTATGTAGTATGGATATTAAATGAATATAGAGTATGTAATGCATGATATGTTAGATGAATGAAATAATATATATACATGATATATATTCTCTTTACATTAATGTATATATATGGTTGAATGCAAGCATGTAGGAATGCAATTAATATAATACATATGAGCAATGCATTAATGAAAGAATGTGTGAAACCCATAGTTTATAATTATTTATTAAATAATGCTTTGGTATAATTATTATTAGTATTTCAAAATTATTATTATTATTATTATTATTAAATATTTTTGAGTGAAAAATGATTTCGAAAATATAAATACAACTTGAATTTTTGGATTCCAGACCCAGGCCCGGGCCCATTTTTTCCTATCTTTTTCCAAACCTGGATATTTTGACTTGGTTCATACCCTTTTTTAAAAAAATAAATAAATAATAAAATCCTATCAACTACCCCACTCACCCGCTCAGTCTCAGCTCACACCCCACGACCAAGTTTTCCCCCCATTCTCTCCCTACACTTCCTCACCTCCTCTCAATCCCCTTAAACTCCTCCATCTCACTTCTCCTTCTTCTTAAATAACTAACCCCCTCATCTCTCTCCCTCACAAACCCTCACTCTCCCCGTTCACAGAACCCCACTCTCTCCTCGGCGCGACCCCGACCTCCCGTCGACACCCCACCGGCGCAGCCACGCCCGCGCCCCACTCGGCCGAAGCCCTCCGGCCGCGCTGCCTCCCCCAGCGCCCCTCTCCACTCGCCGCGCCCCGGCCAACCGCGTCCCGCCGGCCGACCGCCCCTGTCGCCGCCCCGCGCCGACTTCGGCGGGCCCCCGTGCGACAGCGCCCCGCTGTCCCGCTGAACCAGCGCCCCCTCTGCGCTTTCGTGGCCGAGCCCCGGCCTTCCGCCAGCGTGTCCGCCTCTTCCCGCGGCCGTTCGAGCTCTCCGCCGTTTCACCGTCCAGATTCGCCCCGCGCCAGCCTACTCCGGCGACCCGTTCCCCTCTGGCTGCGCTTTCCGACAGCGCTGCCATTCCCAGCGTGCCCTAGCGCTGTCAAGTTCCCTGGTTGGTCTTGCGTACCCTATCTTCTGGAATTTTCGACGTGCTTCGGCGTCGTTGATTTTTAGCTGATTTCGGACGTTGCGGCTGGAATTATTCTTTCTATATTATCATCTGAGAGCTCTAGCCGAGCAACCCAAGGTATAACCTCTGCCCCGCCATTTTTATCTATTTTAGTCGATGATGAAATGGTCCCCGGTTCCCTTTGGGAATCCGGTATTAGCGACGTCGTATTTCCCGGGACTTTCGGAAAGGTCTCGTGGGTTATTTTGCATTCCCGTATTATTTCGAGAATTTATTTGTGGTGTGTTTTAGTTTCTGGAAATTTTCGGGAACGTTCTGGTATTTGTGGTAATAGGAATCGGACTTCCGAAACTATTTCGGGTCGTCCCGATTATTTTGTGGATTGGCTGTGGATGTGTTTGATATATAAAATGTGGGTTTTTCCCTGGTTTGGGACTTGCAGGAATTATCGGCGACAATTTCCCAGTTTTTGGGTTGACCAAAAACAGAGGAGATGCTGCCCGATTTTTCCGTAAATCCCGAATTGTTTTCAAAATGAATATAAAAGGATTTTCGGATTTAATTTGACATTTTATGTGGGTGACGACCGTACCGGTCAGTGGACCCGGCTAAATGCAAACGATACCGGCCCCGCCCGGACATTGAGGCAATTAGCCAAATATGAGGATCAGGACCATTATCTGAGACTTGAGTTTTACCAATATTTTGATATTTAAATTCATTTACATTTATTAATATTTTTTAGTTAGGACTAACGGCAGTTTATTCTTATTTCAATTTATGTAAATAAATTGTAAATGGGCATAAGCCCAGCTGGCTGGTCTGTGACTGTAATAGCTTAGGATTTTTCTGTCTTTCTGGTTTTATGAGTTTTATTATTTAACGAATACTATGGTTTAAAGTGATTTCGTATAAAAATTAATTATTATTTTGTCACTAATAATTGACAAGTTTATTATATTAAATAAAAATCACGTATTTCTCACTAAACAAGAAAATTAGTTTTGTAATATATTTTATAAAAATTACCAAGTTTTCGTAATAATCTGGAACGACGAGTTTTCCCAATTCCAAGATAGAAATGACATTTTCCCTCGTATTAAATCAACGCATATAACTAATCGCGTTTTTCTGTGTTAGTTAATTAAATAACTAAAATCGAGCTATGACGCAAATAGAGATTGCAACTAGTATAGCTAAGTTGGTTAACCTAACAGTTGGGTCTATCTCTCGAATGTAGGAATTCGAGGACAACCCTAAAATCGTCACATCTCGGAATCTTCTTCCCCTCCAGTCACTTTACATTGAGGCAAGTATAGTTTGTGTTAGTTTACAGTTATTTATTTAATCGTTTTACTGCATGTCTAAACCACGTCTCAAACACGAAACTCTCACCGAGAGTACTGTACTGTAACTACTGTAACTACTGGGGACTGGGGAATAGCGGGGGACTGGGGAATAGCGTAATGATTATGACCATACTGTAACAAAACCCCTTATCCATTACTGTAACAAACCCAAGCCGGTCATATGTCATTACCTATTCAAATCACTGATTTCTACTGTAACAAACCTGTTTTAAAACTGTTTAGAACTGCATGATTCTATTTCTTATTTAACTGTTTAATTAGCATGAATTGTACTTTGCTCCCTCCTGACTGGAGACAACATTTTAGGTAACACTGAGGATGACGAGCTATACTATAATAGCTATTATGACCCGGTTCTCTACCTTGCGATGGTACCGGAGCCGTCTTTGGAGGACGCCGATCCTGGGACTACTGAACCTGATGCTTAGATAGTTTCCCTTTTTCTGCATTTTTCTTTTATTTGGAGTTTGTAGTTTTATTTTCAGCATTTCCCTTCCAGTTGTATTTTTGAATATTTTATCAAATAAAGTTTCAAATTTCGAATAGAATAGTTGTGACAAATGTACTTGTGTTGTTGTGAATACCTGCAATGGAACAGCTTACTGCCGCCGTCTCACCACGGTGCAGGCTGGGCATGGTCCGGTTTGACCCAATAACTTGGGATCGGGTCGTGACATGTTTTTAGTGGTGGCCCATGCAGGTCCACAATAATAACAACTTAGGAAAAACATACCTAGAAATAATTAGAACACTAGAACATTGATTTGTCACGACATAGGTTCGATTTATATAAATAAATATTTTTGCTTGATTATAGACTGGTAGGCTACCTTGCTTATGTGTGCGTCCTAAACCTTCCAGAGAATGACCATTGACCAAATCCTGCTGGCAATGAGGTGTCATCTCCGGATCATACCCCAAGCCCAGGGTCCTTTCCCTCGCGGCTGTTTGACCGTTTCCTTAGTGCACCCAGTGAAGTTTTTCCTACACTGGCGACTCCTACCTCATCTCCAACTGAGTTGCATTCCCTGGTGGATTATTCATTTTGTTGCTCCACCAGTACCAGCAATCAGCTTCCAAATGGTTGTTTTATTTCAAGAAATCATGGAGTTCCAGAAAGCTCAAGATGAAGCCCAGCAGGAACAGAAGAATATCACGAGAGAAGACATGAAGAACGTCATAATGTAGCCTTAGTTATCCCCAACCAAGTTAGAGCAGAACTTTTGTCCTAGGAAGGATACCCCTGAATCTAGAAGATATTTGGGTCCCATCAAGTACTCTACTTTTCGACAGCCTTGTCGTAAGAAGCTATGGGCTTGTAACTAATGCAAGAGGCCTGGTCATCAGGCCGTTAGTTGCCGCAAGAGATTGGGACAATGTTTGGCATGTGGATCTGCTGAACATCGGGTAAAGGACTGCCCTTATCTTTCTATCAAACCAGAGCTCATATCCCAGCAACACCTGTTAGACCACAACCTAGGGACCCTCTTCCTATCCAGCAGACCCTGCCCTTACAATGAGGCGTGATGCATACTCGAGGTTCAAAGAAAAGGAAGCAGTTGGAGACTGCTCTTACAAGAGCCAGAACCATGAGGAATAGTACCTAGAACCGCTGTATAGCATCATCTTTTTGGATGTCCTTAGATCAATCATAAGAGTTTTGCTGTAATTCTCCACAGGGATAGAAGTTTTTGTTACACCCTTATGGCAGATGTTTTCCTGATAGTCTCCCCGGATTATCCCAGATCTAGACATAGGATTCATCCCTGACTTAGCCCAGACTCTTTCTCTATTTCTAAAGGATGTTACAGAGTCAACCCGAAGTTGGCCAAGAAGATGAAGGACCAGATCAATGAAGGCTCTAGGATTTATTCAGAGTGGAACTTCACCTTAGGGAGTACCTACCTTGTTTGTGCCCAGAAGGATGGAACGAACGGATGTGCATCATTTACCAAGACACTAAAGAACAATGCTCTTTGTCCGGATCGAGGATCTGTTTGATCTGTTTGTGTGGAGTTAGGGTGTTTCGAAGTTTGACTTAAGATCTGACCACCATCAAATCAAAGTCAGGAAAGAGGACATTTCCAAGACCGCGTTCGAACACCATGTAAGGGTAGTTTTCTGTGGTCAGGATGTTAGGCTGACAAATGCTTCTGCTATGTTCATGAATCTCATGAACAGAGATTTTTATGAGTATTTGAATCAGTTTATCTTCTCCATAGATAACATTCTGATATATTTGAAGACTGAAGAAGAGCATGAAGAACACCTGAGAAAGTTTTGGAAACTTTGAGGAAAAAGAAATTTTATGGTAAGTTATCTGAACGTGGATTTTTGACAAGGTGGACTTTTGGCCATGTTGTCAAGAGAAGAAATTTCGATGGAAGATAGCTGTTGTTGAAAAGTGGTATACCCCAAGTTCAATTCGGAAGTTCTTGAACTTGGCTGGCTACTATCAGAAGTTCGTGAAGGATTTCGCCAAGATTGCTGAGCCAATGACGAAGCTCACCTGGAAGAATGAAGAGTTCATCTGAACAAAAAGTTTGCCAGACGGCATGGAGGAGCTGAAGAAGAGACTTACCACTACACCAATCCTTGCGCTACTCGCAGGAACCGGTGGGTTCTCAATTTACAGTAATGCCTCTGGAAGAGGACTGGGTTGCGTTCTTCAACAACATGGGAAAGTAATTGCTTACACGTGTAGGCAACTACAGACTCATGAGAAGAATCATCCCACGCCTAATTTGAAATTTGCTGCAATTATCTTTACTTTGAAGCTATGGAAGCATGATTTTTATGGAAAGGGAGTGAAATATTTACGGACTACAAAAGTCTGGAATATGTCTTCACTCAGAAAGGGCTGAATGTTAGACTAAGAAGATGGTTGAAGCAGATGAAGAATTTCGACATCAACCTGCAGTACCATTCGGGTAAGGCTAATGTGGTCGCTGATGCACTTGGTCGATACTGATGGCGAAGTTCTTAACCAAGGACTAGCACCTGCTGGAAGACATCGAGAAGTTTGGACTAGAGGTTATACTACCTAGACGAAGCTGGATGCTAATTCAGTATTGATAAAGTTCGAGGCTGAGAGACCAAAATCAAGAGAACGTAGTTTCAAAACGAGGCACTTTGCAGGCTTAGAGATCAAGTGTTGGCAGGAACACTTGAGGGTTTCTAAATTAATCAGCATTGGAACTCTAAAGAATGGTGCGAGACTTTGCGTATCGGCTGACAAACGGTGGAACGAGTTGATGAAAGAAATGCACCAGTCGCAGTATTCCATAAATTCAAGAGATAATAAGATGTAACGGATATGCCTCCATTGATTGGTGTTACGGAATAAAGAAGGACAATTCCAGGGATAGGATTAGATGTGAATTTGTCAACATGAGAAATTTAGCAAGATGACAACAAGCTTGTTGGAGCCGCTGGACAATTCGGAGTGGAAGTAGAAGCATATAACAATGAACTTTGAGTAAGGATTGCCTTGTTCCCAAGGAGAGAAGGGCACCAATTGGATTATTATAAACCGACTGACTAAGTCAGCACACTTTATTTTCCTCTCAAAGTTGGTTATCCACTAAGAAGTGGGTAGCATTGTACGGGAAGCACATCTACCGGATTCATGGAGTACCGTAGGACGAGCAAGCAGAGAGGTCAATCCAGATGATTGAAGATGTATTGAGATTTCGTGTCTTGGATTTTGGTAGGTCTTGGGAAGACCAAATTGCTTTTGGTGAAGTTTTCTCCTACCAGAGGAACAATCAGTTTTGACGGAGCTGGAAATTGAGGCCAGGTACATCAGGCCATTTGAAGTTTAAGACGAGTTGGTAGTAGCGTACCAGTTAGCTCTACCAGCTAATCTTGAGAGTGTGCGACGTCTTCTACGTCACAGCTCAGATGCTACACTTCGGATCCGAGTCACATTTTGGATAATTCAGAGCTGAAGAATGGAATCAACCTTTTCAGTGCCAGAGAAACCAGTTGCAAGTCTAGTCAGAGATGAGAAGAAATCAGATTTTGAGCCATCACTTAAACTCCTATTCCTTATCTTTTCTTTTTCCCGTTCTAAATTTGACTAATGCTGCTAAGTTAGCCTAGTTTTGCAAGCTATCTCTTTAAATCAAGCTTGATCATGACGATATTTTATTGGGTGCACCCACTAATATATTGTCTAATCAGGACCGGTGCATGATGGTCTGATCAACCTCGTGTACTTTGGTTCGCTTTTGTATTTTTCTACGTAGATAATATCATAAATAAAACTTGTCCCTAAACCATCTCATCCACGACTGCTTTGAAAATTCTTATGGTTGGACCTGAGTTACGGGCGTAGTACCCGTACCTGCTTGATTTGAGTTTATCCTACCCCCTAACCCTGCCTTTAATTTCGAGGACAAAATTTTCTAAGGAGGAAAGATTGTGAAACCCATAGTTTATAATTATTTATTAAATAATGCTTTGGTATAATTATTATTAGTATTTCAAAATTATTATTATTATTATTATTAAATATTTTTGAGTGGAAAATGATTTCGAAAATATAACTACAACTTGAATTTTTGGATTCCAGACCCAGGCCCGGGCCCATTTTTTCCTATCTTTTTCCAAACCTGGATATTTTGACTTGGTTCATACCCTTTTTTAAAAAAAATAAATAAATAATAAAATCCTATCAACTACCCCTCTCACCCGCTCAGTCTCAGCTCACACCCCACGACCAATTTTTCCCCCCATTCTCTCCCTACACTTCCTCACCTCCTCTCAATCCCCTTAAACTCCTCCATCTCACTTCTCTTTCTTCTTAAACAACTAACCCCCTCATCTCTCTCCCTCACAAACCCTCACTCTCCCCGTTCGCAGAACCCCACTCCCTCCTCGGCGCGACCCCGACCTCCCGTCGACACCCCACCGGCGCAGCCACGCCCGCGCCCCACTCGGCCGAAGCCCTCCGGCCGCGCTGCCTCCCCCAGCGCCCCTCTCCACTCGCCGCGCCCCGGCCAACCGCATCCCGCCGGCCGACCGCCCCTGTCGCCGCCCCGCGCCGACTTCGGCGAGCCCCCGTGCGACAGCGCCCCCGCTGTCCCGCTGAACCAGCGCCCCCGCTGTCCCGCTGAACCAGCGCCCCCTCTGCGCTTTCGTGGCCGAGCCCCGGCCTTCCGCCAGCGTGTCCGCCTCTTCCCGCGGCCGTTCGAGCTCCCCGGCGTTTCACCGTCCAGATCCGCCCCGCGCCAGCCTACTCCGGCGACCCGTTCCCCTCTGGCCGCGCTTCCCGACAGCGCTGCCATTCCCAGCGTGCCCTAGCGCTGTCAAGTTCCCTGGTTGGTCTTGCGTACCCTATCTTCTGGAATTTTCGACGTGCTTCGGCGTCGTTGATTTTTAGCTGATTTCGGACGTTGCGGCTGGAATTATTCTTTCTATATTATCATCTGAGAGCTCTAGCCGAGCAACCCAAGGTATAACCTCTGCCCCGCCATTTTTATCTATTTTAGTCGATGATGAAATGGTCCCCGGTTCCCTTTGGGAATCCGGTATTAGCGACGTCATATTTCCCGGGACTTTCGGAAAGGTCTCGTGGGTTATTTTGCATTCCCGTATTATTTCGGAAATTTATTTGTGGTGTGTTTTAGTTTCTGGAAATTTTCGGGAACGTTCTGGTATTTGTGGAAATAGGAATCGGACTTCCGAAACTATTTCGGGTCGTCCCGATTATTTTGTGGATTGGCTGTGGATGTGTTTGATATAAAATGTGGGTTTTTCCCTGGTTTGGGACTTGCAGGAATTATCGGCGACAATTTCCCAGTTTTTGGGTTGACCAAAAACAGAGGAGATGCTGCCCGATTTTTCCGTAAATCCCGAATTGTTTTCAAAATGAATATAAAAGGATTTTCGGATTTAATTTGACATTTTATGTGGGTGACGACCGTACCGGTCAGTGGACCCGGCTAAATGCAAACGATACCGGCCCCGTCCGGACGTTGAGGCAATTAGCCAAATATGAGGATCAGGACCATTATCTGAGACTTGAGTTTTACCAATATTTTGATATTTAAATTCGTTTACATTTATTAATATTTTTTAGTTAGGACTAAGGGCAGTTTATTCTTATTTCAATTTATGTAAATAAATTGTAAATGGGCATAAGCCCAGCTGGCTGGTCTGTGACTGTAATAGCTTAGGATTTTTCTGTCTTTCTGGTTTTATGAGTTTTATTATTTAACGAATACTATGGTTTAAAGTGATTTCGTATAAAAATTAATTATTATTTTGTCACTAATAATTGACAAGTTTATTATATTAAATAAAAATCACGTATTTCTTACTAAACAAGAAAATTAGTTTTGTAATATATTTTATAAAAATTACCAAGTTTTCGTAATAATCTGGAACGACGAGTTTTCCCAATTCCAAGGTAGAAACGACATTTTTCCTCGTATTAAATCAACGCATATAACTAATCGCGTTTTTCTGTGTTAGTTAATTAAATAAGTAAAATCGAGCTAGGACGCAAATAGAGATTGCAACTAGTATAGCTAAGTTGGTTAACCTAACAGTTGGGTCTATCTCTCGAATGTAGGAATTCGAGGACAACCCTAAAATTGTCACATCTCGGAATCTTCTTCCCCTCCAGTCACTTTACATTGAGGCAAGTATAGTTTGTGTTAGTTTACAGTTATTTATTTAATCGTTTTACTGCATGTCTAAACCACGTCTCAAACACGAAACTCTCACCGAGAGTACTGTACTGTAACTACTGTAACTACTGGGGACTGGGGAATAGCGGGAGACTGGGGAATAGCGTAATGATTATGACCATACTGTAACAAAACCCCTTATCCATTACTGTAACAAACCCAAGCCGGTCATATGTCATTACCTATTCAAATCACTGATTTCTACTGTAACAAACCTGTTTTAAAACTGTTTGGAACTGCATGATTCTATTTCTTATTTAACTGTTTAATTAGCATGAATTGTACTTTGCTCCCTCCTGACTGGAGACAACATTTTAGGTAACACTGAGGATGACGAGCTATACTATAATAGCTATTATGACCCGGTTCTCTACCTTGCGACGGTACCGGAGCCGTCTTTGGAGGACGCCGATCCTGGGACTACTGAACCTGATGCTTAGATAGTTTCCCTTTTTCTGCATTTTTCTTTTATTTGGAGTTTGTAGTTTTATTTTCAGCATTTCCCTTCCAGTTGTATTTTTGAATATTTTATCAAATAAAGTTTCAAATTTCGAATAGAACAGTTGTGACAAATGTACTTGTGTTGTTGTGAATACCTGCAATGGAACAGCTTACTGCCGCCGTCTCACCACGGTGCAGGCTGGACATGGTCCGGTTCGACCCAATAACTTGGGATCGGGTCGTGACAGAATGATATACAATGTATGCATGAAAGTATATAATGAATGCTAGATATGAATGCAAGATATATATGTAATGATAGATATGAATACATATTGTATAAATATTGTAATACAATATATAATGATAACATGTATGGTAATGTAGAGTATATGATGCAAGCATGAATGAATGGAGGAAATACATGTATATAGGTAATATAGAATGTAATATATGAATGCAAGCATGCAAGATAATGTATTGTATCCATATATGATGTATTCGACTTAAAGATAATGTAATATATGAAAGGAATGAATGATAATATATAACATAATATGTAGGGTAATGTAAGGTATGAAATATATGATGTGTGTATGTTTGTATGTCTCTATGTTAATGTATGAAATGATATGAATATACAATATATGTATATGTATAAAATATGTAGGTAATGCATAGATGCATGAATGAAATGAATGTTTACAATATGTTAATATAAATACAAGTATCTAATATGCATGAATGTAAGTATAATATAATACAAGTATACATGTATGTATCATGTAAATATAATATACATGATATGTATACATGTATACAAGGTAAGTATGTATGTATGTATTTCTATAAACTGAGTTAACCTATAACCTTTTACACACATGCATTCATACACCCTTTGACATCATGTATCACATGTCACATACACCTACCTATCACTAAATTTTAGAACATTAACACATATCCTTTCACACACATGCCAAACACATACATACTCACTTACTCTTTTACCTCTCTTTCTCTCTCTATATATATATGTATGTGCCTATATATATAGCATTCCTATATATATTTATGTATATGAATATGTGAATGTGAATGTGAATAATATATATATATATATTATATGACTAAGTTTGTGTGCCTTGTTAGCTTATAGTTTAGTTTTGTGCTTGGTTTAGCAAGTGACTTAGGCTATGAGTTAGTAGCTATCTTGGATACTTGATTTGCATATACTTAGTTTGTTTAGACCTAGAATAACTTGTTTGACCTAATTTAGACTTGTTAGACCTAGTTTGACCATAGTTGACCTAGGTTTGACTTTCAGGGTTGACCAAGTTGACCAAGAGTTGACTTTGGTCTAGATTGACCTACAATCATGTAGAATGTATAGTAGAACTTTATATTGCCATTTTGGACTTGTTGTGACTTGTGCTGTTCTGATTAAGAGCCAGACACCTCTCTTCGGACAGTATATTTACTTTGGACATTCAGACACCAGGCGAGTACATTCTCTGATCATTTCATATCCTGTATTAGATTACTTTACATGATGCTGACACGTTGGAAACACGGATTAGTACTATATGGATCTTATTGTTCGATGTTATCCCCTTAGCGGATACATCGGGTATTCGTGTTCGTGTATTTTATCGTGAGCATCGTGTACTCCTTGTATTCGTGACATTCGTGTACAAATCGTGTGAAATCGTGTATATTCATGTATTCATATGATCTCGTGTGCGACTATACTTCGTGTGCAATAACATAACTTAGCTAGATCCTTGTGTATTTATTGGGGCGGGGGAGTAAAAGTGGTTATGTAATCAATCCAGTAGATTACTCGTGTACAACCTCTGTAGATTACTCGTATACAATATCATGCCGTTTACATAACCATCTTGTGCTCTGAATCACTAGTCACTGATAGTTCTCTATATATTGTAGCTATTTACTTACAGTCTATCTCTCTTTTACATCATATTGTTCTTCAGTTTCCTGTATCTTACTCTCTTGCATGCTTTATATTTCCTAGCCTGTTATGATTTGTTGAGATGTACTGTAATCACCCCTATCCTGACTAGACCTGTTGATAAATTTTACAGATAGTCTGGAGGTTGCCTACTAGCCTAGAGGAGACACAGTAGAGGTTGTATAGATAGCTAGGGTTTGCTTATAGCTTATTTTCAGTTGTCTTGAGTTGTATTTATTTTATGGATTACTGTATTTGAGCTTTGAGATGTATTTCTGGATTGATGTATCTTAGACACTTAGACTTCTATCTGCTGTATCTCTTTTGGATTTCATGTTTTATCTATCTTCCATTATGCTCTACCTTAGATGTGATTGAGTTTATATTCTGCTATGTCACTCCCATTCGGGGAGTATAAACTGCTTAGCCTTATACTGTTAGATGCATGAGACCTAGGACAGCGTTCTACCGCCGATACTGTGGCGTAGGCTAGACGTACCCACGTCTCGTGCCCTTACTCTAGGGTGCGGGTCGTGACAACAACTTAGAGATTGTAACTAGCATAATTAGTTTGGTAAACTCTGGAATCTGAGTCAACTTCTCGAATGTAGAATTTCGAGGACGAGTCTCAATCCCATCTCGAAGTCTTCAACCCTTCAAGTCCAGTCCAATTTGAGGCAAGTACATTTTGTGTTAGTTTACAATTATTTAATAATCGCTTTACTGCAAGTTTAAACCACGAAGCAACACGGAACTCTCTCTGAGAGCACTGACTGATTGACTGTTGGGTACTGAGGGAATAGTGTAATGTTTATGACCACATCCCACATGATAATTTAGAACTGTATTAGCTTACCCCTCATACACACGGGGATAAGCCATATCGTATCAATAGGATACAACTGTACAACCCAAGCCGGTCATATTCATTGCCTATTCAAATCACACTGTTTTAACTGCTAAAAAACTGTTTATTTTAAATGTTTAAAAATGCATGATTCTATTATTATTTTAATTGTCAAATTAGCATGAATTGTACTTTGCTCCCTCCTGACTGGAGATACATTTTTAGGAGATATTGAGGATGCTGAGCTGTTAATCAACAGCTATTACGACCCGGTTCTATACCCCGTGGTGCTGCCAGAGTCCCCTTGGGAGGACGCAGGAACTGAGGCCGATGAGCTGAATGCTTAGCTAGATTTTCTTTTCCAGTTTTGTTATTTTTGAAAAATTCTGTTATTTGAATTCAGTATTTTAATTCAGTTCATTTACTTCAAGTTGTACTTATTTCAATGTTTAAATAAAATTTTTAATTCTCGAATATTGAGTTGTGACAAATATAGATGTTGTTGTGGTTACCTGCTAATGGAATAGCTTACTGTCGCCGTCTCAACAATGGTGCAGGCTGGGCATGATCCGGTTCGACCCAAATTATTTGGGATCGGGTCGTGACATGTTTTTAACTCCATGAATCCGGTAGATGTGCCGCATGTACAGTGCTGCCAACTTCTCGGTGGATAGACCAACCCTGAAGGGGATAAAGTGGGCTGACTTCGTCAGTCGGTCCACGATAACCCAAATGGCATCCTTCCCTCATTGGGATCGAGGCAGTCCCGACACGAAATCTATTGTTATGTGCTCCCATTTCCACTCCGGGATGTCGAGCGGTTGCAATAGTCCTGCTGGTCTCTGTCTGCTAGCTTTTACTTGCTGACAAATTAAACATCTAGCCATATACCTGGATACGTCCTTCTTCATTTCGTACCACCACACTATTGTACGCATATTCCGGTACATTTTGTTGACCTGTATGGGCCACCACTAAAAATATGTCACGATCCGATCCCAAATAATTGGGTCGAACTGGATCATGCCCAGCCTGCACCATTGTTGAGACGGCGGCAGTAAGCTGTTCCCTTAGCAGATAACCACAACAACATCTATATTTGTCACAACTCAATATTCGGAAATTTAAAACTTTATTAAATATTGAAATAAATACAACTGGAAGTAAATGAACTGAATTAAATACTAAATTCAAATAACAGAATTTTTCAAAAATAACAACCAAACTGAAAACATGAAAGTCTAGCTAAGCATTCGGCTCGTCGGCCTCAGTTCCTGCGTCCTCCAAAGGGGACTCTGGCAGCACCACGGGGTACAGAACCGGGTCATAATAGCTGTTGATTAACAGCTCAGCATCCTCAATATCCCCTAAAAATGTTATCTCCAGTCAGGAGGGAGCAAAGTACAATTCATGCTAATTTGACAATTAAGATAATAATAGAATCATGCACTTTTAAACAATTTGAAGTAAACAGTTTTCTAGCAGTTGAACAGTGTGATTTGAATAGGCAATGAATATGACCGGCTTGGGTTGTACAGTTGTATCCTATTGATACGATATGGCTTATCCCCGTGTGTAAGAGGGGTAAGCTAATACAGTTCTAAGTTATCATTTGGATGTGGTCATAATTATTACACTATTCCTCCAGTACCCAACAGTCAATCAGTCAGTGCTCTCAGAGAGAGTTCCGTGTTGCATCGTGGTTTAAATTTGCAGTAAAGCGATTATTAAATAATTGTAAACTAACAAAAAATATACTTGCCTCAAATTGGACTGGACTTGAAGGGTTGAAGACTTCGAGATGGGATTTAGACTCGTCCTCGAAATCCTACATTCGAGAAGTTTGACTCAGATTCCAGAGTTACCAAGCTAACTATGCTAGTTGCAATCTCTAATTGTGTCCTAATCAATTTTAACCTTTATTTATGCAATCACGAACAAAAATGCGATTATCGGTGCGTTGTAATTAATAACGAAGGAAAGATCAATTTGACTTGTATTTTGGAAAAACTCGCAGTTACCAATTTATTGGATTAAAAGTTAGTATTTGTCACGACCCAATCCTAAATAATTTGGGTCGAACCGGATCATGTCCAGCCTGCACCGTTGTTGAGACGGCGGCAGTAAGCTGTTCCATTAGCAGGTAACCACAACAACATCTATATTTGTCACAACTCAATATTCAGGAATTGAAAATTTTATTTAAACATTGAAATAAGTACAATTGGAAGTAAATGAACTGAATTAAAATACTGAATTCAAATAACAGAATTTTTTAAAAACAACAAAACTGGAAAAGAAAATCTAGCTAAGCATTTGGCTTATCGGCCTCAGTTCCTGCGTCCTCCAAAGGGGACTCTGGCAGCACTACGGGGTACAGAACCGGGTCGTAATAGCTGTTGATTAACAGCTCAGCATCCTCAATATCCCTTAAAAATGTATCTCCAGTCAGGGGGAGCAAAGTACAATTTATGCTAATTTGACAATTAAAATAATAATAGAATCATGCACTTTTAAACAAGTTGAAGTAAACAGTTTTCTAGCAGTTAAACAGTGTGATTTGAATAGGCAATGAATATGACCGGCTTGGGTTGTACAGTTGTATCATATTGATACGATATGGCTTATCCCCATGTGTGTGAGGGGTAAGCTAATACAGTTCTAAATTATCATTTGGGATGATGTCACGATCCGATCCCAAATAATTGGGTCGAACCGGATCATGCCCAGCCTGCACCGTTGTTGAGACGGCGGCAGTAAGCTGTTCCATTAGCAGGTATTCACAACAACATCTATATATATTTGTCACAACTCAATATTCGGAAATTTAAAACTTTATTAAACATTAGAAAAGTACACTAGAATTAGACAGACTGAAATAAAATGC
Source organism: Iris pallida (assembly GCA_029216955.1). Lineage (NCBI taxonomy): Eukaryota > Viridiplantae > Streptophyta > Magnoliopsida > Asparagales > Iridaceae > Iris > Iris pallida. The sequence goes on from JANAVB010021600.1 coordinate 46,147,809, forward strand.
TGAAATTCAAATAACAAAATTTCAAAAACAAAAAAACTGGAAACAGGAAAATCTAGCTAAGCGTTCGGCTCATCGGCCTCAGGTCCTGCGTCCTCCAAAGGGGACTCTGGCAAAACCACAGGGTACAGAACTGGGTCATAATAACTGTTGTATAACAGCTCAGCATCCTCAAAATCCCCTAAAAATGTTATCTCCAGTCAGGAGGGAGCAAAGTATAATTCATGATAATCTAACAATTTAAATAATAATAGAATCATGCACTTTTAAATAATTTGAAAATAAACAGTTCTTCAGCAGTTAAAATATTGTGATGTGAATAGGCAATGAATATAGCTTATTCTCGTGTGTATGAGGGGTAAGTTAATACAGTTCTAAATTATTACTTTGGATGTGGTCATACTCATTACACTACTCCCCCAGTCCCCAAACAGTTACAGTAGTTACAGTAGTTACAGTCAGTGCTCTCAGAGAGAGTTTCGTATTGCATCGTGGTTTAAACGTGCAATAAAACGATTATTAAATAATTGTAAACTAACGCAAAATGTACTTGCCTTTGTTTACGACTGGAAACGGTGTTGGTTCCGGGAAGATGCTAGGTTCGTCTCCGAGATCCTACAGTTGGAGAACTTGACTTAGAACCATTATGAGACCAATCTAGGTGTGCTAGTTACAATATCTAGTAGCAGGTCCTAGTCAGATTTTAAGTTTGTTTATTCTACTGCTAACGGTTTACGACGCGTGCTACGTTGGTTCTCATTTAGTTGGATAGCCAGTTTCTGGTTGACTTGGAAAAATTGTCGTTACCGGTTAATTCGCAAAACTTTGTATTTTTAATATTATACGTATAAAACTACATTTTCTTTCAATGATAAAACGTGGGTTTTGTTAACTATCAATATTTTATTCAAGTTATTTTATCGTGAAAAATCCTTATTAATTTATACAAAATATTTATTAGTCATTTAGTAACTAAGCGCCTAATAATATAAATGATAAAACCACCAGAAAATTAAGAAAAATAAACCCAGAAAATAAATGAAAAACTTAGACTACGCAATACAGGGGCACAGCTGACAGAATAGGAATCTGGGCTTATGCCCTTACAAACTTTACATATATTAAAATAAGAGAAAATTAGTTAGCTCTGACTAATATCCTGTATTTTAAATATCGAAAACAAAATTAAAAATAAAATAAATAAATTAAATTAAATTAAAACTTAGGAGTCTCAGACTTGGTCCAATCGTCACCGTTTGCTAATGCCTCAACGTCCGGGTAAAATCGGTTTCGTTTGCATTTCGCTAGGGCCCACGGACTGGTATGGTCGTCGCCCAGAAATCCAATTAAATAAATAATTTTCGAAAACCGATTTGAAATTCATTTCTAAAATTTTATAAAAATTTGGGCAGCATTTCCTCTATTTTCGGGACAATCCAAAACTGGAAAAATGTGCCCAAAACACCCATAATAGAAATCTCAAACCAGGGAACACCCAGAAAATAACTACCAAACCATTTTACACAAAAATTAGATCCACAGAATAATTCCCGAAGCTTAACCGGAAACCCAAAATATAGTTCGGGAATTCCCGAAATGAATTCGGAAACCACAGCGCCAAAAATCCAGAGAACATATTTCGAAAAAGTCCGAAATAAACACAAAACATCACAGAACATCTCCGAAAAATCCGAAGTTACTACGTCGCTCTAAAACCGAATTCCCGGGAGGGAATCGGGGACCAATCTCATCATTGACTACCGAAATGGGATGGGACAGAGGAGTTATACCTTGGGTTGCTCGGCTAGAGCTCTAAGATGAAAAATATAGAAAATAATTGCGGACAGCAGGTCGGAAAAGCCCGGGACAGCGCTGGACAACGCTGTTCAGAACGGCGAGGGCACGGGAGGCTCGTGATAACCACGCCGGAGTGGTACGAGGCCGGCAGAAGGGTATCGGAGGAGCGCTGGTCCAGAAGAGGGGGCCGGGCTCGGGGAGGTCCGCGCGGGCGGAGGTGTGCAGTGCCAGGGAACGGCGCCGGAGCTCAGGGTCCGGCGGGAGACGCGCGCAGGAGCTAGGGCAGTGCAGGGGCCGACAGGGGAGGCGCCGGGTCGGGTGCTAGAGTTTGGGGCGGCCCGGAGATCTTCGGAGCAGGCGCTCGGGTGCCGGGCTGGCGTCGCCGAAGTTGGGTCGCAGGGAGGAGATCGAGAGCTAGGGCACGGTTGGGGAAAGAGTTGATAAAGAGGGGTTCTGGAGAAAAATATGAGTGACGGAATTTGAGAGAGAGTTGTGTGGGAGAAGTGGTGGTGTTGGTGTTTGGTTATAATAGAGGAGGAGTGGAGTTAAGTATGTGGAAAAGAGGAATATTATGCTGGAGAATAGGGGAGAAGGAGAGGGTCGTGGGGGCTTGGGTCCAGCGGCTGAATAGGTGTATGAATTTGGTTTTAAGTTTTTTTTCTACCTATTAATCCAACTACCATATATGTACAATTATATATAATAAATTCTGTATTGAGGATTTTAAAAGGAATGTCCAGGTTTGTACTTTGCTTACCCCTCATACATTTAAATTTTGGAGATTGTACTGCCTGAAGAAAAAATGAGGAAACTGGAAAGAGAAGCCATCGTACCAGGAGCCGAATCATCAATGATGCAGTTGCAAGTGCGTTCAAGTTTGATGGACAGAGTCAAGGAGGCACAATTCTAAGACGAGACGCTTTGCAAACTCAGAGACCAAGTGCTGGCAGGAACACTTGAAGGATTCTCAATCGCCAGCGACGGAGCATTTTAAATATGTCATGTGTGTAAAGCGATTACCTGCATGTGCCACCACTAAAAACTCAAAAATACAGAATGACCTGCATGGGCCACCACTAAAAATATGTTACGACCCGGTCCCAATTACTTGGGTCGAATCGGATCATGCCCGGCCTGCACCGTTATTGAGACGGCGGCAGTAAGCTGTATCCATTTGCAAGTAATATAAATAACACAATAATTGCCACAATTTATTATTCCGAATTTAAAAACTTTTACAATGAAATGAAAGATACAACTTAAATCCATTTTCTGCATACATCATGAAGAAAAAAACTCTAGGCAAACAGCTCATCAGTCTCGAAATCATCGTCCTCTAGTTGGGACCTCGGGAAATATCGTGGAACAAAGCCTCATCAGTGTTACCTAGAAATGTTGGGTCTCCAGTCAGGAGTGAGCAAAATACAATTCATGCTAATTTGACAATTGAAATAATAATAGAACCATGCACTTTTAAACAATTTGAAATAAACATTTTCCAGCAGTTAAAACATTGTGATGTGAATAGGCAATAAATATGACCGGCTTGGGTTGTACAGTAAATGATATGGCTTATCCCCGTGTGTATGAGGGGTAAGCTAATACAGTTCTAAATTATTACTTTGGATGTGGTCATACTCATTACACTATATTTGCCATTAAAATTCTTTGATTACAAATTTTAATACAAACAGAACAGTGTTACAATATAGGACTTAGACGTAGTCCTAGGAGTACACTTTTGTTTATCTGGGTCCCTTGTGCTGATGGAGTGAGTGGTAATACGTTAACTCCGTTGACGATCTGACGACGGTTATCGGTTCTCTGAAGGTCTGGATTGCTCTGGGTGCTGGAGCTTGCTGAGAGGAGGAAGACGTTGAGTGTCTGTATCTGCCTCTCTGGTGGTGTAAAGTCTCTGTGTGTTCGTTGTGTAGGTAGGTATCTGTGTGTGTGGAAGAAGGGAATAATCCCTCTATTTATAGCTTTGCAGGCTTACTGCTCATACGCGCATGTAGGATGCGCCTGTACGCGGGGACGCCACGTATTGATTGTTGATAGAGGCGCATGAACGATGCACCCTGATCGAGGGGTTGAATTCTTCATAATGTTGTTGTGGACCGGCACATAGCAGAGAAGAAGATCTTTCTGTTGCTGAGATCTTGGGTGAGTCGGGTCAAAGGACACGTGTCATCGACCCATGGCTCGGAGATCTCTGATTTGGTGGGGGAATGATCTGGTAGGATACGACTAGGATTTGGCGCATGAGGAGGCTTTGGCTCGTACCTTTAGGAGTCACGAACCATTCGGGGCACATGGCTTTTAAGGCGCATGTGAGGCTTCAGTAATGACTTAACTCCTGTCTTTCGGGATCAGAGAGCAGTCTGAGGCGCATTGCTTTTGAGGTGCGTGCAGATTTGGGCGCACGGCTGCAGAGGCACATACGAGTGGTTGAGTGGCCACGTGGCAGTAGCCGTCGGAGGAAAGTAATGATGATGCTGATGTTGGCGATGCTTCGTCTTCTGAACGGTTCAGACTTCGGGAGGCGTGCTGCCAACTCTGTCAGTTCAGCATTTAATGTTTGTGACATTTGATGGACAGCTGAGTGGGCGCGTCGGTTGGCGTTCCACTAGGCGTATGGGGACGCATGGGGGGCGCATCCCTGTGATGTGCTTGGTACGGAAGGGCGCGTCTGTGTGATGCACTTGTTGTTTAAGGGCGCGTCTGTGTGATGCGCGGTCTGGCCGGCGCATCTGCTTCGTGACACGTCTTTAATTGTGCGACTGTTACGATCTTCGAGTGCTTTAAATAGCTGTTTTGACTTAGCTGAATTCGAAGCGTCCGGTTCATCCATTTAATGTAAATTCATTGCACGGAATTCGGAGAGCCATCCACTTGGTGCATGGGTTGATTTGCCCGGCCTATAAATAGTGGCATGGAGAGAGTTTGCTTCTCGTTCTCTCACGTTCTTCCAACATGAACTTGTTTACTCGGATGCATTCTGTTGATGAGATGCTCCCGAGGGTGAAGATGTGACGCAATGTCTTCATTAATGTACTTGAAGGTGACTGTTACATCCAAAAGTCAGAGTCGAGGGCTTCTGAGGCAGACGGAAGGTGCCTGTTGCATCCAAAGATAGGGATGCTCGAGCCTCGTCTTCGTTGTGCAGGAAGAGCCGTAGATCGGAATTACGGTGCTGCGGCTTTGGTCGCTCTTTCTTCCTTTAAAATGGGTGTAGCCCATTCTGGTTGTGTTGAAAGCTGCTCCTTTAGTCGCGGTTTCGATCACGATCTTCCTTGGTGTTTGGAGGCTCTTTCGAAGCCTCCCCTGGCCACAGGTTGGCTTATGGTTCTTTTCCTTTCCTCGGCTAGAGGCTTGATTGCTACCCTCGTTCTGCTCAATAAATACTTCATTAGTCGAAGCATTTAGACGGCGGTGAGCCTGGCTAGAAGAGCGGCACATAACTGGGCTGCTGAAGGGATGTACATAACTGGGATGCACATAACTGAGCTGCTGAAAAGGATGCGCCTTGCTGAGGGCGCATGGTGGGATGCGCCTGACTGGGGGCGCATGGTGATCGCTGCGCCTATTTGAGGGTGCATGATGGCTGCTGGCTGTAGACTTAGGATCTTTTCTTTGTAGAAATTTTCCTTTGTACAATCTTTTCTTAGACATGTAATAGACTTTTATGTGTAATAAAAAGTCCATTTTCAATGTCTATATTCGATGTTTTTGCTGTGAAGTACTCTGTCCGAGCTATGGCGCATGTAGTGTCTGGCGCATAGGATTTCTGGTCCTGAAATTCTATGCTTCTACACACTACTCCCCCAGTCCCCAAACAGTTACACTACTCCCCCAGTCCTGAAATTCTATCCTGAAATTTGTGTTGCATCGTGTTTTAAACTTGCATTAAAATGATTACTAAATGATTATAAACTAACACAAAATGTACTTGCCTTTGATTTATGACTGGATTGGAATGTCTTCGGGATGGAATTCAGACTTGTCCTCTAAATCCTACAATCGAGAAGTATGCCTTAGATTTCCAAAATTGCCACGCTAGATGTGCTAGTTACAATCTCTAAAATTGATCCTAGTCCAGTTTTATGTTATTTACAATTATACTACTGAAACACGCTTATCGATGCAATTTACTATTAATTAATTTACGAATGAAAAGTCAATTTAATATTTTATTGCAAAACATGGTATTTTTATATATATGAAACTAGATTTTTTTTAAATGAGAAAAATGTGAGTTTGTTTAAACAATACAAACTTATATTTTATTGTTAACTTAATGTGAGAAAACTAAAAATATTCAATTTATTATTCTACACGTTTATCGATAACTAACGAAACCAGAAAACCAAAAGAACCTAAACTACACTACACAATTACAAAACCACAGAGAAAGAAAAGAAAACTGGGCTTATGCCCTTTACAGACCATTTTTCATGAATTTAAATAAGACGAAAACTTTGGTTAGTGTCTAAAAATTTTCCTATAATTTAATTACAAAAATGAAATTAGTAATTAATTTAAATTAAATAAATTTCGAGTCTCAGACCTTGGTCCAAAAATCAAAAATAGCTAATGCCTCAACGTCCGGGCGAAACCGGTTTTGTTTGCATTTAGCCAGGGCCCATTGACCAATACGGTCGTCGCCCAAACAAATCCAAAATAATATTTTATTTCGAAAATCATTTTTTTAAAAATCATATTTAGATATTATAGAAAAATCCGGCAGCACTTCCTCTATTTTCGGTCAACCCAAAAACTGGGAAATTTGCTAACAAACTCCAATATAAGTCCCGAATCAAGAGAACCAAATATATATGAATTTATATACAGAAAAAAATTACGTTCCCGAGACGTATTCGGAAAACCCGAAACTATTTGGAAATTCCGAAACCATCTTGGAAACATCACAGCAACCAACAGAACTTTTCCGAAAGTACCTCGGAAAAATTCCAAACCATCAGAACTAACCCGAAAATTCCAGAAATCATTTCCAACTCCCTCGGAATTTCTGAAATATCTCAAAGAAACCACAGAACACACAGAAATCCAGAAAACCACAGAAATAAAATATAACAGTGGTTCCGAAAATTTTTGAAACCAAGCACGCAACCGAAAACCAAATTTCCGAAGAAATTTGTGGACCAAAATTATCATCACAGACACCAGGGAGGGATGACCTACTGTGATTATACAGAAATTACCCAATATCCGTTGGTAGGGGAGCCGCGGGATAATTCTCGGGAATGGATCGGACAGCGGGTCATGTTCGGAAGCTCGCCGGAGACAGAGAAACACCGGTCAGCAGCGTAACGGGGTCGGACACTCGCACAGGAGGGGGTCGGACGGCCCGGGAACGACGAGCGACGGGGCGCCGGCTACGGAAGGGTGCGCCGGCCAGAGGGGGTCGGCCAGGGGTCGGGTTCGCCGGGATCGGATGAAGGAAGGCTAGGGCTTGGAGAATTTGGGAGAAAAAGAGATGGTGGTGAAGATGGTGGTGGGAAATGGTGGTTTATATAGGAAGAAAGGGGAAGGAGTTACCGAAGTTGGAGAGCCACGGCCGTTCGGAAAGGAAAGGAGGAGTTGCCGGAGGTTACGGGGAGGCGATCGGCCTAGGGTCGGCCAAGCTCCCGAAGAGTCTTTGGTAACTCTCGAAGAACCAACAGTAAGGAGAATGAAGAGAATGGAAAGTTTCCTTCTCTCTCAAAACTAATGAATTAAAATATAGCCTTAATGGGTATATATGCTAAATGGGTATGGATATAAGCAAACTTATTGGGTTTGGGCTTCTAATATAAAGGCTTTTCTAAAAAATGATTTAATAGTTTTAAGTAATAATAAGTTGTGGGCCAAAGGCTTAAATAAAACTCAATTAATTACGGGCTTCTAACATGTGGCTAAAATAATGATATGAATGACAACTAATTTTTTTTTAATGCTTTATGTTTCAAATCGGGTTCAGGTCTGGGCTGACAATCAAAAATTCGTGTTTAAATATTAATAATTTAATAATACTAATATTAACTGCACAAACACACAACTAAATGATTTAAAATAATTTAAAAAATTGCGGGTTTCACAACCTTCCCTCCTTAGAAAATTTTGTCCTCGAAATTTAAAGATAGGGTAGGAATTATCTCAGGTCAAGTTGGTACGAGTACTGCACCCATAACTCAGATCCAACAATAAAAATTTCCAAGGCAGTCGTGGATGAGACGGTTTAGGGACAAGTTTCATTTATGATATCATCCATGCAGAAAAATACAAAAGTGAACCAAAATACACGAGGTTGATCAGACCATCATGCACCGGTCCTGATTAGACAATTTATTAGTGGGTGCACCCAATAAAATACTGTCATGATCAAGCTTGATAAAGAAATAGCTTGCAAAACTAGGCTAACTTAGCAGCATCAGTCAAGTTTAGAACGAAAAAATAAGAAATAGGAGTTATGTGATGGCTCAAATTTTCTGATCTTCTTCTCACTTCTGACTACGCTTGCTACTGGTTTCTCTGGCACTGAAAGGTTGAGTCCAATCTTCAGCTCTGAATTATCCAAAATGTGACTCGGATCCGGAATGTAGCGTCTGAGCTGTGATACGTAGAAGACGTTGTGCACACTCTCAAGATTAGCTGGTAGAGCTAACCGGTACGCTACTTTTCCAACTCGTCTTAAAACTTCAAATGGCCTGATGTTCCTGGCCTCAATTTTCCAGCTCCATCAAAACTGATCGTTCCTCTGGTAGGAGAAAACTTCACAAAAATGCTATCTCCTCCTTCAAACTCCACTGGTCGACGACTACTATCAACCCAATGCTTCTGCCTGTCTTGGTCGATCCTGAGTTTGTCTCTAATTACCTTCACATCCTCTGCTGTATCAGTCACCATCTTTGGTCCCAGCAGTATTCTTTCTCCTACGTCGTCCCATACAAGTGGAGTGCGACAACGACATCCATAAAGAGCTTCAAATAGTGTCATACCGATGCTAGCTTGGTAAGTGTTGTTGTAAGAGAACTCTACCAAATGCAAGTGGTCCTCCCAAGAACCTCCAAATTCTAAGATGCAAGATCTCAGCATATCTTCTAGCGTCTGGATGGTCCTCTCCGATTGTCCGTCAGTTTGGGGATGGTAGGCTGTGCTGAGCTTCAGTTTTGTTCCCAAGCTGTCATGCAAACTCTTCCAAAAGTGAGAGGTAAATCTAGTATCTCGGTCAGATACAATACTTACCGGTAGTCCATGAATCCAGTAGATATGTCGCATGTATAGTGCCGCCAACTTCTCGGTGGATAAACCAACTTTGAAGGGGATAAAGTGAGCTGACTTGGTCAGTCGGTCCACTATAACCCAAATGGCGTCTTTCCCTCCTTAGGAACGAGACAGTCCTGACACGAAGTCTATTGTGATGTGCTTCCACTTCCACTCCAGAATGTTCAGTGGCTGTAGAAGTCCTGCGGGTCTCTATCTGCTAGCCTTCACTTGTTGACAAATTAAACATCTAGCAACATACCTGGCCACGTCTTTCTTCATTCCAAACCACCAAACAATAGTACGCATATCCTGATACATCTTGTTAGCTCCAGGATGTATGGAATATTGCGACTGGTGTGCTTCCTTCATCAGCTCGTTCCTCAGTTCGCCAGATGCTACGCAGAGCCTCATACCATTCTTCATTGCTCCATCGCTGGCGATTGAGAAACCCTCAAGTATTCCTGCCAATACTTGATCTCTAAGTTTGCAAAGTGTCTCGTCTTGAAACTGTGTCTCCTTGATTTTGTCCATCAGACTCGAGCTCACTTGCAACTTTATCAATAATGAATCAGCATCCAGCTCCTTCCTTCCAAGCAGTATAATCTCCAGTCCAAGCTTCTCGATGACCTCTAGCAGGTGCCGTTCCTTGGTCAAAAATATCGCCATAGGGTATCGACTAAGTGCATCTGCGACCACATTACCCTTACCCGGATGGCACTGCAAGTCGATGTCAAAATCCTTCATCAGTTACAACCATCTACTTTGTCTCATATTCAGCTCCTTCTGAGTGAAAACATATTTTAGACTTTTGTGGTCTGTATATATTTCCACTCTCTCTCCATATAGATAATGCTTCCACAGCTTCAAAGCAAAGATGACTGCCGCAAGCTCCAGATCATGTGTGGGATAGTTCTTCTCATGAGTCTGTAATTGCCTAGATGCATAAGCAATCACTTTTCCTTGTTGTTGAAGAACGCAACCCAGTCCTTTACCTGAGGCATCACTGTAGATTGAGAAACCACCAGTTCCTGCGGGTAGCGCAAGGATTGGTGCAGTGGTTAGTCTCTTCTTTAGCTCCTCAAATGATGCTTGGCAATCTTCTGTCCAGATGAACTCTTCATTCTTCCGAGTGAGCTTCGTCATCGGCTCAGCAATTCTGGCAAAATCCTTCACGAACTTCCGGTAGTAGCCAGCCAAGCCCAAGAAACTCCTGATTTCAGCAACTAAGCTTGGGGTAGACCACTTCTTAACAGCGGCTATCTTCTTCGGATCCACCGAAATTCCTTCTCCTGTGACAACATGGCTAAGAAAATTTACCTTGTCTAGAAAGAATTCACATTTGGAAAGCTTACCATACAGCTTCTCCTTCCTCAAAGTTTCCAAAACTTTTCTGAGGTGCTCTTCGTACTCCTCTTCCGTCTTTGAATAGATCAGAATGTCATCGATGAAGACAACGACAATTTGATCTAGGTATTCATGGATTTTAAAACTTTTTGAATTCTGGGTGTTCCCTGGTTTGGGACTTTTTTTATAAATAGTGTTTATGGCATATTTTCCAGTTTTTGGGTTAACCGAAAATAGAGAAAGTGCTGCCGAATTTTTCTATAAAATTTAATTATATTTTAAAATGATTTTAAAATGGTTCTTTTGAAAAAGATTATTATTTTAGATTTTGGGTGACGACCTTATTGGTCAATGGGCCCTGGCTAAGTACAAACGAAACCGGTTTAGCCCGGACGTTGAGGCATTAGCCTATATGACGATTGGACCAATATCTGAGACTCACTATTAATTTAATTTAATTAATTATTAGTTTATTCATAATTAAATTGTAGGATAATTTTAGAACTAATAAATGTTTTTTCTTATTTCAATTTATGTAAAATAAATTGTAAGGGCATAAGCCCAGCTTTTCCATTTTTTTTTCTCTGTGGCCTGTAAATATTGTAGCGTAGGTTTTTCTGTCATTTTATGGTTTTGCTGATTTTTAGCGTATACACGTAAATCTAAAATAAATATTATTTTGGTAGAAAAACTAAATGAGGTTTTCTCACATTAAATTTACAAGTTTGTAATATTTAAAAACAACGATCATGTTTTCTCATTAAAACAAGAAATTTAGTTTTATATGTATAATTACGAAAATACAAAGTTTTAACCCAATAAATTGGTAACTACGAGTTTTTCCAAAATACAAGTTAAATTGATCTTTCCCTCGTTATTAATTACAACGTACCAATAATCGAGATTTGTTTGTGATTGTGTAATCAAGATTAAAATTGATTAGGACACAACTTAGAGATTGCAACTAGCATAGTTAGTTTGGTAAACTCTGGAATCTGAGTCAACTTCTCGAATGTAGGATTTCGAGGACGAGTCTCAATCCCATATCGAAGTCTTCAACCCTTCAAGTCCAGTCCAATTTGAGGCAAGTATATTTTGTGTTAGTTTACAATTATTTAATAATCGCTTTACTGCAAGTTTAAACCACGATGCAACACGGAACTCTCTCTGAGAGCACTGACTGATTGACTGTTAGGTACTGGGGGAATAGTTTAATGTTTATGACCACATCCCAAATGATAACTTAGAACTGTATTAGATTACCCCTCATACACACGGGGATAAGCCATATCATATCAATAGGATATAATTGTACAACCCAAGCCGGTCATATTTATTGCATATTCAAATCACACTATTTTAACTGCTAGAAAACTGTTTATTTTAAATGTTTAAAAATTCATGATTCTATTATTATTTTAATTGTCAAATTAGCATGAATTGTACTTTGCTCCCTCCTGACTGGAGATAACATTTTTAGGGGATATTGAGGATGCTGAGCTGTTAATCAACAGCTATTATGACCCGAATCTGTACCTCGTGGTGCTGACAGAGTCCCCTTTGGAGGACGCAGGACCTGAGGCCGATGAGCCGAATGCTTAGCTAGACTTTTCTGTTTTTAGTTTTGTTGTTTCTTTGAAAAAATCTGTTATTTGAATTCAGTTCTTTTAATTCCAGTTGTATTTATTTCAATGTTTAAATAAAGTTTTCAATTTCCGAATATTGAGTTGTGACAAATATAGATGTTGATGTGGTTACATGCTAATGTAACAGCTTACTGCCGCCGTCTCAACAACGGTGCAGGCTGGGCATGATCCGGTTCAAGCCAATTATTTGGGATCGGGTCGTGACATATTTTTTTAAAAATCCGAGTTTTAAAATTTGTATGCGCCACCACTAAAAACTTGTATGGGATTTTTGTCTGTGATGAGATTGGTCCTGCATATGAATAGTGTAATGATTATGACCACATCCAAATGATTGTTACACACATGACATATTTAAAATGGTCTTCCCAATTATAAATCCAATGAATGGGCTATTGAGAATCATCAAACTTATATGGACCTGCATGGGCCACTACTAAAAATATGTCACCTTCTTCAAACTCCAAAGGCCGTCGGCTGCAATCGGCCCAATGCTTCTGTCTGTCCTGGGCAATCCTGAGCTTGTCTCTGATCATTCTTACCTTCTCTGCTGCATCGGTCACCATCTCAGGTCCAAGCAACACTCGTTCTCCAACGTCATCCCAAGCAAGTGGAGTGCGGCAATGACGTCCATAGAGTGCCTCGAACGGTGTCATACCGATGCTAGCTTGGTAGCTGTTGTTGTAAGAGAACTCTACCAAGTGCAAATGGTCTTTCCAAGACCCTCCAAATTCCAAGACGCAGGATCGCAGCATATCTTCTAGCGTCTGGATTGTTCTCTCCGATTGTCTGTCAGTCTGGGGATGGTAGGCGGTGCTGAACTTCAGTTGTGTTTCCAAACTGTCATGCAAACTCTTCCAAAAGTGAGAGGTAAATCTAGTATCTCTGTCAGACACAATACTTACCGGTACTCCATGAATCCGTTAGATATGCCGCATGTACAGTACTGCCAACTTTTCGGTGGATAAACCAACCTTGAAGGGGATAAAGTGAGCTGACTTCGTCAGTCGGTCCATGATTACCCAAATGGCATCCTTTTCTCCTTGGGATCGAGGCAGTCCTGACACGAAATCCATTGTTATGTGCTCCTATTTCCACTCCGAGATGTCAAGCGGCTGCAATAGTCCTGCTGGTCTCTGTCTGCTAGCCTTCACTTGTTGACAAATTAAATATCTAGCCACATACCTGGATACATCCTTCTTCATTCCGTACCACCACACTATAGTTCGTATATCCCGATACATTTTATTGACTCCAGGATGTATGGAATACTGCGATTGGTGTGCTTCTTGCATCAGCTCGTTCCTCAGTTCGCCAGTTGGTATGCAAAGCCTCGTACCATTCTTCAGTGCTCCGTCGCTGGCGATTGAGAATCCTTTAAGTATTCCTGCCAGCACTTGATCTCTGAGTTTGCAAAGCATCTCGTCTTGGAATTGTGCCTCCTTGACTCTGTCCATCAAACTTGAACGCACTTGCAACTGCATCATTGATGATTCGGCTCCTGGTACGATGGCTTCTCTTCCCAGTTTCCTCATTTCTTCTTCAGGCAGTACAATCTCCAAACCAAGCTTCTCCATGTCCTCCAGCAAATGACGCTCCTTGGTCAAGAATATTGCCATCGGGTATCGACTAAGTGCATCTGCAACAACATTAACCTTACCCGGATGATACTGCAGGTTGATGTCGAAATCCTTCATCAGCTCCAGCCATCGCCTCTGTCTCATGTTCAGCTCCTTCTGAGTGAAAACATATTTTAGACTTTTATGGTCTGTAAATATTTTCACTCTCTCTCCATAAAGATAGTGCTTCCATAGCTTTAATGCAAATATCATTGCTGCAAGCTCCACATCATGTGTGGGATAGTTCTTCTCATGAGTCCGTAATTGCCTAGATGCGTAAGCAATTACTTTCTCGTGTTGTTGAAGAATGCAGCCCAATCCCTTACCGAAAGCATCACTATAAATTGAGAAACCGCCGGTACCTGCGGGTAGCACAAGTATCGGCGCAGTTGTAAGCCTCTTCTTCAGTTTCTCAAAAGCTGACTGGCAAGCTTCAGACCAAATGAATTCTTCGTTCTTCCTGGTATGCTTCGTCATTGGTTCAGCAACCTTGGAGAAATCCTTCACGAACTTCCGGTAGTAGCCAGCTAAACCCAAAAAGCTTCTAATTTCTGCAACCGAGCTTGGTGCAGTCCACTTCTGAATAGCAGCTATCTTCTTTGAATCCACCGAAATTCCTTTTCCTGTGACAACATGGCCCATAAATTCCACTTTGTCTAAAAAGAATTCGTATTTAGATAGCTTATCATAGAGCGTCTCCTTCCTCAAGGTGCTCAGAACTTTCCTCAGGTGCTCTTCATGTTCTTCTTCAGTCTTTGAGTAGATCAGTATGACATCGATGAAGACAACAACAAACTGATCCAGGTATTCATGGAAAACCTTGTTCATGAGGTTCATGAATACCACAGGAGCATTCTGTAGAAGCATGGAATTTCAGAACCAGAAAGTCTATGCGCCAGACTACATGCGCCATAGCTTGGACAAAGTACTTCACAGCAAAAAGCAACAAATATAGACATTGAAAGAGGACTTTTTTATTCAACATATAAAAGTCTATTACATGTCTAAGAAAGACTGTACAAAGAAAAATTTCTACAAAGAAAAGATCCTAAGTCTACAGCCAGCAGCCAACTTGCGCCCTCAAGTAGGCGCAGCAATCAACATGCACCCTCAGCCAGGCGCATCCCACCATGCGCCCTCAGCAAGGCACATCCTTTCAGCGGCTCAGTTATGTGCATCCTCAGTCATGTGCATCCCTTCGGCAGCTCAGTTATGTGCATCGCTTCAGCAGCCCAGTTATGTGTCGCTCTTCCAGCCAGGCTCACCGCCGTCTAAATGCTTCGGCTAATGAAGCATTTATTGAGCAGAACGAGGGTGGCAATCAACCCTCTAGCCAAGGAAGGAAAAAGAACCACAAGCCAACCTGTGGCCAGGAGAGGCTTCGAAAGAGCCTCCAAACACCAAGGAAGACCCTGATCGAAACCGCGGCCAAAGGAACAGCTTTCACCACAACCAGAATGGGCTACACCCATTTTGAAGGAAGAAAGAGCCACCAAAGCCGCAGCACCGTAATTCCGATCTACGGTTCTTTCTGCACAAACGAAGACGAGGCTCGACCATCCCTATCTTTGGATGCAACAGGCACCTTCCGCCTGCCTCGGAAGCCCTCGACTCCGACTTTTGGATGTAACAGTCACCTTTAAGTGCATCAACGAAGACATTGCGTCGCATCTTCACTCTCGGGAGCATCTCGTCAACAGAATGCATCCGAGTAAACGAATTCATGTTAGAAGAACGTGAGAGAACGAGAAGCAAACTCTCTCCATACCACTATTTATAGGCCGGACAAATCAAACCAATACGCCAAGTGGATGGCTCTCCGAATTCTGTACAATAAATTTGCATTAAATGGATGAACCGGACGCTTCAAATTCAGCCAAGTCAAAACGACTATTTAAAGCACTCGAAGAACGTAACAGTCGTACCATCAAAGACGTCTCACGAAGCGGATGCGCCGGCCAGACCGCACATCAAACAGATGCGTCCTTCAGCATCAAGACGCGCCTTTCAGTACCAAGTGCATCACAGAGGATGCACCCCCATGCGTCTCCATACACCTAGTGGAACGCCAATCGACGTGCCCACTCAGCTGTCCATCGAATGTCAGAAACATTAAATGCTGAACTGACAGAGTTGGCAGCACACCTCCCAAAGTCTGAACAGTTTACAGCTTTTTCAGAAGACGAAGCGTCGGCAACGTCAGCATCATCATTACCTTTACTCCGACGACTACTGTCACGTGGCCACCCAACCATTCGTATGTGCCTCTGCAGCCATGCGTCCAAATCTGCATGTGCCTTAAAAGCCATACGCTTTAGACTGCTCTCTGATCCCAAAAGACAGAAGGAAAGTCGCCATTAAAACTCTGCATGTGCCTCAAAAGCCATGCGCCCAGAATAGTTCGTGACTCCTAAAGGTTACGAGCCAAAGTCTTCTCATGTGCCCAGTCCTAGGCACATCTTGCCAGATTATTCCCCCATCAAATCCGAGATCTCTGAGCCATGAGTCGACGACACGTGTCCTTTGACTCAACTCACCCAAGATTTCAGTAATAGAAAGATCCTCTTCTCTGCTACGTGTCGGTCCACAACAGCAGTATGAAGAAGTCAACCCCTCGATCAGGGCATATCGTCCATGCGCCTCTATCAGCAATCAACACGTGGCGTCCCCGCATACAGGCGCATCCTACATGCGTGCATGAGCAGCCAGCCTGCAGACTATATAAAGAGAGGGACCATTTTCTTCTTCCAGACCTACGTACACACACGTACCTACCTACAACGAACACACAGAGACTTCGCACCACCAGAGAGGCAGATACAGACACTCAACGTCTTCCTCCTTTCAGCAAGCTCCAGCACCCAGAGCAATCCAGACCTTCAGAGAACCGATAACCGTCGTCAGATCGTCAACGGAGTCAACGCATTACCACTCACTCCATCGGCACAAGGGACACAGATTAAACAAAAGTGTACTTCTAGGACTACGTCTAAGTCCTATATTGTAACACTGTTCTGTTTGTATTAAAATTTGCAATCAAAGAATTTTAATGGCAAACAAGCTGGCGACTCCGCTGGGGACCTCTTTCTCCTCCACCGAGAAAGCTATGTCGCAATCCGACGATGTGAAGGTGGGCTCCTCCCACAAGATGCTGGTCGTACGCCTCAATCAACAGGCATATGAGGAGTTCATCTCTGAAGGAAGTACGAGTCCTTCGAAGCGGCTGTCGAAGCCGAAGAAAACCCGCCGAGTCTGGGTGCGCAAGGTCGACGCCTCGGGCACCACCACCGAAGGGGATGCGCCAATCTAGCCTTCCCTTCCTATTGACGTCCTCAGCAACCAAGATGCGCCCGCTGGTGCAGCACATCTCTCGGGAAAACGTACGGCTAATCACGTTCCCCGGCCATCTCCCTCTCAGGCGAGGAAGATGTGTCGACGGAGCAGGGGCACAGCCAATGTCCCGCGCATCACCTCTGATGCGCCACAGAAGGTCTCTGTCTTTGACAGACTCACTCACTGTAGTGGCAAGGAGAATTTGGATTCTGAGTACTACGCGCCCCAGCGGCCTGGTACGAAGAAGTCCAGGGCAGCACGGGCCATGCGTCCCAAACGTGCTATGCCAGCAACAAACCAGAAGCATGCGCTCACAATCATGCGCGCTACTGATGGTAAGTTGTACAAGGTCGACTCGAGTGCTGCGGCGCCGAGAACGAGCCGACCTTCAAAGTCCTTGTCTCACTTGGGCGCATCTACTGCGTGCACAACCAAGTCGAGTAAGGCAAATCCAGTGGTCTTGAACTTCCGCGCCTCCTCTGGTTGTGCGTTTGAGGTCCATTCAAATCACTTCAAATGCTGTGGTTCCCCTACTACTGATCGGGATGCCTATTTGGTATTAGATCAGGGGGCGCAGCACTCACTTGACCACCCTGGCGCTTGGCCTTGCCATGCGCCTGAAGGGGGTGCGAAGGTGGCACTCTCCTCCAATGATCTGCGTAACGTGATCACTCACAAGCGCCGATTAGGAGAGTCGACTGACAAGCACGATGCACCTCTCACGGGGCATACTTGTGCTGTGGTCACTATCAACTACTGTTGCAAAGCGGCAGTCCCACCAAGGCAGTCGGTGTTCCAGCGGCTGCGATCATCGACACCCCTCCAAAGTCGCCTCGGAAAGAAGGTGTCAACAGAAGAAGAACCAATGGTTGCTTCATGCAACGTGATCTCCAACTCCTCGTCAGTCCGAAAGGCGACTGGCAGTCTCTCTTCCTCGTCCAAAAGCCAGACGAGGAAAACCAAGACAGTTGTCTCGTCCTCCGGAGTGTTCAAAGGCACTCGAGGGAGGAAGAAGATCTTGGAGGAAGCTGGGGGTAGTCAGACCCTTGTCGAGCCTCCTTCCGAAGACGAGTGTGTCCAAAACACACCTGGGGTAGATCCTCGAGGCGAAGTCAGCCTCCCAGAAGCTACTGAAGACGTGGATATCCCCCAGAACATAGCTGGAGGTAGTCTAGCATCTGCGGACCCGAGTTCCGGGGAGGAAGAAGCCCTTCAAGACGGAGCTGACGGTAATCAGGCCCTTGCAGATGCGCCTGTGGTGAATGTTCTCCCGAACATAGCCGGGGGTAGCCGAGACGAAGCTCCAGGAGAGGCGACTCCCCTACAAGAGAGTGAGGCCGAGAGTGAGGCCTCAACCCATTCATCCACTCCTGGCCGCGTCATGATAGTAAATGTGACTGGGGCTCATGTCGAGTCTGATGCGCCGCCAACAGACCTCATCCAGCGCATAGATACCGTGGTGGGAGGACTCAAAACCCTCTCTGCGTCCATGCAAACACTGACTCAAGCAGTGTTTGAGATACGGTCAGCCTTGACCAGGACACCTTCTACCAGTCCCGATCCAGGGGCCAATGGAGAGTCGAGTATACCCCTTCAACGGGTATCCTCGGACGCAGATCGCCGAGAAGCACCTCGGACGTCGGAGCCCTCAAATGCTCAACATCAGGTAGTACCACCTTCCCCGACTCCCAGTTCCACGAAAGATGTGGTCGAGATGATCAGGGACCTGCGCGAGCGCTTTGAGTCCAAGACGAAACAAGAGGAGCACCAAAAAATGGGCATCCCTATAGGGTGTGAAAATTATGACACGCTGACATGAGACTCAGTCAAAGCCATATGCTCTAGGCTATACACTCAGTCAAAGTCATACGCTCAGTCAAAGCCATACGCTCGAGGCTATACGCTCAGCCATAGCCATACGCTCATCCAAAGGTCGTACGCTCAGTGAATATTTTATTATTTTCTGAGATAACAGCACAGCATGTATTTAATAAAGGTTGAATCTGACACTTCGTCTTTCGTGCAGAGACAGCTGTCCAATGAAGACTAGCCGTCCTATAGGTTTTCGAAGAGTCGGTTTTGTCTTTTACGAGGACAGCTCAGCATCTCTCATAAATGTAAAAGCCATCATTACTGTCAGTTTTGACAGTCTGTCAGCCATCATATCCACAGTCACGATGCTCGAGAAGATTTTGTCAGTTATTGGAAGATATGGCGTATCAAAGAAGATTGATGATGGCCACGTGTCTATTTATTCAAACATGCCACGTGTTTACTTATTCAAACATACGACTCCTTTCCAACCAAGTGAGCGTATGGATTCCATACGACTCCGTGCCAACCAAGTGAGCGTATGGATTCCATACGACTCCTTGCCAACCAAATGATCGTATGGATTCCATACGACTCCTTGTCAAGTGAGCGTATAGTTTCCATACGACTCTCTATCAATAATGTGAGCGTATAAGCTTTATATGGTTCTACGCTGTCCAAGTCAGCGTATGCAAGACATGTGCCTTCAAAAGCTAGCGTATGACTCTTCTTCTAAGGCAGCGTATCACAGCAGTTGTGTCCAGAATGATTTTCAACGTGCAGTTAACACACGTTCTCACGTGTCCTGCACTCAGTTATCCACTTCTTCAGAAGTTATGCAACGTGGCATTCATGCCATCAATCTCTCCTGAATATGCTCCACTACTTTCAACCGCACGCTAATGTGTCTCCATCAGAATTTGCCACGCGTCCCTGCAGTTATGCACACGTCAAGTAACTACCTGAGCGTATGCTTAAAGACAGTTATCCCGAACTCTATAAAAGAGAGTTTCTTCATCTTCTTCAGACACTACAGTCAATTTCAGAGAGAACAGAGAGATTGCCCAGTTGCTGTCCAAGTTCTTCAAAGTTCGAGTTTTCTTCATCGCATCGTCCAAGGGATAAAGTAATCGTCTTCTAGATTAGATTCCTACAGTTGTAATTTTCTCAGATACAAAATAAATAAAATGAATTTATTTATGGAAAACAATCCCCCAGTCTTATCCCCTCGAGTGGAACAAGGTGGTTTATCCTCCAAAGTATAAACCACAAATACTGACGCCATACGACGGGAAGGACTCTCCGCGTCGCTACCTGACGTATTTCTAGTCTCAGACGGGACATCTTTCGAAGGTTGACGCACTACTTACCAGCATATTTGTTGGGGCACTGAAAGGAGTGGCATACGACTGGTACTGCAGCCTCTCCGACAATTCAATATCTTCCTTCGACGACCTGACGCGCCTCTTTCTCGACCGTTTCTACGACGGCAGGAAGGACATGACAATGGCGTCCTTTATAGAGATACGCCAGAAGGAGAAGGAAACAGTTCGAGTGTTCATCGAACGCTTCCGACAGGCCTGCATCAGACTGCCCTCGGGCATGCCAGAACATGCGCTTCTCTCCTCCTGCAGCATGAACATGCTGCCTGCAGTCAAGCTCTGGCTCAACTCTACTCCTCCCCCCGACTGGAGCTCCTTGATCATTGAAGCAGAAGCCGCGGAGAAGAAGGAAGCTAACGCTCGTCTTCTGGGAGTCAGTTTCCCTGCCTTCGAGGATAAGGGGAAACGGCCTGCAGCCAACAACCCTGGACGAAAAACAAAGAGAAAACAGGCATTGACTGTCAATGCCTCAAAAGGTGCGTCAGCACCTACCTAGAAGCCTCCACTTGCACCAAGGCCAAAGGAGGTTTATTCGTTCAACGACGAAGACACCCTGTAACTCTTTGATATATTGAAGCAGGATGACAAGATCAAGCTTCCGGACCCGAAGCATCCCGATGAGGTTGGGAAAGTAGACAACCCGAGGTACTGTCACAACCATCGGTTTGTCGGACACCCAACCAAGGACTGCTATGTCCTCAAGAATTACATCCAGCGCATGATCAATACGGATGTAATCTTCGTCGACTACGAAGAGAAGACGGTGTCAGCCAACGTGGGGTCACTCTAGTTTGGCACCCTGCCGCCGACTACAATACAGGATGGCGTCGTCCCCATCCCTAAGGCGACAATGGAGGTGGTTAACTTACCACCAATCCGTGACAATGTGAGTGGACTCATCCCACTCACCACATCTCGGGGAGAGATCCTGTAGGTTCACCCCGATCTCGTCTCCGAGGTGACTCAACCGGAGGTACGCCTTACCTCCAAGTCCAAAGGCATGAAGATCAAGTCTTGCCGTACGGTCTCTTCTTCAGTGGAAGAGGCACTTCCTGTGCAGACGCGTTCACAACAGAACGTCCAACCCGACGAAGCTGCCGTCGAAATGGTACCTCCTGGCACCGTCCCTGCTATCCAGGACGAGGGCCCGTCCAAGTCCTCAGCAGCCAATAAGCAGAAGCAGATAGAGGCCCGCTTCGATAGGCCTCTGCGAAAAGAGAATGCTTCGGGGCTAGCCAAGCCCCACAACTTTGACATACTGGCGCAACTGGCCAGTACTCCTGCCCGCCTATCTCTGTTCGAGCTCCTCCGTCTTTCCAAAGACTCCCGAGAAGCTCTCTGCGAAGCTCTGAAGGATGCTGAATCCTTTCTCAGTCAGGTCAAGCAGCCTGAAGATCTCCGACTGTGTGCAAGCACTGTCACTGTGCGGAGGAGGTTATCCCCAATATAACCTTCACCCAACAGGACATGCTGTTCAAGCACAATCGACACAACAGGCCGCTGTATTATACAGGGTACATCGGTTCAGTCAAGGTGAAGCGAATTCAGATCGATCCGGGGTCTTCCCTCAGCATCATCCCGAAGTCGCTGCTCTCAATATTGGGGATCCCAATGTACCGACTGGCGCCCTCCAACACAACAATCAGTGGTTTCAACGCCAGCAAAAGCGAACTACTGGGCAAAATACGACTAAAGTGCCATATCGGTAATCTTAGAACCGAGGTTACTTGTTATGTCGTGGACGCTGAAGTCAACTACAATATTTTGTTGGGTCGTCCATGGCTGCACGAGTACATGGTGGTGCCATCCACGCTCCACCAATGTATGAAGTACGTGTCCACCAACAACGTCATCCGTACGGAGTTCACGGACATCGACCCTTTCAAAGGGATTGAAGCCTACTTCACCGATGCCGACTTATACAAGTCACCTGACGAGGAGGAGGCCAATGATGCTGACGACGAAGCAGAAACGGCAGAAGAGCCGGACATGGAGCCTGAGGTCACCCCCGATGCTCCTTTGAAGATCCGACTCAAAGGCAAACCGCCTCAAAAGTTACCTCCTATGAGCATAAAACTACCCGGGAAAGCACCAGCTGCTCCTGAAGCTCCCCTAAAGATACGGCTCAAGGGAAAGCTGCCTCAAATATCAGCTCCCCTTGTGGCAAAACTACAGGGGAAGGCGTCAATCACCGGAGGCACAGCGGAGGCACCTCTGAAGGTGCGACTTAAGGGCAAGCCACCGCCATCCCAGCCGCCAGAGAAGGCCCATGTAGTCCTCTCAGACTCCCAGATCAGCGCGGTGGTGGACCCTCCCGATCCTACACCAGTGCTTACAGATGAAGAGCTGGGGGAATATATCTCGGCCGATGTAGATGTCCCATCTCTCGACAATGTAATCCCACGGGATAAAATCTCATATTTCATCAATAACAGAGTGTCTTTTAATTATTCTAGTCTTCTACATTGGAATGTCATATATACATTAGATAACGCGCTACGGTCGTTGCAAACACAAATAACGACCGTCCATCATGTAAATCGAGTAGTCCCGTCCCAAGGGGTCTGTTACATAGTCCCACCACGGAGTCGAGACGAAGAATCCATCATCTTCGGCAAGATCGAGCGTCATCAAGACCTCCCGCCACTCGAGCCAGAACCAGATGCCGGCAGAATACAACTCTATCGGTACACGGACAAGGCAAAGTACCTCATCCAAAAGATGGGTTACGACCTAAAAAGCGACAAAGGTCTGAACTACGGCAAAGGTCGACGTCTCCCTCTCCGGCTTCTAACACCTAAAGGAAAGTCGCAGGATTGCTACAATCGAACTCGACGGGGGGTAGGCTATGTCACGCCACCGTCAACTCCAGAGAGTTCAGACGCAGAAGAAGTAGAACATTCTCACTCGTCTGAAGCATCAACGTGGGATTCCGATACCAGTATCGGATCTGTCTTCAAGAGAGTGCTGTCAGCCAACATGACATCTGCACAATCTCGAGAAGAAAAAGGCGAAGACCAAGCTCCGGAATTCTTCGAAGAACCCTGGGCTCAACGCCTGGGACAACAATGGGAGTCTCGCTTCGAACTACGCGAACCTCCTACCGAAGACGAAGTTGAGCAGATCGATCTTGGGGATGGATCTTCTTCCAAACCCATCTTCGTCAGCAAAAGTCTAAAAGGACAAGACCGACAATCTTTAATCCAGCTAGCTAAAGAGTATATCGACGTCTTCGCTTGGAGCTACGAAGATATGCTGGGACTTGATCCTCAGATCGCGATGCATAGGTTGAACATCTTGCCTGATGCCAAGCCTATCAAACAACAACAACGACGCTTCCGTCCGAACATCATGAATGCCATCGATCAGGAGGTCGACAAACTCTTGACCAGCGGCTTCATCCGTGAAGAGCAACACCCAGATTGGGTAGCCAACGTTGTCCCCGTCACCAAGAAGAATGGGAAGATACGAGTCTGTATCGACTTCAAAGACCTCAACTCTGCTTGCCCGAAGGACGAATTCCCGCTTCCAATCATCGACGTGATGATCGACAACACATGTGGCTTCGAGCGCATGTCTTTTATGGACGGGTATTCGGCCTAAAACCAGATCAAGATGTTTCCTGATGACACAAAACACACATCATTCAGGACTCCAAAGGGCGTCTTCTGCTACACAGTGATGCCCTTCGGCTTGAAGAACGCTGGTACGACATATCAAAGAGCTATGAGCACTATTTTCCGTCAACACCTTGGCAAGACAGTCGAATGCTATGTTAACGACATCGCAGTCAAGAGCCGTCTCAAAGGAGATCACCTGCAAGACCTCAAGACAGTCTTCGATCTCATGCGGACGCATCAACTCAAGATGAACCCCGCTAAATCCTTCCTTGGGGTTTCGAGCGAAAAGTTCTTGGGCTTCATCATCACGGCGAAAGGCATTCATGTCGATCCCGAGAAGACCAAAGCCATTCTTGATATGGACCCTCCGAAGAATCTTCGAGAACTTCGAGGCCTACAGGGACGTCTGGCATACATCCGGAGGTTCATAGCAAAACTTTTCGGCAAATGTCAACCCTTCATCCAGCTCATGAAGAAGGAAGTCTCTTACGTATGGACAGAGGAATGCCAAAAGGCTTTCAACGACATCAAAGCCTACCTGACGAGCCCTCCAGTCCTGGTGGCACCCGTCGCCGGCAAACCATTCCTACTCTACGTTCGTGCCATGGATCATTCCCTCGGCGCCCTGGTAGCTCAGAACAGCGACACAGGCTATGAGCAAGCAATCTACTACCTCAGCCGAACTCTGATCGGGGCCGAACACCGGTACAACCCCGTTGAAAAGGAGTGCTTGGCTCTGGTATTTGCCACCCAAAAGACTCGTCATTATGTCTCGGGCCAGACAATTTATGTCATTTTCTGAGTCAATCCGCTCAAGGTCCTCATGACGAAGCCAGGATCACTGAACTCCCGGCTAGCCACATGGGCGATCTTGCTAACGCCATACAACATGGTGTTCGTTCCACAAAAATCTGTTAAGGGTCAAGCTCTGTCCGACTTTTTAGCTGTACACCCCATCCCAGAGTCCTCAAGGCTCTATGAAGACATCCCGGATAAGGTCCAAGAATCAAACGTCACCGAAGAAGGCTCCGTCTGGCGGATATTTTTCGATGGCGCTTCAAGAACAGGCCCCAAAGGTTAAATCATCGCAGGAGTGGGGGTAGTATTAGTCTCCCCCGATCAACTGGTCATCCAGCGTGCTTACTCCCTTTCGAAGCCGTGCTCTAACAACGTTACCGAGTACAACGCGCTCATTATGGGACTCCAGCTAGCACAACAGCTAGGGATGAATCATCTGGAAGCCTACGGTGACTCAAAACTTATCGTAAATTAGATCAGAGGGCAATACGAGGTTCGTCATGAAGACCTGATCCCTTACCATGAAGTTGCATTGAACATCGTTTCAACTTTCATCGGGTTCTTCATCGAATACGTAGCCCGCCTACAGAATCTGGAGGCTGATGCTCTGGCCGGCCTCGCAGCCTCCTTGGCGGCACCCCTCGGGACTCAACACTACGTCACGGTAGTGGATCGAGACTTGGTCTGCCCTAAAAACAACCTGCGCTCACAAGTGGCCCACGCCATGTCAACGGGTGCTGGTGTTAACGTCCGAGATTGGAGATTCCCGTTCATCGACTTTGCTGTCTACGAAATTCTTTCGGAGGACCCGAAAGAAGCCGTCTCAGTCAGGAGACGCTCTCTTCGATTCTACTATGATACAGCTACTAAAATGCTGTACCGACGCTCCTACGATGGACTTTTCCTTCGATGTTTGTCTAACGAAGAAGCAGCCGAAGCCCTTCGAGAAGCTCATGAAGGAACCTGCGGGGCCCATCAACCTAGTCCTAAGTTGCAGGACCGACTGCAACGCATGGGCTACTACTGGCCAACCATGGCCGCTGACGCTGTCGAATATGCTAAGAAGTGCCATACGTGCCAGCTTCACGCAGACTTCATTCATATACCGTCCGAACCACTACATCCTACAGTCGCCTCCTGGCCCTTCGAAGCTTGGGGAATGGACATTGTGGGACCGATCACCCCTCCTTCATCGAGAGGACACCGCTTTATCCTAGCAATCACCGACTACTTCTCCAAATGGACAGAAGCAGTTCTGTTGGCAGAAGTAAAAAGCTCCAGGGTGATCAGCTTCATCAAGCACCACGTCATCTACCGTTTTGGGGTACCTCGAAGGATCATCCACGATAATGGTCCTCAGTTTATCAGCCATGTTTTCAACCGATTCTGTGACAAGAATCGCATTCAAAACGTGGCATCGACCGCTACAATCCTGCAGCAAACGGATTAGCAGACGCGTTTAATAAGACTATCGTCAGGCTACTCAAAAAGGTCGTGTCATCCAACAAACGCAACTGGGACGAAAAGCTCGGCGAATGCCTTTGGGCCTACCGTACAACGGTACGGACCCCGACAGGCAACACACCATTCTCCTTGGTCTACGGAAGCGAAGCGGTACTGCCTCTCGAGATTCAGATACCCTCACTCTGCGTAGCAATCACAAACCAACTCACAGAAGAGGACAATCAACGTCGTCGTCTGCGGAAACTGGAGGTACTAATGAAAAGCGTCTCCAAGCTCAACAGTGCATCGAACTCTACCAAGCCCGTATATCACAGGCTTTCAACAAGAAGGTCAAGAAGAGGACTTTTCAAGTAGGCGACCTGGTTCTGGCAGTCAGGAGGCCGATGGTGTTGACTCACAAAACACCAAAAAAGTTCGAGCCCAAATGGGAAGGACCTTTCATCATCGAGACGGTATACTCAAACGGTGCTTACCGTCTCGCCAAACCCAATGGGGACTTGTTCATGATGCCCATCAATGGCAAGTTCCTAAAGAAGTACTACTCTTAACATCTTTCAGACATGTGCTTCCACCAGGGGATCTGTGGACCCAATCATCAGGGCTCACAGACAATTCCCTTCCACAAAATCATACGCTTCTGGAACCCAGTTGTTCCGTAGCATCCTCCAGTAGAAGGACAACCACGTCCACATCACCTCTGAGTTGTTCCCCTACACCCTACAAAATGGAATCTTACATCCCATAAGACTACGCTACCCACCATGTTTACCACGTCCACATTACCTCTGAGTAAACATCCCGTACAGACAACCCCCGTGTTGCCGTACATTGATCGCAGAACTTCCACGTCCACATTACCTCTGAGTAGTTCCGTGTATCGCCCAGAGTCATTCCTACCACGTCCATAACACCTCTGAGTAGGAAGATTCTATCATTTGAACCCCATATTTTCCACGTCCACATTACCTCTGAGCAAATATATTGAGTCTTTCAAACTTATTATCTGTACCTAAAACCAAGGTACACAAAAGATAATAGGTACACACAAATCATCAAAGTTCATGACAAACAAAAATGAACACATCACAGAAAATGGTGTACTTCTTTATTTCTAGAAAAGGAGAGTAAAGGATTACACTATCCCCAGCAAGAGTTGCAAAAATACAAAAAAACAGAGACTACAAGCCCTAATCCCCAGGGTTGGCGGAAAGCTCTACAATTCGGCGTTTCAAGTCTGTCGTCCGAGTCTCCACAGTCGCCAAGACTCGACGTTCAGCTTCTTGACGCATCGCTTCAACAGCCTCAGCAGAAGTTTCATTCTCATGCTTCTCATCAAGCTGCTGTCTCTGCTGAGCCAGGGTAAGAGCTCGGAGAGTGAAAGTTGCTTCCTCCTTCTTGAATGCTACGTGTTCAGCCTGGACACGTTCGACGTCCAATAGGAGTCGGGCCCGCTGGTCCTCAAGGCGGCGCATCTGCACGTCAATCTCCGCGATATTAGCGTCCAATGCAGCTCGCGTCTCAACTGTCTCCCGTATAGACTGAGATAATCGCTCCACTGCAGCTTCAGTCTCAGCCACTTCACGTTCCCAGACACTCACTGTGGCCTGGTAGGAAGACTCAGTCTCGACGAACAGCTTTTCCTTCTCCGTATCTATCAGGACGGAGAGGTCATTTCGCTGGATGCGCTCTAATTTAGAAAGCCGCTGGTCCAAGTCAGCTACCGTGGCTTCCAGAATGACGGCCATATGATCGTGGCCCTGATGAATACGGATCAAATTGATATGAGGCAGTGCCAGAGTTCTTGCTGTCGCAAAGCTCCCTTTGGCATCCATCACTGTCGATACCCCCCTCTGCAGTATTTTGTACACTGCCTCAAAAATGAATTTCATATATTCATCTGCGTCCGCCAGCACCAGCGGCGTCATAACAGGGGTTGGAGGAGCTACTCCAGTCGGCGGACCGGAAGAAGACCCGCCGACCTCAACTTGCGAGGCTGGAACCTCGGTATCAGTAGGCTCTTCATCAACAGGGGCCTGACTACTAGCCCGAGGAGCCAAGGGAACAGAAGAAGACGGGACAGGCGTTGAGATCGTACCCAAAGTGGAAGGAGCAACAGAGGGTTCCATCACACCCTTACCCTTCCCAAACTCGGAAGTACCACCGACGTCAGTGGCCACCTCTCCAATACCCAACGTGCTATCAGCAGCCAATACTTCCTCTGTCATTGGTCCTCGCCTGATGATGATGTTGCTGGTGGTGCGAGGGCCTGTTGCTGTTGTTGTTGTTGTTGGGCCTCTTCTGATTACCCTGGAAGTTGCTAGTTCCAGGGTACTCTCTCTTTGATCGAGAAGGCTGGCTCTTCTCCACGTCCTGAGCTCGGATCAGGATCCTCTCATAGGTCTTAGCGCCACCTGCGATCACAGGGGTGCGAATCTCTTCTCGTAAGCCATACCTGAATCGCTCAGCACGATCCTTGGGGTCAGCTACCAGGTTCTGGGCAAAGCGTCTTAGTCGGCCGAACTCTGCCGCATACTCGCTGACCGTCATGTTTCCCTGCTTCAAGTTCTGGAATTGCCTCTCCATTTCTCGTATCTCCGATGTCGGAAAGAACTTCCTGCGGAACATCTTCTTGAAGGTGTCCCAGTCGAGCTGCTTGTCCTGGAGTCGGGGTTCATTCCGATACCAGGTGCTCGCCACATCTTGTAGTTGGAGTCCTACAGCTTCCGTCTTGAGGTCCTCCGGGAGTCGAGCGACGCTCAGGAGACGCTCCATATGGTCTAGCCATTCATCGGCGTAGATGATACCCTCGGTTCCTTTGAAAGGTCGAGGGTCTTGCTTCTTAAAGCTTTCTATGTCTCCCACCTTCAGGCAATAATACGCCTCTAATCAAAAGAATAGCCTTAAAAGAAATATAATTAACTCCTGAATCATGCTTACCTTGGCAGGTCGTGGCCCTGATGAAGTGGTTCCTCCTCTCTCGAGGGCAGCCATAGCCACGTTATGGGCATTCTCCATGCCTTCTCTCATAATCGCGGTCTGCTCGCGATGGGCTTCAGCTTGGGCAGCAGTCTACTCTCTGTGGGCTTCTGCTTGAGCTCTCTGTGCTTCAAGCACTCCTCGTAGCATTTCCACTAGGTCAGTGGGATCCACGGACACTGGTGGAGCAGCTGGTGCGGGCACTACCGCAGGGGTCTGCGGCTCAGCCCGGGATTGTGCCGGTTCTGCCGCTTGCGCTGTGGAAGCGTAAACGGGCCGGGGAGCTGGTGCAGCATGAGGACGGTCTGTTATCTACAAGGGTGGTGGGTCCCGGCGTGCCTGAGAAGGGGTGTGATTGGTTGATGATACCTCATCATCAGCAGGACCGGATCTAGTAGTCTTTCCTTTGGCCATGATCTGGAAGGTTTAGGGTACATACGTAAGCAAGGTATCCTACCAGTCTATAATCAAACAAAAATATTTATTTATATAATTTGATCCTATGTCATGACAAATCAATGTTCTAGTGTTCTAATTGTTTCTAGGTATGTTTTCCTAAGTTGTTGTACGACCTGCATGGGCCACCACTGAAAATATGTCACGACCCGATCCCAATAATCTGGGTCTAGTCGGATCATGCCCAGCCTGCACCGTTGTTGAGACGACGGCAGTAAGCTATTCAGTAGCAGGTAACCATACAACAATACTATAATTTGTCACAACTCAATATCGGAATTAAACTGAAATTTAAATACAATAGAAATTGTTCTGAAAGGAAATACAGAATTTTGAAACAAATGAACAATGCAGAAAGGAAATCTATCTAGCAGCTGGGTCATCGGCCTCAGTCCCATCGTCCTCCTGCGGGGACTCTGGCAGTACAACTGGGTACAACACAGGATCATAATAGCTGTTGTAACACAGCTCAGCATCCTCAACATCCCCTAAAAATATATCTTCAGTCAGGAGGGAGCAAAGTACAATTCATACTAATTTTAAAACAGTTAAATAAGAAATAGAATCATGCAGTTCTAAACAGTTTTAAAACAGGTTTATTACAGTATAAAACAGTGATTTGAACATGTAATGACATATGACCGGCTTGGGTTTGTTACAGGAGGGATAATGGGTTTTGTTACAGTAGTGGTCATAATCATTACGCTATTCCCCAGTCCCCAGTAGTTACAGTACAGTACTCTCGATGAGAGTTTCGTGTTTGAGTCGTGGTTTAGACATGCAGTAAAGCGATTAAATAAATAACTGTAAACTAACATAAACTATACTTGCCTCAATAAAAATGACTGGAGGGGTAGAAGACTTCGAGACGGGGAATTAGAGTTGTCCTCGAATTCCTACATTCGAGAGATAACTCAGAGATTAGGTTTACCAGCCTTAGCTATGCTAGTTGAAATCTCTATTTGCATCCTAGTCAAATTTTAGTTATTTTAATTAACCAACACAGAAAAACACGGTTATTAAGTGCGTTGATTAAATACGAGGGAAAATATCATTTTAACTTTGAATTTGGGAAAACAACGTCGCTACCAGGTTATTTATGAAAACTTGGTAATTTTTATAAAATATAATATAAAACTAATTTTCTTATTTTAGTGAGAAATACGTGACTTTTATTTATTCATAAACTGGTAAATTCTAAGTGAGAAAATATTAATTAATTTTATACGAGAATATCTTTTTAATCATTTTAATCGTTAGATACTAAAAAACTCGAAAAATCAGGAAAGACAAGAAATCTAAGCTATTACAGTCACAGACCAGCCAGCTGGGCTTATGCTCATTTACAATTTATTTACATAAATTGAAATAAGAATAAGACTGACGTTAGTCCTAAACTAAAAAAATAGAAATTAAATAAAATAGAAAACAAAAAATAAATAATAAAAATAGAGATAAATAGTAAGTCTCAGATAATGGTCCGATCCTCATTTTTGGCTAATTGCCTCAACGTCCGGGCGGGGCCGGTATCGTTTGCACTTAGCCGGGTCCACTGACCGATACGGTCGTCACCCAAAAATCAAATATCGAATAAATTCCGAAAATTATTTTAAATTCATTTTGAAAATAATTCAGGATTTACGGAAAAATCGGGCAGCATCTCCTCTGTTTTTGGTCAACCCAGAAACTGGGAAAATGGCGCCGATAATTCCTGCAAGTCCCAAACCAGGGAAAAACCCACATTTTATATATATAAAACATCCACAGCCAATCCACAGCATAATCGGAACGACCCGAAATGATTTCGGAAGTCCGATTCCAATTCCACAAATCACAGAACGTTCCCGAAAATTTTCGGAAAACTAAAACACACCAAAAACCATTCCCGAAATATTTTGGGAATCCAAAATAACTCACAGCACTTTTCCGAAAGTCCCGAAAATTACGACGTCGCTAAAACCGAATTTTCAAAGGGAATCGGGGACCATTTCATCATCGACAAATAATAATAAAATAGCGGGACAGGGGGTTATACCTCGGATTGCTCGGCTAAAGCTCTCAGATGAATATTAAAGAAAAAGAGCTCCGACAGCATAGTAATCCCCAGGTCAGCGCTGAAAACCAGCAACGTTGACGACGAACGCCGAAGAACTCAGAACTAGGCACGGCCAGGGAACAGCAAGGGAAAACGAACTCGGACAGATCCGTGGCAGGGGATCAGCCAGAGGGAATCGCCGCGACAGAGAACAGCGGCTAGGGCACTGGCGACAGGGGCGCAGAGGGGCGCACCGGAGTCGGGGCTTCGTCGCGGGGAGAGGGCCGACAGGATGCTGTTGACGGGGTGTGGCCGCACGGGGGTGTGGGCCAGAGAGCTCGCGAGGGGGTCGGCGCTTGGCCGCGAACGCGCTGGTCGGCGAAGAACTCGGCGTGGTTGGCCGAGCTCGGTGCGGACAGGGGGTCGCGCGGATCGGAGGAGGCGCGGGTTGGCGCGAACCCGCGGGGTGGTCGCGTGCGCCGGAGAGCCGACGGGAAGGGGCGCGCGGGGGTGTGCTCGGGCAGACACTACCGCGAGGGGGCGGCGACGGGGCGGTCGTGGGCTGGCCGGAGGGAGCGGCCGAGAACGGACGGGGGTTTGAAAAGATGAGGTGAAGAAGGGGTTTGGATGTGAATCTTCCAGAGAGAGAGAGAGAGAGAGAGAGATTGAGAGTATTTTCTTTTTTGTGAAGGGAGAGATGAGGAAGAGAGTAGTTATATTCCTCTTATGAGAGTTGTTCGTGTGTGAAGCAGAGGAGTGGGGAATGATGGGAATTAATAAGGGGAGGAGTGGGGTAGCGTGTGTGGTAGAGAGTGGTTAGAGGGAGAAAAATAAGGGAAAGTTGTAGACTAAGCTGTGGGGTTAGGCCAACTCGAGAGTGCTGGTCCTACGGGACCAGCCAAAGCTATTTTTTTTTATTATAAATAATAATTAACCAAGTCAAAAATCAGATTTAAAAGAAAGGGATTGGGCTCAGGCCTGGGTCTGGGTTCGGACTCGGGTCTGGGTCTGAACTCAAAGATCCTTGTTATTATTATTATTATTTTTTTTTCGAAATAATTTGCACCCAAAAATATTTAATAATAAAAATAATCATAATAATTATTTGACTAATAATAATAATGATAAAATACCATTTAATTAAATAATCACAGGATATGGGTTTCACAATCTTTTCTCCTTAGAAAATTTCGTCCTCGAAATTTAAAAGTAAGGTTAGGGATTACCTCAAGTCTCAAACAGGTACGGGTACTGCTCCCGCATCTGGTCTTCTCGCTCCCTGGTCGACTCGCCTGGTGAATTGTGCCGCCACATCACTCTGACTATTGGCGTCACGGTGTTCCTGGTCCTCTTCTCGCCTCGGTCCAAAATTGCCACTGGTTTCTCCGGCACTGTGAGGCTGGGTCCAATCTCCAGTTCTGAATGGTCCAAGATATGGCTCGGGTCTGGGATGTAGCGTCTCAGCTGCGAGACGTGGAAGACGTTGTGGACGCCTTCGAGACTTGGGGGTAGAGCCATCCGATAAGCCACTTCTCCAATCATGTTAAGTATTTCAAATGGACCAATATACCTGGGGCTCAACTTTCCTGCTCTGCCGAAACGGATTGTTCCTCTGGTAGGCGAGATCTTCACAAACACACTGTCGTCTTCTTCAAACTCCAAAGGCCGTCTGCTGCAATCGGCCCAATGCTTCTGTCTGTCTTGGGCTATCCGGAGCTTGTCTCTGATCATTCTAACCTTCTCTGCTGCTTCGGTCACCATCTCAGGTCCAAGCAACACTCGTTCTCCGACATCGTCCCAGGTAAGAGGGGTGCGGCAACGACGTCCATAGAGTGCCTCGAACGGTGTCATCCCAATGCTAGCTTGGTAGCTGTTGTTGTAAGAGAACTCTACCAAGTGCAAATGGTCTTCCCAAGACCCTCCAAATTCCAGGACGCAGGATCTCAGCATATCTTCCAGTATCTGGATTGTTCTCTCCGATTGCCCGTCAGTCTGAGGGTGGTAGGCGATGCTGAACTTCAGTTGGATTTCCAAGCTGTCATGCAAACTCTTCCAAAAGTGAGATGTAAATCTGGTATCTCTGTCAGATACGATACTTACCGGAACTCTATGAATCCGGTAGATGTGCCGCATGTACAGTGCTGCCAACTTCTCGGTGGATAAACCAACCTTGAAGGGGATAAAGTGAGCTGACTTCATCAGTCGGTCCACTATAACCCAGATGGCATCCTTCCCACCTTGGGATCGAGGCAGTCCCGATACAAAATCTATCGTGATGTGCTCCCATTTCCACTCCGGAATGTCAAACGGCTGTAATAATCCTACTGGTCTCTGCCTGCTGGCTTTAACTTACTGATAAATTAAACATCTAGCCACATACCTGGATACATCTTTCTTCATTCCGTACCACCATACTATAGTCCGCATATCTCGGTACATCTTGTTGGCTCCAGGGTGTATGGAATACTGCGACTGGTGCGCTTCTTGCATCAGCTCGTTCCTCAGTTTGCCAGTTGGTATACACAGCCTCGTACCATTCTTCAATGCTCCGTCGCTGGCGATTGAGAATCCTTCAAGTGTTCCTGCCAGCACTTGGTCTCTGAGTTTGCAAAGCATCTCGTCTTGGAATTGTGTCTCCTTGATCCTGTCCATAAGACTCGAACGCACTTGCAACTGCATCAATGATGATTCATCTCCCGGTATGATGGCTTCTCTTCCAAGTTTCTTCATTTCCTCCTCGGGCAGTACAACTTCCAATCCAAGCTTCTCCATGTCTTCCAGCAAATGGCGCTCCTTGTTCAAGAACATCGCCATTGGGTATCGACTAAGTGCATCTGCAACAACATTAGCCTTACCCGGATGGTACTGCAGGTTGATATCAAAATCCTTCATTAGCTCCAGCCATCGTCTTTGTCTCATGTTCAGCTCCTTCTGAGTGAAAACATATTTTAGACTTTTATGGTCCGTAAATATTTCCACTCTCTCTCCATACAGGTAGTGCTTCCATAGCTTCAAAGCAAAATCACTGCTGCAAGCTCCAAGTCATGTGTGGGGTAGTTCTTCTCATGAGTCCGCAATTGTCTAGATGCATAGGCAATCACTTTTTCGTGTTGTTGAAGAACGCAGCCCAGTCCTTTTTTGGAAGCATCACTATAGATTGAGAAACCGCCAGTACCTGCGGGTAGCACAAGTATCGACGCAGTTGTGAGCCTCTTCTTCAGTTCCTCAAAAGCTGACTGGCACGCTTCAGACCATATGAACTCTTCGTTCTTCCTGGTAAGCTTCGTCATTGGCTCCGCAATCTTGGAGAAATCCTTCACGAACTTCCGGTAGTAGCCAGCTAGTCCCAAAAAGCTCCTGATCTCTGCAACCAAGCTTGGTGCAGTCCACTTCTCAATAGCAGCTATCTTCTTTGGATCAACCGAAATTCCTTTTCCTGTGACAACATGGCCCAAAAATTCCACCTTGTCTAAAAAGAATTCACATTTGGATAGCTTACCATAAAGCTTCTCCTTCCTCAAGGTACTCAGTACTTTCCTCAAGTGCTCTTCATGCTCTTCCTCCGTCTTCGAGTAGATCAGTATGTCATCGATAAAGATAACAACAAACTGATCCAGATATTAATGGAAAACCTTGTTCATGAGGTTCATGAATACCGCAGGAGCATTTGTCAGTCCAAACGGCATGACCAAGAATTCAAATTATCCATACTTGGTGTTGAACGCCGTCTTGGGAATATCCTCCTTCCTGACCTTGATTTGATGGTAGCCTGATCTGAGATCTATCTTTGAAAATACCTTGGCTCCGCTCAGTTGATCAAACAGGTCGTCGATCCGGGGCAGGGGTACTTGTTCTTAATAGTGATGTTATTCAGCGCCCGGTAGTCGATGCACATCCGCACGGTTCCATCCTTCTTGGGCACGAACAAAACTGGTGCTCCCCAGGGTGAAGCTCCATCTCTGATAAATCCTTGCGACTTCAGCTCGTCGATCTGATCTTTCATCTCCTTGGCCTCCTTGGGGTTGACTCTGTAGCATCCCCGAGAAATAGGAGAAGAGCCGGGTACAAGATCGATAGTGAATTCCACATCTCGATCTGGCGGCAATCCTGGGAGATTATCTGGAAAGACATCCATAAATTCTGTAATGATAGGGTGAGGAGGC
Source organism: Iris pallida (assembly GCA_029216955.1). NCBI lineage: Eukaryota > Viridiplantae > Streptophyta > Magnoliopsida > Asparagales > Iridaceae > Iris > Iris pallida. The sequence continues at coordinate 46,183,517 of JANAVB010021600.1, forward strand.
CCGGGTTCTTCGGTGATCGAGAAGTAGAAAATACTCTTCATATCTTCCGGAGCCCGAGAGATTACAAACTCCGGTTCTCCTGGTGGGCTGAAGATTACACAACCTTGGTGACAATCTATCAGCGCATGCTGTTCACTTAACCAGTCCATCCCTAGGACTACATCATAGTTGGACAGGGGCGTCACTAGTAAAGGTGTTGAGAACTGATGGCCAGATATGGTTATGGGATAATTACAAGCTTCAGTGATGGGTATAGGTCCACCACCGGTCATAACCCTACTAATCACCTTGCTAAGTCCCGAATCTATGTGGTGTGCAGATATAAACTTGGATAATATGAAACTATGTGATGCACCCGAATCAAATAATGCTAGAGCAGGATGTGAAAACACATAAATAGAACCTGTGATGACATCTGCGGTGGGTTCCTGCTCTGGCTCCTGCTCATCAGCTGCTAGGGCAAAAGCTCGCCCAGTCTTCTGCTGGTGCTGTCCAAACTGTTGTTGCTGAGTAGGTAGGGGAGCTCTCTGCTGGTTGGTTCCTTGCCGGTGGCCTGACATGGGGCAGTCCTTCACTTGGTGGGTGGCAGACCCACAGACTAGGCAGTGTCCTAGCCTCTTTCTGCAGATGTTCGACTGATGCCCTGGCCTCTTACAATAGTCGCAGACAGGGATCTGCTTCTGGTGTGCTCTGTCATTGGTCCTCGCCTGATGATGATGCTGCTGGTGGTGCGAGGGCCTGTTGCTGTTGTTGTTATTGTTGGGCCTCTTCTGATTACCCTAGAAGTTGCTAGTTCCAGGGTACTCTCTTTTGGATCGAGAAGGCTGGCTCTTCTCCACGTCCTGAGCTCGGATCAGGATCCTCTCATAGGTCTTAGCGCCACCTGCGATCACAGGGGTACGAATCTCTTCTCGTAAGCCATACCTGAATCGCTCAGCACGATCCTTGGGGTCAGCTACCAGGTTCTGGATAAAGCGGCTTAGTCGGTCGAACTCTGCCGCGTACTCGTTGACCGTCATGTTTTTCTGCTTCAAGTTCTGGAATTGCCTCTCTATTTCCCGCATCTCCGATGTCGGGAAGAACTTTCTGTGAAAGAGCTTCTTGAAGGTGTCCCAGTCGAGCTGTTTGTCCTGGAGTCGGGGTTCATTCCGATACCAGGTGCTCGCCACATCTTGTAGTTGGAGTCCTACAGCTTCCGTCTTGAGGTCCTCCGGGAGTCGAGCGACGCTCAGGAGACGCTCCATATGGTCTAGCCATTCATCGGCGTAGATGATACCCTCGGTTCCTTTGAAAGGTCGAGGGTCTTGCTTCTTAAAGCTTTCTATGTCTCCCACCTTCATGCAATAATACGCCTCTAATCAAAAGAATGGCCTTAAAAGAAATATAATTAACTCCTGAATCATGCTTACCTTGGCAGGTCGTGGCCCTGATGAAGTGGTTCCTCCTCTCTCGAGGGCAGCCATAGCCACGTTGTGGGCATTCTCCATGCCTACTCTCATAATCGCGGTCTACTCGCGATGGGCTTCAGCTTGGGCAGCAGTCTGCTCTCTGTGGGCTTCTGCTTGAGCTCTCTGTGCTTCAAGCACTCCTCGTAGCATTCCCACTAGGTCAGTGGGATCCACGGGTACTGGTAGAGCAGCTGGTGCGGGCACTACCGCAGGGGTCTGCGGCTCAGCCCGGGATTGTGTCGGTTCTGCCGCTTGCGCTGTGGAAGCGTAAACGGGCCGGGGAGCTGGTGCAGCATGAGGACGGTCTGTCAGCTGCAAGGGTGGTGGGTCCCGGCGTGCTTGAGAAGGGGTGTGATCGGTTGATGACACCTCATCATCAGCAGGACCGGATCTAGTAGTCTTTCCTTTCGCCATGTTCTGGAAGGTTTAGGGTACATACGTAAGCAAGGTATCCTACCAGTCTATAATCAAACAAAAATATTTATTTATGTAATTCGGTCCTATGTCGTGACAAATTAATGTTCTAGTGTTCTAATTGTTTCTAGGTATGTTTTCCTAAGTTGTTGTACGACCTGCATGGTCCACCACTGAAAACATGTCACGACCCGATCCCAATAATCTGGGTCTAGTCGGACCATGCCCAGCCTGCACCGTTGTTGAGACGGCAGCAGTAAGCTGTTCAGTAGCAGGTAACCATACAACAACACTATAATTTGTCACAACTCAATATCGAAATTAAACTTTATTAAACTAAAATTTAAATACAATGGAAATTGTTCTTAAAGGAAATACAGAATTTTGAAACAAATAAATAATGCAGAAAGGAAATCTATCTAGCAGCTGGATCATCGGCCTCAGTCCCATCGTCCTCCTGCGGGGACTCTGGCAGTACAACTGGGTACAACACAGGATCATAATAGCTGTTGTAACACAGCTCAGCATCCTCAACATCCCCTAAAAATATATCTCCAGCCAGGAGGGAGCAAAGTACAATTCATACTAATTTTAAAACAGTTAAATAAGAAATAGAATCATGCAGTTCTAAATAGTTTTAAAACAGGTTTATTACAGTATAAAACAGTGATTTGAACATGTAATGACATATGACCGGCTTGGGTTTGTTACAGGAGGGATAATGGTTTTTGTTACAGTAGTGGTCATAATCATTACGCTATTCCCCAGTCCCCAGTAGTTACAGTACAGTACTCTCGGTGAGAGTTTCGTGTTTGAGTCGTGGTTTAGACATGCAGTAAAGCGATTAAATAAATAACTGTAAACTAACATAAACTATACTTGCCTCAATGAAAATGACTGGAGGGGTAGAAGACATCGAGACGGGGAGTTAGAGTTGTCCTCGAATTCCTACATTCGAGAGATAACTCAGAGATTAGGTTTACCAGCCTTAGCTTTGCTAGTTGAAATCTCTATTTGCGTCCTAGTCAAATTTTAGTTATTTTAATTAACCAACACAGAAAAACATGGTTATTAAGTGCATTGATTAAATACGAGGGAAAATATCATTTTAACTTTGAATTTGGGAAAACAACGTCGTTGCCAGGTTATTTATGAAAACTTGGTAATTTTTATAAAATATAATATAAAACTAATTTTCTTATTTTAGTGAGAAATACGTGACTTTTATTTATTAATAAACTGGTAAATTCTAAGTGAGAAAATATTAATTAATTTTATACGAGAATATCTTTTTAATCATTTTAATCGTTAGATACTAAAAAACTCGAAAAACCAGGAAAGACAAGAAATCTAAGCTATTACAGTCACAGACCAGCCAGCTGGGCTTATGCCCATTTACAATTTATTTACATAAATTAAAATAAGAATAAGACTGACGTTAGTCCTAAACTGAAAAAATAGAAATTAAATAAAATAGAAAACAGAAAATAAATAATAAAAATAGAGATAAATAGTAAGTCTCAGATAATGGTCCGATCCTCATTTTTGGCTAATTGCCTCAACGTCCGGACGGGGCTGGTATCGTTTGCACTTAGCCGGGTCCACTGACCGATACGGTCGTCACCCAAAAATCAAATATCGAATAAATTCCGAAAATCATTTTAAATTCATTTTGAAAATAATTCAGGATTTACGGAAAAATCGGACATCATCTCCTCTGTTTTTGGTCAACCCAAAAACTGGGGAAATGGCGCTGATAATTCCTGTAAGTCCCAAACCAGGGAAAAACCCGCATTTTATATATATAAAACATCCACAGCCAATCCACAGCATAATCGGGACGACCCGAAATGATTTCGGAAGTCCGATTCCAATTCCACAAATCACAGAACGTTCCCGAAAATTTCCGGAAAACTAAAACACACCAAAAACCATTCCCGAAATATTTCGGGAATCCAAAATAACTCACAGGACTTTTTCGAAAGTCCCGGAAATTACGACGTCGCAAAAACCGAATTCCCAAAGGGAATCGGGGACCATTTCATCATCGACAAATAATAATAAAATAACGGGATAGGGGGTTATACCTCGGATTGCTCGGCTAGAGCTCTCAGATGAATATTAAAGAAAAAGAGCTCCGACAGCGTAGTAATCCCCAGGTCAGCGCTGAAAACCAGCAACGTTGACGACGAACGCCGAAGAACTCAGAACTAGGCACGGCCAGGGAACAGCAAGGAAAAATGAACTCGGACAGATCCGTGGCAGGGGATCAGCCAGAGGGCATCACCGTGACAGAGAACAGCGGCTAGGGCACTGGCGACAGGGGCGCAGAGTGGCGCACCGGAGTCGGGGCTTGGCCGCGGGGAGAGGGCCGACAGGATGTTGTTGACGGGGTGTGGCCACACGGGGGCGTGGGCCAGAGAGCTCACGAGGAGGTCGGCGCTTGGCTGCGAACGCGCTGGTCGGCGGAGAACTCGGCGTGGTCGGCCGATCTCGGCGCGGACAGGGGGTCGCACGGACAGGCGGTCGCGCGGATCGGAGGAGGCGCGGGTTGGCACGAACCCGCGGGGTGGTCGCGTGCGCCGGAGAGCCGACGGGAAGGGGCACGCGGGGTTGTGCTCGGGCGGACACTGCCGCGAGGGGGGCGGCGACGGGGCGGTCGTGGGCTGGCCGGAGGGAGCGGCCGAGAACGGGCGGGGGTTTGGGAAGATGGGGTGAAGAAGGGGTTTGGATGTGAATCTTCCAGAGAGAGAGAGAGAGAGAGAGATTGAGAGTATTTTCTTTTCTGTGAAGGAAGAGATGAGGAAGAGAGTAGTTATGTTCCTCTTATGAGAGTTGTTCGTGTGTGAAGCAGAGGAGTAGGGAATGATGGGAATTAATAAGGGGAGGAGTGGGGTGGCGTGTGTGGTAGAGAGTGGTTAGAGGGAGAAAAATAAGGGGAAGTTGGAGACTAAGCTGTGGGGTTATGCCAACTCGAGAGTGCTGGTCCTACGGGACCAGCCAAAGCTAATTTTTTTTTTAATATAAATAATAATTAACCAAGTCAAAAATCAGATTTAAAAGAAAGGGATTGGGCTCAGGCCTGGGTCTGGGTTCAGACTCGGGTCTAGGTCTGAACTCAAAGATCCTTGTTATTATTATTATTTTTTTTCGAAATAATTTGCACCCAAAAATATTTAATAATAAAAATAATCATAATAATTATTTGACTAATAATAATAATGATAAAACACCATTTAATTAAATAATCACAGGATATGGGTTTCACAGCCTGACCCCCTGGGGATGCGACTGGGGAACCTTGATGACCTACCCCTGGTGGACGGTGCGATCGAGCCCTAGCCGATACATGCCCAGTCACCGCTAACGGGGTGCCTGCAACGAGACTTGTCTCCCTATCATACCCGGAAGGTGCGGCAGCCATAACACAGTAAAACTTGGCGGCCGAGTAAAGAATGGGCGACCGCGGATCCTGGACGGGCAGCGTAAAGCGAGCTCCGGTACATCCAGCATTATAGCAATGCCAAGCTCGTGCGCCATCCAACAAACTTCCAGCATACCCCAGGGTGATACTGGGATTGTCCAACATCAGCTGCGTATAACCGAATTGTCGTGCAAAGCGGCTCGGTAAATACGGTTCCAGGAAGCACTGATTCCTGTTCCGGTACACCATAAGGGATGGCCGAATACTTTGCAACCAGCGGAATCCCCATGGAGGCAGAGCGGTGGCATCTTCACCTGAATCCCTTAAGTCTTCGTTGGCCTCAAAACCCAAGAAGATTGGACCAACTTTGGTGATCTCCCATCCCTGAAGATGGGATAAAACCGTTCTACAAACAGGGACGCCAGTGTGCGACCAACTCCTCTGGTGAAAACGGCGAAGGAATGCATCTCCGGCCCTGTAGTCTTCTTCTGAACCCGGACTCATTACATTGGGATGGTGTAAAATTAACCACCCCACCAAATAGTGAAATGGCAGTTCAGCGCACGGAAAGTTATTTTTTTGACCTCGGTCATGAATCACATTTCCCGCGAACTCGCGTAAACCTCGCAGCAAGTTACATACCATTGCGGGGAGTAGAGCCAAGCGCCGGCCAAAGACCAACTTCACAGCTGGCAGGATCAAGTGCCGAGTCACTCTCTCTACAGAGCCGGATCCGCCCGGGAAGACGTAATCCCAAAGCCAAACCATAAGATACGCGACCAATACTGCTTTCGACGACATCCGATGAGCAAGATGCCAGAAACAGTTGTAGGAGCGTTCATCAGACGGCTGGTCCTCGTTCTTCCGGGGATTCTTCTCATCTAACCTGCTCATCTCATAGAGCACTTCGCTACGAGAGAGCGCTGGCGGAGTGGAGAACTGCGAGGGATACCCCTTGTCATGCCTAAAGACGTAATCTCTCCAAGCGATCATATGAGGCTGCGATCCGCTCTTATCCCTCTTCTGCATATAGTAATGTTGACTCGCCACTTCCTTAAAGACGGTCGTCATCTCCTCAGCCTTGTCCCCCAGGACTTGAAACTCTTCGTTGGTCGGAAAGTACTCTTCATAGGGTTCCGATCCCCAAGGGAGCTTTGATACCTCATACATCTCATGAAGTGCGAGCCCTAACTCCCCCACCAGAGTAAAAAAGGTCCCGGTATGGATATCAAACATCTCCAAGAGTGAGAGGAACATATGCCTGTTAATGTCAACACCTGCTTGGGTAGCACGAATCGCGGCAGTCAGCCCAATCTCTCGGAGCTCAGTCCAGAACCGTGAAAAAACCCAGAGTGTCAGTTTATCCCATTTGGAAATGTAATGACACCAACCCTCTATCCGAAACTCTCCTTTCGGGTACGAGCGTTCCATCAACAGCATGCGATGTGCAAAAGTCAAGGAACTATAAGCAAATGTATCGAGGGGAACATCACTGTAAATGCTCCCAGGACGTAGAGTCCGCCAGGTGAAAGAAGACCCAGACCGCACTGCGGTCAAAGTATCTCTCTGATCGGAGGTAGAATCAATTTTGATGATGCCAGTCACCGCCCCCTTGAGAGGGAGTGAGATCCCAAGACATCCTCCTCTTGAAAGCAAGACGACAGAAGGCCATCAAAGGCCATTGACGTTCAAGTTGCTTAACGGTCATATGCACTCCTTTTGCTGTAAAAAACCAGTCTTCCTTGACCTTCAACACTGTTGCTTCAGTAGAAGTAAGGCGGTCCCCAACAGGAACTCAGGCTTCAAGAAGGTCACTTTATCAGATGTGGCGGATTTTAAAACACCACGCTCCATCATCCGTTTGAGGATCCCATACTGCTGTTCCCGAATTTGAGTTATTCTCTCGGGATGCTGGTCCAGCATAATAGCGGCTTGAGCAGGGTTTATCACTTCCTCGTTATAATCTACTCTTGTCTGGCAGAGGGCAGCGTCCAGAAGCACTTTATTCAAGAGTGGGATAGGCATTGACACTAGCAAAGACTCGAAAAATATTAGAAATAACAAAAGAATCTGAGTCTCATCAAAAGTGCATAGCGCGTCTGAAAAAGAAGCTTCGGCGCATCATCAGGGTGTAAACCCATGCGCATCAGCAGCGGAGTTTCGGTGCGTCATCAGGGTGCGAGCCCATGCGCGTCAGCAGTGCTTCGGCGCATCATCAGGGTCTAAACCCATGCGCGTCAGCGGTAGTGCTTCGACGCATCATCAGGGTCTAAACCCATGCGCGTCAGCAGTAGAGCCTCGGCGTATCTTCAGGGCTTAAACCCATGCACGTCTGCGGCAAAAACCTCGGCACATCATCAAAGACTCATGGTCTATGTGCGTTGGTGTACATAAAATAAAACTTACCAACCACCTCCGGCCGAACTTCGACAGGCCGACGGGGAACATCAGCCACTACAGCTTTCACAGGTTCTTTTCCTTTGTCCTTGCCAGCACCACCGCGAGGAGTCTTGGGAGCCATTTCTTTGAGAGAAGAAAAGTTAGGGTTTTTGAAGAAGAGCTCTAAAGAAAATAAAAGTAAGGAGAAGAAGAACTCTCTCTCTCTCTCCATCTCTCACCTATTTATAGGGCTTGGTCGCACGCGTGAACCGATGATGTGTGATCTCAGCCGTCGCCTCGGGTTCTGTAAAAAGATGACCACAAATAAAACCAAAAAGATCATCATTAATCTTTTTTGGTTACCGAGGCATCATCATTTGTACTAACTGAGCGGAGCATGCGCCCCATCACTGATGCGCGGAGTAACTATGCGCCCCGACGGTCATGCGCCTCCACTACCATGCTTCTTATTCAAAGTATTCCAAAACTTATCCAAAAGTTTTGAAAACTTTGAAGGGGGTCTTGTAGAAGCATGGAATTTCAGAACCAGAAAGTCTATACGCCAGACTACATGCGCCAGAGCTTGGATAAAGTACTTCACAGCAAAAAGCAACAAATATAGACATTGAAAGAGGACTTTTTTTATTTAACATATAAAAGTCTATTACATGTCTAAGAAAGACTGTACAAAGGAGAATTTCTACAAAGAAAAGATCCTAAGTCTACAGCCAGCAGCCAACATGCGCCCTCAAGTAGGCGCAGCAATCAACATGCGCCCTCAGCCAGGTGCATACCACCATGCGCCCTCAGCAAGGTGCATCCTTTCAGCAGCTCAGTTATGTGCATCCTCAGTTATGTGCATCCCTTCGACAGCTCAGTTATGTGCATCCCTTCAGCAGCCCAGTTATGTGCCGCTCTTCCAGCCAGGCTCGCCGTCGTCTAAATGCTTCGACTAATGAAGCATTTATTGAGCAGAACGAGGGTGGCAATCAACCCTCTAGCCATGGAAGGGAAAAGAACCACAAGCCAACCTGTGGCCAGGGGAGGCTTCGAAAGAGCCTCCAAACACCAAGGAAGACCGTGATCGAAACCGCGGCCAAAGGAGTAGCTTTCAACACAACCAGAATAGGCTACACCCATTTTGAAGGAAAAAAGAGCCACCAAAGCCGCAGCACCGCAATTCCGATCTACGGCTCTTCCTGTACAACGAAGACGAGACGCGAGCATCCCTATCTTTGGAAGTTAAAATTTTGGGTTTGGAAGTTAAAATTTATGGTTTTGGAAGTTAAAATTTTGGGTTTTCCCTGGTTTGGAATAATTGTTGGAGATGTTTGCGCATTTTTCCAGTTTTGGGTTGTCCCAGATATAGAGGAGATGCTGCCCAATTTTTCGGAAATATTTTTAAAACGGATTTTCGTATAAATTGGGGATTTGAAAATCGGACTTTTACAAAACCTTTATATTTTGGATTTGTCGGCTTTCGAATTTATGGATTTCTGTACCACCTTTTTGGCGACGACCGTATAGTTCGAATGAGCCTGGTGAAGCGCAAATGCTACAGGGTTCCTGTACGTTGAGGCGCTAGCCAATAATATGACATTTGGACCAAGTCTGAGACTCATATAATTATTATCTTTAATTTATAATTATTATTTTAGTACGGGTACTGCTGTTAGTATTTTTGGTGCAGGGCTTCGGCCTGCTGAATGGACCGCTTCCCGGCGTTCAGGATTCACCCAAGTTTTATTATTAATTCTAAAATTCATTTATGTAAAATAAATGTAAGGGCATAAGCCCAGTTTTCTATTTTCTTTGCTGCGACCCTGTATTATGTAGCGTAGCTTTTCTTTATTTTTCTGAGTTATTGTTTTGGCTTTAAACGCGTAGATTATTAAAATGAGTATTTATTTTAATATAGAAAATTAATAAGATTTTCTCACAGTAAATAAATTAGTAAAATTACAAGTTTGTTATTTAAACAAATTCACGTTCTTCTCATTTAAAGAAAAATATTAGTTTTATATATATTATTACAAAATACAAAGTTTTGCCAAATTAACCGGTTTAACAAACCAAATAACAACGAACGTAGAATTGCGACGTTAGACGTTTCCGGTAGAATAATTAATAAACTTAAAACTGAATTAGGACCAATTCTAGAGATTGTAACTAGCACACCTAGAATGGCTACAATTTTGGTTCTAAGTCAAGTTCTCCAACTGTAGGATCTCGGAGATGAACCTGACTTCTTCCCCGGAACCGTCATCCTACTCCAGTCATACAAATCGAGGCAAGTTACGGTTATATTCTTTTGGTATTTTATTTAGTAATTGTCTAGCTGCATGTTTAAACCATATTGCTACACGGATCCAGATATTGATTGATTGATTGTGGAGATTGGGGGAATAGTGTAACGTTTATGGCCAATACCCCTCATATTGCATATTGTGCGAGCTTACCCCTCTTACACACGGGGATAAGCGGTATCGCGTCGCTAGGACGCTATTGTATAACCCAAGCCGGTCATAAATGATTACACATTCAAATCACATTGTTTTCAATTGTAGAATGCTGGAAAATATTGTTTAAACTGTTTAGCTTGCACTTTTCCATTATTACTTGAAATATGAGTTACATATTCGTACTTGCTCCCTCCTGACTGGAGACAACATTTTTAGGTGATATTGAGGATGCTGAGCTATTGTACAATAACTATTATGACCCGGTTCTGTACCCTGTGGTGTTGCCAGAGTCCTCCTTGGAGGTCGCAGGACCTGAGGCCGACGAGCCGAACGCTTAGCTAGTTATTTCCAGTTTCCAGTTTCATTATTTTTTTTAGAATTTTGTTAATTCAAATTCAGCATTTTTATTTCAGTTCTTTTAATTCCAGTTGTACTTTTCAAATGTTGATTAAAGCTTTAAAATTTTCGTATATCTAGTTGTGACAAATGTATAGATGTTGTTGTGAATACCTGCTATTAGAACAGCTTACTGCCGCCGTCTCACAACGGTGCAGGCTGGGCATGATTCGGTTCGACCCAATTATTTGGGATCGGGTCGTGACATGTTTTTAGAGCAACCCAAGGTATAACTCCTCTGTCCCGTCCCATTTTCATTTGTCTGTGATGAGATTGGTCCCCGATTCCCTCCCGGGAATTCGGTACGTCGTAGCTTCGGATTTTTTCGAAAATGTTCTGTGATATTCGGCGTTTATTTCAGACTTTTCCGAAATATACTTTCGAGATTTTAGGCGTTGTGATTTCCGAATTTATTTCGGGAATTCCCGAAACTATATTGCAGGTTCCGATTTAAATTCGGGAATTATTCTGTGAATTTTAACTGCGGTGTAAAATGGTTTGGTATTAAATTTTGGGTGATCCCTGGTTTAGAATTTTTTATAAATAGTGTTATGGCACATTTCCCAGTTTTTGGGTTGACTAAAAATAGAGGAAATGCTGCCGGTTTTTTCTATAAAATTTAATTATAATTTTAAAATGGTTTTTTCGGAAAAGATTATTATTTTGGATTTTGGGCGACGACCGTATTGGTCAATGGGCCCCGACTAAGTGCAAACGAAACCGGCTTCGCCCGGACGTTGAGGCATTAGCCTATGTGACGATTGGACCAATATCTGAGACTCATTATTAATTTAATTTATTTTAATTATTAGTTTATTCATAATTAAATTGTAGGATAATGTTAGAACTAACAACTGTTTCTTCTTATTTCAATTTATGTAAAATAAATTGTAAGAGCATAAGCCCAGCTTTTCTATTTTTCTGTGGCCTGTAATTATGGTAGCGTAGTTTTCTTTCACTTTCTGGTTTTGCGGGTTTTTTCGCGTATACGCGTAATCTAAAATAAATATTATTTTGATATAGAAAATTAATGAAGTTTTCTCACATTAAATTTACAAGTTTGTAATATTTAAACAACGACCATGTTTTTCTCATTAAACAAGAAATTTAGTTTTTATACGTATAATTACGAAAATATAAAGTTTTAATCCAATAAATTGGTAACTGCGAGTTTTTCCAAAATACAAGTCAAATTGATCTTTCCTTCGTTATTAATTACAACGCACCGATAATCGCATTTTTGTTGGTGATTGCATAAATAAAGGTTAAAATTGATTATGACACAATTAGAGATTGCAACTAGCATAGTTAGCTTGGTAACTCTGGAATCTGAGTCAAACTTCTCGAATGTAGGATTTCGATGACGAGTCTAAATCCCATCTCGAAGTCTTCAACCCTTCAAGTCCAGTCCAATTTGAGGCAAGTATATTTTGTGTTAGTTTACAATTATTTAATAATCGCTTTACTGCAAGTTTAAACCACGATGCAACACGGAACTCTCTCTGAGAGCACTGACTGATTGATTGTTGGGTACTAGAGGAATAGTGTAATGATTATGACCACATCCAAATGATAACTTAGAACTGTATTAGCTTACCCCTCTTACACAGGGGATAAGCCATATCATATCAATAGGATACAACTGTACAACCCAAGCCGGTCATATTCATTGCCTATTCAAATCACACTATTTAACTGCTAGAAAACTGTTTACTTCAAATTGTTTAAAAGTGCATGATTCTATTATTATCTTAATTGTAAAATTAGCAAGAATTGTACTTTGCTCCCTCCTGACTGGAGATACATTTTTAGGGGATATTGAGGATGCTGAGCTGTTAATCAACATCTATTACGACCCGGTTCTGTATCCCGTGGTGCTGCCAGAGTCTCCTTTGGAGGACGCAGGAACTGAGGCCGACGAGCCGAATGCTTAGCTAGACTTTCCTGTTTTCAGTTTGGTTGTTGTTTTTTTCGAAAAATTCTGTTATTTGAATTTAGTATTTAATTCAGTTCATTTACTTCTAGTTGTACTTATTTCAATGTTTAATAAAGTTTTAGATTCCCGAATATTGAGTTGTGACAAATATAGATGTTGTTGTAGTTACCTGCTAATGGAACAGCTTACTGTCGCCGTCTCAACAACGATGCAGGCTGGGCATGATTCGGTTCGACCCAATTATTTGGGATCGGGTCGTGATATGTTTCTCGTGGTGGGCCCATGCAGGTCGTACAACAACTTAGGAAAACATACCTAGAAACAAATAGAACACTAGAACATTGATTTGTCACAACATAGGTCCGAATTATATATAAATAAATATTTTCGTTTGATTATAGACTGGTAGGATACCTTGCTTATGTTTGCATCCTAAACTTCCAGAATATGACCAAGGAAATGACCACTCCTGCTGGCGATGAGGTGTCATCACCCGAACACACCCCATCTCCCCCAGCACGTCCAGACCCTTCACCGTTGCAGCTGACCGACCGTCCCTATCAATCTCCAGCACTCCGCGGCGCTTACGCCACTACTTCTCAAGCGGCGAACCCTACACTTCCCCGGAATGAGCCGCAGACCCCTGCGGTAGTGTCCGCACCAGCTGCCCCACCAGTGCCCGTGGATCCCACCGATCTAGTGGGCATGCTACGAGGAGTGCTTGAAGCCCAGAGAGCCCAAGCAGAAGCTCATCGGAAACAGACTGCAGCCCAAACTGAAGCCCACCGCGAGCAAACCACGATTATGAGAGAAGGCATGGAGAATGCCCATAATGTGGCTATGGCTGCCCTCGAGAGAGGAGGAACCACTTCAATGGAGCCACGACCTGCCATGGTAAACATAAATTCAGGAGTTAAGTTATATATCATTAAGGCCATTCTTTTGATTATAGGCGTATTATTACATGAAGGTCGGAGATATAGAGGGCTTTAAGAAGCAAGGTCCTCGACCTTTCAAAGGGACCGAGGGTATCATCTACATCGATGAATGGCTAGACAGCATAGAGCGTCTCTTGAGCGTCACTCGACTCCCAGAGGACCTCAAGACCGAAGTAGTAGGACTCCAGCTGCAAGATGTGGCAAGCATCTGGTATCGGAATGAACCCCGACTCCAGGACAAGCAGCTTGATTGGGACACCTTCAAGAGGCTATTCCGCAGGAAGTTCTTCCCAACATCAGAGATGCGGGAGATGGAAAGACAATTCCAGGACCTGAAGCAAAGGAATATGACGGTTGGAGAGTATGCGACAGAGTTCGGCCAACTTAGCCGCTTTGCCCAGAACTTGGTTGCTGACCCCAAGGACCGTGCTGAAAGATTCAGGTATGGACTAAGGAAAGAGATTCGCACCCTTGTGATCGCAGGTGGTGCCAAGACATATGAGAAGATCCTGATACGAGCTCAGGATGTGGAGAAGAGCCAGCCTTCTCGTTCAAAAAGGAAGTATCCTGGAACTAGCAACTTCCAGGGTAACCAGAAGAGGCCCAACAACAACAACAATAGGCCTTCGCACCATCAGCAGCAGCAACAACAGGCAAGGACCAATGGCAGAGGGCCTCAGAGGCAGATCCCTATCTGTGATTTTTGTAAGAGGCCAGGACATCAGTCGAACATATACAGGAAGAGGCTAGGACACTGCCTAGTATATGGGTCTGCCACCCAACAAGTGAAGGACTGCCCCTCGTTAGTTCACCGGACCGGAGCAACTCAGCAAAGAGCTCCCCTACCCACTCAGTAACAACGGTTCGGACAACACCAGCAGAAGACCGGGCGAGCTTTTGCCCTAACAGCAGATGAGCAGGAACCAGAGCAGGAACCCACCGTTGATGTCATCACAGGTTCTATTTATGTGTTTTCACATCCTGCTCTAGCATTATTTGATTCGGGTGCATCACATAGTTTCATATCATCAAAGTTTATTTCTGCACACCACCTAGATACGGGACTTAGCAAGGTGATTAGTAGAGTTATGACTTGTGGTGGTCCCATACCCATCACTGAGGTTTGTAACTGTCCCATAACTATCTCAGGCCATCAATTTTTAACACCCTTACTTGTGATGCCCATGCCCAACTATGATGTAGTCTTAGGGATGGACTGGTTAAGTGAGTAGCATGCGCTGATAGATTGTCATAGAGGGTGTGTAATCTTCAGCCCACCAGGAGAACCGGAGTTTGAAATCTCTCGAGCTCCGGAAGACATGAAGAGTGTTTCCTACTCCTCGATCATCGAAGAACCCGGGCCTCCTCACCCTATCATAGCGAAATTTATGGACGTCTTTCCAGATAGTCTTCCAGGGTTGCCGCCAGATCGAGATGTGGAATTCACCATCGATCTAGTACCCGGCTCTTCCCCTATTTCTCGAGGATGCTACAGAGTCAATCCTAAGGAGGCAAAGGAGATGAAAGACCAGATTGACGAACTGAAGGCACAAGGATTTATTAGAGACGGGGCTTCATCATGGGGAGCACCAGTTTTGTTCGTGCCCAAAAAGGATGGAACCGTGTGGATGTGCATCGACTACCGGGCGCTGAACAACATCACCATCAAGAACAAGTACCCTCTGGCCCGAATCGACGACCTGTTTGATCAGCTGAGTGGAGCCAAGGTATTTTCGAAGATAGATCTCAGATCAGGTTACCATCAAATCAAGGTCAGGAAGGAAGATATTCCCAAGACGACGTTCAACACCAAGTATGGGAAATTTGAATTTTTGGTCATGCCGTTTGGACTGACGAATGCTCCTGCGGTATTCATGAACCTCATGAACAAGGTTTTCCATGAATACCTGGATCAGTTTGTTGTTGTCTTCATCGATGACATACTGATCTACTCAAAGACTGAAGAAGAACATGAAGAGCACCTGAGGAAAGTTCTGAGCACCTTGAGAAAGGAGAAGCTCTATGGTAAGCTATCTAAATGCGTATTCTTTTTAGACAAAGTGGAATTTCTGGGCCATGTTGTCACAGGAAAAGGAATTTCGGTGGATCCAAAGAAGATAGCTGCTATTGAGAAGTGGACTGCACCAAGCTCGGTTGCAAAAATCATAAGCTTTTTGGGTTTAGCTGGCTACTACCGGAAGTTCGTAAAGGATTTCTCTAAGATTGCTGAACCAATGACGAAGCTTACCAGGAAGAACGAAGAATTCATTTGGTCTGAAGCTTGCCAGTCAGCTTTTGAGGAACTGAAGAAGCGGCTTACAACTACGTCGATACTTGCGCTGCGTTCTTCAACAACACGGGAAAGTAATTGCTTACGTATCTAGGCAATTACGGACTCATGAGAAGAACTATCCCACACATGATTTGGAGCTTGCAGTAATAATATTTGCATTGAAGCTATGAAAGCACTATCTTTATGGAGAGAGAGTAAAAATATTTACAGACCACAAAAGTCTGAAATATATTTTCACTCAGAAGGAGCTGAACATGAGACAGAGGCGATGGCTGGAGCTGATGAAGGATTTCGACATCAACCTGCAGTATCATCCGGGTAAGGCTAATGTTGTTGCAGATGCACTTAGTCGATACCCGATGGCAATGTTTTTGACCAAGGAGCGTCATTTGCTGGAGGACATAGAGAAGCTTGGTTTGGAGATTGTACTGCCTGAAGAAGAAATGAAGAAACTGGGAAGAGAAGTCATCGTACCAGGAGCCGAATCATCAATGATGCAGTTGCAAGTGCGTTCAAGTTTGATGGATAGAGTCAAGGAGGCACAATTTTAAGACGAGATGCTTTGCAAACTTAGAGATCAAGTACTGGCAGGAACACTTGAAAGATTTTCAATCGCCAGCGACGGAGCACTGAAGAATGGTACGAGGCTTTGCGTACCAACTGGCAAACTGAGGAACGAGCTGATGCAAGAAGCGCACCAATCGCAGTATTCCATACATCCTGGAGCCAACAAAATGTATCGGGATATGCGAACTATAGTGTGGTGGTACGGAATGAAGAAGGATGTATCCAGGTATGTGGCTAGATGTTTAATTTGTCAACAAGTGAAGGCTAGCAGACAGAGACCAGCAGGACTATTGCAGCCGCTTGACATCCCGGAGTGGAAATGGGAGCACATAACAATGGATTTCGTGTCGGGACTGCCTCAATCCCAGGGAGGAAAGGATGCCATTTGGGTTATCGTGGACCGACTGACGAAGTCAGCCCACTTTATCCCCTTCAAGGTTGGTCTATCCATCGAAAAGTTGGCAGCACTGTACATGCGGTATATCTACCGGATTCATGGAGTACCGGTAAGTATTGTGTCTGACAGAGATACTAGATTTACCTCTCACTTTTGGAAGAGTTTGCATGACAGTTTGGGAACACAACTGAAGTTCAGCACCGCCTACCACCCCCAGACTGACGGACAATCGGAAAGAACAATCAAGACGCTAGAAGACATGCTGAGATCCTGCGTCTTAGAATTTGGAGGGTCTTGGGAAGACCATTTGTACTTGATAGAGTTCTCTTACAATAACAGCTACCAAGCTAGCATCGGTATGACACCGTTCGAGGCACTCTATGGACGTCGTTGTCGCACTCCACTTGCTTGGGACGACGTCGGAGAACGAGTATTGCTTGGACATGAGATGGTGACCGATGCAGCAGAGAAGGTGAGAATGATCAGAGACAAGCTCAGGATTGCCCAGGACAGACAGAAGCATTGGACCGATAGCAGCCGACGGCCTTTGGAGTTTGAAGAAGGCGACAATATGTTTGTGAAGATCTCTCCTACCAGAGGAACCATTCGTTTCGGCAGAGCAGGAGAGCTAAGCCCCAGGTATATTGGTCCTTTTGAAGTACTCAGCAGGATTGGAGAAGTGGCTTATCGGGTGGCTCTACCCCCAAGTCTCGAAGGCGTCCACAACGTCTTCCATGTTTCGCAGCTGAGATGCTACATCCTGGACCCGAGCCACATCTTGGACCATTCGGAGCTGGAAATTGGACCCAGCCGTACAGTACCGGAGAAGCCAGTGGCAATTTTGGACAGAGGCGAGAAGAGAACCCGGAACTCTGTGACGCCGATAGTCAGAGTCATGTGGCGGCACAACTCACCAGACGAGTCGACCTGGGAGCGAGAAGACCAGATGCGGGAGCAGTACCCGTACTTGTTTGAGACATGAGGTAACCCCTAACCCTGTCTTTAATTTCGAGGACGAAATTTTCTAAGGAGGGAAGATTGTGAAACCCAATTTTGTGATGTGATTTAATATTATTATTATAATATTATTACTATTATTATTATTATTAATTGTGGGTTTAAAAATTAATTTCAAAATTAATAATCGACTTTTTGGTCGTGACGTGACCCGAGCCCGGACCAGCTTCCCGAAACCCAGACCCGATTTTAAACCCATTCTATTTTATTTGAAAATTTTGATTTCCTTTTTTAATATATATATATATATATATATATATATATATATATATATATATATATATATATATATATATATATATATATTTCCTTTGAGTTGGTCCACCCGTTGGACCAACTCTCTCCTTATTTCTCCACTACTCTTACTCACCCCCACACATTCTCTCTAACTCCCCAACTCCAGCACACTAATCCCTCTCCCCACTCCTTATAATACCCCACCACAACTCTTCACACCTAACCCCACTCTCCCCTCCCTCTCACGAGAGCACAGCAACTAACTCTTCTCCCCATTCTTAAGCAAACCCACCACCACCATTACTCATTTTTCTCCCCCCCACTCCTCACAAACCCTCTCCCCGAGCCTTTTCGCTCGACGCCGGACCATCCGCCCCGACCCCGCGTAGCGCGCCTCCAGCCAGTGCCCCCGATCCGCCCGTAGCTGGCGCCCCTCTCGGCCATCCGCGCCGATCCCGGCCCCCTCGGCCGCACTCCAGCGTCCCGACCTCCTTCTACCGTACCCCCGTGCTGTGCCCTAGGTCTTCCGGCGTTTTCCTGAGCACCGCCCTTCGGCGCCAAGCCCTGTTTGGCCGTGCCCTAGCGTCGCAATCCAGATCCCGTGCCCCGCTGATCTGGACAGCACTGTCCAGCGCTGTCCATGGGTTTCCGAGTTGCTGTCTACTGTCCGGACATTGTCCAACGCATTCCTTGCGGCCCGGTCTACTGTCGGTGTTTTCTGTGCATTTTCCGAGCTGGTTTCTTGCTGTCCGTGCTTATTATTTCTTTAATTTGCATCTGAGAGCTCTAGCCGAGCAACCCAAGGTATAACTCCTCTGTCCCGTCCCATTTTCATTTGTTTGTGATAAAATTGGTCCCCGATTCCCTCCCGGGAATTCGGTTTTTAGCGACGTCGTAGCTTCGGATTTTTTCGGAAATATTCTGTGAGATTCGGCATTTATTTTGGACTTTTTTGAAATATATTTTCGGGATTTAGGCGTTGTGATTTCCGAATTCATTTCGGGAATTCCCGAAACTATATTGTGGGTTCCGCTTTAAATTCGGAAATTATTCTGTGAATTTTAATTGTGGTGTAAAATGGTTTGGAATTGAATTCTGGGTGATCCCTAGTTTGGGACTTTTTATAAATGGTGTTATGGCACATTTTCCAATTTTTGGGTTGACCGAAAATAGAGGAAATGCTGCCGAATTTTTCTATAAAATTTAATTATAATTTTAAAATGATTTTAAAATGGTTTTTCGAAAAAGATTATTATTTTGGATTTTTGGGCGACGACCGTATTGGTCAATGGGCCCCGGCTAAGTGCTAACGAAACCGGCTTCGCCCGGACGTTGAGACATTAGGCTATATGGCGATTGGACCAATATCTGAGACTCACTATTAATTTAATCTATTTTTATTATTAGTTTATTCATAAATAAATTGTAGGATAATTTTATAACTAACAAATATTTCTTCTTATTTCAATTTATGTAAAATAAATTGTAAGGACATAAGCCCAGCTTTTCTATTTTTCTGTGGCCTGTAATTATGGTAGCGTAGTTTTCTTTCACTTTCTGGTTTTGCGGGTTTTTTAGCGTATGCGTAAATCTAAAATAAATATTATTTTGATATAAAAATTAATGAATTTTTTCTCACATTAAAATTTACAAGTTTGTAATATTTAAACAACGATCATGTTTTCTCATTAAAACAAGAAATTTAGTTTTATATGTATAATTACGAAAATACAAAGTTTTAACCCAATAAATTGGTAACTACGAGTTTTTCCAAAATACAAGTTAAATTGATCTTTCCCTCGTTATTAATTACAACGCACCAATAATCGAGATTTGTTTGTGATTGTGTAATCAAGATTAAAATTGATTAGGACACAACCTAGAGATTGCAACTAGCATAGTTAGTTTGGTAAACTCTGGAATCTGAGTCAACTTCTCGAATGTAGGATTTCGAGGACGAGTCTCAATCCCATCTCGAAGTCTTCAATCCTTCAAGTCCAGTCCAATTTGAGGCAAGTATATTTTGTGTTAGTTTACAATTATTTAATAATCGCTTTACTGCAAGTTTAAACCACGAAGCAACACGGAACTCTCTCTGAGAGCACTGACTGATTGACTGTTGGGTACTGGGGGAATAGTGTAATGTTTATGACCACATCCCAAATGATAATTTAGAACTGTATTAGCTTACCCCTCATACACACGGGGATAAGCCATATCGTATCAATAGGATACAACTGTACAACACAAGCCGGTCATATTCATTACCTATTCAAATCACACTGTTTTAACTGCTAGAAAACTGTTTATTTTAAATGTATGATTCTATTATTATTTTAATTGTCAAATTAGCATGAATTATACTTTGCTCCCTCCTGACTGGAGATACATTTTTAGGGGATATTGAGGATGCTGAGCTGTTAATCAACAGCTATTACGACCTGGTTCTGTATCCCGTGGTGCTGCCAGAGTCCCCTTTGGAGGACGCAGGAACTGAGGCCGATGAGCCGAATGCTTAGCTAGATTTTCTTTTCCAGTTTTGTTGTTTTTGAAAAATTCTGTTATTTGAATTCAGTATTTTAATTCAGTTCATTTACTTCCTGTTGTACTTATTTCAATGTTTAAATAAAATTTTCAATCTCCGAATATTGAGTTGTGACAAATATAGATGTTGTTGTGGTTACCTGATAATGGAACAGCTTACTGCCGCCGTCTCAACAACGGTGCAGGCTGGGCATGATCCGGTTCGACCCAAATTATTTGGGATCGGGTCGTGACAGAACGGCAAGGGTAAGTTCAAGCAGCTTGTCGAGTATTTTCTTTTGTTTCAATCAATGTAGCCGCAACGGCATCCAATGTAATTACGACTTGCACTTCGTTGCAATCTATGAATGAAAAGAATATTTCTATCTTCCTAAATTGCGTGTTCAATTCTGATATAATTTGTGAAGTTTCAACTTGGTGTTTCAAAATAATGATCAAACATAACGTTCTTGCCTTGTACGAGTGCAATTCCAGACTCGTACTGTGTTACGCCTTAGCGAGGATGATCGATTCGGCATAATACTAACGGGGACGAACGGTTTGTCGAATCGGGACGTGACAACTTCACAATCATATTTTCTACTCATTCTATGGATATCAAGGAAGAGGTAGCAAACTCTGATAATAAAATGGTAGGCATCTTTGTTGCAGGCATATGCGCAATGGCGAGGCACAAGATTATGTCGGCCCATTCCATGGTCACACCCAATTTCGATAATCAAACATGCACTTAAGTCAATACACAAAATATATAAACTGCTGCTAATCATTTCAGGATATATGAAATCAATTTCAACGGACGTTGTATTGCATCAACGAAGCATCAACATCATCCAATCTGAAGATGACTCATTTTATATTTTATTCTGTATTTTACATTTTATTGAGTCTAGGATTTATTTTGTAAAATCAGTTTTGGTAATACTGACTTAGGGTTATCTCAGTCCACATTCTAAAAAGCTTACCCATTACCACTTATATATCATTTTACAAAATATTCCAAAATATCTTTAAAAATAATTTTTGATAAAATATTTCGAAAATCTCCTAACAGAACTCATAACCGAGTTCGGCCCGAGTTCGGACCGAACTCTGTCCGAGTTCGGTCAGTTTGTATTCAAACTTCTATTGCCTCCAAATCTGCGAGCAACGTCTCTTTGCGAGATATCTGCATCCGAACTCTGCCTGAACTCTGTCCGAGTTCGGTCCCAGAAAATACCTATAAATAGAGAAGAACTTTTTATTTCAAATCATTCATTCACTCTTCATCTTCTCTTCTCTACTACCCAAGTGTTTTCAAACGATCCAAGATTTTCAAATCATACCTATACACCTCTTAGCCAAAAGCCAGTAATATTAGAGTTGATTTAGAGTCTTTTGGTATTCCAAGAGTTGTAAAGAGGTCGTTCCAAGTTCAGCAACTTTTCTTGTTGTGGAGCTGGTCATACGTTCGTCACCAAACACGGTGTTGTGAAGTCGGTCGTGCACTTGTCACCAAGCACGGTGTTGTAAGAGACTGCAAGCTCTCAGTTAAAGCTTGTGCCATAGTGGATTAACATTGAGCAAGAGTACTCGAGACTGGATTAGTCCTCTCAGAGGGATACCAGTATATATCGCTGTGTCGCTGAGTTTGAATTCTCTATCTCTTGCTGCATTATATTTACTATCTCTTATTTCACTGCCATAGTTTAAAGTTTTAATTGGTAATTATTTTCCGCTGCACACACACACTCTATTCACCCCCCTCTAGAGGTGCTCAACGGTCCTACAATTGGTATCAGAGCAGGTTATATTTTTATATAACAAACCTCAGAGAGTATATATGGCAGCCGTGAAATCAATATTCAACGGTGAAGGGCAATCCACAAATAGACCTCCCCTATTTGATGGAACAAATTATACCTATTGGAAAACACGAATGACTTTCTTCTTAAAATCTCTTGACTTTGATCTTTGGTCTATAGTCATTGATGGTTATAAGAAACCAGCACCCACAGTGGTTGAAGGCCAGCTTGTAGACAAGCCTCATGACAAATACACTGAAGCTGAAAAAGCTAAGGCTAGTCTAGATGCTCGTGCCATCAATGCACTATTCTGTGCAATTGACAAAACGGAGTTCAACAGAGTTTCAACCTGTAAGATGTCTCACGAAATTTGGAAACTTCTTGAGGTAACTCATGAAGGTACTTCCCAAGTGAAGGAATCCAAAATTAGTAGACTGACACAGGAATATGAATCTTTCAAGATGAAACCCGGTGAGTCAATTACACAGATGTTTACTCGTTTCCTTGATATAACTAATCCTTTGCAATCTCTTGGTAAGGATTACAGCAATCATGAGAAGATCAGAAAAGTGCTGCGGGATCTAACCAAGAACTGGAATCCAAAAGCCACAGCAATTATTGAAGGAAACGATCTCACCACTATGTCCTTGGAAACACTGATGGGAAGCTGATGACCCATAAACTTGATTTGCAAGAGTTTGAAGAAGCAACACCAAAAGAAAAATCTATTGCTTTCAAAGCTCAAGCAAGAAAATCAACATGCAATGACTCTGATGAAGAATTATCAAGTGGTGATGAACAGGCCCTACTTGTGAAGAACTTGATTTACAAGAGTTTGAAGAAGCAACACCAAAAGAAAAATCTATTGATTTCAAAGCTCAAGCAAGAAAATTAACATGCAATGACTCTGATGAAGAATCATCAAGTGGTGATGAACAGGCCCTACTTGTGAAGAACTTCCGAAAATTCCTAAAGTTTGAGAAATCAAGCAGAAGGAAGAGAGATGTCCAAGAAAGCAATAAAGATGAAACCATTTGCTTTGGATGCAAGAAGACAGGGCACATGAAGAAGGACTGTCCAACTTCAAAGAAAAGCAGTCCATATGACAGATCAAGATCAAGCAGAAAAGCAACATCCGGTCGAAAGTATGCCAACACAAGTATCTGGCATGAAAGTGATGCAAGTGATACAGAAGAAGAGGATAGACCCTGTGGAAATGCAAATGTCTGTCTTATGGCATTTGATAAGGTATCTTCAAACCCTCTATATAATGATTTTACTTTCGATGAATTAGAAAATGCCTTTAGCGAATTACTTGAAGATCACAAAACTGTGCTCGACAAGTATAAGCAATCTCGAAAAGAGATTAAGGCATACACAACTGAGTTAGCTAGACTGTCCAATCTTATTGAAGATATTAGAGAGACGTCTACTACAGGTAACACGGAAGAGATAGCCAAACTCAAGGTAGACTATCATAAGGCTATCCTCAAAATTGAAAAGAAAGAAAGAGACTATGTCAAGATGCAATAACTATATGACATAGAGAAGAAGAAGCACCTAGTAACAGAATAAAGACTCTCAAATATGACTGGTAGATATGAAGAGTCTATTGCGATTTCTAAAAGGTTAGAAATCAAGTTAGGCAAACAGGCAATACCTGTGACACAGCCTAAATTTAGTCCTAATGTTAAGCATACACCTAAGAGGACTAAAAATAAGAAAGCACAGAAAAAACACGAATATCATCATGCTTTCACTTATAGGTTCTCCAAACCAAACAAGCATGTAAACACAGTTTCAACCACATCTGGTTCTAAACTGACTTGCACTTATTGTAGTACGCACGGACACATATCACAGTATTGTTTTGCAAGAAAGCTTGTTGACAATCACACTTTAATCTGGAGACCTAAAGCTAATCAGAATGGACCCTTCAGAAAATGAGTACCAAAGGATTCATCTACTTGTCTTGTAGGTGGACCCTCAATCCTCTCATGCTAGAAGCAAATGGATCTTCGATAGCGGATGTTCACAACACATGATTGGTGATGCATCTTTGTTCGCTACGCTATCGATGAAGAAAGAAGGATATGTCTCCTTCAAAAATAATTTGAGAGGTGATATAATTGGTAATGGTACTGTAGGTATTTCTCCCTATCCAGTAATAAAGGATGTTTGTCTAGTAACAGAATTGAAACATAACCTATTAAGCATAAGTCATTTGGCAGATAATGGTTATGGTATCAATTTTGTGAAAGATAAATGTACCATATATAATATGTCATCTGGTGATCCCATTTATAAAGGGATTAGAGAAGACAATATTTATGTTTTCTTTTTGGAGAATACTAATAATGCAGAAAGGTGCCTAGTAGCCAATCAAGATGAAAGCTGGCTATGGCACATGAGACTAGGACATGCAAACATGGATACTATCTCACGACTAAGTACAAAGAAGTTGGTAAGAGGACTCCCTGAGATTCCATTCAAGAGAGATATGGTATGTGCTGACTGTGAAAAGAACAAAGCACATAGGTCTACTTTTAAATCCATCAACGATGTAGTACTTCTAGACCTTTACAGTTAATTCACATGGATTTATTTGGTCCTAGTAGAGTCGCTAGTCTTGGCGGTAAGCTCTACGCTTTTGTTCTTGTTGATAATTTCTCTCGTTTTACTTGGGTTTATTTATTATCAAACAAAAGTGATGCAATTTTTTAATTTCAGATATTTTACAAAAAGGTACAAAACGAAAAAGGCTTCATGATTACTCGTATCCGAAGTGATCATGGTGGCGAATTCGAAAATTCTGATTTCAAAAAGTTTTGTGATGATAGTGGATATTACCACAAATTTTCTTGCCCTAGAACTCCCCAACGGAATGGTGTTGTGGAGCGAAAGAATCGTACTCTAAGCGAAATGGCTAGAGTCATGCTGAATCAGTATAATCTTCCTAAATATTTTTGGGCAGAAGCTGTTAGTACAGCCTGTCATATTTTGAATAGGGTGTTAATTCGACCAATCTCGAAGAAAACACCATATGAGCTTTGGTTTGGAAGAATTCCAAACATTTCTTACTTTAAAGTTTTTGGATGTCGCTATTTTATTCTGAACACCAAGGATAACTTGGGAAAGTTCGACTCCAAAGCAGATGACGGGATATTTCTCGGATATGCTGCTAAGGGTAAGGGATATAGGATTTTCAATAAAAGATCTATGATTGTTGAAGAATCTATTAATGTTACTTTTGATGAGCTAAATAGTCACAGATCTAGCGACAGTGATGATGAAGATACACATGCAAGGACTGAGAAAAGTTCTGTGAAAGATGTGACCCAAAATGCAAGGACTGAGAAGAGTTTTGTGAAAGATCTGACCCAAAAGTTTGAATCGTTAAAATTTATGCCAGATCATCCAGAAACACTCATCATAGGTGATGTATCTAAAGGAGTAAGTACACGTTCATCTCTTAAAGATTCTGATATAGCAGCAAATGTAGCTTTCATTTCTCAAATAGAACCTAAGAATGTAGATGATGCTTTTACTGATGAGTTTTGGATTCATGCCATGCAAGAGGAACTAAATCAATTTGAGAGAAACCAAGTTTGGGAACTCGTTCCTAAACCTATTGGTCAATCGATAATTGGTACCAAATGGGTGTTCCAAAATAAACTCAGTGAAGATGGACAAGTTCTACGCAACAAAGCACGTCTAGTGGCACAAGGTTATAATCAAGAAGAAGGAATTGATTATGATGAGACCTATGCTCCTGTTGCTAGACTAGAAGCCATCCGCATGTTTTGTGCATTTGCATGTTATAATAATTTTAAATTATTTTAAATGGACGTGAAAAGCGCATTTTTAAATAGATTTTTAAAAGAGGAATTTTTTGTGAAACAACCCCCTGGTTTTGAAGATTTTCAAAAACCTGATCACGTCTTCAAGCTTAAGAAAGCCCTTTATGGACTTAAACAAGCACCTCGTGCTTGGTATGAATGCCTAATTGCCTTCTTACTTGATAATAGATTTTCAAAAGGAAAGGTTGATACTACTTTGTTTATAAAATCCTTGAATGATGATATCTTCCTTGTGCAAATTTATGTAGATGACATAATATTCGGTTCTACTAACGAAAAACTCTGTCAAAATTTTGCTAAGTGTATGTAGAGTGAATTTGAGATGAGTATGATGGGAGAGCTAAACTTCTTCCTAGGACTTCAAATCAAACAGCACTCAAAATGAACATTCATCAACCAAGCTAAGTACACGAAGGACATACTGAAAAAGTACGACTTCAAGAATGTAAAGCCAATCGGGACTCCAATGGCTACATCTATAAAGCTTGATGCTGATGAAAGTGGAAAACCTGTCGATCAGCGTAAGTATCGAGGTATGATTGGTAGTTTATTGTATTTAACTGCTAGTCGTCCTGATATTATGTTTAGTGTTTGTATTTGTGCACGTTATCAGGCAAATCCTAAGGAATCACATCTTAGTGCCGTTAAGCGTATCTTTCGATACCTTAAAGGAACTTCTGCAGTCGGTTTATGGTATCCTAAAACCAAATCTTTTGACCTGATAGGTTACTCGGATGTGGATTTTGCAGGATGCAAAGTGGACCGTAAAAGTACCAGCGGCACATGTCATTTCCTAGGAAAGGCCTTAGTCTCTTGGTATAGCAAGAAACAAAATTCAGTAGCATTATCAACAACTGAGGCTGAGTATATCGCCGCAGGACGTTGTTGTGCTCAGATTTTGTGGATGAAGAAACAAAATTCAGTAGCATTATCTACACTAAAGTTCCTATTTATCGTGACAACACTAGCACTATTAATCTGACTAAGAACCCTATCTGTCATTCACGCACAAAGTACATAGAGATAAGACATCATTTTCTTCGTGATCATCAACAACACGGGGATATCTGCTTAGAATTTATTGACACAGATCATCAACTAGCAGACATATTCACAAAACCATTGGCTGAAGACCGTTTTAACATAATAAGGCGTGAGCTCGGTATACTTGAATTTTTAGATTCATAATGTAATATGGTAATTAAAATTAATTTTATGACTTACAACTTTGAAATTTATTTAACAAAAATTATTTTTGGGTACAAACCTAAAAAGGGTATGTCTGTCACCACGACTACGGTCGAAATGAAGCGGTACTTAAGAGTTCCCCGGTGAACCTCCGTTAGCTGGGACAACCCCTACAGTTAACCCATAAATAGAGTACGTTATTAAATACTAGAGTCAAAAGTCATAAAGTTACTTTTAACCAACCAGAACTGCATTTATTGTCTCGGGAATACAAGTGACCGAACTCGGGCCGAACTCTGACCGAGTTCGGACCGAGTTCGGTCGGCGCTGTATTAATTTCCAGAACCGAACAGCCGGCCCGAAACTCTATAAATTCAACTCTTTCAACCATCTTTTCCACACACCAACCCGTGGAAACATCTCCTTCCTCCCTAAAATTTCTTCCTCCTCCATCCTAGCAAGGAATCTAAGAGATCTGGTGGGCGTTTCAACATTCTCATCTTCCTCCTTTCTCAAAAAGGTATTCCTTCTCCATGGCTCCTAAACGTCATAGAGGATCATCTTCCCAAGGTGTCTCCTTATCTTCTGATTATACACCAGCTAGTCTATTCAGTCCAGCACGACCAATAGATGCAAAAGACTATGATTCTACTTTGTTTCCGGACAAAGAGTTTTCTGATCTTTGGTTCGATTCTTTTTCTGGCCGTAAGATTTGCAATGGAGCTTTTGTTAACTTTACCATATTTTCTGAATATGCTACTACTTTTGACCACTTAGGCTACCGAGATTTTTTTGAGGTAGCAGAAAATATTTTTGACAATGCTGTCCGAATGTTTTACTGCAACTTGCAAGTAAAACCTAACGAAAACTTATATTCTTGCGTTGCTGGGCAAGAATTAGAATTTAGTGCTACCGATATCAGTGAATTTTTTCATGTTCCTGATATTGGTGAAGCATTGGTTGACATTACCCATGTCCAATTCCCTGCTGATGTTACCCTTGCCTCTTTCAGGGAACTTATTTGTCATCCAAACCCTGTTCCTCGTAGGGTTTATTCAAAGCATTTGAACCAATCTTTTTATGAACTTCATCGTATGATTTTCTCTGTACTCCTTCCAAAGAAAGGATCCACAGATGAAGTGGCCTTCTTGGAACTCTCTGCTTTATACCACATTCATTTTGGTATTCTATTCTCTATCCCAAAGGCCATGATGTCCTGGATGCTGAACTGCAGAAATACAAGAAGGAATCTGGTATATCCTATGCACTTGGCGTCTAACTTTCGCCGTTTTGAGATTGATCTTCAAACTTGTGCATTCTCCTCCACTCCTATCGAGCTTACCAGATCCCGCCGATTTCCTGCTCCACCTCTGCCTTCTGGAGCTCAGCCTGCTCCAGCTGCTGACGCTGAGGTTCCTGATGCTGCTCCTGCTCCAGCCCCTGCCCCGGGATTTAATCCGGCTTTCTATCAGCACTTTGATGATTTTGTTGCTATATCTGCGCAACGTCATCAAGGTTATCTTGATTCGGAGTTCCGACCCATCTCTCAGGCTCAGGTGCAGAGGAATGGGATTACTGACCTCCACTACAGTCTAGTCCATGATCCAGTCCATCCGATCACCATCCTGCCTCATCCAGGCTTTCCGGGTCCTCGGTTCACAGATGAGGCTTCCTTCCAGCACTTCGACCCCACTGCAGCCTATTTTCCTCCAGAGGCTCCTGGTGCTGACGACCCTACTATGTGACGCGGGTTCAGCTTTTGGATAGTGGATACTTGTTAGATGATGATCTTTATGCTTTGATGTAGTTTTTCTTTTTCTGTCTAAACTCATTAGTTAGACATTTTCTGATGATTGTACTCAGCACTTTTTAGTATGACATTTTCAGTACTTTATTTCCAGCATTTTCTTTCCATAGTAGTTGTTTTATGCTGTGATCATGTCTCTTTTGCTTCACTTTGTCTTTTGTTTTCTATTATTGGCTTCATACATTACGGGAGAGCCAAGTCATTTTACTATTTGACAAAGGGGGAGAAAAAGAGTACACATACCAAAAAGTACAAATCCAAAAACAAAATCAACCAACTCTTTTATTTAGGTACTTGTATTTTGTTCTATTTTATAAAGATATATTTTGGTATAGACTCAAGTTTGTCAATTATTAAAATGGGGGAGATTGTTGGCCCATTCCATGGTCACACCCGATTTTAATAATCAAACATGCACTTAAGTCAATACACAAAATATACAAACTGCTGCTAATCATTTCAGGATATATGAAATCAATTTCAACGGACATTGTACTGCATCAACGAAGCATCAACATCATCAAATCTGAAGATGACTCATTTTATATTTTATTATGTATACATTTTATTTAGTCTAGGATTTATTTTGTAAAATCAGTTTTGGTAATACTGGCTTAGGGTTATCTCAGTCCACATTCTAAAAAGCCTACCCATTACCACTCATATATCATTTTACAAAATATTCCAAAATATCTTTGAAAACAATTTTTGATAAAATATTTCAAAAATCTCCTAACAGAACTCATAATCGAGTTCGGCCCGAGTTCGGACTGAACTCTGTCCGAGTTCGGTCAGTTTGTATTCAAACTTTTGTTGTCTCCAAATCTGCGAGCAACGTCTCTTTGCGAGATATCTGCATCCGAATTCTGCCCGAACTTTGTCCGAGTTCGGTCCCAGAAAACACCTATAAATAGAGAAAAACTTTTCATTTCAAATCATTCATTCACTCTTCATCTTCTCTTCTCTACTATTCAAGTGTTTTCAAACGATCCAAGATTTTCAAATCATACCTATACACCTCTTAGCCAAAAGCTAGTAATATCAGAGTTGATTTAGAGTCTTTTGGTATTCCAAGAGTTGTCAAGAGGTCGTTCCAAGTTCAGCAACTTTTTTTGTTGTGGAGCTGGTCGTACGCTCGTCACCAAGCACGGTGTTGTGAAGTCGGTCGTGCACTTGTCACCAAGCACGGTGTTGTAAGAGACTGCAAGCTCTCAGTTAAAGCTTGTGCCATAGTGGATTAACATCGAGCAAGAGTACTCGAGACTGGATTAGTCCTCTTAGAGGGATACCAGTATATATCGCTGTGTCGTTGAGTTTGAATTCTCTATCACTTGCTGCATTATATTTACTCTCTTATTTCACTGCCATAGTTTAAAGTTTTAATTGGTGATTATTTTCTGCTGCACACACACAATCTATTCACCCCCCTCTAGAGGTGCTCAGCGGTCCTACAGATTACTGTATTACGCCAGAAAATGAGAATAAGGAATATGATTTTGAATTCAAGGATCATACATTGTTATGGGTTGAAACAACATTGTATATGACTATTTTATTTGACTATATAGAATTTCAAGAACATTGATAATTTCTAGTATTTTTGAATTATCTCTATTTCATGAAGCTTTTGAAAAATAAGTTTCAAGATATTTCATTTAATAGTTTAATAAATTACTACTTCACCTCTGTAAGGTGGGTAGAATATTTTATTTTTCTCTATAATTATTTTTAAAAAGCTTATCTTTAAATTTAAATTTCGATGACGAAATTTTTGTAAGGTGGGTAGAGTGTAATAGCCACCTGATAAAATATTACTTTTATTGTCTATTTCTCTATATTATATTTGTTGATAAACTTTTTTTAAGAATTTTTATTATTATTTATCATTAATTTTATTATCATTATCTTATTTTTAATTGAACCCAATTCCTTTTCTAAAATAAAATTTTTATGCATAAGCCCCTGTAAATATTTGCAAATTGCAAATTAACCATGACACCTAATCTATATACATGTCCTCATGCATGAAGCATGGGCAAAATGGTAATTTCACTTGGAGACACATGTCTCCATGCATGGATTTATTGGTAAAAAAAGGATATAGAGAGGGAGAGAACCCTCCCACCCGCACTCTCTCTCTCTCTCTCTCTCTCTCTCTCTCTCTCTCTCTCTCTCGGCTCATTCTCTCCCTCTCCCTCTTCTCTTCTCCTCTTACTGATGTTGCTGTTGATACTGCTGCTGCTGCGGCTCCGCCGCCACCGCCATAGCCGTGCCGCCGCCGCCCATCCGGCCGACCTCCTCCCCCGATAATTTCCAACATCTCTTCCTACTTGATCTCTCTCTAGGTACATTTCTTTCCATTTTCCTTTAAATGTTCCAATTTTTAAACCTAGGTTAGAAATTGATTTCTAAAATTTTGAAAGGGAAAGAACATAAGTAGATCAAGAATCCACTTGGATCCGAGAAAGAGAACCCTAGGTTTTTCAAAGCAAGGCAAGTCCTCCTTCCTCCTTCAATTTCCCTTTTCTATTGGTAAATTTGTGTGCAAATGTTTAGAGAATAGGAAATTGGTAATTTTAATTTTATTTCAGTGGTTCACTTTCGGGTTATGTGTCTATATAGTTATGACACATATACAAATATATATACGGGACAACCTAATATGGAGTATATGCATTTTGATGTCACAATTATGATTAAATATCTGAAAATGCACAATCATATATATATATATATATATATATATATATATATATATATATATATATATATATATATATATATATATATATATATATATATATATATATATATATATATATATTATATATATATATATATATATTATATATATATATATATATATATATATATATATATATATATATATATATATATTTTAAGGAAATTAAACTTTTATTGATAACATAGGCGCAAAATGCCGAAGCCTATACAAGTAAGCGCGCGGAGGCGACCAAAAACCGAAAACA
The DNA here is from genome assembly GCA_029216955.1 of Iris pallida. NCBI lineage: Eukaryota > Viridiplantae > Streptophyta > Magnoliopsida > Asparagales > Iridaceae > Iris > Iris pallida. Next base: position 46,215,598 of record JANAVB010021600.1, read on the forward strand.
AGAGTCGCGGAGTGCACACGCAACCCAACAAGAAGGGGAAAGAAGCGGCCTAGGCCAGGGTCTCCCAGAACAAGTTGGAGACATGGGAACAGCGCCTCCTCACTTTGAAGCATTGTCTGATGACCTCTCTGAGCAGTTGAGGAGGGGAAAGTTGTTGTCCTTCGTAACGGAACTTGTTCCTGTTCTTCCAAAGAACCCAAATCCCAGCGGCCGCTACGATCTGATGCCCGTGGGAACGGGACCAGGAGGCCAAGAGATCGTAGAAGCCCCCGGTCGGTTGATCCATATTAAGCCTCTGATGAAGTTGGGCCCAAGTGCCTGCGGCCAGCTCCCCCGAAAGAAGGACGTGATCTGCGGATTCGAAATTGGGCTCATTGCAGCAGTGGCATCCGGATATGAGGCTGAAACCCCAAGAACTGATGATGTCGTCCGTCAGAATCTTGCGGCGAAGAGCACGCCAGATGAGGATAGACCATTTGATGGGGATGCAAGCCTGCCAAAATAATGCGTACACCGTATTCGGCATCCCGCTGCCTCTGGCAATACGTCTGGCGGAAGCCAAACTGAAAGTCCCGCAAGGGTTAGGGGACCATCTCCAAGTGTCGGGTGTGTCGGTGATACGCAAATTCGCAGCACGAAGCCTGGTGGCCACCGAATGACCAAGCCAATCTCTGACCTTCCTCCAATTCCAATCGGGACTGTCCTCCCAAAGGTCTCTGATGGTGCACCCCTGAGGAGTAAGAATGTTGGGCTGAATGATATCTGCTCCTAACCACCTCTCCCGACATGCCAGGGAGCTGCCGTCCCCCAACTGGAGACGGATCAGAGGTTCAGCGGTTGTGCGGCCCCGAGTGATGCGGCGCCAAGAAGACGAGGATCTGTTGTTAGTGTTTGCTTCCGAAATATGGGAGAATCTGGAGTATCTAGTTCTCATGAACCTCGTCCATAAGGAGGTCTCGGTGCGTAACTTCCACCAAAGTTTTAAGGAGCAAGCATCCACGATGTGGGCGAGTCTGCAGAAGCCTAGACCACCATCTTCAGTGGGTTTAGCCATCGTCTCCCAACCTGCCCAGTGGTGTTTGTCTATGCCGTCACTCTGACCCCAGAAGAACTTGGCAAAAAAAGATTCGAGTGAAAGGAGCACCTTCTTAGGGGGGAGCAGACGGCCAGAATGTACATCGGAATGGACGATAAAACGTGTTTAATGAGAATCGTTTTACCTCCTGGGTAAAGGGTAGCGTTGTGCCAACCGGAGATGAGTTTGCGGATCTTGTCTGCAAGGTGGTCGTATATCCCGAAGTTGGCCCTGCCGTACACCAGCGGGCAGCCGAGGTAATTGAAGGGGGGTATGTCGTTCTAAAAGAAGTCTTGTTGGCGAGCAGGGTAGAGTGTGTTCTGTCTGCTTCGTGATGAGTATAGATGACGCTCTTGTTGTTGTTAACTCGCTGACCCGAGCATCTAGTGTATCTGGCAATCGTGCTCAAAACGACCTCAATCGAACCGTTGTCTCCAGAGGAGAAGATGAGGATATCGTCCGCGTAAGCCAGGTGAGTGATAAGAGGGCAACCGGTGGTTGTGTGGAAGTGATTGAAACCGGGCATGTCGGGCATGCTGTTGAGGCTTCTGCTGAGAGCTTCGGCCGCAATGATGAAAATGGTAGAGGAGAGCGGGTCTCCCTGTCTCACCCCGCGGGTAGAACGGAAGAAGCCCGCCGCCTGGCCGTTGATCACGGTGGAGAACCACGCGTTGTTGATAGATCTGAAGACGATGTCAATCCAACTTTCGGAGAAGCCAAAGGCCCTGAGCACCCAGATCATGAATTGCGAGTCTAGGCGGTCATATGCTTTTTTCATGTCCAGTTTGATAGCGACGTTCCCCCCCTCGATGGGAACTTCATGCACGTGATCATCTCTTACGCAAGAAGGATATTGTCTGTAATATTGCGGACTCTAACAAACCCGCTCTGCTCCTCAGAAATGATCTTGGGGAGGAGATCGGACATCCGATTTGCGATGATCTTGGATATAATCTTGTTGGTGAAGGTGCAGAGGCTGATCGGGCGAAAGTCTTTGAAAGATTTCGGATTGTCTTTTTTGGGGATAAGGATGATGTTGGCGCAGGAGATGGAGTTAGGGTATCTGGCCCCTTGAAGGAAGGCAATAGTGACTTCGACAAGGTCCTTTTTAATGATATCCTAACAGTCTCTGAAGAAGACGCCGTTGAAGCCGTCAGGCCCCCGGGGCACTGTGCTTGTTAATGGACCAGACCGCAGCTTTGACTTCCTCCTCATCAATGGCAGCCAGTAAAGTCACGTTGTCATGCTCGGAGATAAGGGAGGGGATGGCCGACAAAAGGGTCTCATCTCTAACGACCCGCTCCTTGGTGAATAGGCTGGAGAAGAAGTTAACGGCAGCGACCTGGATCTCGGCCTGGTCTTCGATAAGGTTGCCATTGTCGTCAAGGATCCTGTGTAATTTTAATTTGTTCCTGTGGCCTTTGACACAAGCATGAAAGAAATTTGAGTTGCGGTCCCCAGCGGTGTCCCAGGTCAGTCTGGCTTTTTGCTTCCAGAATTCATTCTCCAATTTCAGCCTAGATTTAAGAATAGCTCTGGCAAGGTTTAGGGATGAGCGGTTCTCAGGGGAGTTGGAGATGGTAAAAGTAGACTCCGTACGAGTGACGTCGTCCTTCGCCTCGCGAATGGCCTGAAAGATGTCTCCGTAAGGCTCTTTGCTCCATGCCGATAGAGCCTTGCGGGTGGCTTTAAGCTTGGACGCCATCCGGGTCATGGGATCAATGTCCGAGACGGAACTCCAGGCCGAAGCAACGATGTTCTGAAATTGAGGGTGATGTCGCCAAAAGTTGAGGAAGCGAAAAGCTTTCTTGTTCCCGGATTGATTGCTTCTGATTTGAACAAGTAGGGGGGAATGATCCGATTCGGTGTGGTTGAGGTGTGAAAGATTGGTGATCAGTCCCATGTCGGACCATCCGTCGTTGATCAGCGCCCGATCGAGACGGGAATATTGATGCCTGCGGCCTTCTTGCATGTTGCACCATGTGAAAGCACTGCCTAGGAAGGGGATGGAGGAGAGGTTCCCGTGAAAGGTAAAGTTATTGAAATCATCCATTGCTTGCTTGGAGGGGGGCCGGCCGCCGGACTTCTCATCGATGCAGGCAACCGTGTTGAAATCTCCAATGCAAAGCCACGGCAGGCACAGCGGGAGAATCCTCAAGAGGTCTGTCCAGAGCTGACGGCACATGGGGATGTCGCAACTGCCATGAACAGCGACGATGACGGAGCGTGACTTGAGATCCGGGTGTTCAACCCAGCAAGTGAGAGCTTGGAGGGAATCTTGATAGTGCCAAATTGGAAGTCTTGAGCAAGAAAAATCCAGATGTCGTTCCCGTCCGCGATAGCTTGCGAGAAGCCTAACTTAAGTTGAGTGGCTTTAAGTCTTTTTTGCCGGATTTTAGGTTCGATAATGATAAGGAGGTCAATACGGTGAATCTTCTTGAGACTGAGAATTCTGTTCATGGTCGATTTGTTTCCGAGCCCTCTGACATTCCAGGAGATGATGTTAATCATCAGATGGAGAAGGGGGGGATGGTTGAGCTTCGAGGCGGACCTGGTAGTCCTAGCCGTCATCTGCTTTTGTTTATTTTTGTGCTTTTTGGAAGTATTTCTTTTGGTTGGTGCGGAAGTGTGTCCGTTACTTCCTGATTCGATGGTTGGCCGATCTTGATCACTGCTCTCTTCAGCGACCGCGTCGATGATAGAATCTTGGTTCTGATCTTCCAGAGCGCAAAAGGGGTTGTTACAATCTAGAAACCCTGCTTCCTTCGCCTGCCAGAATCTGCCAGTTGGGATGTGGGTGTGAGAGGTCAGAGCGCCTTCTGTGGGAGTAGGAGGTTCTGGGTCTGTCCGAATAGCCTCGAACTGCTCTGAGCTGCTAACCGACAAGACCTTTCCTGGTTGTAGTGAGTGGTTATTTGGATGTATGGTGGGGTGGTGGGCCTCTAGGGAGGGAGGTGAGGTGATCACAGGTTGAGTTTGGATGGTCTGGGGGTGATCGGTGTTTGGGTGCCCGCTGTTCTTGGGAGAATCTTGTTGACCGTCGGTGATAAGGAGGGGAATGCAGAGGTCTCTGGGAACTTCATCAGGGGTGGTGCCAGAGAGGAGAGCGAACGAATTGTGAAGGACGAGGGAGGAGGGATTAAAAGGGACGATATTCCGACTGGAAGTGGCATTCGTCGGGGGGTGGGGGGAGTCTGACCATCGCTCTGAAGGGGTGGAACGGGATTCGAAATGTGGGTGGAGGGGACGGGGTGATTTTGAGCAGTGGTCATCCGAGGGGCGCGCGAGATATTCTTCTTAAGTTCGGGATGGGCGCGGAAGCAGTGCTGCATGAGATGTCCACTCATCTGACAGTGTTTACAGAAGATAATGTTGTTGTCGTAAATCAGCTCCTGACTGTGGGATGTGTTTCCGAGCTCAATTTCTATGAGTTTGGGTGGGTCGTTTGAAAGGTCTAACTCCACGCAGATCTTCGCGTAGTTGCACTTGGAGAGGTTGCGAGTTTCTTCCGCAATGGCAACCAAGGTCCCGAAGGAGCTGGCGATACGTTTGAGTGCGGCTGTGGGGAAGCAGACCAGGGGGAGGTTGGGGAGGGTGATCCAGGTGGAGATGATAGTTGAGTCAAATTTTGGATTGAAATCGGGAGACCATTTAACCACTTTAGCGATCTGGGATCCCATTCTGACAATGCCTTTAGCTCGCGCAATCGCGAAGTCCGAATCGGAGGAGAGGTGGAGGAGCATATGCTTAGGGTCGAGAGGGGCAACCCGAAAATCAGCGGAGAGGCCCCACCCTGCGACCACAGCCGAGACAATAGGGATCTTCGGGCATCCAGAGCCGAATTTGAGAATGAACGACTTGGAGAAGGAGGAGGATAGGGAATGAATCTCAGACGAGGCGAAGGGAACCCGGATGGGAGCACCATCGGCAGGAGGAGGGAAGTCGAGGTTCGGGAGGAGAATTTCTGCCAAAGCTGAAGGAGAGTGCGGTCTCCAATCCGGCCTAAGGGCCTCGGCGTAGGAGACGCCGGCTGCGGAGTCGGGGAGAGACGGGGCAGTGGGCGGAACCAAAGGGGGAACGCCAGACTGCACGGACACGAAAGGAGCCCCGGAAAGCGCAGGCCCGGGTTGCGCCGAAGGCGCAGAGGGGCGGGGGGGAGAGACCCCGGGTGGCGCCAGAAGGCTAGAGAGAGGCAGGCCAACAGGCGCCAAGGTGGGGGAGAAGACCGCGGCGGGCTGCGCCAACCTGGCGCGGGGGGGTGCACTGAGACTGCGCACGAGGGGCTCCTTGGCCAGTGGAGCGCAAGGAGGGGGCCCGCTCTAGGAAGAGCGCCAGAGCCGGGATTGCGCGCAAGAGAAGCACCAGCAGGGAGGCCCTGTGGACTGCGCAAAGTAGACGCACCAACAAGAGGGGGGGCCCACAGGGCTGCGCACAGGAGGCTCACCATCGGAGGGCCCCGCTGGATTGCGCACAAGCAAAGTAGACGCACCAACAAAAGGGGGGGCCACAGGGCTGCGCACAGGAGGCTCACCATCGGAGGGCCCCGCTGGATTGCGCACAAGGGAAGCGCCCACTGGGCTGCGCACAAGAGGAGGGGGCCACAGGGCTGCGCACAAGAGTAGCTCTAACAGGGCTCTCTGGACTGCGCAGGAGAACATCGGTGGCGCAAAAAATGAGCGCTGGTCCCGAGGGTTGACCAGGAACTGCTGGAGCCACGAGGAGCCCAGCGCCCAAGTGGGTCTCGAGAACCCCGGCGCCGTGCACAGGTCCCGAGGGGGGACAGAGGGCAGCTGGAGCCTCGGGCAGACCAGCGTCCCAAGGGGCCACGAGCGCCCCGACTCCCGAGGGCGGGAGGGGGTCAGAAAAAGCATCGAGGGGAAGGAGGGAGGGCAGACCCTCCGGGCGGAGGCCGCCGTAGCCGCAAACAGAGAGGACGACGAAGCTGCAACCGGGGCGGGGGGGAAAAGCTAGCGGGGGCGGCGGACGAGGCCGCTCGACTGCGCTCAACCAGCCTGAGCTGGTCGTCGGACCAACCAGGGCGCAGAGACGGAGAGGGAGGGGGAGGAGGGTGGGGGAGCGCGGGCGTCGGGGCGACGCGATGTCGGGTGGGGGAAGGAGGAGGAGGACGGGGGCAGTCCCGAGCGCGCCGTGGAGGACGCCTGCGAGCGCGGGCCGACGCTGAGATCTGGCATCCCTGCGCAGCTGCCGCGGCAACAAGCCACAACGGAGGGAAAGACGGAGGGGGGCGAGACATGGTGGAGGCGGCGAGAGCAGGCGCCGGCTATGACCGCCGGAGAGAGAACCAAAAAAAAAAATATATATATATATATATATATATATATATATATATATATATATATGGGCACCACCTATATAGAAATATATCATGACACAATACATGGACACAATTCATGAAATTATATTATGATGAACACTTATGAATCTAGGCACAACCTATGAACATAACCAATACACTTTATAAATTAAAAGTTTACATATGGGATTTATGCATCTTTAGAGTGACAAATAAATAAATAAATATATATATATATATATATATATATATATATATATATATATATATATATATATATATATATATATGAAAATTTAGATGGTGAAACTTTTGAATTCCCAAAATACCCTTACATACTTATACTAATTAAAAATAGTTCATTAATTTTAATAAGGACAATTTAGTAATTAGGAAGACTACCCTTTGGTCTTCCTAAACTAATTAAGAAATGTTAAAATACGTGCATGGCATGTGCACATATGCTAGTATATATATATATATATATATATATATATATATATATATATATATATATATATATATATATATATATATATATATATATGTATATTTTGGCAAAAGGAAATTTTATTGATAGAAGGAAAGCTCATAAAGAGCATTACAAGTGGTGGCAGAGACGAGAAACACAAAACTCGCTCTGAAAAACATGGTTTGTAGTAAACACCAAAAGCAGCTGCTAAACATGGTTTGCAAAAATACGAAAAGTCGCTGAACAGTACGAAAGAGAGAGGATCTGGGCGCTCGGCCCTAGTGGAGGATTTTTTTTTATTTGAATTCAAAATACCGAAAGTTGCTGAACAGGCACACGACCCGAGAGGGAAGGCGCGTGTCCAGAGGGGGAAGGGTGGGCGCGGGGCCCTAGGAGCCGGGTGCGCGGCCCAAGGAGGAGGGCGCGGGGCCCAAGGGACGGACACCGAGGGATGCCCGCATCCCAAGGCGGGGGACCACGGGCCGCCCGTGGGCACGCGTCCAGCACGGAGCGGCGGAGGGGCGGTCGAGCCGCGGGGGGGGGGGGGGTGGCGGCTCCGGCGACGTGTGATCCGCGGAGGGGGGATGCCGAGGGGGGACTCCAGAGCGAGGGAAGGGGGGAAGGATCTCCAGAGCGGGGGAGGGCGGGGGGCGGGGGGCGGCGCCTCCGGCGAGAGGCCGGAGGGGACCGGAGGGGATGACCGCTCACCAACGCCGCGGGGGGGAGACCCTGCGTGGGGGAGGACGGACAACCACCGCCGAGGGAGGGAGGGGGAGGGGGCGCGTCTTCCCGGCCAAGAAGGCGGCGGCGCCGGGAGATCGGTGGCGGGCAGGGCAGTCGCCGCCAGGGAAGGAGAAGATCCCGGCGAGCCCGTGAGCAGAGGAGGGGGGGGAACGACGGCGCCAAGGTGACAGGGGTGGAGGGGGCCGCCTGGTGGTCGTGGTGGCTAGAGAGGTGCCTACCATCGGCGAGGCTCCTCCAACATTAGCCGGAGGGAACGCCGAAGACCAACGGGAGGTGGGGGGAGAGTGCCGTACGGGGAAGACGCCACCACCGGAGAGGATCCGGAGTCCGGCGTCGGGGAGCGGGCCTATATATATATATATATATATATATATATATATATATATATATATATATATATATATATATAGTCAATTTTGAATATGTAGGATCAATAAATTCTTGATTTAACATAAATGTCAATTCTATGCACATTTAAAAATATACCTATTTAATATGTTTTGACTTGATTATTTAGTTAAAATGGATCATTTATAGGTACCTATATGTTAGGGTAACCCTACACCTATTAATTTTTAATTTTAAACTTGTTTTGCATCTTCAAGAAGCTAGAATGTGGTATATAGCAAGTATGAGTTAAAATTGAACTCTTTTAGATTTAATTGAGCCAATATCACAAAACATACAAAATTATTTAGTATGTGATAACGTTTGAAAATAAGACCTTGGTATTATTGTGTTACTAACAATTTTAATTTGGATAGCTTTTAGAAAGGAAAACAATTGAGGTAACAAAAATAAATTGCTTGTTCCCTATTCGTTGCTAAGGTAAAAAAGTTTTAAATTTAACTGGATATATAATATTTGCGTGAGTTTCGGTGTCGAGAGTTGCTCCACCGAAGGGGTCGGCGTACCCGGGGAGATATATATATATATATATATATAATGCATGGTACCGGTGTTGAGGGTTGCTCCACCGAAGGGGTCGGCGTACCCAATTATTGTTATATTTTATCTATTATAAAATTTTTGGAGTCAATAAATACAAAGGAGATTCTGATGAAATTTTTAATAATTTCGGAAGATAGCTAAGTTTAGAGAATTTCGAAAATATTGACGATACTTCTAACCCTAAAATTTCGTTGCCACTTTAATTAGCAACAGACTTTTGACAATTTCAATCAAAACTTAATTCAAGAAACAATTTGTATAATATATAAAGTTAGCTATTCAATACTAACTACTCTGTGAAGTTTAAATTAGAAATTGAACTATTACAGTTGTAGGTTAGAAGGCATTGGGCGGGGGGAGAACAACTTAAATATCATTTACGAAGTTTCGCAACGTAATAATAACCAAAAGTTGATTAGTATTTAAGCTCATTCGTAGGGCCATGCGAATCGAGTATGTGAGGCTTAGCTCACTTAAGCCCAAGGGAGGCATGGCCAAAATTTTAATAACCGTGCCACTAAGTTACAATTTTTTTATTTTAGCCCAAGTGAGGCAGGGTTGGTTTAAATTCCGTGCCATCAGATCTTATACCTATTTCGACTGAAACATCGAGTAGGTGAATTATTTAAATCCAAGGGAGGCAGAGCCAGATTCTAAGCACCGTACGTGCCACCAAGTCACAACCTGATCCCTGGTATATGGGATTGTTGACGAGAAACTAGTTAACTGAATATTCAAAGGGTTGTTCTCCAAATTGCATTACCATTAGGAAAAACTTGATCTTGTTCGTGGTAGTCAAATAAGGTTGTCTGAGTTACCTTGGTGGATGAAAAATAATAGTATAAGAAATTAAATTGAAGTTGTAAGTATGAATGTAAAAACTTACTTTCTCAATTTCGATATAAATTATTTTATTTCATTCCTTATCATAGTTTTACTTTAACCGTTCTTGACCGAGGACTTGCTGTCATTCTGACAACCTAGTATTGTTCACTAGGTGAAGACGGAGCTCATGCAGGAATATTACCTCTTTATGACGAGGACGAAGTCGAAGAATAAACTGTCAAGAGATCTTCAAGAGAAGTCAATAACATTTTGTAGCCTGTTGACATATTGTAATTTAATATTTTGTTGTAAAAACTTGTATATGATGTACTCCTAGAAAACAGTTTTATGTATAATAGTCATAGTTGTGGAAATGAAATGTGTTTAGCAATTTCTTGTATTTTTCATTCTAGAATATTACAGGCGACAATCGCAAATACGGGTACATAAGTGTTCGTATGGTGCGTAGTCTGGAGATTGAGTTACATATCCGTCTCATCGTATTCTGGGGGCAGGGTGTGACAAAATTGGGTAGCAGATTAAGAAATATAAAAGATTGGATACAAATTGCAAATAGCTAGGCTGATTTTTTTTGGGGGACTAAGAATTTAAAAAGAATCGACTTATTTTAATTGGCTTGGAAGATTAACAAAACAAATAGACCATTAGGTGAAAAAAGTGTGCATCATGCCTATGATAGTTTTGACTCAAAAACTTTTCTCCAACATGAACAATAACCTTAAGAAAAGGCTCAAACTTACTTAGTTAGCTATATTTTAGTCCAAATCATAAGCCATTATGTCAGGTCCATGGCCAAAATTACAAATCTAGTGCTATGTATGTGCACCCATAGTTTTGCGATTTACTAATCGTAACTAACCTTTTACTTTTCATGACAAAGTTGAAAATAACAATAAATAAATGATAAAGATGGATAAAAGATTGGATACAAATTGCAATAAGGCTGATTTATAATTGGCACTAAGGAATTGAAAAGAATTGACATATTTTAATGGGTTTGGAAGATTAACAAAACATGTAGCTTGATCATTAGGTGAGAAAAGTGAGCAACATAGCTATTATAGTTTCTCTAAAACTTTTCTCCATCATGAACAATAACTTTAAGAAAAGGCTCAAACTTACTAGATACCAAGGTTTTAGACCAAATCATAAGCCATTGGTCATGGCATGAACGATTATCTATTCTTTATGATCTTGTTGACATGGCGATAGAAACAAGATTATATATATATATATATATATATATATATATATATATATATATATATATTTTATATATATATATATATATATATATATATATATATATATATATATATATATATATATATATATATATTAAGAAGGTAATTGTGGTGAACGCACCCACCGAAAATCGATCTCCTGACCACTCGGACCGAATGCCTCACCACTGCCACTAGACTAGACGGTCGCCGGCATATATATATATATATATATATATATATATATATATATATATATATATATTGAAAGAAGGTAATTGTGGCGAACGCTCCCACCGAAAATCGATCTCCTGACCACTGGACCGAATGCCTCACCACTACCACTAAGCTAGAGGGTCACCGGCATATATATCTAATTCAAATCTGTCAATGATTCCTAGCCTAGTGGTAGTGTTGAGACATTGTGGCCCAAGCGGTCAAGAGATCGATTCCCAGTGGGAGACGTGGGAGACGTTCGACACAATTACTATTTCCAAAAAAATGTTTATATAGCCAAATCTACTTGTGATAGCGAGGAGCGGCAATTCTGACCCGATTTAGAGGCTCTTGCTCAAGGAATCGAGTCTCGGAGGTGCTTCGGGGATGCTTTGGGGATGCAAAATTGTGGGTTTATATATATATATATATATATATATATATATATATATATATATATATATATATATATATATATATATGGGACAACATTATTCGATTTTGGATCGAGAACATAATCGAACAAAAAATTCGGTTCGATTTGAATTTTTACAAAAAAATACTAATACTCCATTTTTTGCTTTTTATTTTGGTCCACAAAAACGAAAATCGAGGAAGATTTCATAAGATTACGTAAATATTCTTAATTTTATGCATATTTTTATGATTTAAAGTTTGTACATTTTGTAAACAACAATTGTATATTTTAAGCCCAATTTTGGTAATTAAACAACTAGTTCAATTTTGGACCCAACTTTGAAATAAAAATTTTAAAGTTAGTAAAAATATTATTAAATAATATGAATGAGAAACAATTTAAAAAATTGAGACGATTATAGATACGTTAGATAAGTACTTATTAATGAGAATATACCGTATATTCAGATTATGGGCCGGCTTTCGAGCTATTTTTGCCGAATTACAAACAGAAGCCTGTTTTCTTCCTAGTGTTTGTTATTTGTGTCATAGGAAAGTGATCGAAAATGACAAATGTCAAACATTGTAAAAGAAATCAACAACCGTTCGTAAATGGAACAATTGTCGTTTTAATCAAATTTGCCATAGTTGAAATTACTTTGCAGCCTCAAAGAGTCACAGAGTTGCTAATAGTTAGGTTCAATTTGAAGTACTTGTGTTTGTACATATATTTTTTTTTTTTCCAACTTTCTAGAGAGGAACCTACACTGGGCCTCTGAAAGAAGAGCAACGGCCCACCAAATATACTACAACGCCCTCCTGGCCCGGCATTGTGTTGGCCCTCGATTTACCAGCACCGCCAATTAATATTTTATTATGTATTTTGTATAGCTTCTATTGACATCTTTACAAAATTTTCTTTTTCTTTATGTATTCCGACAAAATATATATTTTCTTTATTCATTTTTTTGGGCCACCTTTAAACATTTTCTTCTCTTTCTGTAAAGTAAGTATTACAAACTGTCCTATTCAAATATATATATATATATATATATATATATATATATATATATATATATATATATATATATATATATATATATATATATATATATAATTCATAAGCTCGGATTCCTTCCTACCTTGCCTTAAGACATAGGTATTCTGTTTCTTGTTTCCGTCGTACGGTATCCTGATTTTTGTTTACGGGCTTCTAAAATAATTTATGTTCGAGCTACTCGACTAACCCTTTTATTCCGAACTCTTGTTTGTCAAACCCACTACTTTTGATTTATACAGAAGAAGACGAAGAAGAAGAAAAGAAAAAACGAAGTTAAATTATTGTTCACCTAGACAAGTTAACACTGATTTTAAGAATCAAATACTAACGTCGAACATTTGGGATACTCGAACCATAATTTTAACTATTATGTGAGCCTCTATTACTTAAACATCCTTACATAAACATTAAAAAAAATATATCAAAAAAAGAGAGGGAAAGTGATATGTAGGATTTTTGATTATTATAAAAATTAAATTAGTGGGTTGACTAAATAATTTTTTATTCATAAATAATATATTTTTCTGTAAATAAATATTACACAGTTTGTATTTATTATTTTATATTTGAATCATATATTAGTATAAATATGAAAATTCAGATATACAAGATCATATTATAACAAAACTTAGAAAAATATAAACTTCAATCACTATAAGGCGATAAGGAGGATCCACCCATTTAAATGGGTTGAATTGGGCTGTTTAAAATAGGATCAGCTTTGGGTCGAACCCAAACCTGGTCAAGCTAAATGTGACCCATGTGGATCTATTACCATGAGTTGGTTGCCACCCTTACTCTTACTTAGTCTTAGATCTCGTTTGGTTCGTGAAAAAGAAAGAAAGGGAAATCAATTTTTTTATATTTTATTTATGAACAATTATAATTTTATCGATTTTTTTTCGGTGTTTTATCTTCCAATAAAAATTTGACACATGTCAAATTCTTTAGTCAAAATCACTTTGAATGTTTACAAAACCACATCTAAAGTGGTTTATGTTGAATGAATTTAACACATGACAATTCTTTATTGGAGGGTGAACAAACACCCTAGATTTTATGGGTGAACAAAAATGAACTCTTTGAAAATGCCAAAGAAATTGGAAAAAAAAAAAAAGTGAATACTTAGGGGACGTTTGGTTCAAGTTTTTGTGGCTTGGGAATGGATTTTGAATTCTTTACCCATGTTTGGTATGTTTATGATTGGGAATGAGGAGGGAATAGCAGGGGCTTAGGGAGGAAAGCTATTCCCATTTAGGGGTGCAACTCGGGCGGGTCGGGTCGGGCTTGAGGTCAACCCGAGCCCAATCCGATGAATCATAAGCCTAGCCCGAGCCCAAGCCCGGCCCGACCTCGGGTTAAACATATGAAGCCCAAGACCAAGTCCGGAGGATCAGGTTTGGCTCGGGTTAAACTCGGGTTGGGTTGGGTCCATCGAGTTTATCGGGCTCTAATATAATATTTAAAATAGTTTTAAATAAAAGTAATATTAAACACATAATAAAATACCAATAGTCTTGATCATTGAAAATTACAACTAAAATAAGATTTATGATAAGGAGTTAAAGAGTTTTGGTAGATAAATTTAGGATTTAAATTTTTTATTTAAGAAATATGAAACTATATATATATATATATATATATATATATATATATATATATAGTCGGGTTTCGGGTTCCTCGGGTAATCCGACACATGAACCCGAGCCCAACCCAATTTTTGATCGGGTTCAAATATTTTAACCCATATTCGAGCCCGAACCCGAGTATCTTTAACCCTAACCCAACCCATTAATGGGTTTACCCCATCGGGTTCGGGTTTAGCCCGCCCAAGTTGCACCCCTATTCCCATTGATTTGGAAAAGCTATTCCCAAGCCCCCCCTTGGGAATAGATTTGCTTTCCTAGGAATGATGCTTGGCTATTTTGTTTGGACGGTTATACCCTCTTTTTATTTTCAAATTTTCAACTTCTATCCCAAACATGTAAATCATCGTGAAATTAATGAAAGGGTATTAAAAGAAAACTAAATAAATTAATATTTATCTCCCTTTGTAAACCAAACATGGAGATAAATTTTTTTAAAATTTTGAACTAGCTATTCCCAACCTAACCAAACATGGGTATGAAAATGTTGAATTCCTTCCCATGGAAAAGGAATTGAAAACATATTCCTCGGAATACAAAAAATTGATCCAAACGAGTCCTTAAAGGTGATAAAGTGAATCGTTATGGATGAAAAAAAAAATATTTTTTCCTAACTTTTTTTAATTTGGAATCACTTTCCTTTTTTCTTAATTTCTTTGGCACCTAAACATAGGAAAGTAATGACTTTCATTTTCCAATCTCATGATTCCGCGAACCAAACGAGCATGGACATGTTTGGTTCGACAAAGTGAGCCAAAGTAAAAAGTGAATTAAAATCTATATTTTGCGTACGCTTTTTTTTTCAATTTATTTGTTTGGATGTTAGGAAGAAGTGGGGGTTTGAAATGTAAAATTTTAAATATTTTGTCGTTTCTATGTTTTGTTGTTGTATGAAATGTTTAGCAGTAAAATGATATGATATTCCACTTTTGAATGTGGTGAGGTACCCTACACATTCGTTTGTTAATTTTTCTAATTCTGGTTGATTCGTAATTACCACATAATTATTAATACAATAAATTGTTAAAATAAATCAGCAAATAAAATAATTAATAAAAATAATAAAATAAAATAAAATAAGATAATTTTCAATTTCACTGCTTGATCCGAAGGAAATCTTCGGATGACAAAATGTGAAAGTAGCAGTCGGCATAATTTCATGTCACTTTACCTTTTGTTTCCATATAAGTGTTAGTTGGATGTATTAATTATATTTGTTTTTTCGACCATAATGCCCTAAATGATACCAGCTAAATTTAAGTAACGTTAGCATCTGTGAAATATTAAACAAATTAATATTTTCATTCATGTCTGAACCAAACATGAGAATATGGAAATCAAAATTGTTTGACTACATATTTCTAGCCTAACTAAACAAAGATAAAAATGTTGAATTCTCTTCCTTTGGAAAAACAACAAAAACTAAATTTCTAGAGAGATCAAATCTTCATCCAATCCAAACCCTACCTTAATGTTGATTCAACATCATATGGTTGAAGTTCAACTAATCCTCAATGTCACAAATACTTGTCACCATCTATCAGAGAAAACTAGATGGTAGAAATTTTTGTTCCAAAAATATCCTCATTTATGTTTATTAATTAAATTATTCATTATAATATGATTATTCACGTAATTATGTATAGAAGAAGAAAAAAGAAAAAATTATTTGCTCCAAGTATTATAAAATACGTGCATATATACTAGTATGCTATACTAACAATATGTTGACGTGTTCAACATGAAAGAAACCAATTCGACTCAAATGATCGGTATTCTCTAATGTTCTTTGAAATAAAAATAAAATAAAATAAATTTTAGTATAGCTCAATCCTTATCGCATCAACTACATACCTACTATGTGCTGGATTATCTAATCTATGGGACAAGTTGAGTTCCTGCAAAAAATAATAATAATAATAATAATTTGTCACTTTGACCACCTTTCCCACATTCTTCTCAATCAATTCCCAAGCCCAAACTCAAAACTTGTAGTCTAGTCAAGGCTCGAGCTGCACATATGTAACAAAAATAAAACATTCATTCTTCCTCGCGGAATTCCCTGGTTATCGTTTTAAACTTGACTTCTTTAAGCGACTTACTTCCCAGTTTCCCAGTTACTTCCGCTAACAACATATGAAGATCGAATTCCTGACTTCCTAATTCGTAGTTACATTACTTTCCTGCACTTCTGAGTTTCCTAGACACTTCCACAAACAATCGTAAGTCGAATTCCTAGCTAGGTCCGTTGCCCATCTGGAAAATATTAGGAAAAATAAATAAAATTTCCCGAACAGCTGCACATCTTGAAATTTTACAGAGGCCAAGTTTGAACATAATTTCTTTGTTTAATTACTTTTTTTTTTGGTCCGTGTTATTTGTCAATATAGAAGAAACCATGCATGGTTTCAAGCTCTGATGGTGGTCAGTCTTTACTCTTTAGCATCAGGCTGACTTCATGTGAAGAACTCTTCCGTACACAAAAAACACACATAGATTTCAATTCTTCTATTAATTAGCTTAGATGCATTTTCCTACGTACCTATGATACAACTTAAAATAATGTGACTATTAGTTAAGAATAACTTAAGATCGTACGTGTGACTATTAGTTAATGGAAATATATTGTTTTAGTTGTGCTATACTAATTCCATGGTCCACACCATCTTTAACAAGAAAGAGTAGGTTAATTCTTCATGAATATTATGTGGATCCTATTTAAGTTTGAAAGTGATCGATGTGTTGCACAAGGATGGAATTGGCTTTAAATTGGGCACATAGTGTACAATTGGGCCTCTTTTGGTTCGCGGAAAGGAATGGATACCTCATGCCCTACAGGATCGGCCTAAGGAAATGGATTGTCCTAAGGGGTCACCTACGATCTTGACCTCTTGCAATCAGAAATTTTTTTATCGGACTTACCCCTCGGTTGGTCCTGATGGCCTTTTACCCATAGAATGAACAAGGTCATAATTGCAGCATTTACTAAGGGGCGTGGTCTTTCCCATGCGCTCTCCCACTTGAAAAAACTACTTAAAGTCAAACTATAACATTTAAAATTGTAGTAATACTTATTACATGATCAAGGTGGCCATGGCCTCTCTTTCCCCCTTTTAAACTCATAATTTTATAATATTTAAAATTTATATATACTTATTTTTTTTTGAAAAGGAAATACTTCATTCATTAAATTGAAATATAATTCATGTCATTGAAGACATATGATTCAATACAGATTGGCATCTCTTCATACAAAGATATGAGATTAGATGAGGTAGATAACAGAGCATAGGAAGCTGGTCCGGGTCATTATCTATGTATTGTCACTTTCGCGCTTATTGTAAACTCCGCTAAAATGATACCAAATTTTCGATCCAGATTCAAACACTTGTTGCGGTGCGGGTTGCGGTGCGGATTGCGGTTGCTGATCTTGTGGTTATTGTGGTAGTTGATCATTATCTATGATATTAAATAGCATATTCACACTAGAGTGCTTGTAAATATTGTAGGCGAGAATAAATTTTGGTGTGATTAATTTTAAAAATTTATGACCTATTTATAGATTTTGGTGCAAAATTATCCCTAATACCCTCAAAATATAGTTATAAGGTATTTTTGGTCATTTTCAGCAAAATAACCAAAATATCCTTAAAAGGTTAAAAAAAAACCCTCAAAATGAGAACATTTTGGTCTTTTGGGCATCTCCAGAAGAAAAGAAAAAAATATGTCCAAACTTGGCCACTGACCAGACCTCTAACCAGGCTGGTCCTGGCCGACCCAACCGCTTTTATCCTATTTTACCGGACCGGTCGCGTAGTCAAACCGGGCCCGACCGGTCCGGACTACTGGGTCCAAAACTCCAACCCAGCTCGGACCAGCGGAGGACTCGGACCGAGCTGGTCCGGGTCGTTGACTGTAAGCCCCTAGATATTTTTAAGATATTTTAAATAAGGAATTTTAATTTTAAATAGCATTTATATCCTTAAAATAAATTATTATAATTATTAGAAATTTTCTAGGATTTTTAAATGATTTTTAAAGCCAAAAATATCAATTTGCAATTATTTAAATTATTTTTATATCAGTTTGCAATTTATTAAATTATTTTAAATACATTTTACAATTGTTTTAATTGTTTTAAAACAGTTTGCAATTACTCAATTTGATTTAATGTCAGTTTACAAATTTATATTTGCAAACTGTTATGGCGTGGGGCTTAATGTAATAACTATTTTTTTTGGGGGGGGGGGGGGGGGGGGGGATTTGCAAAACCTCAACCGATCATTGCCTTCGTCGGTCATCATCTCCGGCGACTAACCCTAACCCTAACCCTAAACTCTAATCAAAACCCTAATTGAACCCAGTCCGACCCTATAAATAGATCCCCCGACCCGAAACCCTACCCCTATTCTACTCCCCGACCACCACAGTCGCCGCCCTAACCTTTTCTTCTCCGACGAGTTCGTCGGAGACCTAGATCTAAGAGCGCCGCCGTTCTAGCCATCGCCGTAGCCGCCCACCACCACCATCTTGTTCGCCTCGACGAGACGAACCCAGTGCAATTTTTTTCCGACGACCCCGACGTGTCCTCCGCCGCGCAGTGCCCCCGACAGCTCCTTCTCGCCGGACACGTACGTGTCACTCTTCCTAAGAGTCGTGTTGTGTCTCGTGAACACGTGTGTGGGGTCGCCCAGTGTCGAGGAACCCAGTGGTGTACGTGGACACGCGAGATTCGTGTCGTGCTAGCCGCGGACACAGGACTCGTGTCTGTTTCAAATACTCGTGTCCCTAACTGTCGGACACGGGTTTAATATTTAAATGGGTAACGGGTTTGAATGAACAGTAACGAATTTATACCCGCACAGTAATGAATTTTTAGTTAATGGGTTTACTGTTTATAATGGGTTTGGGTTTGGGCCCAATGAATTTTGGGCTATTTTTATTATATATATATATATATATATATATATATATACACACACACAAAAATATATATACACACACAATATATATATATATATATATATATATATATATATATATATATATATATATATATATATATATATATATATATATATATATATATATATGCTTTTTGAATTTTTACACACTTGTGTATTTATATACAAATATAGTTATGCTATATTTACATGTTATTTTATTGTCAATAAATATTCATGATATGTATATTTTACTGTATTAAAATATATTATTTTATTACTTACGTATTTAAAATCAGTATTTTGTAAACTGTGAATTATGGCCATCTGAGTCCAGGCCTAGTATGGGTTCTGTGGACTCAAATGAGCCTAAATACATTCAAGGCTTGTACGAGTCATATTGGACTTGATTCATGGCTTTGGGTCCCGTATCTGGACTCCGGTTCAATTTCGTATACGTGGATAAAATAGTAAATAATTATTTATTTATTTTTTAGAAATTGTAACTTGCTGTATTTGAATTTTTATATATAATTTATGTGCTGTAAAAATTTGAAAAAAATGTATTTAAATACTATGTTAATTTAGCTAATTTAATATAATTTTTCCAGGATTTATTTAGTAATTTGCCATTTTATAAAAATAGGAAAACGGAACTCATTTTCAGGGTACTTATGTTTACTGATTTTTAATAAATATCTTTGAGGGTTTCTAAATTTCAAAAAAATTAGTATAAATTTCTATAATTAACAAGGATCATTTTGGTAATTTAATTTATGTATATGTGAGCTTTTTGCCTATCTTAAAAATTGCTGGAACACAGTATACAGTCTGATTTAATTATTGAATAATTACGACTTGCGATGTATTGTGTGATTTTAGGATATTGTAGTATTGGACCTCACCCTACCATAGTGTAAAGGTCATAAAAAGTTGGCTTAGATATTGTGTCACCTCACATTGGTCTCCTATGCTAAAGTCATCACTTGGCTAGTTAGGTGTCCAGTCAGAAAGTCGTGTCACACCATTAGTGTCCTAGTGTTTAGCTTAGTATAAAAAACTAAATTTATGTATCATTTTTACAGTGACGGGACACAAGATATCTATAGCTTCATATACATACACTTGCTTTGCAGAAGGCAAGTACCTCTACAAACTTTATTTACTGCATATAATGAACTGTGTACAAACCATGTTAAATACCGATACCTAAACTGCAAGTCTTATCTCTCCATATTTCACATACTTTATACTGCTCTCAGTATCCACCATGTTATATACTATTCTCGTATCTCTCACATGTTTAGAATCTTGGTTATGGGGAAACTGATAGTTGAGTACGTGATCATGCCCCATTTACCGTACTCGAACAAAGTTTCATTTTATATGTTTCTGCGCCGTAGGCCTTTTTCTCAAAGCAGTATTTGTGCGTATGTACATCTATCGTCGTATCACTTATACGGAAGTACATTTCATTTACATGTGCCCCCGCACATTGTACACCTATTGACGATCACGTACCTGCTACAGTTTTAAATACTACATATATATCTGTCTCTATGACATATGTGTCCTTGCCATGATAGATTGTGATATGCCATGATTCCTGTTTATTATACTTCAGTTTTATTTTATGTTTTGTATATTTAGTTTGTTAGAATCAGTACTTGCTCCCGTCCTGACAGGATAACGTTGTAGGTATACTTACCGAGGAGGAGTTGCTATGTGATTCCTTTTATGGAGTTGCCATCGAGGATCAGATTTTACCTTACGAGGATGTACCTGCGGGAAAACTCGTCTAGTTTGTTTAGTTGTTCGAAACTTTTGAGAGTAGTCATGTTTAGACTATATATTTTGATACTGGACCTGTATTCCAGTTTTATGTCTTGACTATGTATTTGAAACATATTTATATACGAGATGATTTTGTGTCTGGAATTTATTCTGACTCAATATGACATATAGAACTGTTAGTACACTTTTATCATATGTTGTTTGTCTTTAGAACAGCTTACTACGCTTTATCTCAAGCGTAGGCTGGACATGACTCGGCCCGACCCAACAATTTGGGTAGCGGATCGTGACATTGACCGATCTCGGGCCGGCCCAGACCGAATTTTACCGGACCGGACCCAGGCCAAAAATCGGGCCGACTGGGCCATCTCACACCGTGACTCACAATCCAAAATAGAAACCTAAGCCCTTGTCTGGTTCAGAGTAGAAATCAATTCTTTAATCTTTCTTTTACTATGGGGAATTGTAATTTTTCATTCATTTCTTTTTCGGTATTTATTAAGGCCCGAAAAAATAGTAGGAAAAGGGAATAATTGGGTTGGAACAATGAACCCATGGGGTGAGTGGAAGAACCATTTTCTTTCCTTTTTTTTTTCTTGGGAATTAATTTTATTTCTCATTTTCTTTTGCATCCAAACACAAGAAAGGAAATGATTTCCTTTCGCAAGTGTCTAATTCCGTGAACCAAAATTTGAATATTACACAAGACCCTAAAACTAAATACAAATTTTAAATATTATGAAAACCTAAACGAGATCCAACTGTCGGTCCAACTATCAGGACAAAACACAGAACCTCTTCTGAACAATATGAAAATATAAAGATAAAATTTGAATATCCTTAAAAATCCTAAAACTAAATAACCCTTTAATTTTTGACACCTCGTGCCATTATTGAATCACCCTTTCCAAGATGGGAGTATCAAAGGGATCCGTATAAATTCTCCTTTAGGTCACACATTTTTCCAAGTCACCAGCACTCTATATGTCTTTAGGGAGACTTGAAATTTCACATGGTTGAACACTTGAACCCTCCCTTTAGATTGTCCACTTTTGATGAGTTTCTCAAGTTGGAATGGCCAAATTGGGATGGGCGGTGGAACATATTTTTGTAGGAGGTGAGTCCGGTCTGCCCACTGTTAATTCTCTTGCAAATGGATTTTGGACTCTTCTTCCACTTAATTAGTTAGTTGGCATCTCAGTTCAATCCATACCAAAAGGTGTGGGACAGGCCTACAATTACATATATTTAAATCTTCAATTCTCTCCTTTCTTTTTGTTTTCTATTAATCTCAAGTATAATGTGGGTGTGTATCTACTACTCCCACAATGAACAAAAAATAAAATTAATAAATATATTAATCCTCCTATGTTTCATTGATGATACGGATCATTTATATTTTGAAAATAATTACACAAATCGTCCCTCTGTTTTATGTTTTATTTTAAAATAATGGTGGTTACTGTTATAACTTACAGTGGCGTAGCTGGGTCAAAATCGACTAGAAAATTTTTAATTCAAAAAAATTATAAAATTGTAGTGGTTGCATAAATTAGTCACAAAACCTATTTTCTATACCTAACATTAGTCGTCTATTCTAGTTTTTTTTTTTTATTGTAGATGCTCTCTTTTTTTCTATTCATTCAAAATACGATCGACATTAAAGAGTACATTAATTCAAATCCAATATAATCAGAACCATAAACTTCAGTGTCATTCCAGTCAGATCACACAAGACATTTTTGATCAATTTTGGCCATATGATCAAGGAAATTCAGTGTATCATTAAATTCATACTTGAATCCTACCATTTTAGTCATGAACCTTGACATCCTAGGGTCTTATGCAAATTAAATATTGTTTTTCCCTCAAGAAAAAAATAAGATTAAAAATATTTCATTTCCAACCACTAATTTACTTTGACTTCATATTTTTTTAATCAAAGAATGTTATACTAGAAAACAATTTTATTCATCTAAGAGCAAATTAAATCTTGCCATCTAAGAACAAATAAAGACAAAATTTATGGCATTAATCAGCTACTTGCACCTACAAGTAAAAACGAGTGAAACATCAAATTGTTACTCGATCGTAATGTAAGTAACTGGGAGTAAAACGATTTTATATATATATATATATATATATATATATATATATATATATATATATATATATATATATATACAGAAAGTTTCTCCTACGGGAATAACTTACGAGACAAACTTACGGGATAAGAAAATACACGTATGGTTCTCTTCTGACTCACTTACGGGACAAACATACGTATAGTTTTATGGCATGATATTTTTCAGTTTTCTTCTCTCCCTAAGAAATTGGTCTATCCCTTATATATTTGTCCCGTAAACTTATATATATATATATATATATATATATATATATATATATATATATATATATATAAAAGTTTACGGGACAAGTATATATATATATATATATATCCCTCTTTTGGTTGTGCCTAAGCCACTGACTTCTAGCTACAAGTAAAACATCAAATTGTTACCTGAAAAACAAGTACCTGAAGAATATATATAACATAGAAATGGTCCGTGTAATTAGGTTTTAAAATAAGGGTGATCTCTGTAATAAGTATGAAATATAGAAATAGTTAAAGGTAAATTGTCCAAAGTAAAAAGGTAACACGTTCTTGTTGGTTCAAATAGATACATATCCAACTGTATTAAAATAACATAAGATTTTATTTAGAGAAAAAGACATGTAGCGCACGTAAAAGTTTTAAATATTAAATATGTAATTAATCTATGAAAGAAAAATGCATGGATCCAATTATGAAAGATAATTGCTTTTATACCATGGGTGAAAGATAGAAGTAAGCATGCAAATTCCAACAAATTCGGAATTGGTAGCTCCATTGGCGAGTTACTAGCTTCCTTCCTATGTAGCTAGAATTAATTTTCAAGTTGTGGATTAGACATAGCATCGATTCTAAGTCAGTCTTAGTAAGTAGAGTGTAGAAGAAATAAAAAGCGAGTAATCATTTTGAAAAATGAGAATTAATTAGTGTGTATATATATATATATATATTTTTTTATATATATATATATATATATATATTGAAATCATAATGGGCAGTGATTGAGCATAGAACTTGAATAGCTGATAATGTTTGATCCTCTAGCTTAATTTCCTAGATATATATGAAGACAAAGGTTCTCTTTTCATCTTTCGGTTCAAAAAGTCTTAAGAGTCCTATCTACTACAAATGATGACCATGACTAATACTTGGCTAGCTACCTCTACCTTCTTGAATCATGGGGCATACTTTGTCTTCGACTAAACATAGCTAGATTACTTGTTGAAAATTGGCAACATACATGCATGTCAACAACGACCACCACAAAAATAAATTACTTTTGTTTCCAATTTTTTTTAATCCTCTCCCTAGTACAATACCATTGTTAAGGTCATGTTTTATGTAACGTATTAATTATTTTTTATTTTAAATTTCAAATCGTATTCGTATTCATATTCGTCTGAGATGTAGAATTCAATATCATAACTTCTTCTTCTTCACTCCACAACAGTTGATTTTGACGGTACATTAAAGTCTACGGCTGGTGACTAATTGAAATTAAGTTACTCCATGGCCTGCCCAATATGAACGCATAGAGTTGGAACACAATTCAACATCTTGCTTGTTGAACCACCAGCTAGATCAACACAACAAACTCTCTACTTTCTTCTTCGGATTATTTAATTTTAGAGACTCACATATATATGGATCCTAAAGTTTGAGTTTCGAAATTGATCGATGTTAGGATTTGGATATCGAAATCACTGTCCATTAGCCTACGTGAACGGTGATTGAGACCCAAACTCTATTAATATTGATAAATTTCGATACCTAAACCCTAATATTCATGTACATGTGAGAGCCTAGACTAAATATCCCTTCTTCGTTTATGAGTACACACCATGCAATCTGTTAAATCTCAATAATATCCCAACTTTTGCGTACGTTTTATAACTGTTTTATTAATGTTTATATTCGCATGCTTAAATAAAACATACATAAACCTCTAGTTGCAAAATATACTCATCATGTTGACGATGTCCAAAGCTATAAAATAGAATAATTTGTTTGCAACTCTCGTTCGTCCATGTTTGAAATCAAAATTTCCTTCTCGTCAAGTAGAACAAAAAGGGAGGACCATGACTCATTATCTTATTATTTGACTTCTCTTACTTCCCAACCCATGGTCTACTATCAATTTTTCTTTGACTAACGACTAGTCATACAATTTTTTTTATTTGGTCATTGTCTTGTTTATATCCAATCGTTGCCCTAATTTGTTATCCATTTGAAAACTCAAAAATAACGTTCACCCTTTGTATGGTTTAATTAGTTATATATATATATATATATATATATATATATATATATATATATATATATATATATATATATATATATATATATATAATTTAGCTAAAATTTTAACTGTTTCGTGCAAAAAATAAATGTATTTCTTCTCTTTCTTAAATTGTGTAGGTATATGCTAGTTTTCATATTTTTGACTTAGACATTTACTTTTGTTTCAAACGTGCAAACATAATTAGGTGCTGTTATTATAATGTTTAATATTTATAATTTATTGATGAATTTTATACCAATTGATATGTTTTGGCTAAAATGCAATCAAAAACTACATATGGCTTACCTTAAATAGGAATTTAACAATCCCTTTTAAGTTTTTAAATTATTATGATTAAAACATTCAAATTCCGGTGTAAAATTTTCTAAAATGCCAAATTTGTACATATGCCGTTATAAAATTTTATTCTCCATATTTTTTCAATCAAGTATAGTTTAAAAATCAAATGCAAGTAATTAAATATCTCTCTATTTGAATAAGATAGAAATAATTTTTCTTTTAGTTATTTAGTTTTACAGTCTCATATAATATTTAAAATTTACGTTTATATCTATGTATTGTCCAAAAGAAGTTTAGAACCTTGTCTTGACGGTAGATTTAGAATGATCATCCAAGATATAAAAAAAAAAAATGAAATATTATATAAAACACTAAAATTTGACGTAAATTTTGAATAATATGAAGACTTAAATAAAATCTTATCGTCATTCCAAATCAAGTTTCAGATCAGACCAAAATTAAATTCTCCTGTGGACAATAAAAAAACTTAAATATAACTTTAAAATATTATACGAGAACTTAAAATTAAATAATTACATTTCTTTTATTTTTGTTGTATGACTATTTGACCCAGCTTAATTATGAATGATGATACTAATGGGAATCGGATGAACGTGAACTTTTTTTTTTTAATACAATTTGACTTCCGAAAGTTTGTTCTCATTCTAAGCAGCAAATTTAGAAATGACGGTCAACTACTTAGATTTTGTTTGAATAATCCGCTCGCTCTAAACCGACGGTCTTTGTCAAGTCAGGATCTACGAGCAGTCGTAAAACTCTGCTGCAATTCTACTGGTTACGTGCCACGTGTACTTTTTTTTTTTTTGCTGCGTGTAGGTCTTTGTCAGGACACGGTTTGACCAGTAGGAAGTTTTTTACTTTTTTTTATTGTAGGGGATGCTGTCCACGTGAAAACGGAAAGCCGCTGTCTTCACATCCAAAATCTGTCATGTCCATAGTTTGCAGTTACTTTCCCTTCCGTTGAAATGCCTACTTTGCCCTTCCCGCACTTTACATATAACTTATAATAATATACCAGTAAATTTAGAATTTGTTTATATTTTATTACAATTTGTTACTGATATGTGTGAATAAAATTAAGAGAGATCGATTTTAAGTGAGAATAGAGAAAATTAGTTTTAGAATTATTTTATTATCTATCTTGTTTTAATAAGAGAAAATTTGAGTGATATCCCATCTTATTTATCTAAATTTAGGGTGCACCACACACAATTACAAGAATGTAAGATATCCCCCACTTTTGACGGAAACCGTCCTCTGCTGACGGTCAACCTCTTTGACCGACATTTTTGGACGAAAATACCCTTCCTAAACTCCTACACCACCCCTACCGACCCCCCTCCGGACATAGGCTCCCCCCTCTCCGGTTAACCACCGACCCCCCCCCCCTCCACCTCCCACGTCCCCACCCCTCCCTTCTCCGGCCGCTGCTGCTGCCACCGCCACCGCTCGCCGCCACCGCTGCTGCTGCCACCGCTCGTCGCCGCTGCTGCTGCCACCGCTCGCCGCCGCGCCGCTACTGCTACCCGGCCGCTGTTGCCGTTGCTGCTGTTGATGATGCTGTAGTTGTTGTTGGTATTTTTGCCTTTGGACTAGGAAAGATAGTCCCACATCGGCTACACCAAATGGTGAGTATCTCAATATAATGCATTGCTTGTGTTGAGGTGTGCACATGAGGTGTGGTGAGGCACAAGTGTGTGCCATATGGGAGTATTTTTCTAGAAGGAAAAAGGATTAATTCCACAAGGATGCAAGTTGATTTTTGTTGTGCGGACTCGGACTCGGACACGGACTCCAGGATGTCTCGTGCATGCACGGGAGTGTTCGGGGGGTAGGCGTGGACTATCACACTTCTATGCTGATTGTGGGATGATCTAAAATATCAAACTCTATTTTTGAGTATTGGTATTTTAGTCCCACATCGGATAGGAGAAGAGGTGAAGTCTCAACTCCACTCTATAAATAGAGCCCCTTGGCTTCCTTTGAAAGATGCACCAAGAAGAGAGTTAAGGGAGTCTGTAAAGTCCAGGAAGCCCGTTCAAGTCTGAAATATTGACTTACGAGCGTTTCAGAAGTTCTTCGTGAACTTGCTGGTTCCTGGAAGCAGATCATGGTGGGGCGAATCTTGCTTTGAGCAACGGTGATCTTAATCACCCCAGCAAGAACCTTTTCTCTTCTTTTTTCTTCTTTCTTCTCCTTCATCTGAGTTGTAACTCAATTATGTCCGTCAGCAACTGTGATTGCGAGGAAGAACGTGAGATTTATTTTTCCAAGAAGGGATGCAAAGAATTTGATCTCTGGAAGCCTGCTTAGCAACGCAGGCTTGAGGATGGACATCAATGCTGGCGAGATGGTGATGTCCAAGAAGGGAACATACTTCGGAAAAGCTTTTCAAATCGAAAGGATGTTCAAAATTCAGCTTGTAAACCAGTCAAATATAATCAATGCAATTGCTCATTCTGATTATTCTCTTGAGTTGTGGCATAATAGGTTAGGACATGTTCACTGTAAAAGAATTAACAAAATGTCCAGTCTAGGACTTATCTCCAAATGTGGGGGTAAGGTAGAGAAGTGTGAAGTATGTACTCAGACAAAGATCACAAGGAAACCCTTTCATCGGGTCAATCGAAGCACAGATCTTCTGGAGTTGGTGTACTCCGATATCTGTGACTTCAAGCAATTCTCTACAAAAGTCGGGATAAAGTATTTCATAACCTTCATCGATGACTTCTCAAAGTACGCGTTCGTCTACTTGCTCAAGTCTAAAGACGAAGCGTTCGAGAAGTTCAAGGAGTTCAGGGCCGAGGCTGAACGGCAAACTGGACAACAACTCAAGAGGCTAAGAAGTAATCGAGGCGGAGAGTATCGGTCTCATGAATTCACATTGTTCTGCAAAGAACATGGAATCATAAACGCGACTACTGCTCTGTATTCTCCTCAATCTAACGGAGTAGCGGAGAGGAAGAACAGAACGTTGACAGAAATGGTGAACTCAATGCTGCTAACTGCGGGTCTTTCTAAATGCTACTGGGGAGAAGCTGTACTGACGGCCACTTTTATTATAAATAGAGTGTCGTATGTAACTTCGGACGTAACTCCTCATGAACTCTGGTTCAAAGTCAGACCTAACTTGAATGTCATTTGAGTGTGGGGGTGTCTGGCTTATGTGAAGCTCCCAGATCTGAAGATTCAGAAGCTGGGGACAAGGACTGCGAAGACGATCTTCTTGGGGTATGTCGAGAAGAGTGATGCTCGAAGATTTCTTGATATTGAGTCAAATCAAATCATCGAATCTCGCGATGCTAAATATTTTGAAGACAAATTTGTAAGGCACAAGAATATTGTTCTTACGGATAAACCGGAGAACAATAAGGGTGCGCAAGAAACTGAAGTTTTCAATAAAGAAGTAGTCCAAGAAGATGTTGTTGTTGAAACAACGGTAGAACCAAAACTCACTGAGCCGTCGTCGAAGCGAGCGAGGAGGCCGAAGAACTTCGGAGATGACTTCATCACCTATCATGTGGAAGCAGATCCGCTTACCTATGATGAGGCGATGAAGACCAGAGATGATATTTTCTGGAAGGAGGCGATTGACAATGAAATTGATTCCATCACCTCAAATAACACTTGGGTGTTGGTTGATCTTCCTGAAGGAGCAAAACCCATCGGATACAAATGGATCTTCAAGAAGAAGATGAAAGCAGATGGAACTATTGACAAGTTCAAGGCCAGGTTGGTGGCTAAGAGGTTTTCTCAGAAGCAGGGGATAGACTACTTTGACACGTATGCTCCAGTAGCCCGGATGACCACCATCAGAATGTTGATTGCTCTCGCAGCGATACATAATATGGTGATACATCAGATGGATGTGAAAATGGCATTCCTGAATGGCGAGCTGGCCGAAGAGATCTACATGCAACAGCCAGAAGGGTTTGTCGTCAAAGGTCTTGAAGACAAAGTCTGCAAGTTGGTAAAATCTCTGTACGGTTTAAGGCAAGCTCCCAAAATGTGGCATGAGAAGTTTGACAAAGTTATAAGGTCAAATGGCTACAGGGTCAGTAAAACAGACAAGTGTGTCTATACGAAGTTTGCTGACGGAAGAGGAGTCATCGTTTGTCTATACGTGGACGACATGCTAATCCTAGGTACGAATATAAGCTGTGTCACGGAGTCAAAGAAGTTCCTCTCGACGAAGTTCAGTATGAAGGACTTGGGGGATGCTGATGTTATCTTGGGACTCAAGATCATCCGGACAGACACTGGACTAGCGCTGTCACAGTCTCATTATGTTGAGAAGATGATCACTTGTTACGGGTATCAGGATCTTCCAGGGATCGATACGCCGTACAAGTGTGATCTGAAACTGAAGCCTGATTCAAGGGAAAGCGTCAGGCAGCTGGAGTATGCAAGCGTAATCGGGAGTTTGATGTATGCTACTACTGCCACAAGGCCTGACATACATTTTGCTGTGAGAATGCTGAGTCGTTTCACGAGCAATCCAGGCATTGAGCATTGGAAAGCTGTGAAACGGGTTATAAAATATCTCAAGAAGACTCAGACATATGCACTGCACTACAGCGGAGATCCGCCGGTAGTAGAAGGCTTCAGTGATGTCAGCTGGTGCTCAGAAGTGGAGAGCGAGAGGTCCACAGGTGGATACATTTTTACAATGGATAGAGCTGCTATATCGTAGAAATCGAAGAAGCAGACTATGCTCTCGCGGTCATCCATGAAATCTGAGTTCTTTGCACTTGATACCGCAGCGGAGGAAGCAGAATGGCTTCGGAAGCTCATGTATGATCTTCCAGTGGTTGGGGCACAAATACCGAGGATACCGATATACTGCGACAACCAGGCGACTGCGGCGGTGGCATCAAATGACCTTTTCATCGAGAAGAATGGGACTGTGTGGTTGAAGCACAGGACAATACACGATCTTATCAAGAGGGGTGTTATTACAGTGATTGATGTTCGGAGTCAGGAGAACCTGGCGGATCCGTTCATCAAGGGCCTCATGCGCCAGCTGGTCGATGACACAGCTTGTAAAATGGGCTTGAAGGCATTCTAATATTGTGTTATTACAATCCTACCATAAAGTTTTATGCTATTAGTTCAAAGATAAATCTACTAGGCATCTAGCTTTTGGTTCAAGGGAGGACTATTAACCAGAAGAATATCAGAAATGGTGGGTACTTGTCCTCTGTGACATAGAGAGGTTACGGACCTACAACCACTGTTGTCTACTGTTATTTTCTGCGGAAAACGAATCCTGTGGGAAGGTTGGCTTAAATGCCTTAATGAGTTCTCAGGCAGAGTGAATGCCTGGAGTGCTTTACAGGAAGCACGGTAGCGCAGCACTATAAGGAGTGTAACTCTAGGCTATAGTGGGGCGAATCCACCATGAGGTTCCCAGGTAGGGGTAATGCCTCGGCTTTGCAAGCCAAGTCACAGCGGTGTAGCACCGCAAATAGGCAGGTAGCCTAATGCTGTATGATAATCGTAATAAAGAGAGGTAGACAGCACTACAAAGAGGACGATGTCCTCATGTTACAGTGGCATGACACCACGAAGAGGTACCAGGTAGGGTAAAGCCTCGGCTTCGCGAGCCATGTCATAGCGGCGTAACACCGTACGGTAGCGCAAGGCTTCATGCTGGGTAGTTTGGCACTACGAAGAGGCTTGTGACCTCATGCTACAGTAGTATGACACTACGACGAGGTACCCAGGTGGGATAAAGCCTCGGCTTTGAGCCATGTCATAGCAGCGTAGCACCGCAAAGAAGCGCAATGCTTTATGCCATGACTCTTTATAAAGAACTCACCTATAGTGTATGGACAGAGATATCAGGCCGTCTCTTGAGGGTAAACTTGTAGACACCCAAAAATTATACACTGAAAACAGGCTGGCACAAGGCATTTAATGTGCAGCCAGAAGCACAGTTGATGTCATTATGTGAGTAGGAAGAATTACAGTTATAGTGCAGAATTCAAAGCTTAGTCCATTCTTGTATCATGCTGTTATTTAACCTATGCGGGAAGATTCAAGTCGTAGCGACATCTCTCCTAATGCATGATGGACAGTCACTGTGGGGAACGCTCAACCCATATATTGAGATATATGGGAATTGTTGGTATTTTTGCCGTTGGACTAGGAAAGATAGTCCCACATCGGCTACACCAAATGATGAGTATCTCAATATAATGCATATTGCTTGTGTTGTGGTGTGCACATGAGGTATGGTGGGGCACAAGTGTGTGCGATGTGGGAGTATTTTCCTAGAAGAAAAAATGATTAATTCCACAAGGATGCAAGTTGATTTTTTGTTGTACGGATTCGGACTCGGACACGGACTCCAGGATGTCTCGTGCATGTACGGGAGTGTTCGGGGGGTAGGCGTGGACTGTCACACTTCTATGTTGATTGTAGGATGATCTAAAATATCAAACTCTATTTTTGAGTATTGGTATTTTAGTCCCACATCGGATAGGAGAAGAGGTGAAGTCTCAACTCCACTCTATAAATAGAGCCCCTTGGCCTCCTTTAAAAGATGCACCAAGAAGAGAGTTAAGGGAGTCTGTAAAGTCCAGGAAGCCCGTTCAAGTCTGAAATATTGACTTACGAGCGTTCCAGAAGTTCTTCGTGAACTTGCTGGTTCCTGGAAGCAGATCATGGTGGGGCGAATCTTGCTTTGAGCAACGGTGATCTTAATCACCCCAGCAAGAACCTTTCCTCTTCTTTTTTCTTCTTTCTTCTCATTTATCTGAGTTGTAACTCAATTCTGTCCGTCAGCAACTGTGATTGCGAGGAAGAACGTGAGATTTATTTTTCTGAACTCAGTTCTGTCCGTCAGCAACTGTGATTGCGAGGAAGAACGAGTGATTTATTTTCTGATTATTGTTGCTTTTGTAATCAGATTCATATTATAGTGTTCCTCTTGGATCTCGAGAATTATCAGAAGGTGAACGTTTGTTGAACCTCTGATCTCGACAAAGAGTCTACCATCTTTGGTCAAGCTCCGAGACTAACAGTTGTTGCTCTGTTGCTACTGTTGCTGCAATGGCGGAGGCGGAGAGGGTGGCAGCTGGGGGCGGCGGAGGGGATGTCACCCCCAGTTTTCGAATTAGGGGTAATTTTGTCATTTTTCAAGTTTTATAATTTTTGGGAATTTTATTTGATTTTATAGGATTTTTAGGGATTTGGTTGATTTAGTTTGAATTTTATCCAATTTGGACATAAGCCATACTCACATGGCTTAACTAGTCATTTAGAGGCTTAATTAGTCATTTTAAAGTTGAACCAAACCAAACCGAACCAAACCAAATCCAAACCAACCCAAACCAAGTCAAATGGGTGTGGAGGCCTAATGGGTCTCCACCCAAACCCATTAGGGCCCCCCATGGCCGGCCACACATAGGCCACTCCCCCTCCCTTTACTTCACTCTTAAGTAATCTCTCTCTCTCTCTCTCTTTATTTCATTCTTTTTGGAGCTCCCTCTTCTTCAAGAAGATCAACCATTTAGGTATGCTCATTAAACCCTCATAAATTGCTCTTTTTCATTTATTCCTTCACAATAAATGTAGAGGAGACCATTCTCTACATTTTGACCATAGCTTTTATAGGTTTCCCTAAAACCTAGTTTAAGGATTTATTAGGGGTTTTCCTTTTTTTTTTAGAGAGGAATATATATATATATATATATATATATATATATATATATATATATATATATATATATATATATATATATATATATAGCTAGATAGTTAGATAGATATATATAGATATATATATATATATAGAGGGAAAGAAGTAGAAGAAGTAGGAGAAGAAGAATAGGAATAAGAAGTAACAGCAGCAGCAGCAGTAGGAAGTAGCAGCAGCAGCAGCAGCAGTGGACTGCAGTAGCAGCAGCTGCAGCAGCAGCTAGCAAGAGCAGCAGTAGCAGTAGCATAGGTAGGATAAGGAGGAGGAGAAGAAAAAGGAGAAGAAAAGAATAAGAAAAAGAAGAATAAGGAGAAGGAAAAGAAAAAGAAAAAGAAGAATAAGGAGAAGGAAAAGAATAAGAAAAAGAAGAATAAGGAGAAGGAAAAGAATAAGAAAAGAAGAATACGGAGAAGGGAAGGAAAAAGAAGAAGGAGAAGGGAAAGAAGAGTGGTAGTAGTAGGAGTTGAAATGGTGATAATAGTGGTGTTAGGATGGGATTTTGAGGAGAGAGAGTGAATAGGATTTAGTGAAAGGGTGAAATTGAGTTCCGAGTGTCGGAAACGCGTCCAAAATTGGATGAGACTTAGATATTGTGAATTAGATTTTGTGGGTAGTCTACCGAGTTGAAATTGGGGTTTTGTGTGGGAGTAGGACGATGGTATCGCACGATATCATTGAGTATCTCGCGATACTCAAGATAATCGATGAATCGGCAACATACGCCGTAAGATGGACTGGATGTCCACTCTACCTAGAAAGCTTGGTAGGTAATGATAGTGTAGGCTAGTATCCTACTACCCTAGGAAGCACGGGTCGAAATACCAAGTGTAGGTAGGCTAACTTAGTATTGGACTAGGTTAGGAATTTACGTTTGTAAAGGGTAAATTTAAGGTATTGGCCTACGGCCAAGATATGGGTTTCGGAGTTCAAGATGGACTTGGATATGGGTTGTAAGAGTTGGTAATGGTTAGAAATAGTCGCCTAGACCTAGTCTTGACCTTGGTTGACCACGGTTGACTTTTTAGACCAAAAATCAACCATGGGTCAACACTTTACCCAATTTAGTCCCAAATTCAATTAGAGTTAAACAGTTGACCAAAAGTCAACTGTTAGTCACCATTGACCTAAAGTTGACCTAGAGTTGACCTAGGATTGACCAGAGTTGACCAGTTGACCAAAGGTCAACTGTAAGTCAACTGTTGACTTAAATCGACATAGTTTAATTCTGTTTGACTTGCATTGACCCAGTTTGACCTGGTTAGGCCTAATATGACTTAGGTTGACCCTGTACAGTCTAGTTTGACGTGTCTTGACCTAGAATGACTTAATAGGATTTAAATTTGATTTGACTTTACTTCCTAAATATAGTATTGATACGTCTTGTTATCTATAGGTCCTCGAGGCGCTGCATTGGATCCAGTTGACATATTATATCATATCACAGGCGAGTACATTCTCTGATAACTTTTTCCCAATTTATGATAACTGTTATGATTCATGTACTTAGTATAGATATACTTATTCCTGACACATGGTTCTCACGGATTGGTATTCCTGGATCTCGACGAGAGATGTTACTCCTTGTTAGCTTGGGATGTATTGTGCAAGCTCCCTTGTAGCTATTGCACAATATATGATCACCGATTCTAGAGAAGACTTGCTCCCTTCTCATAGAATTCCGTGCAGTGACGTGTCCTGTTTGGATCCATTCTACCAGTTGGGGGTGGAGGAGTAGTAGCGTATGCATGTGATCAAATCCATCCCGCATTCCCGAACAGTGTTAGTCATATACCGCACTTATGACTAGCTAGGCCAGTTACTTACAGGTGCCCAAGCCGATCACAAGTTGAAACTATTACTCACACACATTGGATAGATGGCTTATCCTGTTTTGTGTACATACCATGATCAGTTCTACTTTCCTGTTCTAGCTCTAGTTCTACAGCTTACCATGCCATGATACATATATGTATACTCCATGATTTTATTGTATATGCTCTATTTACAGTCTTATGGCTTTTATCCTATCTTGAGATCCGTTATGAGATATATGTACTCATTCCATCCTGACCGGATATGTTGATAATGATTACAGATGCAGAGGAGGACTATTACTGCACTTACTACGACCCACCGGACGTAGTAGGTTTAGAGACAGATACCCTAGATCAGCAGGGTGCAGTACCGCATGGCGAGATACCGCCTATCCTGTAGATAGAGTAGGTTTTTGTACTTGACCTTGTCTCCAGTTACTCTTGGGACTGTTATTATTTTGGCTAGTATCAGAGACTTTGGACTTGGACTTGTATATTCTTTGTGTTTGGACTTGACATGTTATATTTTATTGTCGTGTTGTCTTTATCATTCAGTATTTATTTTATCATCTTAGAGTTGTGATTGAGTACTCATATATTATCATTGCTTGTCCTCCGTTCGGAGTTGACCATATTATCGACAGGTTTTGATATTATATAAACTGTTGTTAGAGTATTAAACCTACAGCGTTCCACGTCGTTTTTACGGTGAGGGCTGGGCGTTGTTACGCACACGTGCCCTTATAGCGGGTGCGGGTCGTGACAGGGGAGGGGGTGTTTGTTGGTGGTGGGGTGATGGTGATAGTGGGGGTGTTGGTGGTGGTGGTGGTGGTGGTGGTGGTGGTGGTGGTAGAGGAGGAAGGGGGGGCGAGCACAGTGGGGGGAGGCGAGTGGTTGACGCAGAGAAGAAGACAATATACGGGAGGTATTTTTGTCCAAAAAATTTGGTCAACCCAATTGACCGTCCATATTGGACGAAATTCGTCAAAAGTGGGGGGGGGGTGAATTACATTAGTGTAAAGCACTGGAGTGTACATTAAATTTGGATAAATAAAGTGGGGTGTCACTCAAATTTTCTCTTTTAATAATTGATGGAAAATTTACAAACGACTTATACAGTTCAATTTTTAGCTGTTCCAAATCTTTATGGAGAGTATAGATATATTTGTTTGACTATATTTTTTTAAGATATTTTATGCTTGTATACGTATACTTTTGGTAACACACATCAATACCATAAATTTTGATAGAGTGGTTGCATCTTCAACTTAATATCATATGGATTTTAGATTCGGTACTTATAGTATGCATTATAAGAGAATTTAAATAGTATAATTTTGTATGAAATTAAATTCTTTGTTTAGAATGGACCTATTCGATGGATGGGAATGTCGATATTATAAAATTTTGTTGTAATGACACGGAATTAGAATTGTGTAAAGCCAATATCTCATAATAACACCTATATATATAGGAGAATAAAACCGTTACGGAAAATTAATACGCACCTCTCCCTTCCTACCTTGTTTTCCTTCGCATTTAAGCTATGTTTGGTTTGCAAAATCATAGTCTAAATCAGAAATCATTTTTGGATGCCAAAAACAAAGAAGGAAAGAAGAATGTAAGTAAAATTTTCAACTTTGTATTTTTCAAACTAAGAATAGAATATAAATAATATAAATAAATGATCTGGCCGAGGATTAAATTTGGTTCAATATACTTAAAACAATATTCGTCCTGCACATGTGCTTAACGTTGAATGGCGATTGATCTCCAATGATACAATAGAACTCATCCTCTGGTAGCAGAACTTCACACCGAAAGAACTGGATGAAACAATTAAGATAGTCTCTCTCTCTCTCTCTCTCTCTCTCTCTCTCTCTCTCTCTCTCTCACTAAATGCTGGAATGAATGAGTGAATATGTTTGGATTTATCAATTCAATCAAACACTCATAGGATTATCCTTTTATAAGGGATGAAGAGACACAAAATATAAAGAGAAACATTGTTTGGAAGGGATCACCCTTTCAAACAGACACAATATTTGAAAAGGACACAACATTTTCAACAGACACTTATTGAATATATATATATATATATATATATATATATATATATATATATATATATATATATATATATATATATATATATATATATATATATTTACCTTCTTTCAAATATATATATATATATATATATATATATATATATATATATATATATATTGAAAGAAGGTAATTATGACGAACGCTCTCATCGGGAATCGGTCTCCATGACCACTCGGACCACATGTCTCACCACTACCACTAATATATATATATATATATAAATATATATATATATATATATATATATATATATATATATATATATATATATGAGGCATGTGGCCCGAGTGGTCATGGAGACCGATATATGGCGAACGCTCTCATCGGGAATCGGTCTCCATGACCACTCGGGCCACATGCCTCATATATATATATATATATATATATATATATATATATATATATATATATATATATATATATATATATATATATATATATATATCACGTTCGAAGGTCCCGTCCGGTCCGAAGGCTTCACGTAGCCGCACCGTATCTGCACTGCACCCACCACCACCCCACTTAATTTTCCATAAAAAAAATAAATTAGTTATTTACTGTTATATTAGTGTTGGTGCCATAAAACATCGGGTCCTCAGAGGACTAGCATACTAGCCATGCTAGGAATGCCATTATATTTTAGTCTCTTGCATGTTAACAATTCCAATTATAGCACAAGTCATATTTTAATCTAATTAATTAGTTTATAAAGCCTTTATGACTTTTTAGGAGACCCGGTTGCACCAAACCTTCCCAAACTTCCTCCAAACCAAACCCAAACCTATGTAAGCATGTTGGGCATTAAAATACATTAATAAACACATATATTTTAGATTTATTCGGATTTTGGATTGTGTTTATATATATAGATCTGATTAGTTCTATATTAGGAAAGACCTATTTAAATCTCTAACCAAATCAATTAGCCAACTCATCAAACAACCAAACCAATCAAGTGGACCCCCACCATTAAGTGGTCGGCCAAGCACTCTCCCCCTCTTGGCCGAACATCCCAAAAGGAAAAAGGATTCCCAATCCTATACATACATGAAACCCATAAAGCCTATATATATATATATATATATATATATATATATATATATATATATATATATATATATATATATATATATCCCTAACTTAACTTCTCCTTCTTTTCCACCTCCATAGCCGACCATACTCTCTTCCTCCCTCAAATTTCGACAGCACCAATCCCTATAGCCCTCATAACATTATCTCCTCCATTACACATCTCTCCATCCTCCACAAAAACTCATCTCCTTCACTATACATCCATCCAACCACCGAAACAAACCCTAGAAACTCCATCTTCTCCATCCAACCATCTATAGCCATTGTCAACCCCTTCAAACTCACCAAGAAGGGAGTAGCAATCAAGGATAGCAAGAAATGTGGGAGCTTTGGCAAGGAGAAGCCTCCACAACCCAACTAGCAAGGACTTTTGGTAAGAAATCCTACTTTTTCATCTCAAACCCATGCTTTAATTCTGTAGAAATTCTGTTATTAAATCTGTAAAAATATTATTTTGGTACCTTTTGTTATGTATTTTTACCTATAAAAGTTTCATGAATTATGGTTGTAATATTCATGTTTCGGTAGGGTCGATTCCAACCCCGTTGTGAAGGAACTATAAGTTATTGATGGTTATTTTCAAAACTGAATTTTATGTGTGTTAATATATAGAAAATATGATTTTTTTTTAAGTATTTTTTCACGATTTTATCAACTCTAATCTGGTCGAGAAAAATATAGGTCAAAATTAGCTATTTTCGGGTAACCTGCTGACCTAGAATGTCCCAAACTTGTAGTATAACTCAACCATTGTACCTCTGATATTATTCTGTGAAATTAGATATTTTATTTCTGTTTAAAATATATTTTTTGGTTATTTTAGCAATTTTGAGTCATTAACTATGTTCCGGACGAGTTTCGGATAGACTAGCTGACTTAGTAATCAACTAGTCATAAATGTCTTTAGAAATATTAATTCTGGAATTTCAGAGAATTAGTTTAAATATTATTTTTATGATTTTTATAGGATTTTTAAGTATGTTATTGAAGTAGGGGCATAACCAATTAAGAGTTGAAAATCCTAAAACTGTGTTTCGATGTCTCGTGGAACCTGTGTGTGATTGTATGGATCTAAATGGTTCCATGAGAGATTGAATATAATTTTAACACCTTATTTTGACTAATTAAGTCGTATCGTAAGTTTCGTGAGTAGTGACTTAATCAAGTTAATTAATTATCTAAGAGCGTCGGATTCCGGAGGCGTGGACGCGGGAGCGGCGTTTTATATTCACAGCGCGGAATCAGGCAAGTGCACCTTGCTATCATACAGTTCTTGTTTCATTTTGTTATTTATTTCTTTCTATTTTATCTCTTGTACTTGACCTTAGAAATTATATCGATACGGACTTCCAGATTACATCTGGGTGCCATTCAACTAATGAGTTGTCTAGTATTGATATATAGAGCCTGCCTGTGGTTTATGGAATTGTTTCCATAAAAGACCTGTAGGATACAACACGTGATTGACACAAATATTATCTCGATACTGGAGCCAGATTACCTGAGATACCTGATCTCCTTTTACCTGTAGGTTAAGGGTGTTTGTGTCATTTTATCTTTCTTTAAGATGTGTCGTAGGATCGCCGTCTAGATAGAGGTTAGAACGGTAAGTTGTGGTTGTAGGTCCTAAAAAAATCAAGTTGCACCTATCAACAAAGTCAGAAAATCAAGAAATACAACTTTCAAATGAACTGCGCAGACATCAGATTACGCATCATTTCGATTGCGCACACCGGACTGCGCACACTTTCAACTGCGCAGGCTGACGTGTCAATGTCATCATTATCTGACAAGATCAAATCTTTCTGACAGCTGACAGCACAAAGAACGAGGAGACTGTTCGTTTATTGCACCGCACAGCTCTCGAGGACAGCTGTACATGCAGCGCAATCCAGTGCCTGTGCAATCTAGTGCCTGCGTAATCTATGTCAGCGCAATCCGAAGTCAGCACAATTCAGGTGGCACACTTCATCATGATAACTGACAAAAATACACGTGGCATTCATGCCATCAATTCCTCACTACGTGACAACCGTCTATGCACGATCATGCGCATTTCAATCAAATGATGCCATGTGTCCAAGACAGTCAGCCCACGACCAGACAACTGCCTGTGCAGTCTGATGCTGCACAATCCAGTTCCTGCGCAATCCAACTTGCGCCATTCAGAATAACTACAAATTAGTTATTTCCAGAACTCTATAAATAGAGTTTCAAGTCCTCATTCAAGGGGATCAGATAGAGAGATCGGACATAAAGTTCAGAAGTACAAGAGAGTTCAGGAGTTCTTGTCCAAGTGCTGCTGCATTCTTCCGAGACTTTTGCCTTCAACTTTCGAGACTTTTGCCTTCAACTTCAGAGGCTACCGTCTTCAAAGTTCACATCGTCCAAGGGATAAAGCAATCGTCTTCTAGATTGGATTCCTACAGTTGTACTTTCCCAGAATTCTTGTAATCTTTACAAAGTTTGTATCAATAAAGTTTCATACTTCTGTTTTTGCAAACAAAATGTCGACTCTGCTGGGGACGACTTTCTCCTCCGACGAGGAAGTGACAACTCAATGTGACGTAGCGTCTATCGGGAAGACGCAGAAGATGCTGGTTGTGAAGGTCAACCAGATAGCCTACGAAGCCATGATCAATTCCAAAACTACTCCTCGTACTGCAACCACTTCTACCACGAGCAAAGTGCGCCCAGTGTGGGTCTCTAAGACTGCTGCACAGTCCATTAACTCTGCCAGCAAGACTGCTGTGCAGTCTGCCAAGAAGCCTGCTGCGCAATCTGCTGCACAGTCTACAGTTGCTGCCACTAAGACTGTTGCACTATCTGTCTCTGTCACAAATGCACAACCTGCTGTTGCCAGTACACAGAAGACTTCTTATGCTGCCTTGTCAAAGTATAAGACTCCTCTGCCGTTGGCGCAGTTGGCTGCCAATCTTCCTGCGCAAACCAACACTTCAGCAACTAGAGTGCATCCCAAACACTCTGTGGCCAGAACTCCTGATGCGCAAACCACAGTGTCTGTGGCCAGAACCAAAAAGTCATCTGCCAAAGACTCTCCTGCGCAACCTGCCAATGCGCCATCTGCTCATGCGTAAACCATGCCTGCACAATCCAAGAAAGACAGTCTTTTGGCTGATCTTTCTTCATCTCACCAACAAGGGAAAGGTTCAACTTCTCTCCCCAAGCATTCTGCTACTTTAGCACAATCCACTGGGGGTAGTCTTTTGGCTATTCCTCATCCTCTCCAAAACAAAGAAAAAGGCCCTTTGGTCTTTTCTCAAACTTTCTTGTCCCATGACTAGGAAGACAACAGAGGGAAACGCTCTTTAGCTAACCCTTCTTTCCAAAACAAAGGAAAAGGCCCTTTGGTCTTTTCTCAGTCTTCTTCGGTCTTTATCGTAGAAGATCACACTGAACGTGCCTCGACATCAGTCGGTACAAAAACTCTTTCAAACAAGGATTCTTCTCTCCATGTTAAAAGAACTTGTACTGATCAGAGAGGTATTCTGCCTACTCCGGTAGCAGGATTCTAAGATCTTCCAACCCTCAAAATCTCCCGTTCAAGACAAGGAAAATTGCTGGTGTCTCAAACAGAAACCCCTGGGGGTGAATTTGCTGATTTAAGAACTTATCTCAACAGGCCAACTTCGGTGAAACGTAAACAACCAATGCCGAAGACCAAACATCATCAAAAGCAGACTTCCAGGATCAAGAATCCGGACACTTATGCTAATGAAGTGAGCACTTCCCTATACACTCAAGGGACAAAATATTTAAAGAACCGGAACCATGTTTCGAATGTTATCAAAGAACATATCCCTTGAACTTTTTCTCGTCCCGTTGCTGTTCCCGATCTCCGAGAACACCTCAAGCAAAGGCGGAACAACACTTCAACACTTCCAATTCAACCAAGTGATCATCATCATTGTAATCACAAAGTTGTTATCAAGTGTTGTTGTCAAACAACTAGACGATCTGTCTACGATCGTCTGAACTTTTCTAACTCTGAACCTGTGTCGGAAGATGAGGACGAAGTTCTGTACGCTTCCGTCAACATGACTTCCGGAGACACTGGGGGTAGGAAGTGCTCTAAGTACGGGAAGCCTCGCAAACCAAGCCAACGGTATTTGGATCTACTCCAGGAATCTTCTGAAGGAGTTTTCCAACACACCCGTTCCCGAAGCCGAGATACAATCGGTCAAAGGAATCTTCAAGATCCTTTCGAACGTCTTCTTCCTTCTCACTCAGGAGATGATTCTTTCTCCGATTACGATGCATACAGCGAAAGCTCAGAACAGACGGTGTCCTCCACTGTACCTAGGGAAGTGACAGCTTATGTTGTCAATGAAGATTCCGACGCTTCCAGTTCAGCTAGTCAAGAACAACGAATAGCTGCACTAGAAGATAAGTTGAAGACCATGGCTGAAATAGTCGCAAGTATGCATTCCATCATTGTGGCTCAGCACACAGTGCCATCGACCGTACCGCCTGCAAATCCTGAGATCATAGCATCGTCGGTGCCTGTCAATGCTGGACTGGGGGTAGCATCTCTTCCAACACCTCCTGTACAAGTCCAACCTACACCCAGTCAGTCAGGTGCTGGGGGTAGTGCTTATCATGATGTCCCTCCTCCTAACACTGTCGTTCAGCCTGCTCCTTCTACATTAGTGGAAGATGCCAAAGAAGCTGTGAAGCTCCTGCGAACTCAGTTCGAAGCTTTCAAGGAGAAAGACAATTTGCAAATGTTGGGGATCAAGCAACCTTACCTAGTTGAATGGAAGGAAGTCACGTTTCCTCCAAAGTACAAGATCCCAACTATTTTGCTATTTGATGGCAGCACATCTCCCAGTCAGTTCATTAACCACTTTGAGGTTATAACTGTTCAACTTCAAACAAATGACGCTCTTCTTACCAGAGTATTCGTCGGCTGTTTAGCTGGCGTAACATACGATTGGTATAGAAGCTTGCCTGATGGTTGTATCACCTCCTTCTCTGGCTTAAAGCAATTCTTCTTGGAACGATTTTACGAGGAGATCAACGACATGACTATGTCAGCCCTCAATAAAATCAAACAAAGACACAATGAAACTGCTGAGAGTTTCATTGAAAGATTCTGCCGGAAAGCTTTGAAAATGCCTCCGGGAACTCCAGCCGCTGTCACCATAGACACCTGCAAGGCAAATCTGTTGCCTATCATCAGTATGTGGACGGGGTCTACTCAGTTCCAAGACTGGCTATTTTTCATTGTCGACGCTAAAGCAGCTGAAGTTAGCGCCGACAAATTCAAGCAGCTAGGGGTACAAATGTCTAACCCTGATCGGGATGAACATCAAACATCAGGTGGTGGCAATCGCCAGAATAACCGCAAACCAAAAGAAACTTTGAACATCAATTTGAACAAGAACAAAGAATCTTTGGCGGTCAACGTAGCTCCTCCTACATCCACTTCTACTCCTTCAGCACCTCCACCAAGGGAACCTCGTCCTAAAGTAGAGTATTCCTTTGATGAGAATGACACTGCTAGCATCTTTGATTGCTTGATCAAAAGCAATAAAATCCAACTTCCAGATCCCAAGAAGCCCGATGAAGTCGGTAAGACTGATCATCCTAAGTATTGTGTCTATCACAGGTTCATCGGACATCCTACTCGAGCATGTTATGTGCTCAAAGGCAAAATTCAGGAGCTGGTCAACGCTGGCGTCGTCACTCTGCAACAAGATGAGAAGACTGTTACTGCAAATATGGTCTCAGTTTAATTCGGTGACTTCCTGCCACAGATGGTGCAACATGGCGTCATTCCTATTCCCAAAGCTACTCTCGAGATTGAGAATCTCCCTCCTCCACGAAGTGAAGGTCTCGTCCCCTTGTCTCTTGACAATGGCGAGATTATGTGGATTTATCCGGATCTTGCTTCAGAGTTCGAAGTTCCCTCTTCCTCCAAGAAGAAAGGTCGCTCCAAGGACAAGACAAAGATTTACAATATGGTGTCTTTTGACCCTATAGTTGATGAAGAAATCTTGCTTGGCACCAGATCAGGGAAAGCCTATCTGAAGGATCACCCCGAAACTTAAGAGAATCCTGCTTCTTCTTCTTTTGAGCCCGCTCCAGTGCAGCCTGCTTCCACTGAAGATATTCTAACTGCATCTTCACCGGTTGTAGTGTCTATTCCTCCCAAGCCGACGGTCGCTGACAAAGGTAAACAACAAGTCCGTTTCGACAAACCTTTGAAGAAGTCATCTCCTTCTGGACTTGAAAAGCCTTACAACTTCGACATCCTAGCTCAGTTGGCCAATACACCGGCCCGGCTGTCTATCTTTGAGCTCTTGCGCCTCTCCAAAGAGACTCGAGAAACTCTGAGTGAGGCTCTTATGCAAGCAGAAACCTGTCTAACCCTGCTTAAGAAGCCGGAATCAGAACCAGTCTCTTGCCTTCATTGTCATAGTGTGTTGGAGTTAATTCAAAACATAACTTTCACTCAAGATGACATGTTATTGGAAGACAACTGGCACGATCGTTCTCTCTACTATACAGGATATGTCGACTCGATGAAAGT
The DNA here is from genome assembly GCA_029216955.1 of Iris pallida. Lineage (NCBI taxonomy): Eukaryota > Viridiplantae > Streptophyta > Magnoliopsida > Asparagales > Iridaceae > Iris > Iris pallida. Next base: position 46,260,293 of record JANAVB010021600.1, read on the forward strand.
TGATCGTGTTCTGATAGATCCAGGGTCTGCCCTCAGCATTATGCCGAAGACAATGTTGGATGCACTAAAGATCCCAGTACATAGTCTCTCCAGTACGATCACCACTATTCTTGGGTTCAACCAGGGAAGGAGTGAGCCTCTGGGCAAGATCCGCCTAAAACTCCAAATAGGTAATCTTCGCACGAAGGTTACCTTCTACATCATTGATAACCACGGTTGTTCTTACAATGCTTTGCTGGGAAGACCATTTCTGCACAAGCATAACATTGTCCCTTCGACTCTCCATCAATGTTATAAATATGTTGATGACAATGGAGAGGTGCAAAAGGAGGTTGCTGATCTCTATCCTTTTAAAGGCATTGAAGCATACTGCAATGATGCACGTATGTACAAGGACGAATTCATGAAGGTTGTCCTATCTCTGGACACCGAAGAAGAGCAAGAAACAGTGCCTAATGACACCCTCATCATTCCTGTCAAAGTGCGTGTTTCTCGTCCTCAATCTTCCAAGCCACTGGCTATTCACTTGCCAGTCCAGAAACAATCTATTGATGATGATCAGAACAAAAGGGAGCTCACCTCCTCTGAGCCGCTTGTTATCGACCTCCGTCGTAACAAGGAAAAAAGGCAGCTCACCTCTTCTGAGCCCCTTGTTATTGATTTAACTCATAACAAGGACAAAAGGGAGCTCATCTCCTCTGAGCCGCTTGTTATCGACCTCCGTCGTAACAAAGCCAATCCTCCTCCACGTTCTTCTTCTCCCCCTCTTGTAATCAATTTGACCAAGCCTGCTAAGGCTAAAGGTCCTGCTGTAAATACCAATGTACAAATCAATGAAAAAGCATCTACTTTCCAGTATATTGATGTCATTTATCATACTAAATGCTATTTGGATATGTTAGATAGCTATCAGTCATTTACAATGGGAGTTGTGCAATCTCTTCAAACTGAAGTTTCAGTTGAACACCCAAAGGATTCATATCGTATTGTTCTCGCTCATAAAAAAGGCAAAAATCCAATACTTTTTAGTAAAGGACCGGAACAACAATTCAGCTATACGGATGATAGCAAAATTAACGACACGGGACATCTTCAATTCCGTCGTTACAGTCAACAGTCAAAAGATATCATCCGAAAGATGGGTTATGACTTCAAGAGTGGTCTCAACTACGGTAAGGGTAGAAAAACTCCTCTCCGTACCGCTGTTCCACAAGAAAAGTCAGAGATGTATTACAGCAGAACCAAAAGAGGTCTCGGATATGCTTCTCCCCCGCTGTTATCCCCAGCAGGCTCTGAATCCGATAGTGAGGAGCGTTCTAACTCTTCTGATTCCAGATCGTGGGATTCTGACACCAGCATCGGTCAAGTTCATCGGCTGACTGTATCTTCTAACATGGTCTCCGTCGAACTTCCAGAAGACTATGACGAGGATGTTGAAGAAAGTTCTGAAACAGATCCTTGGGCTCAACGAATGGATACCCAATAGGAACTTCGATTCGAACAAAGAGAACCTCCTACCGAAGATCAATTAGTTCAAATTGACGTAGGAGAGAGCGGGTCACCTCGTCCAATATTCATCAGCAAGAATCTTCCAGAGGCAGACAAGCAAGAATTAATTCTTCGGATTAAAGAATACATTGATGTTTTTGCCTGGAGCTATAAAGACATGCCAGGATTAGATCCTAAATTCGCTACTCACAAATTGAACATCCTGCCGAATGCAAAACCGGTCAAACAACAACAACAGCGTTTCAAACCAGAAATAATGGACGCAATTGATGATGAAGTCAAGAAGCTCATCGCTTGTGGCTTTATTCGAGAAGAACAGCATCCTGATTGGGTAGCTAATGTCGTCCCAGTTCTAAAGAAAACCGGCAAAGTTCGAGTCTGCATCGACTTTCGGGATCTTAATGAAGCATGTCCAAAAGATGAATTTCCTCTTTCTATCACGGACGTCATGATCGACAACACTTGTGGGTTCGAAAGAATCTCTTTCATGGACGGATTCTCCGGATACAATCAAATTCGGATGCATCCTGAAGATGAGAAGCATACTTCTTTCCGCACTCCTCGTGGAGTCTACTGCTATACTGTTATGCCGTTTGGTCTCAAGAACGCTGGTGCAACATACCAAAGAGCAATCAGTACCATCTTTTGAGATCATCTGCGCAAGACTGTCGAATGCTATGTTGACGATATTGCTGTCAAGAGTCGTTTGAAGGAAGATCATATCCAAGACTTGAGAACTATCTTAAACCTCATGTGCCAACACCAACTCAAAATGAATCCCACAAAGTCATTCTTGGGTGTCTCTAGTGGCAAATTTCTCGGCTTCGTTATTACCTCTAAGGGTATACACGTGGATCCCGAGAAGATCAAAGCCATTCAAGAGATGCGTCCTCCACACAACCTAAAAGAGCTACAAGGATTCCAAGGTCGACTTGCGTACATCAGGAGATTCATTTTGAATCTGTCTGGACGCTGCAGACCATTCACTCAACTCATGAAGAAGGGTGTATCTTTCGTTTGGACTGAAAAATGTCAACGAGCATTTGACGACATCAAGCGGTATCTCATGAATCCACCGATCTTTGTACCACCGATCTCTGGCATACCATTCTTAATGTATGTCCGTGCTATGGATTATTCATTGGGTGCTTTACTTGCCCAAAAGAACAAAGAAGGCCACGAACAAGCCATCTATTATCTCAGTCGTACTATGATTGGTGCTGAACACCGTTATAGTCCAGTTGAAAAGGAATGCCTAGCTCTTATATTCGCTGTTTAAAAGACGAAACATTACATCATTGGCCAAACTATTCATGTCATATCCCGAGTCAATCCTCTTCGGGTACTCATGAAGAAGCCCAGCACACTTAACTCTCGACTGGCTACATGGGCCATTCTGCTAGCCCAATATGACATGGTATATGTTCCTCAAAAGTCTGTCAAAGGTCATGCACTGGCGGATTTCTTAGGAGCCCATCCTGTTCCAGAGACATCCAAACTCTACGATGAAATTCCAGATGAGACTTTGGAATCAAATGCAGTCTCTGAAGAATTTCCTACCTGGCGTCTATTCTTTGATGGTACATCCAGGATTGGACCCAATGGTGCCATTATCGCAGGAGTTGGAGTTGTCCTTGTTTCTCCAGACGGGTCAGCTATCCAAAGAGCATACTCTTTAGATGAACCTTGCTCCAACAACGTCGCAGAGTACAATGCTCTACTCATTGGCCTTCAGCTAGCCAAACAACTTGACATAGAGTATCTTGAAGTTTATGGTGACTATAAGCTGGTTGTTAACCAGGTTAGAGGGACTTATGAAGTTCGCCATCAAGATCTAATACCTTACTTTGAAGCGGCAATCAACATCGCTACATCATTCAAGGCCTTCTTCATCGAATATGTACGCCGAGCTTGCAATACTGAAGCAGATGTTTTGGCCTATCTTGCAGCCGTCCTAGCCATCCCTATCAGAAGACAGCAGGTGGTGGTCATCTCTAATCAAGAATTATTCTGTGTCGAAAACAATCGTAACATCGAGTTCAGTAATCTTACTGAAGTCAATGTTATCAATGAAGATTGGAGAACTCCTTTCATCGATTTCGTAGTCCATGACATACTCCCTGATGATCCCAAGGAGGCTACGAGTATTCGTCGGCGGTCTCTGCGATTCTATTACAATCAGACCACAAAAACTCTCTACCGGCGAACTTATGATGGCTTACTCTTGCGCTGTCTAGCTGGTGATGAAGCAAAACAAGTACTGCGTGAAGCTCACGACGGTGTCTGCGGAGCACATCAACCCGGTCCTAAGCTACAGGATCGTATTCGACGCATGGGTTACTACTGGCCTTCTATGGTATCAGATGCCATCGAATATGCGAGGAAATGTCGAGCTTGTCAAATCTATACAAATTTTATTCGTCAACCTTCAGAATTTCTTCATCCGACTGCTGCTTCATGGCCTTTTGAAGCTTGGGGTATGGACATCATTGGTCCCATCAATCCTCCTTCTTCTAGAGGACATCGGTTTATACTGGCAATAACCGATTATTTCTCCAAATGGGCTGAAGCTATACCTTTGGCTGAAGTCAAGACTAGCAGCGTCATCAACTTTGTCAAACACCATATCATCTATCGATTTGGTGTACCTCGATGAATCATCCATGACAATGGACCACAATTCATCAGCCAGAAGTTTACGAGATTCTGCGATGATCATCGGATTGACAATGTCGCTTCGACAGCCTACAATCCTGCTGCTAATGGATTAGCTGAAGCTTTCAACAAGACTATCATCAAGCTCCTCAAAAATTTTGTATCCACTAATAAACGAAATTGGAGTGAAAAGCTTGGTGAATGTCTTTGGGCCTATCGAACTACGGTCCGCAATCCCACAGGCTTTACACCTTTCTCTTTGGTGTATGGTTGTGAAGCAGTTCTTCCTCTAGAACTTCAAATTCCCTCTTTAAGGATTGTCATTGCTAATGAACTCACTACAGAGAATAACGATATTCTCCGACTTCAAGAATTAGAAGCGCTCGATGAAAAGCGGCTATTGGCTCAACAGCATATTGAGTTATATCAAGCCCGCATATCGAAGACTTTCAACCGCAAAGTTAAAATCAGAGCCTTTCAGCAAGGAGAACTTGTTCTAACAGTAAGACGTCCTATGATAATGACTCACTCAAGTAAAGGCAAGTTCGATGCGAAGTGGGAAGGACCTTACGTTGTCAGCAAAGTCTTTTCAAATGGAGCCTATCAACTTTCAGAGTTAGACGGTCGAGTTGTAATGATGCCTATCAATGGAAAATTCCTCAAAAAATATTATGTATAAATGTAACAGAGATTTTATGTAAATAAGATCAGACAGTTCATAAATAAAGTTTAATTTTTATTTTATCATAAATGATGTTACATGATATCAAGGAAGGTCGCTATCGTCCTTTTCAACATTGGGACGCGGACCACTGCCATCCTTATCAAAGATATAATCAGCAAAAGAGTCGAAGACATCCTTGCTCGAGCCTACCAAGAACTTGCAAGCGGCCATCCTCATGACCTCCTCCTCTTCTGTCTTTCCTGGTTCAAGCAGAAAGTCTAGGATATCCCGCGGTGGCTTGGGTACGGACGAACCTTCGCCTGCTTCCGTCTGCTTTGGCTGGACTGGTTCGGCAAGACGTTCTTCAATGCCCGCTTCAACCTTTGGGGTGACTTCAGCCTTCTTGGATGCATCTCCGGACGACATCTTTATGTTGAAAAGTGGAAATGATCATTCCTTCCAGATTTCTGTTCTATTTATAGGCAGAGATTCTCAAGACAATAAAACAACATATTCATCTGACGGTTCATCCGTTCATCATCATCCGACGGTTCGCCCGTTCATTAATTCATCCGACGGTTCATCCGTTCATCATCTTCTGACGGTTCATCCGTTCACACATCCACTTGATGGTTCGCCCGTTCATTAATTCATCCGACGGTTCATCCGTTCATCTTCATCTGACGGTTCATCCGTTCACACATCCACTTGACGGTTCGCCCGTTCATTATATTCATCCGACGGTTCATCCGTTCATCAGACGGTTCATCCGTTCATTAATATTCATCCGATTCATTCATTATCACCTGATGGTTCATCCGTTCATCATCACCTGACGGTTCATCCGTTCATCACCATCCGACAGTTTACCTGTTCATCCGACGGTTCACCCGTTCATTTAACGGTTCACCCATTCGTTTAATTCATTTGACGGTCCATCCGCTCATCCCAACGATTCATTTCGTTCATTTATTTCATTCACACATTTTGACGATTCATTTCGTTCGTTTATCCACATCAGCAACATCAGCAACTTGTCGTCTTCGATTAAGTTGTCTATTTTGAAATAATAATATTCAACAAATTATATTCTGCCACGTCCACATTACCTCTGAGCAGATATAATAAATATAATTATTTTCTATAAAATCATCAAGAAATATATCATGTCCTGTACCTCTGAATATATTTTTTTTATCGCTATTATGGATATCTGAATAAGATATGCAAGAAATAATAGAGCCACAACAAAATGTCTTTTTATTTGATCAAAATTTAAGACATTACATGTATAGCATAAAGGAAGACAAGAAGATACAAGATGTTCTTTCTACTGAGATGGAGGCATCATCAGATTAGTAATCTGTTGTTTCAGAATCTGCAACCGTTCTTCGCGAGATGCCATCACTCTCCTCCTGGCCTCTTCCATCCCAGATTCTTCATTAAAAACGGGCTTAGTTACCATTCGGCGACTGATTTCAGCATCATGAGTTGCTACATACTCGTTTCTTTCCTGAGTTAGAGCATCAATTTGTTGGACTGCAGTCTGATGCTCTGTAACTTCATTTTCCAGTTCCTCTTCGAGACGAGCAATCTCCACTCTCAGCTCGACAATCCTTCTCTCTCTTCTCTCAACAGTTGAGATCACCGATTCCAACTTGGAATTATATTCAACAGATTTAGTAGTATAGGCATCCAAGAGGTTCTGGAGATTCACTCTTTCAATTGCAGCTGCCTGAGCCATTTGTTCAAACTCTGCCTGTACTAAAGGTTCCACTTCCCCTTTGTTGAGATCTTTATAGTTCTTTATGGAGATTTCCAGCTCATTCAATATATGGTCAAGGAAAGTGGCCTGAGCCTCATCACCTTGCTCCCGGATGGCCTTCACCAAGAAAGAGGTCGGACCTCTAACCATGTAAAAATCAGCATCTTCTTTGTCCATCATTCTATTGATCAGAGGTCCCAAGGACTCGAAGAAGCATTTGGTGAATGATTGGATGACAAGCTGATTAATCGCCAGAGCACCAGGAGTCGCAGCTATTCCTGTTGATGACGAAGCAGCAGGACGCTCAATTTCTCGTATCTGAACAGCAGGCTCTTTGAATAAAGGAACCAAAGTAGAGCTGGTTGCTCCTCCTGGTTGTTCCTCTGCGAAATCAAATACTGTCACTTTGCCTGTCATTGGCTATTGATAAAGAGAATCAAAAGTGAAAACAGTCTTACCATGGGTGGATCCAGCAATAAGCTTATCATCTGCAGGAACAGACTTTAGCTGAGCAGAAGTAGCTTCAGACACTATGGCCTGGCTACTTCCTGCTTCAGAGCCACAAGATAAATGACGACTACTACTAGCAATTGTCGTCGCCAGTACTATGTCCATACATGTTGGAGGAGCGGAAGGAGATCCGGGTTCTGTATGAATAAAAGTAACGATGTTAGCTATCAAACTTCTTATTAAAAGAAGATCGCTAATTTCATTACAATACCTTCGGGAGCAGCAACTGGAGTTTCCTCCAAATCCACCTCTTCATCAGCAATCTTCTCCGGAGATCTCGGCACCTCAGCCTCCTTTTCAGGAGTCAGAGTGTCTCGAGGAGATGTCTGGATCTCAATATTCTTTTCCGGATTTTGTGTCTCATCAGCAGCTTCTGATGAGGTACTCTCCTCGTTTTCGCTGTCCTCGGGAGCCTCTTCACTAGCAGCATCAGCGGCATGATCAGCTTCTGCTTGATAACCGAAGTCACAGCCATATAAAGCTTCGATCATCAAACGATCTTCTTCCGCAAGGGTTGCTCCCGGTGTGGCAGGAAGATGAGTTTCCGCTGCTGTTGGCAATGGAGATTGCAAAGGTTCATACTCTGTTTCTACAATATTGTCTCTAGGCTCTATGGCCTCATCTCTCCGGTCGATCTCTTCTCTCTCCTCAATATCCTCCCTCTGTTCTGGACTAGGAGTTTTACGTCCAGCCTCAGAAACAGGAGTTGGAGATGGCATAGTGAGCCCAGCTACAGCGTTCGCTACTACCGAAGACAAAGTTTGTCTAGGAGGAGAGACTGTTAAATTTCTTCTGCGGACCAACCTTTTCTTTCTATGCAGAGGTCTCTCAGGACTCTCTACGTTTATTGCCTTGACTTGTTTTTGAACAGAGGTCGGTGTGGCAGCTTCTTCCTGCTGAATTGTCTCGGCCAGCTGCCGAGATTGAGATCTGGTAGTAATCTTTTCTGAAGAATGATCCAAGATCAGTTTCTTCTTCGCAGCTGGGACGGAAGGCTCATCTCTCCTTCTCTTCTTGGCCGGAGATTTAGCAACCTTCAAAGAAACACGCAGTGGCGCGTTAATCTCTTCAGGAAACATAACGTCCTTCGAAACTTCTAAGGGCGCATCCACTGGCTCGTGCACCTCATCATTACCTGGAAGTGACATGATGACTCCTTCCTTCTTCAATCTCGTTGCAGACGCGAAGCTATCCGCAAGATTGAAGTTCTCGGCAAAAGTGTTCGATGATGTATAAAACACCGAATATGTGAACAGCATACGAGGACCATAATTACTATTCACCGGCATCGAGAACGTTGCTTTCGTATCTCGAGCGTTGTAATAAGCCCAAGCTCAGGCTCCATCTATCAAGAAACCTTTTTCTTGTAGGCATGAGATAGCATTACCTACGTGGAATTGGTCATATCCAAACTGCCAAGCAAACCGGCTGGGAAGATATGGCTCCAAGTAACATTCTTCTTCAAACCGATATACCAAATGGGATGGTCGAATTGTCTTCAACCAATCAAAAGCTGTACGGCTCAAAGGTTGCATCTTTGAGTCAATCATGTTGGTCGGCATCTGTTCATATCCGGCAGGAGGAGGAGTGCAATAGAAGTTCCATCCTTTGCCAAGGTTCAAAGCATATCTGCAATCTCTCAAAGAAGTGTATTTCCACTTACCGTGGGAGAATCTCCGTAAAAAGCTGCCACTGACTGGTCCCATGTCGGGGTCCATCAAAGTAGGATGGTGTAGAAGCAACCACCCGAACAGATAAGAATACGGCAATTCTAGCCGAGGAAACTCTTTCTCGTCCTTAGCTTTCAGCATCAATTCGACGTACAGGCGGAGACTGGCGTTCATTCTACAAGTCATCACCGATAACAAATCCATCTTGTAGCCGAAGACTAATCGAACGGCAGCAAAAAGAACACCGTGATGGAAGCGGTCTACGGCACTTGCTCCGGGGACGGCGAATCTACGGAGCCAGTATGTCAAAAAACCTGTCAGTTGGGCTTCTTTTGACATAAATCGATATCCCACTCTCATATAACTCTCGAGAATGTCTCCTTTCTTTAGAGGAGGACATTGATGATCGTCTTTGATCTTGACATCCAAGTCCCAACTTTCCTCCATCAACTTCACCACTTCAGTGCTGCTAAGTGGTTTAAAGAAGTCGGGATAGCAGTTGTCATATTCCTTGGTCTTCTTTTCTTTAATATGGTTGAGGAACAGATAAGGCAACCATTTGGATGAATAACAGATACCAGATGTACCACTTTTGTAAAACAGAGAGCAGATTTTATAATGACACAGCAGTTCTTCGAAGACTGCTACTATGGCTGCGTTCTCTTTTCTAAGTTTGTCCAACTCATCATTAGTTGGGACAAATTCCTCATACGGGACATCCTCCATCGGCAGGTAAGAGATGTACTGCATCTCGTGAAGGGCAAACCCGATCTCTCCGCAGGGAGTCATAAAAGTCCCTGTCCTGTAGTTGTATCTTTCTGCTAGAGCCAGAAATAGATGCGGATTGGGGGCAAAACCGTAAACAGTAGCATGCACTGCTTGATACAAGTTAATCTGCTGAAGTTTGTCTTCAAATTTAGTCAAAATCCAGTTTGCTATACAACTCCATCTCTTATAGTCTGGGTTCACCAGTCCAGTTATTCTGAGGTCTTGATCTGGATACCTCCCTTCGACCTTCGCGAACTCATTCGCGAATATTGGAATTCTCACGGGCAATAACAAAGAAGAATTTTCCGGCGAAATACAACCGGGCTTTAAACCTCTGAGCAAGACACTCTATCATTCCGAAGAACTGTAGAACATGTCTTTCTTGTTAGGCCCCTTCTTCACATAAATCTTTCCTGGACGGGCATCCTGAAAAGGTATGAGATTCCATTCCATTTTCCTCGGATAGCTTGCATGAGCATATCGAGATAAGGAAAGACAGCGAAAGACATCTGGTATCGAGATTGTCTTGTCTTTCTGTTGGACAATCCGTTCTTCCATCCGTGGCCTCGGCTGGGAGCTCTTCTCAAAATCTTTGCCAAACAGAAATAGGGGCTTCTTGTGAATGATGGCATCTGCCGACTCCAAAGGTTCCCCATTCATCAGACATAACAGGGTTTCATTATCTTGGGTTACCAAGATAGCTTGGCGGGAAGCTGGTAGATCATACTGTGGATAGTGCACATGGGACAGGTCATCTTTGAATTCTGATTCTGAAAGAGTCCCTACAAAGTTTTCATACCCAGGATCTTCTCTGGTATTCACTATATCAAACAGAGAAAACAGAAAAATCAGCACAAGTACAATCAAAGATGCTATTATCAGATTGCACAACCATCAGATTTCGCAACCATTAAACTGCACAACCATCAGATTATGCAACCATCAGATTGCGCATCCATCAGTTTGTGCAGCATCAGATTGCGCTGACAATCCTGCACAAATCAGCAGATTGTGCTGACTTTTGTCAGCGCAGTTCAACCGATTACGCAAGAGAGTATTCTTCATAAAAATGAAGAATAACTAGTTCGTGCAACCAAGACCCTAAAAAGGGGTGGCGCAGTATGATCACATCTCTAAAAAGAGATAGATTCTAAGGATCATTGAAGTCGAACAACCCTAAAAAGAGTTTTCGATTGGATTAACTACCTTGCATAGCGGGGTACGCAACTTCATGACGAGAAGGACGTCGCTCAACCCTAGCCGAAGGCTCGGCGGGGGCCTTGCCCTTGGCAACGGCGGAAGAACGCTTGGGAGCCATGGAGATTCGATGGAGAAGAAAGAGGAATAGGCTCGAGACTTCTCTCTTAAATCACAAAAGCAAAGTAAAGAATGAAATGAATATTGAAGAGAACTATTTATAGTTTTTTTCAAAGAGTAACGGCTGCCTCAGACTGCGCCGAAAAAGTCGGATCGACTCATCCGATTGCGCAGACAGCTCATACGCAACTTGATTTTAAATTTTGAAATTCAAAGTATTTCGAAACTTTGAATAAATTCAACTTTAGAAAACTTTGAAGGGGGTCTTGTAGGTCCTAAAAAAATCAAGTTGCACCTATCAACAAAGTCAGAAAATCAAGAAATACAACTTTCAAATGAACTACGCAGACATCAGATTGCGCATCATTCCGATTGTGCACACCGGACTGCGCATACTTTCAACTGCGCAGGCTGACGTGGCAATGTCATCATTATCTGATAAGATCAAATCTTTCTGACAGCTGACAGCACAAAGAACGAGGAGACTGTTCGTTTATTGCGCCGCACAGCGTTCGAGGACAGTACTGTACATGCAGCACAATCCAGTGCCTGCGTAATCTAGTGCCTGCGCAATCTATGTCAGCGCAATCCGAAGTCAGCACAATTCAGGTGGTGTACTTCATCATGATAATTGACAAAAGTATATGTGGCATTCATGCCATCAATTCCTCACTACGTGGCAACCGTCTATGTACGATCATGCGCATTTCAATCAAATGATGCCATGTGTCCAAGACAGTCAGCCCACGACCAGACAACTGCCTGTGCAGTCTGATGCTGCGCAATCCAGTTCCTGCGCAATCCAACTTGCGCCATTCAGAATAACTACAAATTAGTTATTTCCAGAACTCTATAAATAGAGTTTCAAGTCCTCATTCAAGGGGATCAGATAGAGAGATCAGACATAAAGTTCAGAAGTACCAGAGAGTTCAGGAGTTCTTGTCCAAGTGCTGCTGCATTCTTCCGAGGCTTTTGCCTTCAACTTCCGAGGCTTTTGCCTTCAACTTCAGAGGCTACCGTCTTCAAAGTTTACATCGTCCAAGGGATAAAGCAATCGTCTTCTAGATTGGATTCCTACAGTTGTACTTTCCCAGAATTCTTGTAATCATTACAAAGTTTGTATCAATAAAGTTTTATACTTTTGTTTTTGCAAACAGTGGTTGCAACTTATTGTTTCTTGAGAGTTGAGGGCGACTACTACTTACGCGGGCCATGCTGTGCACATACGCTCTTATATATGTATATACATTTATCCGAAGAGATTACCTGTTTCATGTGATCCATGTTTCTCTCTTAGTTACCGTTGAGATTCCGTTGCGAAGCTACGGCTATATGTACGCCTGACCCGGGTGTCATTTACTTTGGAGATGTCTGCGCTTGCGAACGTTGTCCTCAAAGTATCACGTTAGTTACTGTACTTTAGCCTGTATATTAAGTGCCTTGTTATGTCCCCTGAGGACCTGGTTCTTTCCTAAATTTAGCTGACAAGATCTTTCCGGAGGAGTACGGGCCGGGAGTTTATTCTACCTTTGCACCATCCGTGGACGACGAGGTTGATCCAGAGTAGCACTTGGTAGATATTTACTTCTTTACTTTATTTTATGACAGAGCTGAGACATTGTAGTGGATATTTTTATACTTTCATCTGAGATATTGTAGTGATCATTTATTTGATTGAGACTTGTACCCATGGATTTTTTATGTGATTTTATACTTCTTTTTGACAGTTTTATATTCCTTTATTTCAGCATGATATGTTTCTTATTCTGTGATTCTTGTTCTGTGGACGAGTATAGATTGTGCCTGCCATGTGATTATTTTACAGCTTAAGATACCTTTCATTAGTCCATTAAATTGGGTATACCTATGGAATGTGTCTGCTGGCATGCCACGTGTTCTAGTCCATATGGATTTTGTGTCACGACCCGCACCCAGTGTAGGGGCACGAGAAGTGGATACGTCCAGCCTACGCCGCAGTGTCGACGGTAGAACGCTGTTCTAGGTCACTATCTAAATAAAAACTCACGTAATTATATAATGTACTTGTCAAAATCTCAACTCCGAACGGAGGACAAGTATAGATATAATGAAATCTCAATCACAATCTAAGCACGATATGATAACAGAAGTTTATAACTAAGACTAAATAATAACAACAAGACCAACTACTAAATAATAATAATCTCAAACAATCTCAAAACAAAACAATATCTCAACTTATTACAATTCAAGTTCTAAAAACGTGAAAACTAAACCAAGTCTACTAGCTAGTCTTCCGATCACTCCTGAGTGTCGGAGCCAAAGGTAGCTAAGCCATCTCCTGCTCCAAGGCAAGTAGGGCAAATGTCCTCAGGGCAATCATCTGTAATATTTTCAACAGGTCCAGTCAGGACAGAAACGAGTACAACTCATCTAGAAAATCCAAGTAAATGACAGAGAACTATAAAGCAGTTATAGACAGTTTATTGATGAACATGGTAGTTTATATTCAGGTGATGGTATAGAGAAACAGTTAAGATACAAGAAAAGTAAGGTAACTAAAACAAGAGAAGAATCATGGCAATGAAGACTGTAAAATAAGATTCTAACTGAAATAGAGTAACATGATAAGTCCAGACAGTAAATATAAAATAAGTGTAAATCCTATGTAAATCTAGTACGAGACGAATCTAATACAAGACAAATCCAGTACAAGATGATTCTAGTCAGTGATCAAGAATCCAGGTGAGACCAGCTATATTCTAACAGTATGTTTTAAAATAACGAGATCGACATGTAAACGGCTATAGGTATCAGGCACATCACTCACTGATCAGGCGAGGGATGGCTATGCTTCCAGTAGATTCCAGTTTGGAGATTCCAGATTTAGCGTATGTCTACATGTCTTACTCAATATTTCCCCGTCCCGCAATACAAGTGAATCCAGAATTCGACACGATAATCGAAATAAGTCCAGCCAATCATGATGATACCATCAATGATTCCAAAATGATTCCAATAATAGAGGCCAGACAAGATGGTATGTATGTCGCATACATGAATCCAGAATATCCATACGTGTTGTAACAGAGAATCACATAAAACTAACTAGAACTGAAGTACAGTAATTGACAAATAAATGAGAGAAGTATCAGAGAATGTACTCGTCTGATACTCTGAAAAGAGTAGTATAATATCAGATGTCCGCACCGGAGTCACAATGTTCTAAAATAGAGCAATATGGGTTATAATGTGTTCTAAATAAGATAAATGAAGTTTACGATGCAATCTACATGATTTTTAGGTCAATCTAGGTCAAAGTCAACTCTTGGTCAACTATGGGTCAAACCAAGTCAACATCTAGGGTTTTGGTCAAACTCTAGACTATTGGGTCAACTCTAAAGTATACTAACCCAAAATCCTAACCATAGGTTAATAGATCTAGTATATCCTAGGGTTCCTATGACCTATTTACCTTCATATCCTAGAGTGTATCTATATAATACAGTAAAACCCTTATCAACCATTTTAACACATATATATAACTCATATAAATATGTATACACTTAAAGGGGTAAACCCAACTGAGGTATATATACAAATATCTAGGTTGACCGATCCAAGTTATACTAAAAGAGTTTGATATCTAATGGCTAAATATTCAACCCTCTCACAAATTAACAGTAGGTTAACAGGTGAATATGTAAATGCATGTATCCTCATTCAATTTCACCCCAACACATTACCTATTCAAAGTTACCTCCTAAACTCTAACACACAACAATTTTCTACTCCTTACACTCTCAAGCATTCACACTTATATACATACTTGAGCACTAGGCACACTCATGGCACACCCACACACTCATTGGACACACTAAGTATTGGCCTACAGGCCCTGCCTCACCTTACTGTTGTTCATGCACCTCCCCTTCTTCCTACCTACAGTAGACTCTCTTCTATATTACCTATCTATAACTGATGCTTTGATATATAAACTGAATACCAAAGGGATAAGGAAAACTGGAATGGTGCTAACATTTGTGGGCTGACCATAATGAGGACTGAACTAGTGCCCATGGCTAATACCAATGTGGGCTAAACCCAGGTCTACCTGTAGGACTGATCACGAGTTAATTTCTCAAACAATCATTCCTCAACTCTTCACAAACCAAACACACACATTACTCCCACCTGGTATACACTCTCTCACTCTCCCACATATCCAAATACTACTCGACTTCAACATATTGAACTCAAGCAACCCAAAACAAAACTCTATCACAGGTATATATCAACTGGGACTGAATATGAAGTTAAACACTGAACAGGAAATTCAAGGGTAACTGACACCTAGTAAAGCTTGGGACTGATACTCAAAATAGTGGTAAAATAAAGTGTAGTGAAATGGACAAGTGCTCGTGTGTTGGAAGGGGGGGGGGCAGAACCTGCAATAGTGTAGTGAACAAGTGTCTAATGCAGAGGTTAAAAGAAGGGTGTTTACCTGTGTGACATAGGTAAGTGTCAAGGGGGTCTGCTGTAGGAAGAATAGGGAAGAGTTCTGCTATATATGCGAGGGGTGTGTGAGTGTGTCAATCATACAAGTGTTCATGTGTATCAGTAGCATAGTGTCATGAAGTAGTGTCAACAAGTGTCAGGGGTGTGAGGGTGTGTCAAAGTGATATGTTTGGGTGTGCTCGAGGGTGTCAAGGAGTGTGTCCAGTGGGTGTCAACAGAGAAATGTGTGTGTGGGGTGCTCGACTTGTGAGTGCTAGGTATGACAGAGCAATGTGTAGTGTCGAGTGATGTCTAGGTGAGTGTCTAGAATGTGTCCAAGTGTCAATAGGTGTCACGTGTCCACAACCGTGTCCAATGAGTGGACACGAAGTGTCAAAAAAATGAAATCTAATCAGTAACAGAAAACAGTGAAAATCAATCATCGTGCAGCCATGTCGAGCCTTCGTAGGCTCGACACAGTGCTCGAGGCACCACGTGCTCTTGCACTCGTGTCGAGGGGACAAAGGGCTAGGGATTGAACACCCTGCCCCGTGTCCAAGTGTCGCAGTGTCGTGTCTAAATAGGCGTATCAGAGCGTGAAAATCCGCGTATGTGTTGACAGCATAAATCAGTGCGAGTCGATTTTCTCTCGAACCACTCGACGAAACCCAATGAAACTTTGGGGGCATGTTTTCAGACATTGCCCCCAAGTCTCCATTAATTTTTGTGGTGTCTCGTGCCGTTTCGTGTCCTGTGTCGACCCCAAGCAGCAGGGGAGCCGCACGAGCCCCGTGCGGTGTCCAAGCAGTACAACACACAAAAACCAACCCAATCAATTACAAATCCAAACCCTAAGTATATAGCTACAAATCTGTTTAAAAACATTTTGAAAATAACAAATTAGAACTCACATTGGCATTTTAACAAACACATGCACACACACATTGACACGTATCCGATACGGACACCAAATGGACACGTTTTTCTACCAAATTTGAGGGACAGCTAGGGGACACCTAGATCTATACACCCATGCAAAGAAATTGGGAATTGGAATGAGTTTGATAGGTTTTACCTATTGAAGTTGAAGTCTCAATAAAAAAAACCCCAAAATAGAGAAGCCTATTCTTCTAATGATGTCCAAATGAGCTCCACTCTTTGCAAGCAAGCCTCCTTCAACCTCTACTCTAGATTTAGATCCAAATAAAAGAGATTGGGATCAATTTGGTGGAGGAATGGTGAAGTTAGACAATTTGGGAAAGAAATTAGGGTTTCCTACAAGGGGGTGTTTTAAAAGAGGCAAGGGGTCATGTAGAGATACTTTATAGGTTGAAATTAGGTCTCTCTTGGCTCAATGTGGCTGTCCAAATGAAGAGCTAGGGTTAGGGTTTCTCATATTGGGCTTTGGACCAAGATTGCTAGCCCACTAGCTCAACTACTTAGCCCTTAGTCCAAATGCAAAACTCTCCTAATCTCTCCATGGAACTTAGCCATCCTCAAGTCAATTAAGACCAACTTAAGTTAGATTAGGGTCCCACACCATGTTATCTAGGTCACCAAGGTCAAAGTCAATTCTAGGTTAGTCTCTTAAGTCACAACTAGTAAAAATCAAAATTAACAACCATCAATCCAATAATTAATCAAATAATTCCAATAAGTCAAAATGACCAAAATATTCCTAGGCTAAAAATGATAAATAAATATCACAATCACATGGTTAGGCTCTAAGTCAGACAGTCTCTAGGGTTTCACTAGCAGCACATCAAAACCACAAGTCATGATTTTTAAATAGTTTTTAAAATGATTAAAAATTACCAAAAATTATATCACGATTTAAATATCATAAATAAATAATTAAAATCACAAAATTTCAAAATTACCCTCATTTTTAAAAAACTGGGTGTTACATTTTGGGACTGGACGTGACATCGATCCTCCTGAACAACGGGACCAGCCTTCCACTGTGAACCGTCTTATCCATCAGGCAGGTGAAGTACTCTATGACAAGTGTGAACAAGTAGGGTGACAGGGGGTCATCTTGCCGGAGTTCTCGGTTGCTACGGAAAAATCCATACGGAGTACCTTGGATGAGTACATTGAAGGTAGTGGTCGAGATGCACTCCCTAATTCTCGCAACCCACCGCTCGTCGAATTCCATGGCTAGCATCATGTGGCACAGGAAGCCCCTATTGACCATGTCATAGGCCTTCCTCAAGTCCAGCTTCACACACACCTTCTCTCCTCCTGGTTTATTTAACCCTCTCACCATCTCATGCGGCAGAAGACTGTGCTCAGCAATCGATCTCCCCTTTATGAAAGTCGTCTGGTTCGGAGAGACCAAGTCCTGCATAATCCTCTCCATGCGTCGGTACATAAGGTGGATAATTATTTTGTAAAGATAATTACAGCACGCTATAGGCCGAAAGTCCGCCAGCGAGGTCGCTCCTTCTTTCTTCGGCACAAGGGTCAGGAAGGTATGGTTAAGCTCCTTCAGCAACATCCCCTCAGAGAAGAATTTCTGGACCGCCTCGAGCACCGGTATCTTCAGGACATCCCAGTGACGTTTGTAGAACCCACTGCTGAAGTCATCCGGTCCCGGGACCTTGTTGGGATCTGCCTTCTTGATGATAGCCTCCACCTCCTCCAGAGTGACCGACGCTAGTAACTGGCTATTTTCATATGGCGTCACCAGTTTCTTCGTAATGATATCCGAAAACACAACACAGAGAGATAGTCAATATATATATATATATATATATATATATATATATATATATATATATATATATATATATAAATGACCTCTAGTCTAGTGGTTAAGAGAGATGCATGCGGCCCGAGTGGTCAGGAGATCGATTTCCGGTGGGAGCGTTCGCCACAATTACCTTCTTTCATATATATATATATATATATATATATATATATATATATATATATATATATATATATATATATATTTCCGTGTTGGTAATGCTTGGATTCAATAATGGCAGGAAGAGATACGAGGGGACCAAGAACAGAAGTATATATGTTGGGGAGGGGAGGATTGGTCTCCCAAAATGAGAAGAGAGCCAAACTCTTAGTTGCTAGCAGACTTGGTGCATCACTTGGTGTAGAACATAAGCACATGAACAATATTTTCCCCATGACTATATATGGCTATGGCTGTATAGGTGGCTAAGGCTAGTCTTTCCTTCCTTGCCGCTACTTGTTGATGCAACATAGTCATGTGGTCGATGTCGCTGGTACATAGATCTTGTTCGAGCATTTCCAACTCATTATTCGAGGATAAATGATTCCAATGTTATGGGAAAGATAAATATATATAGTACTCTATACTCTATACGAAGCTCACTATATATAATATACCAAGTGCATGGCATAGCTATCTCTACAAATTATAGCCTATGTGTGTGTCTGTCCGAAAGGGAACGTGGAGTACATGACCGTCGCATGTCTACTAATATGTTTGCACCGACTGTTTTTTAAAACATTAATTTTGATTTTGAGTTCTCTACAACTCTCAACTTATAAGATCTTTAGCTTATCATAACCTTGGACTTTCCTAAGCTAGTCTTGAATCTTCGCATAATGTGCTTTGAGCTACACCTAAAGTACAAATATGATCTCTTGGATTTTCTACTGAAATATTGTCATAGATGAAGCGACGTCACTCTCTATCACATCGTATAACTCCTCTAGCTTAGTGTTGTTTTGCTCCAAGGAGCTCACTGGATGTCCTTCGAACCTGACTCCATGATCTTGCACCACAAGATTAACATGGGTGCACACTCCATCATAGGCTCAATATTGCTTCTCTCCGGTACTTCTTGGTGCCCTAGCTTCTCCATAGGCGATGTAGACCTCCCTTGATGTTTTTAAATGTCGACATGGGACCAACGAAACCTTTGCACCGATGACAATTGTCACGGACTTACTGTTTTGCCTACACCTTGATATGTATGACGTATAAACTTTTTTTATGAATACTAGTACAAGTATTCTTCTAACGCTTAGGTAGTCGCTAAAGCGAGAATAAGAAAATGGAGAGAGAGAGAGAGAGAGAGAGAGAGAGAGAGATTGGATAATTGAAAACTTGTACTATATATGCTAGAGAAGAATACAACTTTTGGATGTTGAAGAACAAATGAGACATGATCTTATATAGCCTCAAGGGCTCCAAATGAATGACTGAGATTATGTCCTGTGTCCATCATCTAACTATTAGAACCATCTAGAGCCTAGATATTTACAATGCAAATAATAAAAAAAAAAAAATTACAATGAAGGAAAAAAAAAATTAACCCTCTAAAAATGGTAGAAATTCTTATGAGACTTCTAGATGCAAGAAATATTTCAAAAATCTTGTAAAGAATATTTAAGGAATCTCGAGTTCATGTAACTCTAAATTATTTCGGATACTAATCTTCTAGGTTGATTGGTTGTACAAAACTGACTTGGTGGAGTGTAAAATCTTGTGGGTCACAGATAACTCTTAGGTATGAACAGTGAGAAGGAACTTGATCAAAAGTTCCATATATTCAGAATAGTTATAGCTTCACAGCTATTTTGCATTAGGAGTCAAGGTGTGAAGTCTTATTTATTAGCAAAGTTTTTCGGTATGAACACTAAGAGCATCAACAGTGATAACACTCCAAACCATACTCCAAATCACTTCAAACCATACTCCAATAATTAATTTTGGAGTATTCCCTTCATGTTGGTACACAATAGTATAGTCTAAATAAACACTCCAAATTGACAAGTGGCAACACTCCATTTGTTTTTCTCCTTATTTTTCTTTCATAATTGACAAGTGGCAACACTCCAAAAAAAGAATAAAGGAGAAAAGTAAATATGGTGGGCCCGCAAGTAATATAGCTCAGCTAGTGGACTCTCCAAATTTGGAGAGTCCCTTAGCTTTCTACCATTTTTCAAGTGTGGACAAGAGTCCATTGGAACCATCAAGTGCTACAAAATTTGGCTAAAGACCAAATATAGCACTTGAAATTAATCCCACTGTGGATGCTTAGACTTCATTGAACAATAGTATTTTAAATTGACAAGTGTACATATGCATCACTTCCCAATCCAAAAATAGAAATAAAAGGATTTTATTTAGTAGTACGTATTCACCAAAGTTCAGCCAGAGGTCCCAATCCACATGAGCAATTACTAGTTTGGTGATTGAAGTTGATTTCACAATTCGGATATTCAACTTTTCTCCTTAATGACTTTTAAGTTTTAAATGTCGTGCTTCCGTTCACAACGGGAACAAGTAGTTTTTTTCTAGTTGTTACATAAATTTAACTGTCACTAAATTAGGATCGATCCAGGGATAAATTCAATAAATTTGGACAAGTTTTTTTTCTCTAGATCCAGCATGATCTAATTGAAAACACAGATGGCTACTCAGAACCGGCTCACAATAACCAAAATTATGAGACAACCAAAATTAGTTTCGGATAGAACAATCCAACTCCTCCGACAGACCCTGCTCTTTATATACACACGGCTGATGACTGGGAGAAGAACACAAGCACATGAACAAATATTTTTTCTCATGACTATAACTACCGGTGGCTATCATATACATATATGTACACATTATTTTTTTTCCAACTTACTTCCCATTTAATTATACTCATGTGTTTTGATGTCATTGGCTTCAATTGGTTTATTACTACTTGGATTTTAATTAATATTAATGAATTTCGGTTGGAAAATATATATGATCTCATTTTATTTTGTCTATGAAGAAACAATTTCAATGTTGTGGGAAAGATACATAGTACTCTACATATCTATATCATTTTCTTCTCTTTTTATAACTCGTATTCTTTTAGTATAAAATTGCTCCGCAACTTATCAATAACCTACGTGTATTGCATCATATCTCGACAAAAACAAATTTAGTATTCATTGTTCATGCATGTGAATCTTTTTCTTGAAAGAAATATATATAGCTATAGTCAACCGTAACTCATTAAAATATTACAAGGAAGATGACAACACCTAAAATGGCCAACACTATATACACCTATAATTAATTTCTTTTCACTCTACTTGAAAATTTTTTAATTGTTAAATTTTGGCAAGATACAACTACAAGGTGTGGCTTTCAATTAAGTATGAACATTGAACACGAGTTCAACCAAGAGATCCACTGCACAATAGCTATCGATACTTTGACTATTTTTGCAATGGTGAGTCTTGTTCTTTTGCCGAAGTACTTGTGCTCTATATATCTTTTTGATACGTATGAACACTATAAGCTCCATTTGCACAATAGCAATTAGACTTTGACAAGTGTCCTACACAGATGTCTCTTCTTCGCCCACATAAAATTTCGCCAACAAGAATTAGATTCATTTGCCATCTAGACCGCCAGTTTTTAAGGGGGGCACTCACTACCCTTGTTAGCAATTCGGCAAACGAACAAAAATTCGGGACGGCAAAATTACGAGTAAATCGATCCAATACAAATAAAATATATTTAAAAATTCGGTCTAATATTCAAAAAATAGAAATATTGAAGTTAGAAATTTCACAATTTTAAATATATTGTCAAATTTGGTTAAATAAACAGGTTCACACTACGTTTTTACGGAACATTATTAAAACTTCGCATGCTTAAAATTTACATACTGATTTGAATCTGTCAAAAGTACGCAAGTATTATACGTTTTTGAAAGATACGAAAAAAATTGCGTATAATACGAGTTTATTTGAGCAAGGGTGGACTAGAAATAGACTGACGGGTATTAATGAAAAAATAAAAAATTAGGAATATTTTAGTAAATATTTTCATTCAAAATATAAAAACTAGCATATATCTCTACTATTTTTAAAAAACTAAGAAATACTTTCGTATTTTGCAAATAAGAAATACTCTCGCACTTTGTCAAAATTTCGGTTAAAATAGTAGGGATATATATTAGTTTTTTAACTGTTCTATACAACAATGAGAGTATTTTTTAGGTTTTTAAAATTGTAGACGTATATGCTAGTTTTTATATTTTGAAAGAAGACATTTGTAAAATATTATCTCAAAAAATATAGAAATTTTTTTTTTTGGATGTACTGGAGCGCACCCAACCTCCTACATGAATCCGCATTGGGTTCTGAGTCATGAACCTTGTTAGCAATCACCCGAATAAAACTCGTATTATACACGAATTTTTTCGTATCTTTCAGAAACGTATAATACTTGCGTACTTTTGACAGATCTAAACCAGTACGTAAATTTTAAGCATGCAAAGTTTTAAACGTGTTTCATATAAATTATTGAAAATTTGGCACAAGAAACGTGGTGGAAACCTGTTTAATTAACCAAATTTGACAATATATTTAAGAATGTGAAATTTCTAACCTCAATATTTCTATTTTTCGAATATTTGACCGAATTTTTGAACGTATTTTATTTGTACTGAACCGATTTATATTCGTACTTTTACCGTCCCGAATTTTTCCCGTGTGCCGAATTGCTAACAAGGGTCATGAACAAGAAAACCCACGTATCATTTGTCAAGGATTCGAGTCATTCTTTGAAAAAACAGGTGGTCATTTGGGATGAGACAAGTCATCAACGGAAACCAACTTGTTCATTTGGCGAGGACCGAGCTATTCATGAAATGTATGGTCTTGTCCACAAGGGATTAAAGGAGATCATAGAAAATAAGATATGAGAAACAAATTAATAAAGGGACAAGATGACCGATGCACTGTTGGAAACTTGATCTATGAGATACAATATTGAATTGGATCCATATGTCTTAAAAGAGAAATATCATGTAAGATCTGAATCAAGTCCAATTATCTACACCATATGATTCCATTGTCATCCGATGTAGGACTAAATTACCAACTCTATTATCACCTCTCATTTGAACGCTCAACCGGAAACGAAATACAATCCAATATGCACGATGAATGGTGATTTAAGGAAGCCAATAGAAAAGTTCAAGGCGAAGATAATGCTGATGGCAATAGAATTTATATGTTCTTCTTTTGTTGTTTAAAAAAATCTTATATTGATATTTTAATTTCCTTAATTACCATTAATTGAATACGGAATTTTTTTATATTTACCGTTTAGAAAAAGAAAAAAAGGGCTCTCTTCCGTGCTCAACATTCATTCCAAGGGTAGTTCGGATATGCTTGAAGTAGGCGACTCTCTCTTTTTAAAATGGGGAGAAATTCCTTTCACTTGAATCATTTCAAGGACATGTAGGCATGCCCAAATGTATGCTTCTATTACACTTCTAAAATGTCATTTCATACTTCTTTTTAATTTTCTATTATTCTAATTTCAAATATGCTCATATATTAAATATGACATTAATTTGTTCACGCATAGACAGATTAGTGCATGATGACATTTTAGAAGTGCTAATAGTGTTAATACATGAAAAATTTAAATTTTTAAATGTTAAAAAATTAAAAAGGAGTGCAGGATGACATTTTAACAATGACAATAACAATATCCTTTTTAAAATTATTTCTAACAAATCTAATTAAATCAAATTAATTTTTTTTTTATATTATCTATTTTATATAACTATATATAGCATAAAATAATTATTGACATATTTTATACATCTATATATAGCACAAAATAATTATTAAAAAATGGTAAAAATTTAAGAAACCAAGTTTTAACACCTAGTATTTGGAGGCCGATGAATAAGAAGTAAAAGAATGTGAGCTCGAACGTTTGACATGGTAGTGGCATAAATAAAGAAAATGGTGTAGTTGCATATGGATTTCTTGTCTTGTACGTTTGATTTTGTATGACAAAACCCCTTTTTGGGTGGAATGACTTGATCAAATATTATCTTTGGAATATATTTAAGACAAATACACATAATTTATTCGAATATGAAATTATGCAAGTTCATTTTTCTACATTTTTTCACTTTTGAGAGAGCCACCCAACGAAGAACATAGCAAGATCTTTACTACTATTGAATTTTGGCATCTTGTAGTAAGTAGTACAAGGTATGAATGCCATCATAGGGGTTTTAAATATATATAGTGTGATTGTTGAAATTTCGACCAACTTATGACAAAACTGCTTTTTAAAAAAATTCAATAAATATTATAGTTGAAGGTAAGTATGGACTTAAATTTAGAGATCTTGTACAAATCAAGAGATCTTAGGGACATCGCAAGATCTCAATATCGGCCAATCCATATACCAATTTTCTTTGCTTTACTTATATGGCTCGTTCGTTTGCAGAATCACGTACTTGGAAAAGGAAAGTCATTTGTTCTGTATTTTGCTATCAAAGAAAATGAGCATAAAAGTAAAATAATTTTCAAAAATAAAAATAGGGAATAAAAAAATCTCCCATCCATTCTAAGAATTCACTCTCCTACCCAAGTTTATTTTTTGCATTTTCAGGCAAAAAAAAAATTCAATGAATCTAGATAATGGAGAACATGGTACATAGTACTTGATACTTGGGCCTTGTTTGGTTCGCGGAAAGGAAATCAATTCCCATGTATTTTTCATGGGAATGGAAAAGTAGAATTCCTATCAAATTTTCTTTCCTATGTTTGGTTGGTGTAGGAAAGGACAGAAAAAATATATCATTGTTCCAACAATATCCAATGTCAACATAATTATAATGAAGAGTTAATTGGTAAAATAGGTAATAAATCAAGGCTACTTTTGTAATAATGTTTGGTAACTAATGTTGGGAAAGGAGGAGGAAAAATGAATCCCATGGGTTATGAGAGGAACGATTTTTCTTCCTATTTTCTTCCATGTCAGAAAAGTGTTTTCCAAATTTGTGGCTACCAAACAAAGGAAAGGAACAAGTTTCCTTTCCGGATTCCTTGAATCTGTGATCCAAACGAGGCCTTGCATATTTATGCAGTGTAGATGCTATCAAGCTGAGGATCAGCACAATTTTATGGAATGATTCAATGTACAAATAAATTCCATATACATGGAATAAATTGAGTAAGTAATAAATGTCATTATATGATATATCCTCAAATTCAAAATAATAATAATAATAATATCCATTTGGACTTTGCAGGCATTAAACAAAATGGTAAGGGTATAGTGGTCAACAAAACTGCCAAAACTAACCGAGCTGCTGCGAAGTTGCGCACTTTTACTTTCGCGCCTCCATGTTCAAGCAAATAAACGTGTGGACGGTGCTAACGTGTGCACTCGCGATATTCCCATTTTGCCCTCCCCACCTTCTATATAAATCCCCCTCCCGCAGCTAACAAACCAAAAAAATAAAAAAATAATAATTCAGTCGACTGTTCTTCTTCTTCCATTCCACCAAGAATGGCACTTCTAAACTCGTCACTGATTCAAAAATCGTCTCTTCTCGCTCACGGAAGCTCCCCGTTCTTCTCCGGCGATCGGAGCGGCGAGCTATGTTTCCGGAAGCAGAGGAGGCCGTCGTCGTCGTGCTGCTCGAAGGAGAGGAGGGCTGGCGGCTTCACCGTGAGGGCGACCGCGACGACGGAGAGGTTCGCGGTGGCGGCGGCGAAGATGAGGGAGGAGATTAAGGCCGTCAATTTCAAGGTGAGGGCCGCGGTCACGGTGAGACGGAGGGCGAAGGAGGGGCTGAAGGAGACGATCGGGAACCAGCTCGACGCGCTGTCCGACAAGGTCGGGCGGAGCGTCCTCTTAGAGCTCGTCAGCACGGAGGTCGATGCAAGTAAGATGCTCCTATTATTTAATTTTAGGTTCTCGTATAATATTCAAAATTTTATATTGTGCATAAAAGAAAAAGAGTACACCGATGATTGATGGATGGTCATTTCAATTCTTTTCTGGACAATATGGAGACCTAAATATATTTTCGTTTGTTACTAAGGAACGTACCAACGTTTATTATGTACGAATTGATTCGTAACTAGATTTTGTTTGTTTAATTTTGAAAAGGGTCGAAGAAGGCGAAGACGAGCAGGAAGGCGGTACTGAGGGACTGGTTCGAGAAGAAGGGGGTGAAGTCGCAGCGGGTGGTGTACACCGCGGAGTTCGTGGTGGACAGCAAGTTCGGGGAGCCCGGGGCGGTGACGGTGGTGAACAGGCACCAGAAGGAGTTCTTCCTGGAGAGCATCGTCGTCGAGGGGTTCGCGTGCGGGCCCGTGCACTTCTCGTGCAACTCGTGGGTCCAGCCCACCAGGGTCAGCCCCAACGGGAGGGTGTTCTTCAGCAACCGGCCCTACCTGCCATCGGAGACGCCGCCGGGGCTGAGGGAGCTGAGGGAGAGGGAGCTGAAGGAGCTGAGAGGCGACGGGGAGGGGGAGAGGAAGATGACCGACAGGGTGTACGACTACGCCACCTACAACGACCTCGGCAACCCCGACAAGGGGCAGCAGTTCGCCCGCCCGCACCTCGGAGGGGACCACATCCCTTATCCGAGACGCTGTCGAACCGGCCGACCCCCCACGGATACAGGTCAGTCACGACTGCACACTAATTAGGTCTCGTTTGGTTCGCATAAAGAAAAAAAAAAAATCAATTTTCATAAACATAAAAAATTAAAATTCAAAAAGATCAGAAATATATTTTTTTCTGTTTTTATTTGATATTCAAATACAGAAAATAAATTAATTTTCTTTTTTCAAGATCCTGATTTTGCGAATAGAATGTGAGCTTAATTGCAAGCTCCTAGTCTAGCCACGGACTATGTCTAGTTTTGGTAGGTCATACGAGATTTGATTTGAATTAGTTTTGGTATAGATCAAATGAGATTTGATTTGAATTTTCTTATAACGCTCCCTTGACCCTCTTCTTCGGATATGGAGTGTTCTGACCATTTTATACTTTGTTGACTTAGATGGACAACGTTGTTGTTCTTGACTGGAGACAATTTCAACTGGGATTCATTCATCCTCTAATTTTCCAACTCACCAACGATGACACTTTCAAGCATATTAGTCAAACACTCACAATGACATCACATCCAGCTAACCAAGTCTTCCGTCAATCCAAGACTAAATCAAACTCTTCCTTTGTTTACAACCGTCGACAAGACAAGACAAGACAAGACAAGACAAGACGAGTTTGATCTATGGATTAATTATTTTGCTTGTATTTATGTAGATTTGTCGGCGGAGAGCAGGGTGGAGTATCCGGACCCGATATACGTGCCCCGGGACGAGGCGTTCGAGGAGGGGAAGCAGGAGATGCTGTCGGAGGGGGCGCTCAAGGCGCTGCTCCACAACATCCTCCCTTCCTTCGTCGCCAACATATCGCCGGAGTGCCAGGACTTCAAGGGCTTCCACGACGTCGACAACCTGTTCAAGGAGGGCATCCGGCTGAAGCAGGGCCTCCCGGAGCACCTCTGGAAGAAGATACCCCTCCTCAGCAAGATCCAGGAGTCCGGCGAGGGGCTACTCCGATACGACACCCCTCACATCATCAGCAGTAAGTAGTACAATTCAATAATTACGCACCTAACAAGAACTTATGAGAAACTCATGTACATGAACCAAGGACATGTGACGGCCCAAAATCGAGTCCCCCACTAACGTCATGGTCCATTCCTGACCAACAAAAGACCGCCACATATTCTCGAGATTCACGCATGCAGTTTTTTCCTGTCGGTTTGTGTAGCCGAGTTCAAAAAGAAACATAGAGTGACGAGTGCAAGACTAGTCCTACTAATATTCACAAGCGACAGCAACAACTTTTCTCGTTTCTAATAAATCATTGCCAACTTTCTTGCAAGCAGAGGACAAGTTTGCGTGGCTTCGAGACGACGAATTTGCGAGGCAGATGCTCGCCGGGATCAACCCTGTCAGCATAGAGAGGCTCCAGGTACATTTTCGACCCCGTCGAGGGATAGTTCAGTCATTGGCCAAAAAAAAATATAAAACTAAAAAACTAAAATTGTGTCTGTTTATTTATTTTTTTCAGACATTCCCTCCTGTGAGCAAGCTTGATCCTCAACTCTATGGACCTCCTGAATCTGCTATCAAAGAGGAACACATTTTAGGCCATCTCAATGGAATGTCAGTTCAGCAGGTATAACAATTTCTTATTATAACAATTTCTTTCGATTTCGTTCGAAATATATAGCGACATATTATTTTTTTAAAAATAAATTAGGCTAATTAATAATATATTATTCTTCTTCTTGTTCAGGCATTGGAAGAGAAGAAGCTCTATGTGTTGGACTACCATGATGTGTACCTCCCCTTCCTCGACCGGATCAACGCGCAAGACGGGCGGAAGGCCTACGGGACGCGCACCATCTTCGTGTTGACCCCGCTGGGGACTCTGAAGCCGGTGGCGATCGAGCTGAGCCTCCCGCCCGTGACCCCCGGCAGCGCCCGGGCGAAGCGCGTGATGACGCCCCCGAGCAACGCGTCGGACAACTGGCTGTGGCAGATGGCGAAGGCCCACGTGTGCTCCAACGACGCGGGCGTCCACCAGCTGGTGAACCACTGGCTGAGGACTCATGCGAGCCTGGAGCCTTTCATAGTGGCGGCGCACCGCCAGCTGAGCGCGATGCACCCCATCTTCAAGCTGCTCAAGCCGCACATGAGGTACACGCTGGAGATCAACGCGCTGGCCAGGCAGATCCTCATCAGCGGCGGCGGCGTCATCGAGGCCGGCTTCACCCCGGGCTCCTGCTGTATGGAGATGAGTGCTGCTTACTACAAGGACCACTGGCGCTTCGACCAGGAGGGCCTCCCCGCCGATCTAATCAGAAGGGGCATGGCAGTCGAGGACCCAACGCAAATACACGGCGTCCGCCTCCTGATCAAGGACTACCCCTACGCGGCTGACGGCCTCCTCCTCTGGTCCGCCATCAAGTCCTGGGTCTCCACCTACGTCCACAACGCCTACCCCACCCCGGCCCACCTCCAGGCCGACGTCGAGCTCCGGGCCTGGTACGAGGAAGCCGTCAACGTCGGCCACGCCGACAAGGCCGGGGCCCCGTGGTGGCCGCGCCTCTCCACCCCCTCCGACCTCGCCTCCATCCTCACCACGCTCATCTGGCTCGCCTCCGCGCAGCACGCCGCGCTCAACTTCGGCCAGTACCCGCTCGGCGGCTACATCCCCAGCCGGCCGCCGCTCATGCGCCGGCACATCCCGGAGCCGACCGACCCCGAGTACGACCACTTCCTCGCCGACCCGCACAGGTTCTTCCTGTCCTCGCTGCCGAGCCTGACGCAGACGACCACGTTCATGACGGTGATCGACACGCTCTCGACGCACTCCTCGGACGAGGAGTACATCGGGGAGAGGGGGGCGGAGGCGTACACGTGGACGGGGGACGCCAAGATGGTGGGGGCGTTCCACAGCTTCGCGGCGGAGGTGAAGAGGGCCGAGGAGGAGATCGCAAGGAGGAATGCGGACCCGACCATGAGGAACCGGTGCGGCGCCGGAGTGCTCCCCTATGAGCTGATGAAGCCTACGTCGGAGCCGGGAATTACATGCATGGGAGTGCCTAATAGTGTATCTATATGAATGGAATTCAAATCATTATTATTTATACTAGGAATTTATTTATTTATTTTTTTTGGGGGGGTTAATTTTTTTCTAACTAATGTATAAATTTGATGTGGAGATCAACAAGGAAAAAGAATATGATTTCCATAAATAATGCAATAATATATAAATGTATATAAAATTTTAAAGTTCACCCAATTAGAATCGACTCATGATGCAGTTGGATATTATGTACTGAATTTTATGCAGAAGACGTTTTTGAATTTTTCTTAGTGGTGGATTGTTTTTTTTTCAATTTATTATTAAAAAAAAAGCCATGAGTTACTCCATCAAGCCGTATAATTATTAACTCTAATTTACATGCACCAACCAAAAGGGTCGCCTTTCCATTACAAGAATTCACCAAACACCAAAATTAAAATTTGCTAAAGAGAAGGAAATAGCAAAGAAATGATTTTCTTTCCTTTCCTCTAACCAATTAGGTAGATTGATATTATGGTTTTCTTTTCTATTTTCTTTACAAACATAACTGTTTCAAAAATAATCACCATTAAAAATAAATCACCATGAAATTCGTAGCACCAACCATTCAATGGAAACAAGTTAATGATAAACAAAAAATATCACAAGTGGGGCAGTAAGCAATGAACTTTATAAAGTATACATCAGCAGCAGTAATGTATTACAATCAATGAGAGAAATAAACCACACAAATATCAAGAGTGGGGACAGTAAGCAATGAACCAATTTGGGAGATTGATATTATGGTTTTCTTTTCTATTTTCTTTACAAACACTAGCATATGTGGACGTGCCTTGCACGTATTTTAACATTTTTTAATTAGTTTATGAAGACTCTTTAGGAAGACCAAAGGGTAGTCTTCCTAATTACTAAGTTGTCCTTATTAAAATTAATGAACTATTTTTAATTAGTATAAGTATGTAAGGGTATTTTTGGAATTCAAAAGTTTCACCATCTAAGTTTTCCTATTATATAGTAGAATAGATAAGTGTTTCAAAACAACCACCATAAGTTCAATGGGACGATAATTCCAAAAATAAATCACCATGAAATTCGTAGCACCAACCATTCGATGGAAACAAGTTATCGATAAACAAAAAATAATACAAGTGGGGACAGTAAGCAATGAACTTTATAAAGTATACATCAGCAGCAGTAATGTATGACAATCAATGATACAAACAAACCATACACATTAGATTCGCTACAGGGTTGTACATTGTAGCCACCACATCCAATGTATAATAATGTAATGAACCAAAAATAGTGAATGATATTGCGCAACCACGACAAATTACAAGCTCACGAGCCCCATAGGCAGGATTACATTCTGTTTGTAGCCTACAGGCCAGGTAGTATTAAAGCCAACAACACGGTTGCGCAAGCTCTGATAACATATTTGTGATCGATCCACGCGTTAGTATCAGGCATTCTCCTGTATTTGTTCAACATTTATCCATTGTTGCAGTCACCGGACAAAGGTGAAGAAACAAAGCAGATTCTTACACAAGTCGTAATGGACTCCCATGTTAACAATGAAATATTACCCCACCTCCTTTTACATTTACAACTTAAACCATCTGCAAGAAAAGAAGGGATATTTAGGATTGCATGGAAACAAAAATGGATAAAATTAAACAAGCCAGAAGAAGCAGTAATAACACTGTCAAAGTGATGGAACAAAAAACACTTCCAGTGGTCATGGAGCTTTATATTCCTGAAGGCTGAAGCTAAGACAAATTAAATTATCTAGAAACAATTCCACAAGTTCTCGTATATATACATGTTAGAGAATGGACATCTAACAGATGCAGCAAGATCCCAGAATTTATATTTTCATCAAGCTCTCAGATAGATATACAACTATTCCTACCTGTAATAGAACCTAGGTTGCATAGACATGGCAACGGATTCGGATACATACACTATATGAATTCGGGATATTGACATTATTTAAATTTTGGGATACGGATACGGCATGGATACAGTTATATATAAACACGGAAACATATTTTATTATTACATCTTAATAATATATGTATTTAACAAGGTTGTAAAAGGCGCTAGGCGCTAGGCGTTAGGCGGGCGGCCACCCTCCGCCTAGCGCCTAGGCCGCCTACGTGGCCTTCTAATATTAGGCGGTCCTGCATATAAAAAAAAAAACTAAAAATTAAAAATATGCTTCAGTGAAAATTATACCCCAAATTTAAAATTTCTCATAACAACTAAAGGCGGTCCCGCATACAAAAATTTAGTGACTCACCTCTTTGTTTATGAACATGTGCTCCGTTTCACTCTTTTTTAATTTTATAGTACTGTGTCCACATAACATGTGGTCTGTTTCACTTTTTTAATGGAAAAATTTATGAAATGCCCAAAAATTGTACAAGTTTTATGTAAAATCTACCGCAAAATAACATTTAATAGCGTGCCCAGAATTAGCAAAAAATATATAAAGGGGTTCTGAATGACCTTCTTGCCCTTCTAATTTTTTGAAAATACCTCCGAACCCTACTCTTAAAAAAAAAAACGTTTCGATACTTTCTCTTCTTCCATACGTCGCTCAGTTTCGAATCTAGGTTTTCTCCTCCAAAATTTTCAAACCTTCTTTCAAAAACTCGTCGGAAAATTTCGAAAAGGTCGACAAACAGTAAAACTGTTAAAATGGAGGTCTAAACATCAATTTTTTGCGATTCTAAAATTTCGGAAGGCCGACAAACGGTGGGATGGTTTATCTCATGCTCCTCGAAAATACGCTCATTTTGCGACAAACCGGACCTCGTTTCGACCGCCTAGTCAAAAGTTATAGCCTTCCAAAGTTTCAACTGGCTATAAAATGCAGGAGAATGGCCATTCTCCGTGGTGATATCACGGAGAATGGCCATTCTCCGTGGTGATATCACGGAGAATGACAATTCTCCGTGTTAATATCACGGAGAATGGCCATTCTCCTTGTTAAAATGCAGGAGAATGACCATTAACCGTGCTAAAATGACGGAGAATGACCATTCTCCGTGCTAAAATGACGGAGAATGTCCATTCTCCGTCATTTTAACACGGTGAATGGCCATTCTCCGTGATTTTAACACGGAGAATGGTCATTCTCCGTATTAAAATCACGGAGAATGGCCATTCTTCGTTCTTAAAATCACGAAGAATGACCATTCCCCGTGTTAAAATCACGAAGAATGGTCATTCTCCGTGTTAAAATGATGGAGAATGGCCATTCTTCGTGATAATATCACGGAGAATAGCCATTCTCCGTGGTAATATCACGGAGAATGGCAATTCTCCATGTTAATATCACGGAGAATTACTATTCTCCATGTTAATATCACGGAGAATTACTATTCTCCTTGTTAAAATGCAGGAGAATGACCATTCTCCGTGTTAAAATGACGAGAATGACCATCCTTCGTGCTAAAATGACGGAGAATGACCATCCTCCGTGCTAAAATGACGAAGAATGTCCATTCTCCGTCATTTTAATACGGAGAATGGGGTTTTAACACGGAGAATGGTCATTCTCTGTATTAGAAATCACGGAGAATGACCATTCTCCGTTCTTAAAATCACAGAGAATGACCCCTCCCCGTGTTAAAATCACGGTGTTAATATCACGGAGAATGGCCATTCTCCTTTTAAAATACAGGAGAATATGACCATTCTCCGTATTAAAATGACGGAGAATGACCATTTCCTGTGCTAAAATGACGGAGAATGACCACTCTCCGTCAATGTCCATTCTCCGTTATTTTAACACGGAGAATGGTCATTCTTCGTGTTAAAACCACAATTGTCATTCTCCGTGTTAAAATGACGAAGAATTGTCATTCTCTGTGATTTTAAGAACGGAGAATTGGCAATTCTCCGTGGTTTTAATTCTCCGTGTTAAAATCACGGAGAATGGCCATTCTCCGTGCTAAAATGACGAAGAATGGCCATTCTCCGTTAAAATCACGGAGAATGACCATTCCCCGTGTTAAAATCACGGTGAATGATCATTCTCCGTGTTAAAATCACGGAGAATCAATTCTCCGTATTAAAATCACGGAGAATGATGGAGAACAGTTGACAGAAACCTAATTTTTTGTTTTTTTAGAAAAATTTTTGTCAGGAATAAAGAGTTTCGTTCTTCTTTCAAAACGATGCTAACTCGTATGGAAAAGAAGATCTTCTCTCCACAATTGACCTAATCGACGAAAAACTTCAAATCTCTCCAGGAAGATGATGATGATGATCGATGATCGAAGTTCGACTGAAGAAAAGCACAGTGAACTACGAACGATCTTTGCGATCTCTGCTGAAGATGAGAGCAATGGACTTCAGATCTCTCGTGAAGAAGAAGACGAGAATCGCAATCCAAATCTGAGTTCGTGCGAAGGGGTAGTTATGGTATTATCAAAATGGCAATTTTGTAAATATAGAGCATCTAAAGGAAATCTTGGAATATTTAACGTGAAAATATATAATTCTGGGCATTTCATAAAATCCATCCTGCGGGTGGATTTTTCATAAAAACCAACCCCGAAATTGGGTTTCTCAGCAATTTTCAATTTTTAAATTTAGTGCCTCACCTCTTTGTTTGCTTATAGTGAACGAGTTAAGAAGAAAAAAGAAAGGAAAAAAAAGTTAAGTCTTCTTCTTCTCCTTCTTTGTTGTGATGTGAAGAAAAAAAAGAGAAAAAATTTCGAAGAAGGACTTACATCAGCAGAAGGAAAGAAGAATCAAAAGAAAAAGAAGAGTTAAGAAGGAGAAGAAGACTTACCTCCTTCTGCTGCTGCTGCCGCCGCTCCTTTTGCGGCTGCCGCCGCCGCTCCTCCTCCTGCTGCTCTTCTTTTTCATTCACTTCACAACATGAGATTTAGGTATGTAAACGGGTCACGGCTCACGGGTTAACGAGTCGGGTTAAGAGGTAAGTGATTTATTTTTATTTTTTCTTTCGAAAACCGCCTAGGCGGCCACTTTCTTCCCCGAGCGCCGGCGCCTAGGCTGTCGCCTCTCCACCTGGAGCCGTCTAGGCGGCCGCCTTTTGGTCGCCGGCGCCTAGAGGCCGATTCCGACCGTTTCTTGGGCGGTGGGTGTCCGCCCAATGCCTAGGCACCGCCTAATCCCGATTTTTAGAACACTGGTATTTAAGCATATTTTTAGTAGTAACTAGGTTCCAAAATACTCTAGAAAGGATTCAATACAAAGAAATATTATATTGATCATGTTTATTAGCATGATCACAAATATGTTAAAATTACGTTGAACTATGCTTTGGTTCTGCTTGGAGCGTATTTAGAGTCTAGTGTCACGGACTTATAAGTGTTTTTGCCTACACTTCGTCGCATGCGGCGGACTATCTCCCTACTCGAAGACTCGTGTAAGCCTTTCTGAACCCGTTTAGCTAAGAATGCTAAGTAATTAGAGAAGGGTGGAGCAATTAGGACTTGTAACTATTCTTTCATTAACTTGAAAAATGCTTACAAGTTTTGGTGGTGAGGAACAAATGAGTCTTCCACTTATTTATAATGCCTCATAGGGCCTACAAGAAACTTCTGGAATTGGCATATTCCAAGGATTATTCAAGAGCCTAGATATTTACAAGGAAGCTTCTACTCTATCCAGAACCATATCCACTAAGAAACTCCTGAACCTCGGCCTCGAACTGAAGTAGCATATCAACACGTTTTCAGCTAGACTCGCCGTGCGGCATTCCCTTTCACTTGATGAGGTTCTCCACGTACAGAGAAACACCTTGCCGACAAATGGTCCTCTTGTCGACCACGGCTTCCACTTCTTTGTCGAAGGACGTAGTCATTGTCGCCATAGGTCGCTTCGAAACTTCGCACAGAGGGTCTTCCAAGTCTTCATGGTAGGGCTTCAGGCAACTCACATGGAAGACAATGAAGCTTCAGCTTGGTTGGGAGGTCGAGCTTGTAGGCCATCTTGCCTACTTTCTTGAGGACCGAAAAAGGGCCCTCTTACTTTCGGATCAGTCCCTTGTTCACCTTATGGAACACTTGTACTATTGCGGTTGAAGCGTACTATTGCGGTAGAAGCTTGATCATCACCAAATCTCCTTCCTTGCACTCGACCGGCCTACGCTTCGCATCGGCATATTTCCTCCGGAAAGGGGTATACATAGTTCCGGATCACTCCCTCTGAAGATTGTAGCAAAACTGAGCTCGAGCTTGTAAGCCACATTGTCTACTCTCTTAAGGACCGGAAAGCGACCTTCATACCTCCGGATCAGTCCCTTGTGCATCTTGAGTAACACCTTAAACTATTGCGGTTGAAACTTGATCATCACCAAATCTCCTTACTTGTTCTCGACCAGCCTTCGTTTGGCGTCGGCCAATTTCTTCATCTTTCGCACGGCCTTCTCCAGAAATGCCTCGACAATATCCACCTTCACCTTGAAGTCAGAGGCAAACTAGTTAGCCGCGGGACTTCTACTCGAGGATCCCGCGCTCAATGTGTTCGGGACAAACGGCTGTCGACCCATCACTAACTCAAACGGGCTGGATATACGATAACTCGCTCCTCTGAAGATTGTAGCAAAACTGAGCGATGTCCAATCGATGCACCCAATCCTGTTGGTTGGCACTCACAAAGTGCCGCAAGTACTCCTCAAGCAGAGAGTTGACCCGCTCGCTATTCATCCGTCTGCGGGTGAAAACTGGCCGGGAAGTGCAAACCCGGCCACAAGATTGTAAACACTTTCGTCCAGAACTTTTCCATGAAGCGTAGATCTCGGTCGTTGATACTATTCTCCAGGATGCCCCAAAACTTTACCACATGTGAAATGAACAAGCGTGCGGCTTTCTCTGATGTGCAGTCCGTTGAAGCAATAATGAATGTGTGTAATGGACCCAAGTGCCCCACTTTCGGCATTATAGAGATGAAGTCCATCGATATGCTCTCTCATGGTCGACTTGGCACGGAAAGAGGCTCAAGCAGGCCCCCGGATCTCTGAATATCCTCCTTGTCTTGTTGGCACATAAGACATGTGCGTACATAGTCTTCGACATCCTTGTGCATACGAGGCCAATAGTAGACGGCATGCAGCAGTGCCAATGTCTGCTTCTGTTCCAGATGTCCAGCCCACTTGGTATCGTGGCACTCCTTGAGTATGCCTCCACAAGTCACCCCACTTAGGTATGACTACCCGGTCGCCCTTTGTGCAGAGAAGCCCGTCCTTCAGCTAAAACCTTAACGTTGTCCTCGCGAATAAGCTTCACCAAAGCATGTGTCAATGGGTCCTCAGCCACATCCACTTTGAAACGATCAAGATTGTCTCCCTTGGGCAAGCACATCGATGCTAACTCGGCCTTCCTCCTATGTACATCGGCCACATGTTTCTCCTTGTACAACTTGAATGAAGCTTCATATCGAACTCGGCTAAGAAATCATATCATCTCGCATGCTTGGGGGACAGCGTCTTTTGGGACTAGAAGTAGCTCATAGCAACATTGTCCATTACGACCACGAACTTGGTATCAAGGAGATAAAGCCACCATGTCCTCAAACAAAGCACGATTGCGGACATCTCCTTCTCCTGCACCGTATATCGCCGCTCTGTGTCATTCAACTTGCGGCTATCGAATGCGATGGGGTGCCCTTCCTGCACCAACACCCCAACAACGCAAAGTCGGATGCGTCAATATGCACTGAACAAGACATGTTCTTCCGTCACGGCCCTCTTGAGGGTGTCAAATGCCTCATCACACTTGGACGTCCAACTCCATGCCTGATCCTTCCGCAACAGATCAATAAGTAGTGCTACAATGGTGGAGTATCAACGGATGAACCTAGTTTCCACGCCTAGGAATGATCTCAGCTATGTCGGCATGGTAGGAGTCTCCCACACCCATATGGACTGGACCTTCGTCTCGTCCATCCATATCTTGCCATGTCCGATCCAGTGCCCCAAGAATGACACTTCTTGTGCAAAGAAATATTTCTCATGCTTGACGAAGAGCTGATTTTCTCTCAGCATCTGGAGAACCACCTTCAAATGCTCTCCTTCATCATATTTGAGTACACGACGATATCGTCGAGATAGACCACGACGAACCGATCAAGATAGAGGTAGAAGAGCTTGTCCATCAAAGTACAAAAAGTTAAATAGCATTTGTTAGACCAAAATACATGACTAAAAATTCATATGTGCCTTACCTCGTGGCGCATGCTATCATGGCCACATCTCCCACGGCTATCCTCACCTGATAGTACCCCGAGAGCATATCGAATTTTGAAAAGTATTGTGCGCCTCCCAGTTGATCGAACAAGCCCGCCAGCAACGTGATAGGACATTTGTTTTTTACGGGCACCTTGTTTAGTGTACGATAATCGATGCACAAACGAAGGCTCTCATCCTTCTTCTGAAATAACACCGATGCACCAAACGGGGACTTGGACGGCCTGATGAATCCCGCATCGAGTAGCTCTTTCAGTTGCCTCTTCAACTCATCGAGCTTGGTTAGGGCCATAGCGGGCATCTTCGTGTACGGCTCCAACTCGATGGCTTGGCCCACCTACCTCCGTGGAGGTAGCCTCTCCGGAAGCTCTCGCGGCATGACATTCCCGAACTTCGCGAGGACATCATCGATCTCGGGTGGGAGAACCACTTGCACGGACATCTCCTCCTCCAACTTGAGTACCGCCATATAGGTCGTCTCTCTGTATCTCACCCCCTTTTTGAGTCGGAGGATGAAGAGAGCCTTCATCTTCGTGGACTCGCCTCGTGCAACATTCATCATGCACGGGGAGCCCTCTTCTATGATCCCGACGACAACCAAGTGTGGCATTGGAATCTCCTTTGCTGAAGTGAAGAAGTCCAATCCGAGGGTCATCTTCAAGTCGTCAAATGGTGCAGGCATGGGACTGGTGACACCTGTGTAGTCTTTCCACTTAGGTCTTCACCCCTTAGTCACCCCATGCACGGGGCAAGCCTCTGAGTTGACCGCCTTTATCCTGCTCGAGTCTTTTTCTAGCACCAGACCCAAGCGGTAGACCTCCACGTCCGAGATGAAGTTATGTGCCGCCCCCGTGTCCATCATCGCCCTTCTATTGTGGTCGTTGATCTTCTCATCCATGTACATGAGTTCCCGACTCGGAGCTATGGTCACGACGGTCTTGCCCTTCAGAGCGTTAAGCAGACGCAATGCGTCCATGTGAGCCCCCATCATAGGCTCCTTGTCCTCGGCCTCCTCGTCTTGGATTGCATTCACCCGCTTGACTTTGTTCTTGCAATCGCGTACGAAATGATGTCCTCCGCACACAAAACATTTAATCTTGCGCTCCGTCTGGGGCTTCGCAGGCTGCTTGTCCTTCGACGGGACTCCCTTTCCTTTGCCTTTCTTCTCTACCCTACCATTGAACTTGGTGGTGGCATTTGCCTTGGGCTTGGACGTATCGCTCCGCTGATACTACATCATCTTCTCGACCGTTGAGACGGTCATGTTCAGATCCGAGACACGTTGCCTCTACAACTCTTGTGCCGCCTACGGTTGCAGACCGTCTAAGAAGAAGAACAGACGATCTTTCTCGCCTATGTTGGATATGGCAAGCATCAGAGGCGTGAACTCCGACACATAATTCTTGATCGGCTCGATGTGCTTGAGTTGACGTAAGCTCCGCATTGCCACAAACTTAACGTTCTCCGGGTAGAATTGAGACTTGATCTCCTTCTTGAGATCATTCCAAGTCTCGATCGAGTAGAGTCCCTTCTTCTTCTCAATGCACCAGCGACGCCACCACAACATAACATCATCAGTGAAACAGAGGAACACAATGTTTACCTTATCAGCCGCCTCCTCGATTCGAACCGTCTTAAGGTACCGCTCGATATTCTAGATAAAATTATCCATCTCCTTTGTGTCTCCCACGCGGTTGAAGGATTTAGGTTCTAGATACTTCACTTTTGGGACAACCTCCCTCCTCGGAGACCCATCACCGGCAATGACCGTCACGAGGATGTCGTCTTGGTTTTCAGTCCTCGTGTAGTTCAACAATCTCCGTCTTCGTAGCATGGCGTTCCTTCTCGAATCCGGCTTGCATCTTGCGGAGCTGCTCTCGGAACAACGTCATAGCATGGCTAACATCGGTATCTAACCAATGGGCGAACTCCGCGTGAGTCATCTGGTTATCTGGTTCTTAGTCCTGAGGTCAGCCAAGTTATCTCGGAAACATATGGATGCATAACAATGGTAAAAAATTTATAAAACTCAGAGTACGTCATGCAATTGTTGAAAGTGCATACCCTAACTTCTTATGTATCTCATGTAGGAAAAATTGTGTAAGTTAGAGTTTGGGTGGTTTCACAAAAGGTTCAATTATTATTTTCTAACATCGACTTGTCCACTCTTCCTCGGAAAGATTTGGCTTCTAAGGAAATGCAACCATTGTTTCATCAATTTCCTTGCCAATACCAATCTTCATGGATCAATCACCAATGTGATTGCAATACCCCCCTTCTCTCTCCTTCGAACTTGTATACAAAATGTCATAATCATGTTGGCACATAGTAACAACCTAATCAAGAGTTGCACGTTATCCTGTCTGGAAGCACCGATACTAAAAAAATGGTCTTGTACTCATGTATGTGGTAGGCATCTGGTACTCATATGTTCAGGTTGACAGTTATACGTGGGCATGTACTAGGTACATCCCAACACTAGAAATAAAACGTTAGTACGTAGTACAGCACCGCAAGGCCCAGTACAGCTCCAATGATTGAAATGCAACTTGGACACAACTCGGGTTTAGAATTTTATCGAGCATTATTGACGTTCTCCTGTTACTAAACACTGGAAATATAACATCAGTACAGCACCGCGAGGATCTATACGGCTCCAATGCTTGAAGTACAACTTAGAAACAATTCAAACTTTAGAATCTTCAAAAACAACTATAACGGAACTTCAAGAATGCTCGAGAAGATTTCAAGAAAACTTGGCTGACCTGAGGACTAAGAACCAGTCTGATAATATCTATATATCTATCAGTGATTTATGGATTAGCTAAAAGTGCTTACCATAATATATATATATATATATATATATATATATATATATATATATATATATATATACAAGTTTTGGTTCAGTAGTAGTATTAGCACTTCTTGCTGGATGGTTATGCACAATTATGTTGCTTTAGCACCATCATATAACACTGTAGCCAAAATAGTACATAAAAGGAACGGTCTTCATTTCTCAATAGCGCATTACTAACTACTGTAAGTGCACGGGCAAGAAGGTATCTCAAAGTATGTCAAACGAGAAAATGTGCAAATTGCTGGTAAAGTAAAATATGTCAAAATCCAGTGAACATGAACCAGCATCTTGATTCCTACTATTTATGCTTTCCAATTCAACATCAATAAATGAGAGAAAACCAAGATACGAGATATTTAAGAATCAAAAAAAATATAATACAGTTTCTCGAGTAGTATGGTTCCATTCTATTAGACCCAGTTGATCAGAATATCATTCAACAAAGGCACTTAAGTTATGAATTTAACAGGTTATGGAGATTACCAGCTGATTATAGCTGTAGATTGATCTTCTCGGACCATTTGAGTATATCAGAGTAAATTTGATCGCCACCTAAGTCCTCTCCAGGGGCACCTGCTGCTACTCTGATAACATCTTCAATCAAAGCGAAGTTGCCCATAATATCAACATGTGCACCACTCTGAGTTCCCCGGCCTTCCAAGAGATTAGCTGGAGGGGCATGAGAATACTCTCTAATGTAAGTCTTGATACCAGAAGGATTAAAACGGGTCTTCCCACGCCATCCTTTTGCACACATGTAACCTGCGCTTAGGACTGGCACGGTCTCATCTCCATTTACCAAGTACACACCACCTTGCAAGCAGTTCTCATCACTTGCAGAGGCATCAATTTGAAATGGAATATGGCACTCAGCTGAAGAAGATACTTTGTAAACATATGCTCTTTCTGTAGGAATTCCAACACCATACATAGAATATATCTCCATATCAGGAGCATCCGGTAACCTGAAAAAATAAATTTTAAATACAAACTCGAAGCACATTACTGAAAGGACAAAATAATAAAAGGTTATGGCTTTCCAGAACAGCAGCACAATGTATTATTACATTTATTCTCTTGAGTCAAATCTCCAAAAGGATCAAGGAACCCTAAAGCGAAAAAAGCACATTGGTATTTATGCAAATCAAATTGAAGTCACAACAAAAGTTGTCAATATACAACATCCAGAGTCAATATACAACATCCAGAAACCACTAAGTAAATTTCACATTATCTGTGGATACTGAACTATGTTGCCTGGAAACAACTATGATAACACAGACATGGCATTGATTTTGTGTCCTAGTGCATTGTGGAGTGTTTGTCGTGTTAGATACGACGCCACACAGCACCAATTTTCAGAGTGTTCGTGCTTCCAAGATTCAAAGTAATTTGACAGAAAAGAAAATTGTTGCCAAAAAAGGAGTTTTATAACAAATACCTCAATTCACCCTCAGAAGTTAATAGTTTAAGGTGAGATTTAAGTATTATGTTCTTACTGAAGAAAGATGACTCTGATACTAATAAACATCTCAACTCTTCAGGAGAAAAATTCTTCTTGTAGTCTTCTATACAAAGATATGAACCAGATGTATTTGGAACCAAAATAGCATGCGAATTTC
Source organism: Iris pallida (assembly GCA_029216955.1). NCBI lineage: Eukaryota > Viridiplantae > Streptophyta > Magnoliopsida > Asparagales > Iridaceae > Iris > Iris pallida. Next base: position 46,302,758 of record JANAVB010021600.1, read on the forward strand.
AAAGGATGCAAAAGGTATTTGAGCTACTTGTTGCTTAAGGACTGAGGATTCTGTTATCAATTGTGGAAGAATAAACCTCTAAAGTTTTTATAAGCTTATAGTTTTATAGTGAACCAAGTGCTCAAACTAGATCAAATTAAAGTAGTTCCAAGATGCTTAATGAAAATATGTTCATAGTCGCCCTCTTCCTTAATGCAGGGTGGACTCAAATCCTCTATTCAGATAAAAAAATTTGAGTTTAAACACCATACTTGTTCATTAATATAAATCAAGTTAATTGATATATTCTCACTTTGTCTCCAAGGGGTTTGACCAATATTTGTAGTGCATGTACTTAGGGTCATCCAAATCCTCAGCAATGCCATATGAGAAATGAGCACTTCCACGTTGCATCATCTTGGGAGCAACAAATTGAAGAAGATCCAGAATAGAATCTGCTGTATAGGCTTTATAATCAGCAACGGCCTTGATTCCACCCCAACCCAAGTCATTGTACTCTGTCCAAACATCACGACATGATGCATTTGAAGGGGCAATGTTGTTTCCCTTAACAGCATCCTATATGTAAAAATAAATCAGACATAATCAAATACAAGATAATGAATTATTTTGGCATGATTTTTGATACATAAGTTTCTAGTTGTGAAGGTCTAGTTAAGATGTACAAAGATGACCATAAAACATAGTGAATATATATATATATATATATATATATATATATATAGAGAGAGAGAGAGAGAGAGAGAGAGAGAGAATTCAAAATCTAACAGACTAGGATAGTCAAAACTAAGAGTGAACATGCACAGAAATGGAACATCATAGATTCTAATAAGGACAAATGCAACTAATGAATAGTTTACATGAAACACAAATGTGAATACTAGTTTTTTTTTTTTTATTCTTCGAAAAGAGAGTGGAAAATAGGGGAGCTTCGTTTTTAACATAAAAAGGATTACAAAGATTTCAATCTCAAGGAGAGTTTACAAAGGAATCTTTCCACGAAATATGTTCTACGGAAGTGTGTCGGTGGGCGTCTAGTCAGCATCGACCACTTTGTTCTGTTGACGGGATCCGTTGACAAGAAGTGGTATATACCTATCTTGACCGGGAGGATTCCTATGCTTCGAAATTCCTCATAGCCTTTGTGAGTCTACGGAATAAGTTCTCGAAAAGACTACTAGGGTATACGAACCATATGTGAGTCAACGGAATAAGTTCTCGAAGAGATTTAATGTGTAGTCTGCGAGGGCTAACACATTAATCAGTAAGGGAAAGCTTTGATATCTTATTCGTCCTCATGCAAGAAAAGGAGGAAGCCAGCTTTCTCTCTCCTAATGCTCGGGGGAGGCTCAATCTTTAATTATGCTCTCCTCTCCTCTCCTCTCCTCTCCTCTCCACCTCTGCCCCCCCTTTAATGTGCATGTACGGGGACTATTTATAGAAATGACCAAGGACAAGACGTCATGTGGTGAAGCTTGTCGGGTCCATAGTAGGATGATACCTACAAAGGGGTTGGCTCACATGCTAACCCACTTTGAAATCCAATCAAGGATTGTGACTGATCCCTAAGACTCCACCCTTGAGTGCAGTGACGCTAAATAGTCGATGTGTGGGGCTAAGCTCGCGGAGGAGCTAGCCTATAGGGCTATTTTTAAGGTCAATAACTACCTAGCCTACAAGGATAAGGCCGAATGATGGCTTATCTTACAAGACTATCTAAGGAGCACTTGTTGGTTATCAGTCTAAGGATCATTATGGATCCCTAAGATTTCTGCTTGTGCTTATGGAGAGGCTAGCGTTCGGCAACGTTAATCTAGTCCTCTCATGAAGTTGAGCATGCAAAGAGGATGACCTATGAGGCTAAGGTAAATGATGGCCTAGCCCATGAGGCTAACGGGGCCGTGATGGGTTGACACTCTAGGGGTCATGGTGGACCCCTAAGTTGTGCGAATCGTTATTGCACTGCGGGGAGGAAGCGTCAAAACTTCAACGAATGGAAACAAGTTTAGTTTTTCAAGTGGAATGATTACAATTTGCTTTGAAGTGATTGCCAAGTGGCTGGAAAGTAAATATTATATTTATGGTCGTTGGGAACACCATGGTAGGAATTACTGGTATAAGTCATTGACTAAGGTGTGGAGAAGGAATGTTTGTGTGCTAAGTGGTTTAGTTCTTTGAGTGGTGTATGCTTGATTTGTGATATTAATATCAATAAGTCTATAAGTAATTGATGGGGGTAGTGGGAGATCTCAGTTTAGAGTTGGTTAGATACGACTTCGAAAGTCCCTGACAATACAACACCATCAAGTTTTCTACTTTTCACATTAACACTAGAGGGGCTTTCGACGATCCACGCAAACAAAACAAAAAACAACAGGATTAAGATGGTTAGAGAAGATATGGCCCTCAAAAGAACGGAATGGAAGATAGAGATTCAAGATGCAGAGCCCAAAATTTTTGGATAAAGGCTTTTATAGTAGTTATTGTAAGTACAACAGGATTAATGCAAACAGAAACAAGAGGGGGTATAAATAACCTGAGAGTTTGTAAACAGATGCAGGAGATTCTTAATAGGATATAACAATTTATAAAATTATATTATAAGTTACCCGGAAATCTATTCGTTCGATCTCTGATGAAGGTTTCTCTGCTACATCCTTCCCAAAAGATATGATTCTTCCATAATTTGCTTTTTTTGCATGATAATCAACTTTCTCTGCATTTTCATGCTCGGAAACATGAGAACCATTGTGCCTCAGCTTCTTATTACATTCATAACCTTCTTCAGATGACCAGTCTAGACCACCCCAAATTGTATCTCCCCCTTTCGGGATCATTGACATTGTTGAATCCCATGTACGGGTCATTCGCATAACATGACGCAATGTCTGAAGTCCAAGAAAATCATTGTCTAGGACACCCCTGTTTGTGAAAAACTTCAGTAAGAGAGAATCTCAGTCGCATACATAAACCTAAAAAACTCATTAATAATAACTTAAAGAAGTAAAATTTGAAAGGAAAATAGAAAAGTATGTGTTAAATCATTCAAATGGTAATGCCACAGGTAACAGGTGAGCCACCAGACGACTCACATGTGATAGTAAGATTTCTTATATATATCAACAAACCATATGAAATTTGAAGATTGTCTAGTCCCAGAAGCAAAATCAAAAAGGCCAGCTGACGCGGCACAAAGACCAAGAGGAAAAATATTATTTGTATGAAATTTAGGATTTATGAAATATGGGGCGTGTAAGCTTTAAATCAAATGGGAACAATTAACTACTATCAATGTATCACAAAAATTACAAATTATGATAGAAATGCAAAACATAACAATTTATTATAATTAATAAAAATACCCGAGTCCACTTTAGGGTTTTGGCATCACATCATACAATCTCAAAATAGATTTCTTGTTCTTCAATATATAATTTTTGAACTTACAGACTATTTACAGACTCTCAGGACATAAAAGAAGATAAAGCCGATCTCTAAAGGCTTATCCCTAAGATAACTTAAATCATAACTCATAGGACGCATAAAAATAAACTGTATCTAAAATAACCAAAATAACTAGAAAATCTAAATTCGTTTCCCATCACCAGCTACTAGACAGCCACCAAGTTAACTACAAGGTTAAATAATTGGACTGACCCTGCCCTAGCTCTCAATGAAACTGGCTCAGTTTGAGAAGGGAGACTCGACTCATACTGCCGTGCTCCAGCCTACAATTTTAGTTCCAAAATAAAACCAAGTCAAGACTTGAGTCTATAAATATTTAACACCAAATTAACTGCAAGATGAGACACTTCTCTGCTGAAGGCTACATAAGGAGATCTTCAATAACAATTCAACAAACATCATGAGGATTGATAGTGGCAGCAGAAAATAACTAAGAAGTTTACCATTGATTTGATACTCAGAGTAGCAAGATATGGCTTTAACCCATTTGAATAATGACCTTGCCAGGAAATTGCAAGGGAGGCTGACACAGGACACAGTTGCACAGCATCATGAAGAAGAAGGGAAGGTTAATATCCAGCCGTTCATGAGTCCAGTTGGTAATGATCCAAGGGACAACTTAAGAGTGCTGATGTGTCTAAGTGAAACGAGTGGCATGAAGTGTAAATTTGATCTTCTTCCCTGGGTCACTATAAATAGTCATGTAGCTCACTGTGGATGGACATTCTGAGAATTGTTCAGTTAGTAATTTCCTAGATCTAGTTGTCTTTAGTTGCTGGTCTATGTAGATTGTTCCCGCCAAATTCAAGAATTCAATCAACCTAGGGTTTGATCTGAATTTCTTCTAGTTTCTGCTGAGAAATATCACAAAGTTGATTCATGTCAAATTATCATCATTTACCACCAAGTCTTGCTTATTTGGGATCAAGAGCTCATCCCTGCTGCACTCATCCCTGTACAAGCTGTCCCATAATAACTACGTAAGAACTACCATACGATGGAGATTCATAACTGATTATCTAGATTGTCAACTTGGAAAACATATCGTGTAACGATTTGCTTGCATTTCGTATCGTATATTGCTCATCGTATGATAAAGTAACTCTAAGAGTTTAGGTTTATACTTCTAAGTCCGTATAGGAACATGATTTAATATACATTTTCATAAATTTTGTATTTGTTTCATCTTTACGTATAGGTTAATACTGCATATTAACCTATACGTATTTTATCGGATAGGAAAGATCGTATCATGTTTGTAAGACATTAACAACATAGATATTATACATTTCCTAAGATATTAACAACATAGATATTATACATGCATCAGAATAACACATTGCAAAAATTACTTATAGGTCCCATAGGACAGGACATATACAGAAATTACTACACAGAATCTTGTACACCAAAATGGTTGAACATAACTGACCTGGCAACAGCAACATCCTTTGCTTCGGAGGAGAACAGTCCTGATACTGCTTTAGGAACACCTAAGAACGGTCCACCAATATTCATTACTGCTTTGATGTGTTTCCCGCACCAGTCTGGACCACCACCACCACCACCCATTGGAGCAGGTGCCTCGACCCACTTCATGAAATGCAGAAAATATAGAACTCCCATAGAATGTGGAATAACGACCACCTTATTTCCCCCATTTGTAGCTACCATTAGTTCTATATTGCTTTTTATTCTGCTTAGTGTTTGATCCCTTAGCTGTTCACATAAGTTCACAACATTGCGCATCATACATCAAGTTTGTAAAACATAGAATTAAAAGAAATGCTGTGTAAATCTAAAGAAGCAAGCAAGTCATTGTTGATGTGATATATGTGGATAACTACCTCGGTGTTCTGAAATGAGATTCTCCAATCATATGCAGCCATATACATGGTCTTCTCTTCATACCCTATCCGAGCCAAGTTTGCAATCAATACTGCCCACACAAAATAGCCAGCAGCAAAATAATCAGCCGCAACAAGTCCTGTGACAGGTCTCACTCTTATACCAGGAGGATCCAATCCAGTCTCATTGTCCAGAGACATATGCTCAACCCAGCATAAAGGCCTGCAGAAGTTCCAACAAACATATGGGCAAAACAGATATCTTGAATATTACAAGTAACAAAAATGTCTCATAGGAAACTTTTTAACAAGAAAATGATGGACGATAATTTTACCAATTCCAGCAGTGAATTGCAAATCACAAGAATCAACTTCTATTTCATAGAGTAAGAACTGACCAAATTTTCAATAAGGTCAACAATGCTTCTTCATTTCGGAAGCAATACTCTCATAAGTTAACTGTACATCTGAATTAGTTTTCCATTTGTACGAATATTTCAATCCTTCACTACCAAAACAGCTCAAAATACCCTTTCAATTTTGCAGTTATTAATTGTGCTGACCTCTTTTTTTGGACTGCTTCACTAAATAAAGATACGTTGTGAAGCTGAGCCTATATAAAAGAGTAACGAATACTTTCCAGTTTTTGCAAAAGAGAAAAAGAAAAAAAATTCAATCATCGACAGTAATTGAAAGTATATAATACCAGTACAAAGACACTTCATAAATAGCACGCACAACCTAATTCCAATTGCACTCCAAAGACTTGAACTTTTCAGTAATTATAAATATTAGTTCCACAACAAAAACTGTCCAAATTTGCCAAAGCTAACCAAAGAACAAAAAATCACTGCTTGGTACATTACCAAAGCTATATATAAATAGAGGGGACCTCGATCGGACCATTCCGCCATCCATCAATGATCGACACAATTCATTGTGATTAATACATTACATGAGTTTACAATTTCACTTGGGGGCTGTTTGAATGGCTGCAAGTGGGGCTGTGGAAATGTTAAAGTGGATAGATTTTGAGCCACTCTCACACTTTTAGTGTTTGGTTACATATGAAAGAGGGAAGAAGAACTTGGAGTCATCATTACTTTCTAGTTCATGAGAGGCCTCTCCACTTTCACTCATTTTTAGTGAAGGTGCATGGGTGCACGGAAGTAGCATTTTTGTACTAATTTAACATTAGTTAAATATTTAGTACTTATACTAATTATTATTAAATAACTATGTCAAACTTAGTATTAGTTAAATAATTAGTATTAACTATTTAACAATTACTAATATTAAATATTAGTACTTATACTAATCAATTTTGATTAAATACAAACTAATGCTAATATTAAAATTATTAAATAACTAATAGTAATTATTTAACCAAACAATTATTATTGTTATTATTAGATAACTAGTAATTTATTTAAATGTACAATAGTAATATCATTTAAGACATTACAATTACTTAATAAATTTTTGGCGGTATTAATTTGTTAATATTTAAATAAAAAGTTAAATAATTAATATTAATAAATCATAATCGATTCAGTTATATAATTGTCAGTTTTTTTTATTATTATGCACTTTTTTAACTTTCCTACCTTTTCGTATTTAACATATGAAGTATGAATTTGTCCACTTCCACAGACAAAATACTATGTATCCAAACACGAAAGTCACTTTCAACAGACAAGAACGAGTATAAAACTCAAAAGCATATGCATTTCACTTTAAGCAGAAAAGAAGTCACTTCACACTTTTTATGCTAGGGCATGTTTGGTAGCTCGAAACTGAACAGGTACTTTTTAGTGAACAGCTAGACTCAGCCCAGTTCAGTTGTTTCGTTGTTCTTGAAAGAAAATTGAAACTCTGGATGAAGTGACAGGGTTTACATATCATGTCCCCCCCCCTACTTTTGACATCCTTCTTCTTTTATGAAACTCCTCCTAGAAGCGAGGAAGAGACAACGGGAGTTCCTCGGTGTGAAGTGCAACAGATCTTGGATTTTCAAGTCTTTCTTGAGGTCACCCCTACCAATCGTCTCTCCCGCCATTCCGCGAGCACTATAAGTTGAAAAAAAAATCCTTTGGGAGTTTTTTTTTGGAGGTTTCGAAGTGTTGTATCCTTTTTTATTGTCGATTTCGTTCAATTTTTTCGTAGATTTACCAGAGAATGAGTAGATCTACTCTAGATCTACTAGAAAAATGAGTAGATATACTCTAGATCTACCATATATGGGTGGTCTGTATTTTTTGTGAAAAAAAATGAATATATCTATTCTACATCTATCAGATCTATAACTATTTTGGCTTGGGGCTTGTAGATCCATTAGATCTACACTATTCTGCTCGAGAATGGACATGAAGACGGTATTTATTGCTCAAGAAGAAATTAAAAAACAGCTGGTTATAGAAAATTTGGACTACATTCATGTCATAAATATTCACCATATTGAAATTTCAGAAATCTATTTCTTTTATCCCTAACCAGTTTCCATTTTTTTTTACTAAAGATCATGGGTTTTACATACTATTAACTGCACCCAAATAATGTATGATTTAGATGACAAAGAAAGTAGTGTGAATAAGAAATCAAGAAAAGCAATTCATAATTATAAAACAGAAAAGAAAAATAGTAAAATACCATGCCCATATTTATTTTCAACAAAACATGCTCTAAATATATAGGTTTCCATAGATATATATTTCTTTTTTCTTGGCATGTTCGGTTGTTCTTCAATTGGCAAAGAAATTAAATGGCACACACCTTTTGTAAGGTTAAAAGATGTCTATGGAGGTAGAGCCTATTTATCATCTCCAAATGATATTTGTTTATATGTAATTATATGCATTATATGTATACTTGTGTGTTGATAGCTGGAATAATTAATTAATTAGTTCTCAATTTGCCTTTATATGGATGTTTATGTATTGAAAACTTAGTTGCCTTGAGAACAAGGTTATATATATATATATATATATATATATATATATATATATATATACTAGTCATAACCCGTGCCCATAGGGCATGGTTCATTTAAGGTATTCCCCCTCAAAATCTTGGACCCCCAATTTTAAACGAACAATAATAATTATGAGGCCCCCATCAAAATATTAAATCCCAACCACTGCTGGATGTGAATTTTCTTTGGATTTCCCATAAAATCCCACTCTCAATAATGCTCATCCACAACCATTATGAGTGCAAACCCCACTCTTTGGATTTCCCATAAAACCCCACTCTCAATAATGCTCATTCCCCATAAAACCCCACTCTCAATAATGCTCATCCACAACCATTATGAGTGCAAATTCCACTCTTTGGATTCCCCATAAAACCCCACAACCGTTGATTCACCAAGATTAAATCCCAACCACTCTTTATCTTGGCACAGTCAGCCCTAGGATTCAAAAACCTTTGTGTTTTGTATAATAGATATATATATATATGTCCTGTGCGATGCGGGGCATCCACAACGTCAGAGGACTGATGAAAAATGGCCACGATCTGAGCTGACGTGGGACAGAATGGGACGTCCAGTGCATGAAAACTCATCGGCTAGGGCGTCGCGCGGACGGTCGAGGACCGGCACCATTCTACCACGGGTATAAACGATGGCCGACCACGCGGCCCGTCGTGCGGCGCCCAATGGGCGTCGCGAAGACGTCGTAAGGGCGTCGTGCGCATAGAACGGGTGGCTGGGCGAAACCGGCTGTCGTAGGCGTCGTGAAGACGTCGGGGGCGCCTTCGGCGTCGTGGACTAAGCGAGGCGTTGAGTTGCTGGCGTCGAAAGATGTCGGCCGTCCCGTGAGGCTCTGGAGCGCGCGGAGTGCGCGAGACGTACGTGCCAGACAATGATGAAAAAGTCCGTGCGGACAGGATCCGCACGAAGAGTCCGAAGCGACATGACGACCGGCTAAAAATCGGGTGCGGGAAGACACAAGGCAGTAGCCCTAGCTAGGTAGACTAAACTTGAGATTCAATTTGTTGTCTGTAGATTGAATTATTATTTCGAGTATTTGTTCGTTTGTTTGATTGATTATAAGAAAAAGTAAGCTCTTGATCTTAATGCTTAAAAAATTAAAGTATTTACTTTGGTTTGACTAGAAAGAGAGAAGCCTAGTTAAAAATATTCCGAATTCACATTTCAAGAGATTCTGTTGTAGCAGTAATAGTGATGATTTCTTTCAATAAAATGAAATGGGCAGGTGCTGGCTTTGCTTCCCAGGACCACTACTAGCATGGGTTCTTCAGTGCCTACTTTTGATCTAAATTTTCTTTATCTTGGGATGAGATTGTTGTAGAAAGAACCAATTCATTGTTTTTATTATGTTTAATTTTATATTTTGAGCTCTTGATCATCTAGCACATTTTTGTATCATCATTGTCACCCCCAGTTTTCAGAAACAGGGGTATTTTTGTCATTTTTCATTTTAGAATATTTTTGAAATTATTTATTTATTTATAATATTATTTTGGGGTTATTTGAGTCGGGTTCGAATTTCAACTCATTTCGACTTGTATCGGGGACCCGGGGTAGTGTTGACCCTAGTGGGCCCACACACTAGTTAGCCATGGCCCACATGTTAGTTATTTTAGTTAGTAACTAGACTAATTATTTTGGTTAGGATTAATATGGATTAGTGTTTTAGGAATGACCAAACTACCTCCGACTTAACCCCTTACCAATGTATTAACCCATACACTAGAGAGGGGCTTTTTAGGCTTTTCCTAATAAGACAAAAACCTCTTTATGGCCGGCCACTATAGCATGGATAGGCTCCTCCACTCATCATTATCCATTCTCTCATTCTCTCTCTTGTTCTTCCCCAAATTTGTTAGAGAGCAATCCCTAATCAAACCATCACCAAATCCTTCCATTTTCTCACCAAATCTTCATCCTTCCTTCTCCATTCAAGCCAAGGAGGGAGCTACCCAAGTTTGGGAGGAATCGGAGCTCGTTCGTGTCCTTTTGGAATCTCTACGTGTCGGTGTCGAGTCGGAAGGCCTTTTCCTTGAATCTCTCTCCCGGAAGGTATAATCTCTCTTCTAAACCACCCAAACATGCATATAGGTTGATTTTTGACCCATAGGAATGATCCCCATGGTTATATCTCCATTTGTGTCTATTTCGTGTCCATTTGGAGGTCATAGGAGTGTCCTTTGTGTTATGGTTGTGTCCTAGTGGGAAAAGTCCCTAATGGACACATGTATTTTATCATATATTGATTAAATGATTATTTAGAGATTTAATCCCAGATTTTTATTAGTTTAGAGATTGTGTTTCCAATGTATCATAATGTATCATATTTCTAATATCTATATGTGTATATATATGGTGATATATATTAATCTCTATGTATATATATATATATGTATATATATATATTGGTTTATATATATGTATATATATACTATGGTATGTGTTTGTGTGGATTGGTGTTTGGATGGGGACTAGAGGATTTCGGCCAAGACATGGAATGAGTGTGTGTGTTTGTGTTGGTAGAGGGGTGTGTAGTGGTGGTGTTTGATTAAATGGTTGAGAGGGGATGAGTGTTAGATAGAGGAAATGTAGAGGAGTGTTTGTGTGGGATTATAAGGGGGGCGGGGGGAACCACCCATATTCCAGCTGCAAACAGCAGCACATTGCAGTCCTTAGCCACCAACATGGCTGTCCCATTCCACCATTGACAGCCCACCAAAACAGCCCATTGGAAGCCTCTAATACCTGTCCCCAACTGTCCTTAGGCAGCCCCCTAAAACCTGTCATTAATTGTCCCTAACCCAGTCCTTAATCACCCCACAACAGCCTCTAAACACCCCATAGCAGTCCCCCAATATCAGCCCTACATAGCCCCAAACCAGTCCACCAAAACAGGCCTCATGGCTGTGTAAAACAGCCCCTACATGCAGCCTAATACCTGTCCCAATATCAGTCCTTAACCCCCCTGAATTTCACCACATATGGCTGTCCTAACCTGGCATTTTGATGCCCCATAGCAGCAGTATACACAGCTATTTGCTGTCCAAATTGGTGTCCTAACACAAGCCTAAAACCTGCCCAAACCTGTCTAATGTGGCTGTCCCCAATTGTCCCTAACCAGTCCATTTAGGACAGCCTACACTTGACCCCATAGCCTCCCATTCCTGTCCCCAAACCAGTCCTCAAACACCCTCCATTTTAGCCTTATAGGCAGTCCTAACCTGTCCCAACCTGACCTTAAATCACCCATGAAATCAGTCCATTTCAGTCCACTTTTCAGCCTATTAGTGTGTGTGTTTAGGAGCTATATGTGTGTGTGTTTAGGAGCCTAAGTGAGTGTAGCTAGTGAACCATAGTTTAGCCTATGTGCAAACTAATAGGACACCCATAGGAAGGCCTATTAGAGTGTGATATTGTGAGAGTGTTGTGTGTGAGTGAGTGCTAGAGTGATGTGAGGGTAATTCATGATATGGGTAAGGTAGGTAATAAGGTAAAACCTATACATGTCCTAACATAGGCTAGATACCTAGGATACCTATTTTCCTTGGTAGGTAAACCTTAGATAGGATAGTATCTAGCTACCCTAAGGAGCCTAGGCTAGTATCTTGGGTATTAGCGGAATTTTTCTTGGTATTGGACAAGGTATCGGGATTTACCTTGGTAAGGTAATGCTAGTTTTGCCTAGAAATAGGGTATTTGAGTTTGGAGTCTAAGATAGAGTTAGAACTTGATTCCCTTGGTTGGTAATGATCAAATATAGTGCTCATAGACTAGTTTTGACGTCGGTTGACCATTTTGACCAAAAGTCAACAAAACTCAACCGAGAGTCAAACTTAGTCTTTAAGCGACTAGATTTGACCGAAACCAAACCAGAGTTGACCAGTTGACTGAAAGTCAACAGTTGGTCAACATTAGACTAGTTTGACCTAGAGTTGACCTAGAGTTGACCAGAGTTGACCAGGGTTGACTTTTTGACCAAAAGTCAACTGTAAGTCAATCTTTGACCCCGTTTGACCTAGTTTAACTTGGATTGACTCCCAGTGACCTAGTATGACCTAGTATGAACCAGTATGATCTAGTATGACTCAGTTTGACCTAGTTTGACCTAGTTTTGACTTAGACTTGCATTCATGACTTATTTTAGTTTTCTTTTTCAGTATAAAGTCCTGTTTGACTCATAGTATCTTATTTTAGGTCTATGATTACTCTGAGCGTCTGTTCACTTTATCAGCTCAGGACCACAGGCGAGTACATTCACTGATAGTTTTCATTGTCTTGATATCTACTATATCCGATTCAGTTGTAGTATCTTACATAATTCCCGACACGACGGTTCACGGACTAGTATACGTTGGATCCTGTCATGAGATGTTATTTCCGGATTTTCCTTGGTATGTTGGTATGTGATATCCATGTTCATGTACTTATATAGACATCGATTTGGGAGTGGGCTGATCACCTGCTTTCGAATTCGTGTCGTGATGTGCCATGTCCGGATCCATGATACTATTCGGGGATGGGGAAATTATTAGGGGTTATGTGATCAAAGCCTCCCTGTCACTATTTTGCTAGCGCCACCCTCACCTCACGTAGGGTGTAGCAGATACCCTATGCCAGGTTATCCAGGTTGGCCGGCATGACTCTCCGTTGAGGTTAACGCGGATTGCCGGGCCAAGTGGATAACCCCACCATGACTCCCTAGCCGATCACATATCGCTCTAATAATTCAAATCACATTTTACATTTATTGTCGTATCTTATATTCCAGTTCAGCTTTACTTTTTGTACTTCTCACCATGCTATGATCTCATTACTCACATGCTCTACCTGCTTTTATATTGTACCATGATTTGAGACTAAGTTCTATTTGAAAGAAGGGTTACAATCCCGGTCCTTGTTTGGTTCAAGGATTGTAACTCGATTTTCAAATGGTTCCCAAGTCGCCTATATCTTTGTCTTGTATTTCATTATACTGTCTCTTATAGTATTTGTCAATTCATATGAAACTGCTGTTGGTGTTTGTACTTGCTCATTTTTCTGACAGGATACCGTTGACAAATTTTACAGATGACTCTGAGGCTGATTGCCCGACCTACTATGGGGTCGAGTCTGACGGAGTAGACTTAGACAGTGGCTTGTTGGTAGAGCCACTAGACTTTGCTCACCCTGAGTAGTATAGCTAGTTAGGTTTGCCTGGCCTGCGAGCCAGCTAGTACTTTCTGTTTGTAGTACCTTAGATATATTTTCTGTGACTCTGGATGTTTGTGTATAGCTCTGGCTTGTGTAGATCTTGGACTATTTCCTGCTTTCATCTATTATATTTCCTTTTCCGTGCTATCTACCTTAGTTTGATATATGTGATTGAGACTGTATTGCTATGTCACCTCCATTCGGAGAGTATATACTGTACAGGTACATTTATCTGTTTTAGTCGTAGCATTTACAGACCCTATATACAGCGTTCTACCGCCGATACTGCGGCGGAGGCTGGACGTAACCACGTACTCGTTCCCCTCTTCAGGGTGCGGGTCGTGACAATCATCTTCCCTTCTTTTTTCAAGTTCATTTATTTCATATTACAGTTTTTTTAATCGCTCTAAAGTTTGCATATAGGATGACATAGTTGTAGAAACAATGGTTTTTGTGGTAGTCAGAAGAACCAACTTTACTGTTTTTGTAGAGTTTTTTTCAATTGTGGTATTTGGAGCACTATGTTGTGTGATTAAGAAACTTCAATGTTGTTTTTTTTCAATAGTGATCATCTAGCACTATGTTGTGTGATTAAGAAACTTCAATTTGGAGCTGTTGGTCATCTAGCATTTTTATGGCTAGCAGTTTGATCCTTAGAAGCCAGAAACTCCTAGAAGGTCAACGAATCTCAGTAAGTACCTCGATTCGGCGGTTCTTACTTGGGAGCTTGTTGGGAGCTCGTTTTTCCGATGATGGAAGCTCGTTTCTCCGGCGAGGGAGCGCGTTTCTCGAACGACATGATCGCTTCCCATAAAAATACCATAATTTTGAAAGAGGACATAAATTTTGGGAAGAAAGAAGATTTTTAATATTTTATTACTCGTTTATCAAAGTAGCAAGAAACTAAAGATTTTTACCTTGTCATCATAAAAATTCAACATGCAGATTATCTCTCTGTAACTTTAAATTGAACTTTATAAATTCTAATAAATATTAAGATATTTATAAGTTTTGCTAACAATAATTAATATAAACAATTTTTTTTAGCGCACGCTCTCGTCACGCTCCCAACTTTAGACACTTCTAAGTAGTCGCGTTTCCCCACTCCCGCTTCCGTCCCCGCTTCCGACTCCTGAAGTTTGATCACTAACAACCAATGCTAGATCTTAATTTATATATTATATGGATACTTGGCTACTAGGATATTATAATTCTTCCAAGCATGATGTTCAGGGGTTTGCTTGCTTATAGGCTCATTGGCCATATGCTCGATAAATAGTTGCATAAAGAAGGTAGAGATATAGATTATATGTCTAGATATTATCTTTTTGGTGGGTTCTCACCTCTACACTCTCAAGGTATCATAATGTTATATATCTATCTTATTTGTATTCATTTGCATAAACATGATGTTTAAAATTGCTAGATAAACAACTAGTGATTCTGATCATTTTCAAGGTGCTGCGGGACTCGAGCATTCCAAAGGAGGTTGTGGGGGCTGAGATTCTTATTCAAGTTGTAGAGAAGCTATTACCTTCTATGGCAAAGGAGGTATCTCTCTCTTCTATATATGTGAATAACACTTACTGGTTCTTCTTTGTTCCGTTAAGACTACCACTAATGGAAAATGGGGCCAATTTTTCCATCCGTTCAGTTGTACTGTTGATCCTTTTAAAGTTGATTTCCAAATACAATGACTATATGCATTTGTTTCATCTGTGTTCATGTTTCTGCTTGTTTATGTTGCAGTTGTATAGAAAGGGTGCGAAAATTGATGGGCCACTCTGAACTTTAAAGGGCATGATACTGAACGGTATACCTGGCATATATTGCAGGAAGAACATGTAAAAGGTCTGTTTAAATCGAGTTACTGCTCTGCATCCACAATATTTGGACATCCAGTTGCCACCAAATCAAATCATCAGAGAAATGATTGAAACTCGGGAGAACAAGTGGAAATATGAGTGCTTCAATCTGGAAATATACTATGCTACTTGAAAGATTGTGATAGAAAATTGAGCGGCATAATTGCATATTGGCCTTAATGATGAAGTGGATAGAGGAAGAAAGTAGTCCTTCAAGTTGACTATATGTGTACGGTTCTTTTCTGTGCACATCTTTCTTTATTTGGAAGTTTAGGTTTGTAGTTAGAGGAAAGAAGGAAAATTTAGATACCAACCCTACTTACTAAATAACTTGTAATTAGATAGAAAAATGCTCTTGTTTGTGAACTAATTTTGATTAGGGGTGAGCATTATTCGGTTTTGGACCGAAAATCGAATCAAATCAAACCGAATAAAAGATTTGGTTCAGTTTGGAAAAAAAAAAAAAAAAGGGTTCAGTTTCGGCTTTGAAATTACTAAAAAAAAATTATTCAGTTTTGGGTTTGGGTTTCAATTCAAAACTGAAAACCGAATAAGACTTGCACAATTATGTAAATAACCTCAATTTATGCATATTTTATGATTAAAAATGTGTGTATTTTTTTGAGTATATATTAAAAAACAACAATTTTACATATGTGTTTTAAAGCCCAACTTTAGGCCGACCTTTGAAATACAAAAAATGTATGTACAAAAAATTACATTTTTCAATATAAATTAACTACAATCTCAACTTTGGATCCGGCCGATTAAACAATAGAAATAGCCCAACCGAAGAAACCAAATAAACCTAATCGATTATCGATTCGGTTTCCGTACAGCTAATTTCCGGTCAGTTTCGGTTTTGAAGTTTTAGAAGTTCGCTTTATTCGATTTTGACTATTTCAGTTTGGTTGAAACCAAAAACCAGATCGCTCACCCCTATTTTTGATATGTTCATCATTGAAAGGGATTAGCATTCAACCGTGACCATCGCTTATTTTTGAAACCAAAATTTTCTTCTGCTTTCTTAAAATAGTTTATTTTTCTTGTTGTTCTCGATGCTCATTAGTTATTATAGCTAGGGCTTCATTGCTTTCTGAAATAAGTCTTGTTTCTTGTTTGCAGTTTTTACCCTACCCCTAAGTTCTTTATCTGAGAATTTAGGTTCGTGTTAAAGTGAATAGGAACTTATTGGATATTGAATTATTAACTCTACTTCTGAAAATTTGTGATTAGAGGTCTATATGGTGGAACTGTTATCTTTTGTCTAACTCTGAGTTGGTTAATCTTTCAAAAGTTCACGTATTCACATTTATTTGTGTTGTTCTTTCCATGCTCATCAACTATACTATCTAGGTTTTCATTGTTTGCAACTTTTTTATGTTAGATCCTATCTGTGCAGTTTATCTTTGAAATTTAGGTTTGCACTTAAAGGAAATTTAGGTTTGCAGTTGAAGGAAATTTTGTCAGTTGAAATTTTTTGTGCTATAATTTTTTGTGAAAAAAAAAATTCGTGTTTTTTTAGGTGTCCTTTCTATGGCTTGGCGACCAACGCCAAGGGGAAGGTTCGAACCCGCACCTTCCACGCAGTGCTACCACTAGGCCACAACCCACGGAAAAAAAAATAGTTTTTTGCACATTGGGGTAACCTCACCCCTCCTAGAAAAGGCAATATACATTCTCCGCTTCTACTTCATTTGGAGTAGCCAAACAAAAGAACTGACATAAGACCCACTTTCAACTACCATCCAAGCAACCGAACTTTTTTTTCCCCTTTCCAACTTTCACAATTCAACCGTCCAAACAACAATACTAAAGTCAAAACTAATGCATACGCAACAACGTGTACACAAACCCCACTTTAACACTTTCACAGTTCCTTGTACTTTCAGCCAATGCGGGGGGTTCCATTTTTCTATTAATAGGAGTTCTGGGTATGGGTTTATACGGTTCCAATGGGCCAACATTGGATTTTGAAAGATTAGCCAATCAATCATATCCTGTGACATTGGAAATAATATTCTATTTTGGCTTCCTTATTGCCTATGCTGTCAAATTGCCGATTATACCCCTACATACATGGTTACCCGATACTCATGGAGAAGCGCATTACAGTACATGTATGCTTCTAGCTGGAATCTTATTAAAAATGGGAGCCTACGGATTAATTCGGATCAATATGGAATTATTACCGCATGCTCATTCTATATTTTCTCCCTGGTTGGTGATAGTGGGGACAATCCAAATAATCTATGCAGCTTCAACCTCTCTTGGTCAACGCAATTTAAAAAAGAGAATAGCCTATTCTTCTGTATCTCAAACAGCCCAATTGATGCATCTGTTGTGACTATCCAATCCACTTGAGATTTTTTTTTTTTTCCTACACAATCAATCATGCATAGATCACGCCAAGTCTAGGAAGTTGATTAGTATACACAAATAGTTGTCATTTTTGCAATAATTAAAGCACAATAAAACGAGACTCGAACCTCTTGTAGACCTCGCCGAAGGTTCCTCCCCAGAGCCGCTTGCGGAACAGCCCCTCGGCGCACTGGTGGCCCTCCCACAACTCCAGCCCTCCCGTGACAATCCCGGGGACGAAGACGACGGGGTGCTTCACCCGCAGCCCCTCCTTCTGCAGCTTGACCCCCGGGGGGTCCGGCAGGGGACCGGTGATGGCCTCGGTGACGTACTGCGGGAAGGAGGCCGGCATGGCGTTGTAGAGGAAGAGGAGCAGCCACCATATGCAGCACACGAGGCCGATCATCCAGCAGCAGCTGTCCACGCACGACCACCGCTGCCGCTCCTTCCTCTTCGGAGGGGGAGGAGGAGGAGGGGACTCGTCGTTGTTGTTGTCGTTGTGTTTGGTCGTGTCGTTGTTGTCGTCGTTGTGTTTGGTTGTGTCGGTGTCCGTGTCGGTGTGGGGTTTGGGATGGGGTTTCCTCCGGCGGGTGACCGACGACATGGCGAAACCCTAACCCTAACCCTAACCCTAATTTTGGGACGGAGGAGACGAAGGGGGGGAAGGATTGGGTGGCGGAGGATTTAAAGGGCTCGGGTGGGCGACGCGGGGGACACGTGGGGGTGAGACATGGGTTTATGGGGGGTGGGCCCGCGTGCGGTTGCGAGAGGAAAGAGATTCGACAGAGCGGATGGAGTGGGTAGGGGCAATAAATGAGCCCAGGTGCTCGCAAGCCGTGCTCCAGCCCAACAGAAAGTCAAACTTATGCCTCCAGCGTTTAAAAAAGGCCCTTTAAAAAAATCAGAATGATGTAGTCGACTAAGTCGAGTAAGAAAAAAATTCGAGAAAATTAAAAATGGAGTTCACAAATTTTTTAAAAAAAATATTTTTTTTTATAATGCAAAGACGGAGATCACAATGAACTTCATATATTATATTATTATTTTTAAGCCAAAACAGTAAAATAAAAAAAAATCAACACCAGAGGTCAATTTTTCCTCCTCATGTAAGTCTACTAGCATCGAGCAGGATAACGTAGATATAATAAAACTACAAGTCCCAAGTAGATATAATAGTTTTTTTTTTTTTTTTGAGTTCAGATATAATAGTTGATCTAATAAAAAAAACCCTAAGCACGCAGATCTACTACTACTTCTAGTAGATCTAAAAAAAAAACTTGTGAGAAATCGACAATAAAGAAGAGAGAAATTTTTTAAAAAATCGCAAAAAATCTATTTTTTCCCCTTCTTATAGTGTTCTCGGAATAGCGGAGAGGCAATTGGTAGAGGTGACCGTAAGAGACACTAGAAAACATTCAAGTTCTATTGTATTTTACACCCGTGGAACTCCCGTCCTCTCTTTTTCACTTCGGAGAAATTCCTCGAAAAATTGGGGATGTCAAAAGTGAAGGGAAGGGGAGGAGACATGAAGTCTGCCATATCTAGTCATCAAAAACTATAATCACTTCACAGGAGAACCAAACAACAAAACTGGATTGAGTTTCGTAAATGCAATTAAAGTTCACTTCCTTACCACTTTTAGGGCTCATTTGGATGGATTTTTTGTATTCCTTAGAATCCATTTTCTACTACTTTCCAATTGGAAAGTAATTCAAGATATACCCATGTTTGGTTAGGTCCGAAATATGTAGTCCAAAAAAATCAATTATTCTATTCTCGTGTTTGGTTCACACATGAATAGAAGAAATCTTTATTTGTTTAAATTTTCATAAATATCTTTCATTAATTTCATGATGCTACTATCACCATTCACGTGATTGAGATAGAAAGTAATTTTGAAAGTAGAGGGAGGGTATTAGCGTCCAAACAAAATACTAAAACAACAATCCTAGGAATGCAAAATTATTTTCAAAGGAGAACTTAGGAATAGCTTTCTCACATCAATGGGAATATGAAGTCCCTCGTATTCTCCTCCAATTCTTTATAGACATACCAAACATGGGTAAGAAATTTAAAACTCATTCACAGGCCTCCAAAACTTGAACCGAATGTCCCCTTAGAGGCTATTTGGTAGCTTGTAAATGCATTGAAAGTGACATCTTTATTGCAAGTACATTGAAAATGATGACACTTCCGTTGTTTTGGCAGTTGTAAGTGCACTACAAGTTTATTGAAAGCCCCACTTTAAATGCATCTGCACCTCTTTACAACAGTTTTTGTATTTGATTAGCCATTGCAAGTACATTGAAATTGAAAAAAATTGTTGCAATTGGAAAGTTTTTTAGTTGCAGTAAAAAATTAGTGGAACTCTTAGAAAGTGAAGAGTATTGTTGCTAATTTTTTCTTTATAAATTCAATTGGTTTTATTTATTTATTAATTAATCTTTTTAAAAAAAATCAACTTAATAGGAAAACACTTTTAGAATAGGTAATCAATTAATTTTTCTTTAATTAACATATTTCAATAATTATAATTTCCGCTGACTAAAAATAAAGAACTTTTTTTACATTAATTATGGAATTATTTTTACATTGAATATTTGTTTGGGTTAATTTCATGTTAATTTAAATTTTATTTTTTAATTAGCCTTTTCATTGATTAAATTCTGGAATTATTTTTATTGTTAATTATTTTTTGTTTTTGTTAGTTTTTCGTGAATTATGTTTTTTAAATTAAATTTTCATTAATTAGTTTTATGTTAATTACATTTTTTATTTACTAAATTTATGTTAATTGTTGTTTTAATTAAAATTTTGTTACTTAATTGTTATTATTTGATTATTCGTAATAAATATATATTCCTTAATTAATATTTTTTGTTAAATAATTCACTATCAATTACATATGAATTAATATTTTAAAATAATTAATAATTTTGTTAATTAATTTTTAGTTAATTTTTTGTCAAATAATTTGTTCTGTTAATTACTCGCTAATTAATATTGTTATTATTTCGTTAATTTCAATTCTCAATTCCACTCGATGTTGTCATCCAAACATTGTAACTCAAAACTTTCAATTTTCACTTCCACTTTTACGTTGTCGTCCAAACAAAATTGGTATGAAATTCGGACAAAAAATCATCTATCCAACACACATTTTAAAAATTGACACCACTTGCATTACAACAAGTTAAAAATGACACTTTCACACTTTCAAATATGAGTGAGCATCGGTTCGGTCCAAACCGAACCGATTTTAAAACAACCGAATAAAATCGAACCGGTTTTATAACCAACCGAACTGAACCAATTTTTGACAGGAACCGAACCGAACCGCACCATATAAAATTTTGGTTCGGTTCGGTTTTTTTCGGTTGAGCTGAATTTATTGATGGGTTGGATTTTTGTAAAATATTTCTTCAAAATCCTTTTAAAAAAATTATTTGCCAAAAAATTTGTACAAACTTTACAATATCTCCCATATTAATTCTGGATCCAGAGCTTGATAAGTATATAGATATAAAATCATGTTCTGTAAGTCTCCAAAAGATCACTATGTTCCTCAAAACGAAGTTCATTTGGAATCCTTCCCACACTTGTATACTTTCTTACACATTCATGTCCGATTGATGAGCAATAATATGTGTTACACTGAAAACCAATACTTAGGATTGAATAATAAATACCAGCCCATAACAAATTGCTTCACCTGCAACCAAATTTTTCACTGACCTAAAATTAAAAAGAAGACCATCAAAGATTCTATAGGGAAAAATCACAAAAACAAGTCCAAAGTAGAAGCAAGAGATATCATGTTTTAACAGAACTTCGGATCTACATATATAAAATAAAAATAAAATCAAAGATTGTATGCAAAAAAATCGCAAAACAAAGTCTTACCAAAAGTAGAAGCAAAAGACCCATCTTTCAACAGAAATTCGAAGACCCGTCTTTCAACAGAAATTTGGATCCTGTGAACCCCCTGAATTTTAGGGATTTTTTCAAATTTTCTAAATGAATTATTTTCGATAATTCATTTTTATTTAATTATTTTTCATCATTAAATGCTCTTTTCCGTGACTTTGATTTCTGGAGCGTCAGAGATGTCAATATCTGGAAACTTCCTTCATGAGTTTGTAGTAGACAATATTATCTTTATTTTAATATATCATGTCCCACTCAAACCTGTTCCCTTGTACTCTTTTTGCATCGCACAACTTCGGGTCAATTTAGGCCATTTGATCGTTGAATAATTATTAATAAATTTTCTACTTTTATCTTTGATCATCATATGCACGTTGACTTTTAATTTAGGAACACAAGACTAGTTGTTTTCTCAAAACCAACTTCTCGTACATGATCTAGTCGAGGCACCCTACACCCATGACCTTCGTGTCCCACTCGGACACCCCATCTTGTGCTTTATTTGTATCGCACAATTTTTCTGACACAGGACCCAATCTTAATTCATCCCACGAAGTCACATTTATTTCCGACTTGAATTGGGGACACCCTTTCGACCTAAACCTGTCAACCCAAAATATAGACACGACCTACATTAAGCCTACTACCTACATGACTCTTGTGTCCCATTCAATTGAGCCTCTGCATGCTACCTATTTACCCATGATCATAAATGACTAAATTAAATTATTTATTGCACCAAGTCCGATTTTGACCCGACCCGACTCAATTGAACCCAACCCAAGCTTCATGTTGTCCTCTCATGACTACCCAAACACCCCACACAAATTTCTCTCTCTTCCTACTCTAAAAATATCTCTCTTTCTCTCTTTACTTCATTTAAAAATATCCCTTTCTCTCTCTTTCTAATATATATATACATATATTTCTCTCCATCTCTTTATATTAACACACACACACTCTCTCTCTTCCATCACCTCACAGCACACCCTTCTCCCATCAGCCGACACACTCTCCCTCCTCTCTTTTTCTTCTTCATCATCATCACTCTCACCATCACCATCATCTTCCTCTTCATCTTCTTTCTTATTTCCTTTTTACATAACCACCTTCACCACCATCATCTTCTCCACTTCTTCTTCTTCTTCTCCACTTTCACCTTTATCTCCTCTCCCTCCTCCATGGCAGCAGCCATGGGCTGCTGCCGCCGCAAACATGAGCGCACCCTGCACCACCATAGTAGCCCGGCACCCCAGCCCCAGCAAGCTGGCCAGCAGCCGCAGTAGTAGCGGCGCAGCAGCAGCGCAAGAGCAGCTACAGCAGCAGCTCGGCCAGCAGCAGCATCAACGCTGCAGCAGCTAGCAGCGGTCGTAGCGGCGGCGGCGGCCGCGTGGCACCGTCATGACCTCCCCCTAGGTCCGACGAAGCCCCGGCGACCTCCCCGACGTGGCCAACGTCCTCCCCGATAAGCCACGTAGGGTGCGCTTTGCACAAGATCCCGTCGTGACGTGCGAGTTTTAAATTCAGAATTCGTGTTTCGTCGCAGCAACTTTGTGCACGTTTTTCGAGAAATTCGATCATTGGATCGTCAATCCGTTTCTTCCGCCTCAATCTCGGTATATACCCCTTCACCCCTGTCAAGTTTCAACCGTTAATTCCGTCGTTTGCTAGATCAAAATCCACTACCAAGTTGACCCTTTAAATTGTGTATATTTTGGACAGTTTTGTGGAGCCAACTTCGTGGACTCGTATCTCCTCCGTCGCAGCTCCGTTTGGCATACCACTAGTTCCTATGCGCAGCTGGTATAACCCTCTTCTTGTCCCCTAAGTTTCATTTCATTGTGAGCTTGTTTGGTTGGTTAAATTTGACGCCAAAGTTGGTCGTTCGAATTCGTAATTTCCAACTTGTAAAATCCTAATTTTGAATTCGGGACTCCAGATTCAATTTCTGACACCACAAGTAGACTCGTGGTGTCGTTCTGGCACAAATTTATATAAAGTTTGCTTGATTTGAAGGACGTGAGCCCCGACACGCATTTCGGTGCAAGACATGTCCTACAGTCTGAGTCAACTGGCCATTTTGAGATCGGCTCATCGAAATCCAATTTCGGATATACCGTTGAGTTCGTACAATCATTCTGGACTCGTTGACATATACTTTGCTAGATTTAGTGGACTTTGATTCTGGCACGCATTTTTCGTGTAAATCTGATTCCAATATCCGGGTCAACGGACCATTTTGAGATCGGATCATCGAAATCCAATTCCGGATATACCGTTGAGTTCGTATCATCATTCTGGATTCGTGGACATATATTTTGCTAATATTTTGAGAACTTTTATCTCAACATGTTTTTCGGTACAAAGTTGGTCCAACACATATATCGTTTTGACCCGAAATTACCTTTTTGTCCCTGTGTCTAAATTGGACTTATGGATAGGCTATACTAGCTATTTTGACCATTCTGGACACGTTGGTGATGGTTGTTTCATCATCCAACAGCATCTGTAGACTTTTTCCCTTATATATCATCATTTGTTATAATCTTTCTCTTTTTTGTTCGTATTTTGAGATCCGTGCATCGAAATTGAGATCCGTCGTTTCCAGTGATTTCACATCACTAAAATTGATAAGTTGACCATGTGGATGATTATAGAGGCTAGCTTTGACCTAGTTTAACCTAGAATGGACTAGGAGTTGACCAGTTGACCAAAGTCAACTGTAAGTCAATCTTTTATCCAGTTTGACTTAGTTTGACTGAGTTTGACCTAGAACAGGCCTAGAAGCATGGAATTAATGTATTTATATATATTGTTTACTCTATAATACTAAGTAACTCTGTAAATTCATATTAGGTCTCTGTGACGTCGGTTCAGGCATAGACCCTCACTTATTGCTCAGGACAGCAGGCGAGTACATTCTCTGATAGTTTTGTAGTATTTTACTTGATTCCTAACACGATGGTACACGAGCTAGTATACGTCGGATCCTGTCATGAGACGCCATTCCTGGGTTACCATGGTATATTGGTACATTGTTCGATCTTATTTTCTTGTACTTGTATAGACGCCGATTCCTAAGGGGATTTGCTTCCCTCTTAGAGAATCCCGCATCATGACGTGACATGTTCGGATCCATTATACTACTCGAAGATGGGGAGTTATTAGAGGTTATGTGATCATACCCCATAATTCATGTTTCATGTGAGTGTTAATCATACAACCCATGTATGATTACCCAAGTGTTAGTCATACATCTCATGTATGACTAGCCAGGCCATATTCTTGTGCAAGTTCCTAAGCCGATCACATAACGCTCTAATATCTCAATGCACCGTTTTATGTTTACATTATACATCAAATACTCCTATACTGATCTACATTCATGTATTTCATACCCTGACATGATATTCAATTTTACATATCCTGTTTATATTTTAGTCTTGATATTTTATCTTGTATTTCATTATAATTCTTTTATAGAATTTGTCAATTCACATGAAACTGCTGTTAGTTTATGTACTCGTTTTTATCATGACTGGATACGTTGATAATATTTTTAGGAGTTGTTATGCCCTCATTATTGGACTACAAGATGATGCTAGCTAAGGCAGATCTCGATATTATTTTACAGTGAGTTGTCTCCCAAGAGTTCTAGATCTGCTAGTTATTTTAGTTTTGTTATTATTTTCCTCCGTTTTATTTCTTGTCTCATTTGATCCTATGTAGATTCTAGTTTTTCTAGTGATATTGTTATTTTTCTTGTCTTATCTTTCTTAGAATTTGTGATGTGATATGAGTACCTCTATAGTGATGAATCTTTTAGATATTGTAGTTAGTATCGGATACTTGACAACGCTTTACCGTCGATACTGCGGCATAGGCTGGGCGTGGCTGACGTATTCGTACCCGTATATCCGGGTGCGGGTCGTGACATATTTTTAGTGGTGGCCCATGTAGGTTATTCTTTGCTATTAATGCGAAGTCGTGGTAGTACTTGAGCTTATCAATACTTGTCACGCCCCGCTCTCGTAGGAGCGATCGTCCTCGCTAAGGCGTGATGCCGCACGAGCCTAGATTGCGCTCGTGCAAGGTAGTTTCATAACGGCCGATTACATCGGCGGCGACGGGGTCGTCGCATAGAAGTCCCAAGCAGAATTATTGAAACATGCAGCGAAAATTTAGAACAAGCACACATGAACACAAGTCATTCAAAAGAAGCTCTTTATTGATATTGAATACAAGATTACATTTGTGGGCGCAAGGCCAAATTACAAGTCTCTCGTGCTCACTTTTCTATCATTTACAAGTCACTCTGCTCTTTCTAATCTCTCGATATAATACTTGAATCCAGCGGAAGCTTCGAAAGGCGATGCCCATACATTATGTTCTGTATAAGTCTTCAATCTACGCGGCCGTACTCTTCGAATCGCCAAGGAACTCCGTGCCTCGACGCATCCAAGCGAGCTCCACGCTACGACCTTCTACCTGTGCCTGCCTACACATGAACACTGTGTGGGTGTCAGTACTCAACTGTACTGGTGGAGTGAGCTCCTCGTCCACCCATACAAAACCGACACGTTCATTTACTTTGTGCAGCTTACAAGTCCCTTTACGATTGTCTTTCTAATCTTGCCTTAGGATCCATTTTAGAACAAGATGTCTCAGCCTACACTTAATAATGCAATGACAGGGTCGTGCAACGACGGGGTCATACAACGACAGGGTCGTGCCATGCCAACGTGTGTTTCGATCGAGGCAATGCCTCATCGCCTAGGTACTTGACCAAACTTCAACTCGGGACGGCAGGGTCGTGCCGTATTCTATTCGTAACTTAACGTATTCGAGACAGTGATTCGTCGAGGAGCAACTTATGCGAGCTCGGCCGTGCCAAGGCATCAAGGGGTTGACTCGTGCAGGGCGTGCCCTTAGACTTTGCTTAGACTTGTCCATGCTTCAAGATGAGGTCGTGCCTAACGACTCCCTGACTTAGCCAACTTATACATTACGGTCCTTTTTGACTTAAAGCGATGGCACTCGACTTAACTTATGCAACTCAGGCCAACAATGCCGATACGCGAAAGCCAATACGCGAATGCCAATACTTGATACGCGAATGCCAATACTTGATACGCTGAAGCCTTGGTTTGTGCCGAAGCACGTATCTTGCTAACTTGATACATGTCGTGCTAGACTGTCTCATGATTCGACCGACGCTGTGCTAGTACTCGACGCTATCCAAAGGCAAACATGCGGATTGTCGCTCTTGCCGACACATCTACATGAGTGGTCACTAACAATGTCAAGCTATCTTGGACTCGGCTAGGCGGGAATATTGGACCGCCCTTTCATGGGTAGCTAGCCCCAGAAGCGCCGATATCCCCATACGGTTATCCGGCATCCTTCTTTAAGCCACCTCGCTTCCCCCGGGCCGAATGATCCCGGCGCCCCGGTGATCATTCGAGAAGACTACACCTTGTCGACAAGTTGTCCAATGACCATGCAACTCGATCTACCAAGTCCTTCCTTATTCATGACCATGTTTTCCTACTTTCTATCGAGACTCCCAAGCCGCGGAACCGATCTCGTGTGTTTTCTTTCAAGACATAGCGAGACTCCCAAGTAGCGGGACCGATCTCGTGTGCGGGACTTATCAAGACATAGCGAGACTCCCAAGTAGCGGGACCGATCTCGGCGACAACCAGTCGCATGGACTTCCTTTGTTCATGGCAAGCTTTTCACTAAGCCGATCATAGCTCGTGCCTTAGACAGACCTGGTTCTCTAGGCGATGCTATCGCTCAAGTCATATAGCTTATACGACGAGCCTTGTTCTCAAGGATCGACGCGACTTGACAACCGCAACTAGAGCGGGACAGTGCTAGAAATGGCTTTGATAGCCCAACATAACTCTTGTCTAACTTATTCGGGCAGCGACTCGACAAGCAAAGCTACGCCGAGCTTCGCATCGAGGGAACGTGCTACGCACGGGGTCGACTTGAACAACCAAGTTCTCGGGTGCCTAGACTTAAGCCAACGAGCCGTGCAAGATGACTTAACTTGCGGGACGTGCGAAGGCTATGCCAAGCCTTGCGGGACAGGACCGTGCATGCTTTTCAAGCATTCAAGCGGGCGACGCCTATGACTTAGGCTTATTCGAGTGTCGGGGCAACTTAGCAACTTAGGCAAGCTTCCTTCTCCCAAGCCACGGGATCGAAGGATCGAGTGTCGTTTGAAAGCACGCTGAGCCGACTTCTATAAAGACCGTGGGACCATTTTCCATGTTCTAAGACATTCCGACGGGTCGGGATTATTCCCTTAGCTATGTGCGTTCGTAGCTTTTATGTTAGCCTACTTGTGCAAGTTGAAAACATGCAAGTTATTAAGTGAAGGCTAAGATGAGGCAAGTTCACCGAAACTACCCCACCTGAGCGAGGAGTCACCTCGGACGAGCGAGACTTCGAGCAGCCATTGCAAGGCTAAGTTCCAATGCCGTCGGCGTTTCGATTCCTCCGATTGACTTTGCGGGACGGGGCACTACATCATACACCACTCAGAACAAGTCTCGTCCTCGAGACTTTCCTGAAGGCTGTCACGCCCCGCTCCCGTAGGAGCGATCGTCCTCGCTAAGGCGTGATGCCGCACGAGCCTAGATTGCGCTCGTGCAAGGCGGGTTCCATAACGGCCGATTACAGCGGCTGCGACGGGGTCGTCGCACAGAAGTCCCGTGCAGAGACATTGATTTATAGCAGCGGAATTAAAGAAGAACACATGAACACAAGACATTCAAAACAATCTCTTTATTGATGTTGAGTACAAGATTACATTTGTGGGCGCAAGGCCAATTACAAGTCTCTCAGGCTCACTTTTCTCTCGTTTACAAGTCACTCTGCTCTCTCTCTTCTTTCGATACAATACTTGAATCCAGCGGAAGCTTCGGAAGACGATGTCCATACATTATGTCCCGTATAAGTCTTCGAATCTACGCGGCCGCACGCTTCGAACCGCCAAGGAACTCCGTGCCTCGACGCATCCAAGCGAGCTCCGCACCACGAGCTTCTACCTGTGCCTGCACATGAAACACTGTGTGGGTGTCAGTACCACTGTACTGGTGGAGTGAGCTCCTCGCCCACCCATACAAAACCTACACGTTTTATTTACTTTGTGCAACATAAACCCGTTTTCGATTGTCTTTCTATTCTTGCCTTAGGATCAGTTTTAGGACCGGCGCCTTAGCGCAACTCGTGTGTCAGGACCAACCCATGCTTGTAATGTCAACGTTAACTCATACTTGTCACTAGACCACTCCTCGTGCCAACAACGTAACCTATCAAGTCGTGTTTGTCTTACGGCCAAAATCAGGGACGCAACTACACGATAGACTTTATTTCCGTGTGACCGTGCTATCGTACTGATAACATCCTTATCTTTAAGTCTCGAAACCTTGTCGTTTTCTTACAATGTCAACATATCGACTCAGACTTGTCTTGTGACAACGCGGCCGTGCCTCGTATTTTGAGGTCGTGCCCAGCAACTCGACATAACTTTCAACTAACTTGCCCTACGGCCCTTCTCGACTTTACACTCGATGCCACAACTCGTACCGAAGCACAACGCCTACGTTGATACCCAATCTTAGGCCCAACATTATGCTTTTAACTTTGTACACACGCCTTCAACTCGACTCCTTGATATAGCACACTCAATACTCGACTAAATCCAAAGGCACACTCGCGGATTGTCGCCGCCATGCCGACATCTATATGAACTTGGTTACTAGCACGACAAGCTATATTGGACCTCCATTGGATGTTAGGGTACGTTCGTAAATAACGAGGCGCGAACTCGCCGAATTTCCCCTAATACCCGCTCTACGGCGCACCCCTTGGGTAGGTCGCACCCCTTCCAAGGGTCCCGTAAGCACGTGTTCCTCCTAGGCCAGATCAGTCCCATGGCGGCGGCAACTGTCTGAGGAACAAAATCAAAACCCTTGTGCACCGGTACACAAGTTGTCCAATGACCATGCAGACTCGACCCACTTCCTCATTTCTGGACCGTTTCATACTTCTCAACGTGGATAGGAACGCGAGGCTCCCAACCGAGGGACCGCCTCGAATACTTAACGTGGATAGGAACGCGAGACTCCCAACCGAGGGACCGCCTCGAATACACCTTAACGTGGATAGGAAACGCGAGACTCCCAACCGAGGGACCGCCTCGAATACACCTTAACGTGGATAGGAACGCGAGACTCCCAACCGAGGGACCGCCTCGAAACACCTTTGAACTCGGGGGAACGACTACTACGTAGCCTTCCAACTTAACTTAAACCAAACGTGTTCCTTAAATGCCATAGACCGTGGCTAACATTACACTGAACCAACCGTGGCTCGTGTCTCTAAACCGACTCATGTTCTACGCAACGCTATCGCCCAAGTCATACTTCATATGATGGGCCTTGGGGTCGTGGGACTATTTATCTTGACAACCGCAGAATGAGCGGGACAGCACGTAGAATAACTTAGGTCGACCGGCATAACTTTGCCTAACTCACTCAAGCCTACAACATAACCCAAGGGACAAGCAAAGGCTGTGCCAAGCCTTGCGGGACAGGACCGTGCATGCTTTAGCAAGCATTTGTGCGGGCGACGCCTATGACTTAGGCTAACTCTCAGCTTTTGCACCGAATACCAACTTTCCTTCTCCCAAGCCACGGAATGAAGGACCGAGTGTCATTTTCAAAGCACGCCGTGCACCAACTCTAAGCCGACCGTGGGACGTTTTCCATGTTCTAACTCGATTCAAACCGTCGGGATTATTCCCTTAGCTATGTGGATGCGTAGCTTTTATTTATCAAGCCTAACTTGTGCAAGTTGAAAACACGATTTATTATGTGAAGGCAAAGATGAGGAGAGTTCACCGAAACTACCCCACCTGAGCGATGTCTCCGAGCAAGCCGTTGCAAGGCTAAGGCCGAACGCCGTCGGCATTTCGATTCCTCCGATTGACTTTGCGGGACGGGGCACTACAACATACACCACTCAGAACAAGTCTCGTCCTCGAGACTTTCCTGAAGGCAAGTCATCCTACCCTTTTCTATTGGCCAAGACTTAATCGTACGCACACACCTACGCGTTCTTTCGATTCGAGCCACGCTCGCACTATTATCAATCTTTCCTTTAACACGATTTCCAGATCCCGACACACTCCCATCCTTCAAGCCTTGCTTGAACTCGTCGTATCACTTGACTGGATTCGTGCACGCATTCCAAGCGTCCCCAAAATACGTGCATTCAGCCAAGCCGCATGATAGAGAATTTGTCATTCTCACTCGAGTCGCATCGTGCACATACCCCGGCGTCCCTGAAATATATGCATGTCAGCCGAGTCTCGTGAGCAGGGTTTTGTATATTCGTGACTTCCATACATTCCGATCCTCAAGATCAATCTTTTCGATTGCTAACACTTGAACAGGGCGTCTCGCCTAACCGCTAGGCCAATCTTTTCGAGGCTAAGTCAATGTCAGGATTGGAATCATAGTTCCCCAACAATAATGCCAACACTGACCCCAATCCTAGGGTCAAACCAGAGTCGATCATACGGGGTCTTCTACCCAAGCTCGCATCACTCAGATTTCTAAACACCGAGCACGATCACCTAATTCGCATTACGACACGCGTTGCGTATATTCGAATCCCTTCAATTCACCAATTCTAACCAATTCATGTATTCGATCACGAGGTCGTCTCGCTCGATAATACGTTGCGCCCCAATCTCACGTGAGTCCGATTATCTACGGTGGTTCATGAATCACCATGTAACGCACCCGCAGAATAATCATTCTCATCGGGGCGGAACTCTTGTTTGAGTTTAGACTAACTCATTTTCGATACGCGGATTGGACCTACTCAATCCTCAAGTTCGATTCTTCAAGCACACAAATCCATTCTCGAGTCCATCTTCGCGTCAAACCACAAGTCGAAGCACAAATTGTCGCACCGTGCAAGTTCGACCACTCCCGCTGTATGAATCACCATACCAGCGCTCACGCAGAGTGATCGCCCTAATCGGTGTGACGCATGTGCGAGGCTGGAGTAGCGCTCGCATAAGACAAGAATGTCAACGTTGTGGTTATCGACAAAGCAAATCCAAACATTCTAGTTTTCATCCACGCCAAGTTCGATCGTCATTCATTCAACTTAGAAAATCCTCGAGCCAAGTCTATCTTTTCCTCGACACATTTTAACATCCCGATTATAGCATCCATCGGAACAATGACATTTGCACGATCGTCATTTGCCGAGTCAGAGTACCCCCGAGTTATCGCATATCGATCTTTGATACGCCTCAATACCATCGACGATGTGCGTAACCTGACGATCTTCCTTTGCAACCAATTTCGAGTCGTGCATTGATGCTATCGTCCGAGTTGGATATTCCACAATTTTCCCAATACTCAAGACCAAGTTCGATCGCTATTCCTCAAGCTCGTTTCAAGATCGTTATTCAAAACTCAAATCACATTTCATTTGCATCAGTCCGATATCGTACGTGCGATCCTCTAAGTTTCCTCGATCAAGACCATTCATTTTCATTCTTCGTTCCGTATCGTTTTCTAACTTGCGTTGCTCATTCACAAGTTGTCCGAACGAGATGCTCGTTCGGGACATTCGAAGTCACGACCAACTAAACGTGACACGTTCTAAGGCTTTGCGATATCATCGCTTGTCGACATACTCGTAATCCTCAATATTCACTCGAACAATTTCCAAGACGAACCATATACCACTCGTATTCGAGCCACTCGACTAGTCGTCGACACTCATTCTTATTCTTCTCCGAACCTATCACATACACCACTCAGATTCAAGCCATACGATCTAATCCTCAATCACATTCGCGTCATTCGCTAAGACATCCTTCAGATTCGTTCGACGAATCGCTAGCGTAGTCGCTTGCGTCGTATCGACGCACTAAGCTGTTCGCACTATTTCCTCGAAATCCAAATCAATCTTCCGTGTACGCCTAAGCGTTAGTCCGATAGCGTTCCTATCGATAGACACTCTAAGTATATCTCCGTTCCCGACCGAGCGGTACTTGATATCGCTCGCAACTCGTTTGCACCAAGGGTCGAGGTGCGCGACGCGAAACACAACTTAGCCAAAAGGCCGTGTGCATAGCCATCCTGTGCGAACTATATTCCGAGTTTGCACGCTCAATTGCTAAGGTCGACGTTGGACTAATCAGGCACGCACGCGACTTGCTATTGTCGACGTTGGACTATTTGGGCACACGTGCGACTTTGCTAACATTAGCACATATTCTCTATCGAGTCAAGTTTGCAACGTTCGGCACAAAGGCCCTATCGACGCATTTGGCAACGGCCTACCGATGCGTTGGATTGAACGTTTGTACGAGCTTTCGAAAATATTTAGACTTATTGTATGGACATGCCGAGGGACATTTGAGAGAGAGCGCACCAACGATAACAACTTGCGGAAGCAACAGAGTTTTGCGGAAACATCGAAGTTAAAGAATTCAATCGACGGTCCAAGGACGTAAAGCCGTGCTCTGATACCATTATGTCACGCCCCGCTCCCGTAGGAGCGATCGTCCTCGCTAAGGCGTGATGCCGCACGAGCCTAGATTGCGCTAGTGCAAGGCGGGTTCCATAACGGCCGATTACAGCGGCTGCGACGGGGTCGTCGCACAGAAGTCCCGTGCAGAGACATTGATTTATAGCAGCGGAATTAAAGAAGAACACATGAACACAAGACATTCAAAACAATCTCTTTATTGATGTTGAGTACAAGATTACATTTGTGGGCGCAAGGCCAATTACAAGTCTCTCAGGCTCACTTTTCTCTCGTTTACAAGTCACTCTGCTCTCTCTCTTCTTTCGATACAATACTTGAATCCAGCGGAAGCTTCGGAAGACGATGTCCATACATTATGTCCCGTATAAGTCTTCGAATCTACGCGGCCGCACGCTTCGAACCGCCAAGGAACTCCGTGCCTCGACGCATCCAAGCGAGCTCCGCACCACGAGCTTCTACCTGTGCCTGCACATGAAACACTGTGTGGGTGTCAGTACCACTGTACTGGTGGAGTGAGCTCCTCGCCCACCCATACAAAACCTACACGTTTTATTTACTTTGTGCAACATAAACCCGTTTTCGATTGTCTTTTATTCTTGCCTTAGGATCAGTTTTAGGACCGGCGCCTTAGCGCAACTCGTGTGTCAGGACCAACCCATGCTTGTAATGTCAACGTTAACTCATACTTGTCACTAGACCACTCCTCGTGCCAACAACGTAACCTATCAAGTCGTGTTTGTCTTACGGCCAAAATCAGGGACGCAACTACACGATAGACTTTATTTCCGTGTGACCGTGCTATCGTACTGATAACATCCTTATCTTTAAGTCTCGAAACCTTGTCGTTTTCTTACAATGTTAACATATCGACTCAGACTTGTCTTGTGACAACGCGGCCGTGCCTCGTATTTTGAGGTCGTGCCCAGCAACTCGACATAACTTTCAACTAACTTGCCCTACGGCCCTTCTCGACTTTACACTCGATGCCACAACTCGTACCGAAGCACAACGCCTACGTTGATACCCAATCTTAGGCCCAACATTATGCTTTTAACTTTGTACACACGCCTTCAACTCGACTCCTTGATATAGCACACTCAATACTCGACTAAATCCAAAGGCACACTCGCGGATTGTCGCCGCCATGCCGACATCTATATGAACTTGGTCACTAGCACGACAAGCTATATTGGACCTCCATTGGATGTTAGGGTACGTTCGTAAATAACGAGGCGCGAACTCGCCGAATTTCCCCTAATACCCGCTCTACGGCGCACCCCTTGGGTAGGTCGCACCCCTTCCAAGGGTCCCGTAAGCACGTGTTCCTCCTAGGCCAGATCAGTCCCATGGCGGCGGCAACTGTCTGAGGAACAAAATCAAAACCCTTGTGCACCGGTACACAAGTTGTCCAATGACCATGCAGACTCGACCCACTTCCTCATTTCTGGACCGTTTCATACTTCTCAACGTGGATAGGAACGCGAGGCTCCCAACCGAGGGACCGCCTCGAATACTTAACGTGGATAGGAACGCGAGACTCCCAACCGAGGGACCGCCTCGAATACACCTTAACGTGGATAGGAAACGCGAGACTCCCAACCGAGGGACCGCCTCGAATACACCTTAACGTGGATAGGAACGCGAGACTCCCAACCGAGGGACCGCCTCGAAACACCTTTGAACTCGGGGGAACGACTACTACGTAGCCTTCCAACTTAACTTAAACCAAACGTGTTCCTTAAATGCCATAGACCGTGGCTAACATTACACTGAACCAACCGTGGCTCGTGTCTCTAAACCGACTCATGTTCTACGCAACGCTATCGCCCAAGTCATACTTCATATGATGGGCCTTGGGGTCGTGGGACTATTTATCTTGACAACCGCAGAATGAGCGGGACAGCACGTAGAATAACTTAGGTCGACCGGCATAACTTTGCCTAACTCACTCAAGCCTACAACATAACCCAAGGGACAAGCAAAGGCTGTGCCAAGCCTTGCGGGACAGGACCGTGCATGCTTTAGCAAGCATTTGTGCGGGCGACGCCTATGACTTAGGCTAACTCTCAGCTTTTGCACCGAATACCAACTTTCCTTCTCCCAAGCCACGGAATGAAGGACCGAGTGTCATTTTCAAAGCACGCCGTGCACCAACTCTAAGCCGACCGTGGGACGTTTTCCATGTTCTAACTCGATTCAAACCGTCGGGATTATTCCCTTAGCTATGTGGATGCGTAGCTTTTATTTATCAAGCCTAACTTGTGCAAGTTGAAAACACGATTTATTATGTGAAGGCAAAGA
Organism: Iris pallida; assembly: GCA_029216955.1. Lineage (NCBI taxonomy): Eukaryota > Viridiplantae > Streptophyta > Magnoliopsida > Asparagales > Iridaceae > Iris > Iris pallida. Next base: position 46,338,301 of record JANAVB010021600.1, read on the forward strand.
TGAGGAGAGTTCACCGAAACTACCCCACCTGAGCGATGTCTCCGAGCAAGCCGTTGCAAGGCTAAGGCCGAACGCCGTCGGCATTTCGATTCCTCCGATTGACTTTGCGGGACGGGGCACTACAAAGGCAAGCCATCCTACCATTTCTATGGCCAAGACTTAATCGAGCCTAGACACGGAACTATAACAGTTCGAGTGAGATACGCCTACGCGTTTCCTTGAGTCCGAGCCACGCTCGCACTATTATCATTCTTTCCCTTAACACGATTTCAAGTTCTCGACACTCTTCCATTCTCTAAGTCTCATTTGAATTCAACGTATCGCTTGGTTGGATCGTGCACGCATTTCAGACGTCCCCAGAATATATGCATTCACCAAACCGCATGATAGAGAATTCGTCTTTCTCACTCGAGTCGCATCGTGCACATACTCAAGCGTCCCTGAAATATATGCTTGTCAGCCGAATCTCGTGAAGGGTATTCCTATATTCGTGATTCACTCTTTTAATCCATGCCAATCCTCAAGATCAATATTTCGATTGCTAACACTTGAAACAGGGGCGTATCGTCTAACCGCTAGGCCATTTCTCAAGGTTAAGTCAATGTCAGGATTGGAATCATAGTTTCCCAACAATAATGCCAATACTGACCCCAATCCTAGGGTCAAACCAAAGTCGATAGCACGAAATTTTCTACCCAAGCTCGTGTCACTCAGATTTCTAAACACCGAGCACGATCACCTAATTTGCATCAAGACAATCATTGCACAGATTCGAATCCATTCAATTCACCAATTCTAACCAATTCATGTATTCGATCACGAGGTCATCTAGCTCGACAATGTATTGCGTCCCAATCTCACGCGAGTTCGATTATCCACGATGGTTCATGAATCACCATGCAACGCTCCCGCGGAATAATCATTCTCATCGGGGCGTAACTCTTGCTTGAGTCTAGACTAATTCATTTTCGATACGCGGATTGGACCTACGCAATCCTCAATTTCGATCGTCACGTACGCTAAGCCATTCTTGAGTCCACCTTCGTATCAAATCACAAGTCGAAGCACATAAATTGCCACGCCATGCTAGTTCAATCACCTCCGCTGTATGAATTACCATACCAGCGCTCACGCGGAGTGATCGCTCTAATCGGCACAACGCATGTGCGAGGCTGGAGTTGCACTCGCATAAGACAAGAACGTCAACATTGTGGTTATCAACGAAGCAAATCTAAACATTTATTTTCCTCCAAGTCAATATCTCGGTTCGATAGTCCGACCGTCATTCATTCAACCAAAAAATCCTCGAGCCAAGTTTATCTTTTTCTTGACACGTTTCAATATCCCGAGTATAGCATCCATCGGAACAATGACATTTGCACGATCGTCCTTCGCCGAGTCAGAGTACCCCCGAGTTATCACATATCGATCTTTGATACGCCTCAATACCATCGACGATATGCGTAACCTGACGATCTTCCTTTCCAACCAATTTCGAGTCGTACGACTAATGCTATTGTCCGAACTGGATATACCATAATTCCATTCGATTCAATCCAAAATCACACGTGCAATCCTCGAGCTTCCTCGATCAAGATATACATCTTTATTCATCGTTCTGAGTCATTTTCTAAGTTGCGTTGCTCATTCACCGTTGTCCAGCGACATCTCGTTCGGGACTTTTGAAGTCACGACCAACTAAGCGTGACGCATTCTAAGGCTTTGCGCGATCGCATCGCCTTGCCGACATACTCACCGTTACTTGTAATCCTCAATTTTCCCTCGAATGATTTCCAAGAAAATCTATACACCACTCAAGATTCGAGCCATTCGATCTAGTCCTCAATCACATTCGCATCATTCGCTAAGATATCTTTCTGATTCGTTCGATGAATCTCTAGCGTAATCGCTCACGTCGTATCGACGCACTAAGTCGTTCGCACTATTTCCTCAAAATCCAAGTCAATCTTCCATGTACGCCTAAGCGTTAACTTGATAGCGTTCCTATCGATGGACACTCTAAGTGTAACTTCGTTCCCGACCGAGCGGTACTTGATATCGCTCGCAACTCGTTTGTACCAAAAGTCGAGGTACGCAACACGCGACACAACTTAGCCAAAAGGCCGTGTGCATAGCTATCCCGTGCGGACTATGTTTGAGTTTTGCACGCTCAATTGCTAGGTCGACGCAGGAGTATTCGGACATGCACGCGACTTTGCTAACTTTAGCACGTGTTCTCTATCAAGACAAGTTTGATACCGTTCGGCACAAAGGCCTACTAATGTTTCCGGCGATGGCCTACCGATGCGTTCGAGTGAATGCTTGTACGAGCTTTTGAAAATATTTAGACTTATTGTATGGACATGCCGAGGGACATTTGAGAGAGAGCGCACACTTATTTTTCCAACGACGAGCTTTCAAAACTGAAAAAATTCGACGTAAGTCCAAGGACGTAAAGTCGTGCTCTGATACCATTATGTCACGTCCCGCTCCCGTAGGAGCGATCGTCCTCGCTAAGGCATGATGCCGCACGAGCCTAGATTGCGCTCGTGCAAGGCAGTTTCATAACGGCCGATTACATCGACGGCGACGGGGTCGTCGTACAGAAGTCCCAAGCAGAATTATTGAAACATACAGCAGAAATTTAGAACAAGCACACATGAACACAAGTCATTCAAAAGAAGCTCTTTATTGATATTGAATACAAGATTGCATTTGTGGGCGCAAGGCCAAATTACAAGTCTCTCGTGCTCACTTTTCTCTCATTTACAAGTCACTTTGCTCTCTCTCATCTCTCGATACAATACTTGAATCCAGCGGAAGCTTCGAAAGGCGATGTCCATACATTATGTCCTATATAAGTCTTCAATCCACGCGGCCGCATGCTTCGAATCGCCAAGGAACTCCGTGCCTCGACGCATCCAAGCGAGCTCCGTGCTACGAGCTTCTACCTGTGCCTGCACATGAACACTGTGTGGGTGTCAGTACTCAACTGTACTGGTGGAGTGAGCTCCTCGCCCACCCATACAAAACCGACACGTTCATTTACTTTGTGCAGCTTACAAGTCCCTTTACGATTGTCTTTCTAATCTTGCCTTAGGATCCATTTTAGAACAAGACGTCTCGGCCTATACTTAACAATGCAACGACAGGGTCGTGCAACGACGGGGTTGTACAACGACAGGGTCGTGCCATGCCAATGTGTGTTTCGATCGAGGTAATGCCTCATCGCCTAGGTACTTGACCAAACTTCAACTCGGGACGGCAGGGTCGTGTCGTATTCTATTCGTAACTTAACGTATTCGAGACAGTGATTCGCCAAGGAGCAACTTATGCGAGCTCGGTCGTGCCAATGCATCAAGGGGTTGACTCGTGTAGGGCGTGCCCTTAGACTTTGCTTAGACTTGTCCGTGCTTCAAGATGAGGTCGTGCCTAACGACTCCCTGACTTAGCCAACTTATAATTACGGTCCTTTTTGACTTAAAGCAATGGCACTCGACTTAACTTATGCAACTCAGGCAACAATGCCGATACGCGAAAGCCAATACGCTGTAGTGCCCCGTCCCGCTCAGTCAATCGGCAGAATCAAAATGCCAACGGCGTTCGGACTTAGCCTTGCAACGGCTACTCGAAGACATCACTCGGTCGAAGCGACCGCTCGCTCAGGTGGGGTAGTTTCGGTGAACTTGCCTCATCTTAGCCTTCACATAATAAATCGCATGTTTTCAACTTACACAAGTAGGCTAAATAATAAAAGAGATGAATCCACATAGCTAAAGGGAGTAATCCCGACGGGTCAAATTGAGATAGAATATGGAATGGTCCAACGGTCGGCTTAGAGTTGGTGCACGGCGTGCTTTAAAAATGACACTCGATCCTTAGCCCGTGGCTTGGGAGAAGGAAAGTTGGTTGAGTCGGCGAAGTTATGAACGTAGCCTAAGTTATAGGCGTCTCCCGCATGAATACTTCATAAAGCATACACGGTCCTGTCATCCAAGGCTTGGCATAGCCTTGGCTTGCCCCGTGAGTTAAGTTGCGTTGTACCGCTTGTGCCATAAGTCTAGGCACCCAAATGACTTGGTCATTCAAAGTTGAACGCGTGTACGGCACGTTCCATCGAGGCAAGGCTTAACGCGGCCTTTGCTCGTTAAGTTGTAGGCTTGAGTAAGTTAGACAAAGTTATGTCGGTCGACCTAAGTCATTCCAAGCACTGTCCCGCTCATTCTGCGGTTGTCAGGTTAAATAGTCCCATGATCCTAAGGCCCGTCATATAAAGTATGACTTGGGCGATAGCGTCGCGTAGAACGGAAGTCGGTTTGAGGCACGATGCACGGACCTAGTGTTAAGGCAGGAACCACGGTTGATTTAATGGGTTTTGGAGGAAGGACTATCGAATAGGCATTGAGTTGAATGAAATGATATGGTAACATGGAAAGAATGCTCGCGACCATGGGTCGTCGAGGGATCTCAAATGATAGAAAGAATGCTCACGACCGTGGGTCGTCGAGGGGTCTCAAATGATAGATGGTTTGATATTGGTTTTGAAAGATATGGTAACATTGGAAGAGGAATGACTGTGTGAGACGTCAGTTTGTGTCGAGTCTTGCATGGTCATTGGACAACTTGTCGACAAGGAGGAGTTTCCACGTGCGACAACCCTGGGCACCATGGGACCGCGGCGTTCCGAAGGGAAACACGGTATAGCCGTAGCTGGACGAACCGCTCGGGTCATTCGGAAACTTTCAGCGGGGCTAGCTACCTGCGCTGAAAGGGTCGCCGAATGGCAAGGCTATAGTCCAGGATAGCTTGTGATGTTAGTGACCAATTCATATAGATGGGTCGGCACGGGCGGCAATCCGCGTGTGTGCCTTTGGATTGAGTCAGTTAGATGTGTGTACAGTTAGAACACAAGGTTTGGTCCTAAGATTTGGTATCAACATAGGCGACGTGCTACGGCATGAGATGCGATGTCGGTCTTAAGTTGTTGGCATATAAGTTGCATAAGTTATGGTTTTGAGTTGTCTTGAGTTTAAGTCAAGAAATACCGCAAGGCGAAGTCGGTCAAGTGATACTTAGGCCAGAAGTCTTGATTGGGTCTGTTGGTGATCGAAGTAGCAATGGCCGCGAGGCGACGATATGGTGAAGTCACATTGAGTGCGAGGCACGGTATGATGTATTTGCGTCTCTGATTATGGCCGTAAGGCAAACACGACTTGATAGGTTAACGTTGTTGAGTTAACATTGATGTTGCGAGCACGGGATGGTCTATAGACACAAAATAAGCAAGGCGTCGGTCATAAAATTGATCCTAAGGCAAGACTAGAAAGACAATCGATAAGAAGTGACTATGTTGCACAAAGTAAATCAAACGTGTTGGGTTTGTATGGGCGGGAAAGGAGCTCATTCCACCAGTACAGTTGAGTACTGACACCCACATAGTTTTCATGTGCAGGCACAGGTAGAAGCTCGTGGCGCGGAGCTCGCTTGGATGCGTCGAGGCACGGAGTCCCTTGGCAATTCGAAGCGTGCGGCCGCATAGAGTAAAGACTTATACAGGACATAATGTATGGATGTCGCCTTCTGAAGCATCCGCTGGCTCAAGACTTGTAATTGAGAGATGTGAGAAAGCTGAGTGACTTGTAATATGAGATGAGTGAGCTTGAGGGACTTGTAATATTGGCCTTGTGCTCCATTGTAATCTATGTTTCAATATCAATAAAGAGCTTCTTTTGAATAACTTGTGTTTGTTCTAAATTTCTGCTGCTATTATTCAATGTCTCTGCTCGGGACTTCTGTGCGACGACCCCGTCGCAGCCGCTGGAATCGGCCGTTATGGAACCCGCCTTGCACGAGCGCAATCTAGGCTCGTGCGGCAACACGCCTTAGCGAGGACGATCGCTCCTACGGGAGCGGGGCGTGACATACGCGAATGCCAATACTTGATACGCGGAAGCCTTGGTTTGTGCCGAATCACATATCTTGCTAATTTGATACATGTCGTACTAGACTGTCTCATGATTCGACCGACGCTGTGCTAGTACTCGATGCTATCCAAAGACAAACATGCGGATTGCCGCCCTTGCCGACACATCTACATGAGTGGTCACTAGCAATGTCAAGCTATCTTGGACTCGGCTAGGCGGGAATGTCGGACCGCCCTTCCATGGGTAGCTAGCCCCAGAAGCGCCGATATCCCCATACGGTTATCCAACATCCTTCTTTAAGCCGCCTCGCTTGCCCCGGGCCGAATGATCCCGGCGCCCCGGTGATCATTCGAGAAGACTACACCTTGTCGACAAGTTGTCCAATGACCATGCAACTCGATCTACCAAGTCCTTCCTTATTCATGACCATATTTTCCTACTTTCTATCGAGACTCCCAAGCCGCGGGACCGATCTCGTGTGTTTTCTTTCAAGACATAGCGAGACTCCCAAGTAGCGGGACCGATCTCGACGATAATCAGTCGCGTAGACTTCATCTGTTCGTGGCAAGCTTTTCACTAAACCGATCATAGCTCGTGCCTTAGACAGACCTGGTTCTCTAGGCGATGCTATCACTCAAGTCATATAGCTTATACGACGAGCCTTGTTCTCAAGGGTCGACGCGACTTGACAACCGCAGCTAGAGCGGGACAGTGCTAAAAATGGCTTTGATAGCCCAACATAACTCTTGTCTAACTTATTCGGGCAGCGACTCGACGAGCAAAGGCTACGCCGAACTTCGTATCGAGGGAACGTGCTACGCACGGGGTCGACTTGAACAACCAAGTTCTCGGGTGCCTAGACTTAAGCCAACGAGCCGTGCAAGACGACTTAACTTGCGGGACGTGCGAAGGCTATGCCAAGCCTTACGGGACAGGACCGTACATGCTTTTCAAGCATTCAAGCGGGCGACGCCTATGACTTTGGCTTATTCGAGTGTCGGGGCAACTTAGCAACTTAGGCAAGCTTCCTTCTCCCAAGCCACGGGATCGAAGGATCGAGTGTCGTTTGAAAGCACGCTGAGCCGACTTCTATAAAGACCGTGGGACCATTTTCCATGTTCTAAGATATTCCAACGGGTCGGGATTATTCCCTTAGCTATGTGCGCTCATAGCTTTTATGTTAGCCCACTTGTGCAAGTTGAAAACATGCGAGTTATTAAGTGAAGGCTAAGATGAGGCAAGTTCACCGAAACTATCCCACTTGAGCGAGGAGTCGCCTCGGACGAGCGAGCCTTCGAGCAGCCGTTGCAAGGCTAAGTTCCAATGTCGTCGGCGTTTCGATTCCTCCGATTGACTTTGCGGGACGGGGCACTACAATACTACTGCGAGCCTGCCCTAGGATTAAGGTTGAGTCATGGAATAATTTAGGATTTTGGTACTCAGTCACATATTAGGAAGTCTTGATAGATTCCAGGGATGACCCCTGGGAATCTTATTTCGAAAAAAATTCGAGTCTATTTCCCACTTGCTTCTATTCGTCCTGATTTTGAAACATCTGTCCGTTACCGAACCCCATTCTTGCATTAGGATAACTTTATGGACCCCAGAGGGAACTAGAATGTAGAAGTTGAACTTATATATCATCTAGGTTTAATATTTTGCATTAATTTTTTGTCAAATAATTTGTTTTGTTAATTACTCATTAATTAATATTATTATTATTTCGTTAATTTCAATTCTCAATTCCACTCGATGTTGTCATCCAAACATTGGAACTCAAAACTTTCAATTTTCACTTCCACTTTTACGTTGTCGTCCAAACAAAATTGGTATAAAATTCGGACAAAAAATTATTATCCAACACACATTTTAAAAATTGACACCACTTGCATTACAACATATTAAAAATGACACTTTCACACTTTCAAATATGAGTGAGAATCGGTTCGGTTTGGACTTCGGTTCGGTCCAAACCGAACCGATTTTAAAACAACCGAATAAAATCGAACCGATTTTATAACCAACCGAACCGAACCAATTTTTGACAGGAACCGAACTGAACCGCACCATATAAAATTTCGGTTCATTTTTTTCGGTTGGGCTGAATTTATTGATGGGTTGGATTTTTGTAAAATATTTCTTCAAAATCCTTTTAAAAAAATTATTTGCCAAAAAATTTATACAAACTTTATGTTGTGATTTGGATAAATCCAAATATGGATGCCCTTATCCATACCCACAACAACCTCTCTATCTCATTCCCTCTATATATGTTATCAATGAGAAAAACTACGTACAGTTTTCTGGCTACCAATTCCTTCTCCTTTTTTTTCAAAACACGTTATCAGCATGAGGATCTAACGAAAGAGTTCGAGGACAAAGTTCGAGGGCGAAGATCAGAAAATTGGATTGAACAATCCAACCAGGTTCATAGATTATTATTTTTTATAAAAAGTTTGTGCTATGATCTAAACTCGAAAAACTAATACCGGAAATTATTTCTTTATTGATCTCTTATATGCATGTGATATAATGTAATAAATTTAGCATATACAAATTCCATATAAATACCATATAAAAGAATGATATTCTATATAAAAATATTGGGTTAATTCGATGAACACCATGATCATGTTTATTCAATTGGCATTCTTCTAAATTATATACTTCTATTATTTGTAGAAACTTTGATCTTGTGACCTAGCAAATGAAGTGATGTATTAAGAATTTATATCATGAATGAAAAAAATGTACTTGTAGAGACCGATCTATTCTGTTAGTAACAATATTTAACATATGTTGCTAATCTTAGCTAGTTTCACATGGCATGCGTCAACTTTGCAGCTACAATTATTTGTTTCCATCACTTTAGCATGGATTTGTTGCATATAAGTACCTTAAATAAACCATATTTTGCATATAAGTCCTAAATATTATATCGTGTGATGGCAAGGCAGATCTCCTGCATCTATTCATCATTGATTATTTCAGTTAAAGAGTAAGCTATTGATTTTGTTGGATTTGATTTATATCATTTGCGAAAGAAAAGTGATAGTTCTTCCTCTTTGGGTTATGGTAGTCTTTAATTGTGAATATATGATACTTATCTCCTTCTACCAAACACGTAGAATGGGGGATCCAAATGTTTTACCTGCTGGATGATTCAAACATGATTTTCTTTGTGACCAACTCTCTCTTAGGAGGTTTAGCGAACACGTTTTAAATTTAGGTCATATTTATATTTTAAAATCTAAATTGGATTGTGTTCACTAAATATGTATTCGGAATATGATCAGAGATGTATCTATTATTTTTTAGTTTAGATCATCGTCTTAAGAAAATGCATGTTGGATATGGATTAACTCAATCTTTCATATTTAAATCCAGATCCGCATATATAAATGTATAAACAAGTACATAAATTATATAATACTTTTTGTACTTATAATACTAGGTAACGCATGTGATTTTCATATGGATAAGAAGGATAAGAATGAGCATCTTGTTCACTCATATGTTTCACTTTTCTCCTATTGAAATCTGTATCTTATCATTTCAAGTATTTGGAATATCCAGCTAGCATTTTTAAGTCCCAATCCCTGTGGTTTGACTGGGACACATTACAAACACGAGCATTTTTAAGTCACAAACCTACTTTTTCTTGATTAGCCTTTTTCCATATGAAATGATAAAACTAGTAAAGGCTATGTTGTTTTGTTGTATATCAACATATTAAATATAGGAACACTTTAGCCCTAACATTCTTGACAACAAGAACCAAACCATGAGTTCTTAATTATATTAAAATTTTGATATAATGTTTTCCTGTTTGTAAATCTTTCAGTTTATGCTATATTTATAAAGGAAAACAAGTACTCACGAGCATGAAATGGATGTCAATAGTATAAATTGCACATGAAAAAAAAAATACGACCATGTCATTTCATTTTTGTGGTTTTATTTGTACAGTGATACAAATTGCTCGTTTGAGTTTTATACCACCCCAAATGGGTGCATGCATGACAGGTGTTGCACAACATGCCCGGGGAATCCAGTCGTCCACAAATTATTTTTGCAGGTCGTAGCGGATTGCTGGCTCCCGAAAGGCCATAAATTTAATTTTGGTATTATAAGCTATCATAGACCTGGAGTTCTATGTTTAGAATAAATTTCAATGAGCTATGAGCATCCCTATTTTTTATTATTGATTTCATTGGACACAAAAACACAAGCTTCTGAAGGTGAACTATTGTTATCCACTATTTTATTATCACAAGTCCCGAAGGATATTTATGGAATGTCTAAATGAGACTCACGATATACCCATGGGGTTTTGATATGCTATCAGTTTAGCTTTAATATGCTTCGTATTATTCAAGCTTATGATTACTTCACACCAAGATATTGCAAAATGTTGCTTATATGCTTAAATATATCCATAAGAGATTGGAATGATACATAATATGAACACATCACCAAGATATAGATGACTAGTTCCATGATGACAATTATAATGCTTTAAGAGATGAAATCTAGTACATGGATGTTGATATTTCATAGTGGCATTTTAAAGTTGCAAACCTCTTAAATTAGAAAATTTAAAGTTGGTGATATACGGTTGTTTTATCTGTAGTGTTATTATAGATGAATTATTATCCTACCAACTATCATAGACCTGAAGTCTATGTTTAGATTACTATTAATTAATAATATCTTTATTTGTAACTATTGGTAATATATTGCCATATCTAGAAACTATAAATCCATGAAAAATAGACATCTTATGCATGACTGATAGTACTACGTACCAACATCATCCTTGAGAATAGAATCTTTTCCTCCAACAAGAATACTAGTGTGAAAATAGTATCCATGATAGCTAGTCATGCACATTTATTGAAGGCTATGGCAGAGCACACTTAAATTTATCCAAGAAAACTCACTCATATAAAATGTCTTATACTATCATAATTCCAGAAGAAAATTATTGAGTTTAAGGACATAAGGACAAACGTGGGTATTATATTGAAACTATGAGTGAGTAAATATAAAGAATACATTTACAAGAACCAGGAGTTCGTCCTAGAGAACAAGAAGTTCGTCCTAGAGTCCCATAAGTTCGTCCTAGAGAGATTATCCAACTATTCACTATGGATACGCGTTACTCACATTAGGGTTGTCAAGTCACATATATCAAGGATAAGTTTTTTTTTAATTTGCAGCATACATCCTTGATCTCAAGGATAAGTTTTTTTTTAAACCACAAATCCTGAAGATTGTATATGAATAACTAGTAGCATAGTCTTGAATTGCATCTCTTTTAGATGGCTTATGTTGGTATTGTTTGAAACTGTAATATTGGCATCTATGTTTTGTAAATTATTATGTTTATCTTCTTAGATTATTAAATCTTCTAGACATGAGATATTTTTGTGATAGAATATTTATGTGTCTGTCATGTTAATAAGACATAATTCCCGCCGTTAGGGGGAGATATGAAGAAGATAAATTATCATTCTAGAAGAACGTCGTGAATTATCGTTCTAGAAGAACGTCGTAAAGCATCGTTCTAGAAGAACGTATTGCATCATCGTTCTCGAAGAACGTTCTAACGCATCATTCTAGAAGAACGTGTCATGGCATATTTCTAATTTATTTAATCTTGACTAAATTATGAGAAATTATCCTTTGCTTGCTTATGTTTTATTATGCTGCATAAATAGCTATACCATCTATAAATTTATTTTCTAATAGAAGTACTAAAAGAACCAAATAAAGACAACAAATGAATAAGTTCTTTTCTAAAACGCGTAAGACCTAAAGGTTATAAATATTTAGAACCTCGTGAAGAAGAAGAGGCCGAATAATACTAAAGATAAGGTTCATCTCTCTAGAAGAAGAGGCCGAATAATATAACACACCCTAATGCTCTTGAAGAAGCCGCTTCTGAAGTAGCATCTCCTGAAGAGAAAGTTCATGCTGTAGGAATCCTAAAGGGGGGGTGAATAGGGTCAAGCTAACTAATCAAGCACTTAGCACAAGCTAATTGGCAATTTAAAAATATAAGTGCAAGAGAAGAAGCAATAACAATACCGACACCTGATGTATTCTGGTATCCTCCCTAGAGGCAATCCAGTCCCAGAACTCTCTCCGAATTTAATCCACTATTTGAGCAAATAGTTACACACGAGTTTGGATCCGAAGAACTCGCCAACTTCTTACACGAGAGCTTTAATCCGAAGGCCTCTCCGACTTCAACCGAGAGTTTGGATACGAAGACTCTCCAACTTCAACCGAGAGTTTGGATACGAAGACTCTCCAACTTCAACCTTTCACAATAGGTTTTGATCTCCTTATATAATAAGATGAAGATCTTACTTTTCAACTCAATAACTCTAACACAATTTGTGGATGGCAAATGAAAGCTTTGTAGAGTTGTTTGTGGATAGGCTTTGGTGGTTTAGAAATTTTTAGGCTCAAAGCATCAACCTTGAATGAAGGGGTTCAAGGCTATTTATAACCAAAGTATTGAAAAGAGCTCAAAGGCAACTTTTCAGACAGCGACCGGTATACCGTCGGTATGGACCGGTATACCTTCGGTATGGCGGTCTGGAATTACAACGGCTAGAAATATAGCCGTTGGGATCATTAAATGCTCGAAATCCGACCGTTAGAATTTCAACGTTACTGAACCGGTATGCCGCCGGTATGTCGATTTTGTAGACAGAAAACTTTTTGTGAACAAAATCGGTATACCGTCGGAATAGACCGGTATACCGTCGGTATACCGGTTTTCAGCCGAAAATGATCCTAGGCTAGTTTCTACCCTAGCTTTCGATTTTGCCATCCGTTTTTTGTGTTTACAATTATTCCTAAGACTCATTACAGACTCCAGATATACTGTAGCAGGTGCAAGCTTCTTCAGAGTCTTGAAATGATGATGGCATGGCTTGGCTTCTTCCTTTGATAGGTGCTGGCTTTTCTCTTGGCGACAGCTGTCCAAAGATATCCAGTTTGTAAAAACTGAATACCTTTCGGGGGTTTCGCCCCCGAACCCCGACGAGGGGCGCTGCCCCCTCGACCCCCGTTCGCTGATCGGACAACGGAACCCCCGAGTGCGTGGCTCCGGAGATGTCGTCGGGTGGTTCAGAGAAATCTTGTGGGATCCGTCGTCTTTAGCCCACCATGATTTCTTCATTGCATATGTCCACATTGATCTTGTTTATTGCTTTTCTGCATGTACATGTTAGACGAACAAAGCAATATACATAGTAGCAAGTATGATAAGTTTAATGCATATTAGGACAATGCTGAGTTTAAGTATAAGTGCTAAGGTGATAGCAAAAATGTTAGTGATATCATAATGATTAAATTTAATTGAATGACCACAATCAAAAACATTGTTTTGATTTTGGCAACCCGATTAAATTTAAGATAGATAAACTCATATCACTAAGATGTAAACCAATAGGCACATGATCACCAAAGGTATAAGTATAAGTAGAAAAGCTATAGCGATAGTATAAGATTAGTGATAATGAAATGCTAAACTTAACAGATTAACCATATTCAAAAATATGATACAATCATTGGGCCAACAATCTCCCCCTTTTTGATTATGGCAAATCAGTTAAGTTTAGTATGGACACAATAGATGCATGTATCACTAATATACAAAAGACATAAGCAATATCACTGAAAGCATACTACTTAGATTACTTATAAATACATACTTAAACTTACTTCCCCCCCCTTTGACATGATCAAAAATAGGCTCTCCCGTACTAAGAGATAAAAGGAAAATAATCTTAAGTACATAAATCAGAGCATGAGGAAGGCATGGACAATCATGATCAAGAAATATTAAATGAAGAACAATGGGAGAAGTGTGTAAAGACAAGTATAGAAAATACATATCAAATGTATAGTACCAAATAGAAAATAGCTTGTCAAAACACAATACAGTTGGTAGAACGAAAAGTATTTGAAATTAATCAATAGATAGTATACCAACATGAAATCCAAGAAGGAAATCCAAAACATAATATGATATGAAATATTAATCTAGTTTTGGAAGAGAATTATGACATAAAGGATTTTAGTCAAAAGCCATGAGGATTAGATACTTGCAAAGTAATTGATATAAAAAAATCAAGTGAGATAGTTGGAAGATATAAACTTAATACCAATTTAAATATAAACTAGAAATATTGATCAACAAGCCATTTGAAAGACAAAATTGTCCACATATAAATAGTAGAACAAAAGAAATGAATGATCAATATACAATAGAGCAATTGATATAGAATAATCTCATTATTTGCAAAATTTGTATGCTTACCCAAGTTCATGCATTTGAACTCAATTACCTTATCATGCTATATGAATACCCTTTTTGATAAACATGAAAGTAAAGGAGAAAAATACTTGAAAAAGAGACATTCAGTCGACTTGAATGCTCTCCCTCAAAGTATTACCAATATAGATAAACATAAGTTTTAGGTAAGTCCTCAATAAGAAAAGCCAAATCAATTAAGCATATAAGGAAAACCAAATAAATGAAAGCACAATAGTCATCAAGATAAGATATGAAGGTTAATATTAACAAGATGACTTATTTAATCCATATAAAAGAGAGATAACTAATAAAGACACTTGCATACACTCTCATAAATCCTTCATAAAAGATAATTATCATGACCACAATAATAGGATATGAAATTGAAGAAATATGGGTCCATGATGAACTAGGTATATGACATATTTAAGGGTATAAATAATTTGAATCAATTGATTTGTTCCCCCTCAAAATATGCGTATATAGTTCCAAAACACTTATAGCATAAAATATAGAACTAAAAAATTTGGAGGTAAATCAACTATAGATTTTTCCCCCTTGCTCAATGCATATAAGGCAACAATATCGTCAAAAGACGAATAATGTCATCTTTAGTCAAGAGAAGATGTCCAATTAATAGCCGCTAAAGATGAAAAGTCAAAAGAATATTCTAATTAACCACATATAATCAAAAGATGGCATACATTAGTCTATATAGAAGGATCTCATACTTAATTATGATAGATCAATGTATGTTATCCTTTGAGAAAATGTCATCATAAAAAAGAATAAATTCAGTTAAGAACAATCATGATGATAGACAGAATATAGCTCAAAAATAAAATAAAAATAAAACTCAAACATCATGTCCATGATTATCTATTTAATAAAGAACAACCAATTTATTACTTTACATGGACTAGATATGTTTCACCATATATGTACCCATCAACGGGTAAAATCCAAACCTTGCTAATGGTAAATAATAAACCATAAAGGTCAAATAGCAAAGGCCCATATGTGGCAATCCATGAGTAGTCAAGGTAGAGTAATAAATTAGTTTGATAATCACATAATAAGATAATATAGGACTACTCAACCATTATGATCTTTTATCAATAAAAATAAACAAGTTAAACATGATCCAACAAATCTCATAAAGAAAATCCCAAACCCATATTTATGATAAGATCTCATAAATCAATAAAAAATATGGAAAAGAGTCATTCTCATTTAAATGATTGCAAATATAATCAAGAAGAGATGTAAATGATAATACGATGAAATCATGACTCAAAAGTGAGAAAAAATTAAGAGATACTTGCTAACGACTAATAAGGAAGGAGACTTAAAGAAAGGAATCACAAACCTCCAAGAGAAAACAAGATCTAATCAAGAATTTATAAAACTAGTTTTAGAGAACAAACATATGTATCTAAAATATGATACAAATTATATTTAGAAGAATCACAGATCTTGTTTATGTAAACTAGCATATCATATATAGATTGAAAAAAATAATAATAGCTAGATGAGTGAAAGTGAACCAAATTATATAACTTAACAATATATCATAAATAAGCAAGCTACATAACTAATTAGAATTAATGAGGTAGGCCATTAACAAGATAAATGTGCTCATTTAATCTTAAATCACTAATACTAAAGATATTTGCTCAAGCATAGAGTTCACAAAGAGGGCAATACATTTTGAATGAACAAAATGATTTAGACTCTTTACTAAGCAAGGATAAGAGCATAAGATGACAAATAAATGAATTAATCTCTTATCAAGTATAGGCCAAAAGAGATATTCAAGAATACATAATAAAATAAATCTCTTTGCCAAGTATTGAGATTAATCCAAGATAATGAAATGATAGATCGATCTAGAGAATACAAAATACTATAGCCATTATAAAATAGGTGTATTCTCTAGAAATGGAAAAATCTCAACACAAAAGCTCAAACCATAGTAGCTAAAGTCATAAGAAATATGATATAACAGTTACATGTATTCTCATGTGCTACAAAAATCATTGGGCAACAATAATTCAAAAGGAAGTATAAACCCAAGGAATGAGCAAAGAAAGATCATTAAGATCAAGAAGGCTAAATTGCTAAAGATAGTAAGAATCATATTTTACGAAAATGCTTTCATAGTGCACAATAGGAGTATATAGAAGATATAGATTTGAAAATGTGCACTAAAACGGAGTTAAATATAAAAAACAAGACAAAGCACAAAACCATGTGATTCTTAAAAGAACTTCCATAAATAGTCAAGTGCAAGACATAAACAAATATTTTCTCTCATCATCCCAACTTAAAAATATAAAACAAATAAATATCAAAAGATAGGAATCTTTTGTATATATATAAAACTATATATCACGAATAGGCATACATGAAAAGATCAAAAATCAATTAAGAACATGTATCCATAATGCCAACCAAAACGTCAAGAAGATATCATCAAAAGAAGACTTTAAGGAAGAAGCTAATTGATTCAAGAAGAAACAAATTTGGTCAAAGGAATCAATAGCTAATATATGAGATAAGCACAAGTATGAAGGTAACAAGTATATTAAAGTACACTTCATGTCAATATAAAACTTTAGCTTAACTCATATGCCCACATAAAGATATTTAAAAAAATATCAACATAAGAAATACATGATCTACATAGAGATAAAAATTTTAATGAATATAGTCATATATCCTTAATGAATGTTTGAAAAACTATCATAAATTCAAAACACATATAAATAAGCTTTATTAGGCAAAGACATAATTGATTCTCAAGAAGATAATCAAAATAAAATGTGAGAATCAAAAATAAATATATTATGCAAGCACAAGATTTAAAGAGAAGTACTGTGAAACCCGCAATTTTTAGTAATATTTTTAATCATTTTAAATAATGTTTTGTTAAATAAAATTTTGTGTTAAAAATAATATTATTTATTATATTGGTTAATTCATGAAAATTATTTTTAAAATTAAGTCAAAGATTTTTGATTGTCGACCCAGACCCGAACCAAAATGAAGCTTAAATTTTTTATAAAATTGATGGTTAGAATTCTAAAATATTAAATTTTTTTTTTAAAAAAAAAGAAATTTATTTTGTTAGCCATATTTTATTTTATTAATTGGCCCAAAACTTATTTTTCCCTTAGGCCCAAATATCCATTAACCCAATATCCAATAAGTTCAAACCCAACTCATGTTCTTAATGGGTTACAAACCTTTAACCCATTTGTAAAGGAAAGCAATATTCTACTTTTCTTTTTAAGTCTTCATGTTTGCTGTAACATCCAACATTGAATGAATTCTTTAGGAATGAGTGGTCATTCCTTTCTGAGAGGAAGTTTTGCTCTCAACCGAAGTTCTTTCGGTTCCACCTTCCCCGAACAGTCGGCTCTTCCCCTCCCTTGGCCGGCGCCATCAAAGCCAGGCCATGGCTCTTGGCCTCCCCTCACCTGGTAACTCCCCTTTTTCCCCCTTTATAAACCAAGTCTCAACTCCACCTTTCCCCACACTTTCTTCCCCAAATCTCAGAGCCAAATCCCTAGATATAGTCCTTCCCGGAGTTCCCGAGGGCCGAGCACCTCCCCGGCGTCGCTTCCCGTGGCCGACGCCCCAATCCCGGGCCTCCCGACGACCCGCGCGGCCCCCGCGTCACCGCCGCCCATGCCCCGTCGCCGTCCCTGGCCGGCGCCCGACCCTCCGGCGACCCGTTGTCTGTCGGTGGTTGCTCCGGTGACTGTCCCGTCCGGTTACAGTGCTGCCCCGTCCCGTTCCGAGATCCATTTTGAACCCCGTTGTCGGTACACTCTGACCCAATTAATCTCTTTTAGTCTGTGATGATACTGGTCCAACCGAGTTCCTCGGGAATTCGGGATTCCGACAACGTAACAATTACTAATTTTTGATTTCGAAGTTCTTCGGAAACTGTGGATTTTCGGTTCTGACGAATTATGATTAGTTCTTAGTTCTGTTTGAAATTTTTCTGGCTCTTCAAGTTCTGTTGAAATCTTGGGAATAATATGCTGGATTGGCTTTGGAAAAAGACTATTTTATGGTATATATATATATCCCTGGTTTAGGACTGTTTTACAGGAATCTTGGAATCATTTCCCAGTTTTTGGGTTGACCAAAAATAGAGGGAGTGCTGCCGAATTTTTTGTAAAATTATAAAAATGATTTTAAAATGATTTTCAAAAATAATATTATTTTTGGGCGACGACCTTATCGGTCAATGGGCCCCAGTGAAATGCAAACGCACCGGTCTGTCCGGACGTTGAGGCAGAGTAACTGTAAATGAAGATTGGACCAGTTCTGAGACTCATTTTATTTTATTCTTAATTATTAGTTATTATTAATTTTGTAGGTAAATTTACAAGACTAACAGTTTATTTCTCTTATTTTAATTCATGGAAATGTAAGAGCATAAGCTCATTTGTTTATCTTGTAAGTTGTAATAAGTAGGAAATTAGTTGTGGATTTTTTCTGGAATTATGAATACGTAGGATTAATTAATATTATTATTAATTAAATAGTTAGAAATTCATGATTTTCTCACTTAAAGAAAAGAAATATATATTTATATGTATAAATATAAAATACTAATCTTTTCCCAATAAATTGATAAAAACAAGTTTTTTCGAAATAAAATATAAATTTAGATTTCCTTAATTGTAACGCACTGGAAAAGCGTGTTCTGATTGTGTTGATTAAATACAAGATTAAAATTGACTAGGAAACAAAATCTAGAGATTGTAACTAGATTCTAGAGTTGTGGTTTCTAAGACATAATTTCCGGAATATAGGATTTCGAAGAAGAGAGGTGACTGTTCAAATCCTGAAGAACCAAACTCGTCCAACTTAAATTTAAGGCAAGTACATTTATGTGGATTTACGATTATTTTAACAATCATTTCATTGCAATTTTAAACCACTGTTAAACACGAACTCTTTCGAGAGTATTGACTGTACTGTTGGGGACTGGGGGAGTAGAGTAGTGGATATGACCAAATCCAAAAAATTAGGATAACTGACTGTATTAGCTTTCCCCTCTTCACACGGGGACAAGCCATACCGTATCGCTAGGATACTACTGTAACCCAATCCGGTCATATTCATTATCTATTCATATCACTTTACTGTATTTCAAAATTGTTTCATCTTTAAAAACTGTTTAAAAGTGCATGATATTAATTGTCATTTTAATTGTTAAAATTTGCATAAATTGTACTTTGCTCCCTCCTGACTGGAGACAACATTTTAGGTATTTCTGATGACCTGGAGATGCTAATCAATAGCTACTACGATCCTGACTTGTACCCGGCGGTACTTCCAGCTGATGAGGATGTTGTGGCGTCTCCATAGATGCTACTTTAGTTTGGAGTTTATTAGTTTCTTGTTATTTCAAGTTATGAAACTTTGTAACAGAACAAATTTTGAGTTATCGTTTAAATATATGTTGTGGAAAATTTAGTTACAAATGTTGTTGATCACCTGCATATGGATTACAGCTTACTGCCGCCGTCTCATCAACGGTGCAGGCTGGGCATGATCCGATTCGACCCAAGTATTTGGGGACCGGGTCGTGACATGTTTTTAGTGGTGGCCCATGCAGGTCAGATCAATCAACAACTTAGGAAAACCTAGGAAACATTTAGAAACATTAGAACATTAATTTGCCACAACCTAGGACCGAAATATATTATAATTAAATATTTTTGTTTGACTATAGATAGGCTACCTTGCTTATGCTTTTATCCTAAACCTTCCAGAGAATGGCCACTGATAAAACCAACCCTGCTGGCGATGGAATGTCAACACCTGATCAAACCCCACCGCCTCAACCAAGTCCGGGTTTTACACCATTGAATGCACCTCGTGGGTTGTTTGCCGCTTCTACGGTGGATCCATCATCTTCCCAGACGGAGATGCAACCTCCTGTGGTTTCGCCCACTCCAGCTGCCCCACCGGTGCCTGTGGACCCCACTGACCTCATAGGTCTGCTAAGAGGAGTGCTAGAAGCCCAGAGAACTCAAGCTGAAGCTCATCGCGAGCAGACGGCCATTATGAGAGAAGGCATGGAGAATGCCCATAGCGTGGCAATGGCTGTACTGGAAAGAGGAGAAACAGCTCAACAAGAACCAAGGCCTGCCAAGGTAAACATAAATTTAAGGATTAATTTATGTAATAATAAGGCCATTTAATTAATGGAAATCATATTGCCAAGGTGGGCGATATTGAGAGCTTTAAGAAGCAGAACCCTCGACCTTTCAAGGGTACCGAGGGAATTGTCTATGCTGACGAATGGCTCGATAATATGGAGCGTCTCCTGAGCGTCGCTCGACTTCCAGAAGACCTCAAGGCCTAAGCAGTGGGACTCCAACTGCAGAATGTAGCAAGCACCTGGTATCGGAATGAACCCCGACTCCAGGATAGGCAAGTTGACTGGGACACCTTCAAGAGGTTGTTCCAGAGAAAGTTCTTCCCAACTTCAGAGTTGCAGGAGATGGAGCGACAATTCCAGAACCTGAAACAGGGCAACATGACTGTGGGAGAGTATGCTGCTGAATTCGGCCAGCTCAGCCGATTTGCCAAGAACCTAGTAGCTGATCCTGACGATCGTGCTGAAAGGTTCAGATATGGACTAAGAGAAGAGATCCGCACCCATGTGATCTCAGGTGGTGCCAAGACTTATGAGAAGATCTTGGAGCGAGCTCAAGACATAGAGAAGAGCCAACCTGCCCGCTCGAAGAGAGATTATCCTGGAACTAACAACTTCCAGGGAAATCAGAAGAAGCCCAACAACAACAATAACAACAGCAACAACAACAACCGTCCTCCCTACCAGCAGGCGAAGAACAATGAAAAGGCGCCTCAGAGGCAGATCCCCGTCTACGACTTTTGCAAGAGGCCGGGACATCTAGCAAACATCTGCAGGAAGAGACTAGGGCACTGCCTAGTCTGTGGGTCTTCCACCCATCAAGTGAGGGACTGCCCTCTGTCGACTAACAGGACTGGAGCAACTCCGCAGAAAGGACCTCTGCCCACTCAGCAACAACAATTTGGGCAGCATCAACAGAAGACGGGGCGAGCTTTTGCCCTGACAGCAGAGGAATCAAAACCAGCTCAGGAACCTGTAGCGGATGTCATATCAGGTTCTATCTATGTGCATTCCTACCCTGCCTTAGCTTTATTTGATTCGGGAGCATCTCATAGTTTCATAGCCACCAAATTCATATCTGCACACCATATAGTTACTGGCTTTAGCAAGAAGATCTGTAGAGTTATGACTGGAGGAGGACCCCTACCTATCACTGGAATCTGTGAATGCCCTATCACTATAGCTGGCCATAACTTTATAGCACCTTTGCTTGTCATGCCCTTACCTAACTACGATGTAGTCCTAGGGATGGACTGGTTAAGTAAGCAGCATGCGCTGATAGACTGTCATCGAGGATGTGTAGTCTTCAGTCCACCTGGAGAACCGGAGTTTGAAATCTTTCGAACTCCGGAGGAGATGGAATGTGTTACCTATACCTCTATCACTGAAGAGTACAGACCTCCGCACCCTATTATAGCAGAATTTATGGATGTTTTTCCTGATAGTCATCCCGGGTTACCTCCAGACCGAGACTTGGAGTTCACCATTGACTTAGTCCCCGGTTCTTCCCCTATTTCTAAGGGATGCTACAGAGTCAACCCGAAGGAGGCCAAGGAGATGAAGGATCAGATCAATGAACTGAAGGCTCTGGGATTCATTCGAGATGGAGCTTCACCCTGGGGAGCGCCTGTCTTGTTTGTTCCCAAGAAGGACGGAACTGTGAGGATGTGCATCGACTACCGGGCGCTGAACAATATCACAATCAAGAACAAGTACCCTTTGCCTCGAATTGATGACGTGTTTGACCAACTCAGTGGAGCCAAGGTATTTTCCAAGATAGACCTCAGATCTGGCTACCATCAGATCAAGGTCAGGAAGGAGGATATTCCCAAGACGGCGTTCAACACCAAGTATGGGCAGTTTGAATTCTTGGTCATGCCGTTTGGACTAACAAATGCTCCTGCGGTGTTCATGAACCTTATGAACAAGGTTTTCCATGAATACTTAGATCAATTTGTTGTTGTCTTCATTGATGACATTTTGATCTATTCAAAGACTGAAGAGGAGCATGAGGAGCACCTCAGGAAGGTTCTGGGAACTTTAAGGAAAGAGAAGTTATATGGTAAGCTATCAAAATGTGAATTCTTTCTAGACAAGGTGGATTTTCTTGGCCATGTTGTCACAGGAGAAGGAATTTCGGTGGATCCTAAGAAGATAGCTGCTGTGGAGAAGTGGTCTACCCCAAGCTCAGTTGCTGAAATCAGGAGTTTCTTGGGCTTGGCTGGCTACTATCGGAAGTTTGTGAAGGACTTTGCTAGAATTGCCGAACCAATGACAAAGCTGACTCGGAAGAATGAAGAGTTCGTCTGGACGGAAGATTGCCAGGCTGCATTTGACGAGCTGAAGAAGAGGCTTACCACTGCACCAATCCTTGCGCTACCCGCAGGATCCGGTGGTTTCACAATCTACAGTGATGCCTCTGGAAAAGGACTGGGATGTGTTCTTCAACAGAATGGGAAAGTGATTGCTTACGCATCTAGGCAATTACGGAACCATGAGAAGAATTATCCCACACATGACCTGGAGCTGGCAGCAATTATCTTTGCGTTGAAGCTATGGAAGCACTATCTGTATGGAGAGAGAGTAGAGATATACACAGACCACAAAAGTCTGAAGTATGTTTTCACTCAGAAAGAGTTGAACATGAGGCAAAGAAGATGGCTGGAGCTAATGAAGGACTTTGACATCGACCTGCAATACCACCCGGGTAAGGCTAATGTGGTCGCTGATGCACTTAGTCGATACCCAGTGGCGATGCTCTTGACTAAGGAGCGGCATCTGCTAGAGGACATCGAGAAGCTTGGATTAGAGATCATATTGCCTGGAGATAGAAGGATGGAGCTGGATGCTGATTTAGTACTGATGAAGTTGCAAGTGAGCTCGTATCTGATGGACAAGATCAAGGAGACTCAGTTTCAAGATGAGGCACTTTGCAAACTGAGAGACCAAGTGTTGGCGGGAACACTTGAGGGTTTCTCAATCGCCAGTGATGGAGCTTTGAAGAATGGTGCAAGGCTTTGTGTACCATCTGGCGAACTGAAGAACGAGCTGATGAAGGAAGCGCACCAGTCACAGTATTCTATACATCCTGGAGCTAATAAGATGTATCAGGATATGCGCACTATTGTTTGGTGGTATGGAATGAAGAAAGATGTGTCCAGATTCGTGGCGAGATGTTTGATCTGTCAGCAAGTGAAGGCCAGTAGACAGAGACCCGCAGGACTTCTACAACCGCTGGACATTCCGGAGTGGAAGTGGGAGCACATCACAATGGATTTCGTGTCAGGTTTGCCTCGTTCCCAAGGAGGGAAGGATGCCATCTGGGTTATAGTGGACCGACTAACCAAGTCAGCTCACTTTATCCCCTTCAAGGTTGGTTTATCCATCGAGAAGTTGGCGGCACTATACATGCGACACATCTACCGGATTCATGGAGTACCGGTAAGCATTGTATCTGACCGAGACACTCGTTTTACCTCTCACTTTTAGAAAAGTTTGCATGACAGCCTGGGGACACAATTGAAGTTCAGCACTGCCTATCACCCCCAGACAGATGGTCAATCAGAGAGGACGATTCAGACACTAGAGGATATGCTGAGATCGTGTGTCTTGGAGTTCGGAGGATCGTGGGAAGACCATCTGCACTTGGTAGAGTTTTCTTACAATAACAGCTACCAAGCCAGTATTGGTATGACCCCATTCGAAGCTCTTTATGGACGTCGTTGCCGTACACCATTGGCATGGGACGACGTTGGTGAAAGAGTACTGCTGGGTCCAGAGATGGTGACTGACGCAGCAGAGAAGGTGAAGATTATCAGAGACAAGCTCAGGATCGCCCAAGACAGACAGAAGCACTGGGCAGACAGCGGTTGTCGACCGCTGAAGTTTGAAGAAGGAGATAAAGTCTTTGTGAAGATTTCTCCTACCAGAGGTACTATCAGATTTGGCAGAGCTGGGAAGCTGAGTCCCAGGTACATTGGACCATTTGAAGTTCTGAGCTGGATTGGAGAAGTGGCGTATAGGTTAGCTCCACCAGCTAATCTAGAAGGCGTGCACAACGTCTTCCACGTTTCACAGCTCAGAGAGTATGTACCTGATGAGAACCATATTTTGGACCATTCAGAACTAGAGATTGGACCGAGTCTCACAGTGCCAGAGAAGCCAGTGGCGATTCTAGACCGAGGTGAGAAGAGAACCAGGACCTCGGTGACTCCCATAGTCAGAGTAATGTGGAGGCATGATTCCCCAGGCGAGTCTACCTGGGAGCGTGAGGATGAGATGCGGGAGCAATACCCGTATTTATTTGAGACCTGAGGTAATTTCTCAACCTAACTCTTTAAATTTCGAGGACGAAATTTTCTAAGGAGGGAAGGTTGTGAAACCCGCAATTTTTAGTAATATTTTTAATCATTTTAAATAATGTTTTGTTAAATAAAATTTTGTGTTAAAAATAATATTATTTATTATATTGGTTAATTCATGAAAATTATTTTTAAAATTAAGTCAAGGATTTTTGATTGTCGACCCAGACCCGAACCAAAATGAAGCTTAAATTTTTTATAAAATTGATGGTTAGAATTCTAAAATATTAAATTTTTTATAAAAAAAAAAGAAATTTATTTTGTTAGCCATATTTTATTTTATTAATTGGCCCAAAACTTATTTTTCCCTTAGGCCCAAATATCCATTAACCCAATATCCAATAAGTTCAAACCCAACTCATGTTCTTAATGGGTTACAAACCTTTAACCCATTTGTAAAGGAAAGCAATATTCTACTTTTCTTTTTAAGTCTTCATGTTTGCTGTAACATCCAACATTGAATGAATTCTTTAGGAATGAGTGGTCATTCCTTTCTGAGAGGAAGTTTTGCTCTCAACCGAAGTTCTTTCGGTTCCACCTTCCCCGAACAGTCGGCTCTTCCCCTCCCTTGGCCGGCGCCATCAAAGCCAGGCCATGGCTCTTGGCCTCCCCTCACCTGGTAACTCCCCTTTTTCCCCCTTTATAAACCAAGTCTCAACTCCACCTTTCCCCACACTTTCTTCCCCAAATCTCAGAGCCAAATCCCTAGATATAGTCCTTCCCGGAGTTCCCGAGGGCCGAGCACCTCCCCGGCGCCGCTTCCCGTGGCCGACGCCCCAATCCCGGGCCTCCCGACGACCCGCGCGGCCCCCGCGTCACCGCCGCCCGTGCCCCGTCGTCGCCCCTGGCCGGCGCCCGACCCTCCGGCGACCCGTTGTCTGTCGGTGGTTGCTCCGGTGACTGTCCCGTCCGGTTACAGTGCTGCCCCGTCCCGTTCCGAGATCCATTTTGAACCCCGTTGTCGGTACACTCTGACCCAATTAATATCTTTTAGTCTGTGATGATACTGGTCCAACCGAGTTTCTCGGGAATTCGGGATTCCGACAACATAACAGTTACTAATTTTTGATTTCGAAGTTCTTCGGAAACTGTGGATTTTCGGTTCTGACGAATTATGATTAGTTCTTGGTTCTGTTTGAAATTTTTCTGGCTCTTCAAGTTCTGTTGAAATCTTGGGAATAATATGCTGGATTGGCTTTGGAAAAAGACTATTTTATGGTATATATATATATCCCTGGTTTGGGACTGTTTTACAGGAATCTTGGAATCATTTCCCAGTTTTTGGGTTGACCAAAAATAGAGGGAGTGCTGCCGAATTTTTTGTAAAATTATAAAAATGATTTTAAAATGATTTTCGGAAATAATATTATTTTTGGGCGACGACCTTATCGGTCAATGGGCCCCAGTGAAATGCAAACGCACCGGTCTGTCCGGACGTTGAGGCAGAGTAACTGTAAATGAAGATTGAACCAGTTCTGAGACTCATTTTATTTTATTCTTAATTATTAGTTATTATTAATTTTGTAGGTAAATTTACAAGACTAACAGTTTATTTCTCTTATTTTAATTCATGGAAATGTAAGAGCATAAGCTCATTTGTTTATCTTGTAAGTTGTAATAAGTAGGAAATTAGTTGTGGATTTTTTCTGGAATTGTGAATACGTAGGATTAATTAATATTATTATTAATTAAATAGTTAGAAATTCATGATTTTCTCACTTAAAGAAAAGAAATATATATTTATATGTATAAATATAAAATACTAATCTTTTCCCAATAAATTGATAAAAACAAGTTTTTTCGAAATAAAATATAAATTTAGATTTCCTTAATTGTAACGCACTAGAAAAGCGTGTTCTGATTGTGTTGATTAAATACAAGATTAAAATTGACTAGGAAACAAAATCTAGAGATTGTAACTAGATTCTAGAGTTGTGGTTTCTAAGACATAATTTCCGGAATGTAGGATTTCGAAGAAGAGAGGTGACTGTTCAAATCCTGAAGAACCAAACTCGTCCAACTTAAATTTAAGGCAAGTACATTTATGTGGATTTACGATTATTTTAACAATCATTTCATTGCAATTTTAAACCACTGTTAAACACGAACTCTTTCGAGAGTATTGACTGTACTGTTGGGGACTGGGGGAGTAGAGTAGTGGATATGACCAAATCCAAAAAATTAGGATAACTGAATGTTTTAGCTTTCCCCTCTTCACACGGGGACAAGCCATACCGTATCGCTAGGATACTACTGTAACCCAATCCGGTCATATTCATTATCTATTCATATCACTTTACTGTATTTCAAAATTGTTTCATCTTTAAAAACTGTTTAAAAGTGCATGATATTAATTGTCATTTTAATTGTTAAAATTTGCATAAATTGTACTTTGCTCCCTCCTGACTGGAGACAACATTTTAGGTATTTCTGATGACCTGGAGATGCTAATCAATAGCTACTACGATCCTGACTTGTACCCGGCGGTACTTCCAGCTGATGAGGATGTTGTGGCGTCTCCATAGATGCTACTTTAGTTTGGAGTTTATTAGTTTCTTGTTATTTCAAGTTATGAAACTTTGTAACAGAACAAATTTTGAGTTATCGTTTAAATATATGTTGTGGAAAATTTAGTTACAAATGTTGTTGATCACCTGCATATGGATTACAGCTTACTGCCGCCGTCTCATCAACGGTGCAGGCTGGGCATGATCCGATTCGACCCAAGTATTTGGGGACCGGGTCGTGACAAGTACAAGTATATACTTGTCAAGTAATAAGAAGCTTATGCTAAACACATATATTCGCAAATACCGATTAAGATAAATATGACATATTAAATCTAAACCGGCAAGAAGTAACTATTTCAAAAACTTTAAAAAAACGGAGAGTTAAAATCATATTAACTCAAATTAAAATCAAGCTCCCATGGACTAGAGTGATATGCATACTTTTTAAATATGGATTAGAATAATGAGCATGCATATATAAAAGTGTCACACTAATAGAAAATGAGTGATAAACTACATAGTGTGAACTAATCATTTAAGTTAAGTAACTAGTCATGCTAGATAAAATAAATAACAAGAAATAGCTAAGCATGCTAGTATCATATCTCTCATTGATTTAGATAATAAGCAACTAAAATATATCAATGAGAGCCAGTAGCAAGTTGTCAAAGGAAACATGCTAGATTCTACAAATATAAACTATTTAAAGAGAATCGTTTAGCATGTTACCAAAGTGGCTCTAGTGGCCACACTTGTGTTGGTACAATTGCTTGGAAGATGACCTTTGAGCTTCGCAACCACCAACACGCTCCTCGGTGCTATGTCCCGATATAAGAAGTTTTACCTACAACATTAGGCAAAGACTTTGGTATCCAAATAAACTTGGATCCACATTTGTTAGCTTTAGGGACCCATATACTATTTACTCTAGCATTGGTAGAAAAAGTCCTACGAATAGGACAAGTTAAGCTCATGTGTCCAATACGAGAGCAATAGAAGCACATAATACTAGTGTGTGCACATGTATCAGAATGGGCATGGTTATGAACATGTGACATACTAAAATGATGAATATCTCTAGAGTGAGCATGAGAAGATTTGGTTTTAAGAATATTATGTTCTAATAGCAAATCATCATGCATGCAAGTAAGAGAATCAAATTTAGCAATTAAAATATCATTCTCTTTTTCAAATAAAGCAATTCTAGAGATAAAAGCATCATTTTGTTTCTTTAAAGTGTCAATAGAAGAAACATGCAAATGATATCATGAGTTTGCCTCTTAAGATCTTCTATTGATGAGGAAAGAGATTTGATTTTCAAAATTAAAGCCTCATTCAAACTCTTTAAAGAAGCACATGATGAGTTTTGAGAATCAAGTTTAGATAATAAATCATTGTTTTCATTTCTCAAAAACTCATTTGCTTCTTCTAAATGAATAACCTTTTCAGAAAGTTCTTCATTTGTAGAATGAAGGTTGTCAAGAATCTCTAAGGATTGTTTAGCCATGGCTTTCCACTTAGAGCATTTCTTGCATTTAGAAGAAACGTGATTGTCTATGCTACTAGAAGTAAAACCCTCTTTATCGGAGGAGGAGTAGGAGGAATACGATGCCATAGAAAAATTAACAAGGATCTACTCTAAGGATGTTAAGCCTAACAATAGAGTCCTTGCTCTGATACCAATTGTAGAAACCCTAGAGGGGGGGTTGTCACGACCCGTTACCCAAATTGTTGGGCCGGGCCGAGCCATGTCCAGCCTACGCTTGGTCAAAGCGTAGTAAGCTGTTCTAAGAATAGACAATAAAGGATCTAAGCAGCTAACAGTTCTAAAATCATATTTAAAGTTCATCACAATACAGCATCTATAAGCGAAGGTAACATAAGTACAGACTTAATAATACACTTCCAAGTATCTAACTGGAGACAAAGTCCAGTATCCAAATATAAGTACAGACAAAGTCTAAGTCTCAAAACACAAGAAAGATATCTAAGCAAGGTTCCCCGCTGGGGCCTCTTCTGGAGCTAAGGCCAGGTCCTCAATGCAGTACCATAATATGTAACACATAGCGTTTCCTTCTCGAAAAGTATACCTACAACGTTATCCTGTCAGGACGGGAGCAAGTACAACCTCTACAACTAAAGTACTGAATATATAATGAAAGAGATGTACAATAAAAAACATGGTGTGATAAGTCTATAAAACAGAAAATACTGGAAATATGGCCTCATGGTACAACTGGGATCACAGTATCATGGTAACATAGGGAACATGACATATCATGGTTTAATTGGTTCTTTTTAGAAATGACAACATATAGTTTAAAAGTTTAAAACCGTAGTATGTACGTGAATCGGTCAATAGGTGAATAGGATATACAGCGGTACATATCAATTTTCTGAAGTGTACATACGTACACTTAACGGCATCGGTGTATATCCATACACAAATGTGGGATCAGAACATACGGCAAGGTCACATATAGAATGGCACCGAACGCGGTAAGTACATACGGAGAAGGGGGTCATGTTCACGTACACTACTAACAGTTTTCCCTTAACCCGTTATTTAAACATGTGAGAGATGCGGGAATAGTAAAAACATGTGGGAGATACGAGAACGATATAAAGCATGTGAGAGATACTGGGAGCAGTATAAGCATGGCAGGTACTGGAAGCAGTATAAAACGTGTGAATACTCAGAGCAGTATATAGTATAGTGAAACATGTACCGAGAACCAGTAAGAATCATGTGAAGATATAAGAACATTCCAAAACATGGCAGGTACTGAAAGTAATACAACATGTGAAAATTTAACTTGCTACCTCAAGGATCAGTATTTTAACAGAGTTAATACATGTTCTAGCATTAAAAGACAGTAAATGAGTTTATAGATGTACTTGCCTCGAGCAAAGCAATAATACTAGTACAAAGATATAGATGTCCGGTGTCCTGTCAATAATGATATACAAACTCACTTCTAAGCTATGTTCGAGATTATACTAGTGTGAGACACGACTCCTAACTAGTCAAGTTGCAATCGGGCCGATCCGGGCCGGCCCACGGGCCGAAGTCGGCGGGCCAGACCGGGCTCGGGCCGGTCCAGGATCGGCCCTTAGCAAAAAACAGTCCGGGCCAGGCCCGGCCCGGTTCACAGAAAGCCGGACCAGTCCGACCCACTGGACCGGACCAAAGGGTAGCCGGTCCGGGCTGAACCGGTCCACGGACCGGGCCGGGCCTTGGTCGGTTCGGGCCGGTTGAACCGGCCCGGCCCGGTTTGACTGGTTTATTTTTTTTCCTTTTTTTTACAGTTTTTTTGTAATTTAATTTTGAAAATTTGTAATTTAATTTTGATTTTGAAAAATGTTTAATAAAAAATAGGCGGAGTAAAAAATCAAAGTAAGATATTCCCAATACTTAGACCTTTTTTTTTCAGGATGTTGGGTGGAACTAGCGACTTCCGGAGGAGATGGTTGGAACCCCTCCGGAATCGGATTGGTTGCTACTTGCTCAGGTGAAATTTCAGTACCGTCAAAAAAAGTATTAAAAAATTGGTAAGTCTGTCCAGTAAGATTATGTGGGTTTGAACCTTCACCAGCCATATATAAAATAAAATAAAGTAAAACTATGTTAGAAGAAAGTAAGGGATTGAGAGGAAGATCGGGAAGCCGTAGAGCCGGAATGGAGTTGGGAGGGAGATCGGGAAGCCGTAGAGCACCAGAGCACCGGGGAGGGAAAGCCGTAGAACACCGTAGAGAAATGTAGAGAAATATTTGGAATGAGTTGTGTTTAAAAAATGGGATTTTTGGCCTATTTATAGGAATTTTTCAGGATTATTTTGGTAATTTTGGGCCAAAAATGACCAAAATACCCCTCCCAACGTTTTAATAACGGCTATATGGGAGGGGCATTTTTGTAAAAGAACCCCCCTCCAACGGTCGGCAGGTCCCCAAAAAAAAAAAATTCCAACGGTCGGCTGGACCGGTCCCACCGGGCCGAGCTTCGGGCCGGGCTTCGGGTCGGTCCAACCGGGCCGGGCTTCGGGCAGGGCCACTGCTGTATTTAAAAAAAAAAAAATTTGGTCGGGCCGGGCTCGATCTGGGGGGGGAGGCCCGACCCAACTCGTTCAGGGGTGGGGGGCCGGGCCGGTTCGGGCCAGAGGCGGGCCGGGCCGGGCTTAATGGCTAGCGGGCCGGTCCGGGCCTTGGTCGGGCTCCGGGCTAACCGGCCCAAGTATCAACATGACTAACTGGACACTAACTAAGTGGGGACCTAGCATAAAAGTCTAATGTGGAGTAACACTATATCCAAACTAATTTTCTAGGGTCTTTACACTAGTGCGGGGTGAGGTCCAATACTACAATAACTCAAAACAACACAAAATATTGCAATTCATAATTATTCAATAATTAAATCAAACTGTACACTAAGTTCTAACAATTTTAGAGATAGACAAAAAGCTTAAATATACATAAAATAAAATATCAAAATGATCCTTGTTAATTATAGAAATTTATACTAATTTTTCTGGAATTTATAAACCTTCATAAATATTTATTAAAAATGAGCAAACATATGAATCCTGAAAATGAGTTCTGTTTTTCCTATTTTTATAAAATACCAAAATTACTTATTAAATGCTGGAAAAATTATAATAAATTAGCTAAATTAACATAGTATTTAAATACAATTTTTCCAAGATTTTTACAGAAATTAAAATATATATAAAAATTTAAAACCAGAAAGTAACAATATATGGAAAAAAATAATTAATTACAAATTAAGGATAATACATAAGCAAAATCTACAGATGTTGTCGGATGATAAAATAAATATCACCAACGTGTCCAGAACGGTCAAATTAGCTAGGATAGCCTACCCATAAGTCCAATTTAGACACAGGGGCAAAATGGTAATTTCGGATCAAAATGTTGTCCGCCGTTGGACACACTTTGCACCGAAAAACGTGTCGAGATACAAGTCTACAAAACCTAGCAAATTATATGTCCACGAATCCAGAATGATGATACGAACCCAACGGTATGTCCGAAATAGGATTCCGATGTGCCGATCTCAAAATGACACGTTGACGCGGACACTTGGTATCCGGTTTGTACCGAAATGCGTGCCGGAGTAAATGTCTTCAAAACACAGCAAATTATATGTCAACGAGTCCAGAATGATGATTCGAACTCAACGATATATCCGGAATTGGATTCCGATGAGCCGATCTCAAAGTGACCCGTTGACTCGAAAAGTGGGACCCGTTTTGCACCGAAATGTGTGCCAGGGCCCACATTCTCCAAATCAAGCAAATTTTATATGAAAACATGCCAGAACGACGCCACGAGTCTACTGGTGGTGTCAGAAATTGAATCCGGAGTCCCAGGTTCAAAAATGGAATTTAACAAGTGCAATTTAAAGAATTCGGACAACCAACTATGGCGTCGAATTCGACCAACCGAACGTGCTTATAATGAAACGAAACCTAAAGGAGGCAGGAAGAGGGTTATACCAGCTGTGCACAGGAACTGGTAGCGCACCAATCGAAGCTGCGACGGCGGAGTTACGAGCTGACGAAGTCGGCTCCACGAAACTGTCCAAAAATAGTTCAATTTAAAACGTCAACTTGGTGGCCAGTTTTGAGGTATCAAACGACGAAATTAACGGACGAAAATTGAGGGGAGTGAAGTGCTATATACCAAGATTGAGACGGAGCAAGGAGTTCGCCGATCCAATGGTCGGATCTCCCAGAAAATCTGTGCGAAGTCGCTATCCCGAGACGCGAATTCTGAAGTTTGAAATCGCGCGTCACGGCGGGATTTCGACGTAAATGCACAAATAGCCTATTTGGCTCGTTGCGGAAGGTGGCAGTGGACAGGGGGTGATCGCCGGAGGGGGTGTGCGCGCATCAGGGGCGGCCACGGAGGTCGTGCGGCGGCGTGGCGGCGCACGACGGTGGCCCGCGCGCGCACGTGTGCGCCGCTGCTGCTGCAGCTTGTGTTGCTGTTGCTGGCTGCTGCTGCCGCGCTGCAGTGGGGCGGGGCCGGCCTAGCCGGGCACGGCGGCCGGGGGTGGTAGTCGTGCGGACGGTGGTGGTGGTTAGAGTGGTGAAGGTGGTTATGATGGTGGTGGTAATGGTGTTATGATGGTGATGAAGTAGTTGATGGTGGTGGTGATGGCACTACAAAAAAAGTGACCTTTGGGGAAAACAAAAAACTGTCTTAAAAACTGCAATTACCGTCCCAACAAATATTTGGGACGACCTTTGGGACGGGAATGGACGGTCCTATTAGGGTGGCGTGGCAAAAACTTTAGGGACGGATATTGCCGTCCTAATTACTGTTAAAGGACGGTTAGGCAAAACGTCTCAAAAGTTTTTAAATTTATGCTTTTGTGTGACGGTTTATTAATTTGTCCCAAAAAATAAGTTTTTGTAACAGATATATTTCGTCCTAATAAATAAGGGACGAAATTTAAAAAAATCCCAAAAAAAGTAATTTACTTTTTGTTACAGTACTATAATCGTCCGAAAAACTTAACAATTGTTTAAATTATTATGAAATTACTAATTTCCTGTTTATATATAAAATATATAATTGAATTTTATATACAACAAAAATTTATGCAAAACTATTTTATTTAATCGCAAATGCATATGGTAGCCGCAACATTAACAAAGCGATTTCTATAAAACATATTTAAAGGTAATATCCCATTGTTCACAAAATGAAATCCAAGTCTTACATCACTTCGAGTGTTCTCCCATCAAGTTTTACATCATTAAGCATTCACTTAATTTACAAAATAAAATCTACAACTTTTTACACAAGTCCAAAATATATTTGATTTTCCAAAGTGGCATCTCCCATCATTTGCAAAATAGGTACAAGAAGCATTGGAAGGACCTGCAAATAGAAGTAAACAAATCAGCCTCATAAAAAACAACCTGCAGATAATGAATTCTACACTTGATCTAGCATAATACAACAATCATCCCTAGTTACAGGCATGATAGCATGCTTTAGGTACTGCTATACAGTCTATACTAATAACCTCAAGATTGATTGTACAACAAGGTACTCCACAGGAACCTGATATCATCTATGCAAGTATTTTCATAACAATTAACACTACATTCAAATATAGTACAGATTTTGTAAACACTTTCTAAATGAATTGAAATATGTTATGAATATACATACACTAGCCACAACTTGAATATACAGACACCAGTCATGTATAGTAAATAAAACTCATGTTTTAAGACTAACATGAAGATAATTAACATAGAGGGACATTGCCATGGAGGTTTGTGTGAAGATGTACTTAAAAATAAAATGCATGAATCTCACAAAAAAATAACAAATACAGTTTATCTTTAAGGAAAACTGAATATAGAAATCTTCAACTAAGCTATTAAATCTTACCCTAAGCTCTTACCTGATAAAAGAAATTGGTTTGGGAGCTTCAGTATTTTAGCAAGGCAGTCCAAAACAGGCACTTCTACCTCCATTAGAGCAGATGTTATCCAAAGAAATCCCACATGGTTGAAATCGGCGTTGGGCATTTCCCCTAGGAATCCAGCCGTGATACAACTAGAGGGGTAATGCACAAAAAAATGGGGTTTTGCCAATGGATTACGCTTATTATAATCTAAAATGGCAAGAGCGCCTACTTTGCAACAACAGATAAACTAAAAACACATTTACAATGTATGTCGGTAAAGGAATTGAATAAATGCATATAGTGTAGCATTATCGGTAAAGGAGATGCAATTTGATTGTATATTCCTTTGAGTAGCAGCTAAGAAACTGGAATCAAAATAAAGAAAATATGATGGAAAGACAATACAGGAAAAGACAATAGTGGTTCACAACCACACTTAAAACTTGAGCAGTCCTTGTGAAACCTCTCTTGTTTACCATATCCTGAAATAAAGACATGTAGACATTGTGTGCACATGAACAATGTTTACTTTCTCATATCACTAGTCATACAAAGATAAACCAACTATAAAGTCATTAAATATGGTGATGATTAGAATCTTTTTACTATCTAAACTGGTATTCTAAACCAGATTAATCAGCCATGTTATTAACTACTTAAACCAATTAATTGGGTGGTTGATGAATAGGTTCCAAGTAGTCGCAATTAGGATAAAATAGGATAAGTGATCCGATTAACAAGTAACCAACTTTGGATTGAGCACATGAGGAAACCACACAATATAACAAGCCAAAAACTGAAATAGATACACATCAAGGAACAATTACTGAACAAAGAGAACAATAATGCCCTCACAATCATCCAACGAAACATCTCTACTTTTCACCTACCTAAAGTGAAGAGAACCAAAAAAAAAAGCATATCTGTGTTGTGCCAAGAAACTGTTCTTTTCCTTTCTCACCATGAAGGTTTCTCCAGGTCAGAGATGGCACATCTATACATTTTAAGTCAAGAAGCATAGTTCTTTGCAAACCCTTTTAGCTAAGAAGAAGGGGAGTGGAACTCAAAAAAACTTTGCATAGCAATTCTTCCCTGAATCAAATGCCTACCAATCATATCATGCCAATCTGGTAGTCAACTTCAAATAGATGTTTGTGTCCAAAAACAATGCCATCACAATCATCCAAGCAAACTTCTCTAGTTATTCACCTACCTCAAGTGAAGAGCAACAGAAATAGCATATCCCAGTGTTCTACCAAGAAACTCTACTTTTCATCCCTCACCATGAAGGTTGCTTCAGGTCCGAGGTGGCACAGCTGTACATTTTAAGTCGAGAGGCATAGTTCTTTGAAAATACTTTTAGCCTCAAAAAAGGGGAGGTGTTATTCCCACCGTTTAGCCTAAATTTTTTTTTAGATATCAGTATTCTCCAAATTGAATACCGACCAATCTTATCATGCCAACCTGGTAGCCAACTTTAAATATCACTTTTTCTCCAAAAAGATTCATGTTGAACAAAATTAACATTTATTAAGTAATAAGGATAGGTTATTCCTAACAGTATAGCGGAATGGCCCTCGATACCTTTTGCAACAAAAAGATTCATGTATTTAGTAATAAGGATATGTTGCTCTGCTTCATGACAGATTCTTCACGACCATCAGACACTATCTTTCTCAATTGTGGGAAATCAATAAGAACCTGGTAAAAAATGTAAATCATTGACTAATGGTAGAGATAAACAGTGTATACACAGACCTGATAAAATTTTAGGCATGTTAATGCCTTTTTGCATGGACTGGTAAACAGAACACAAGTCTTCCTCAAATTTGAAGAAACCTGAGACAAATAACAATCATTAATAGTTATTTTGTTAAGACTTTTTTGTATATTTAGGAAAAACTGAATAAGAAACAGAGAGCCATTAGAAAATAAACAAGGAAAAAGAAAAACTAAATAAGTATATAATGTTCATATTCTGGATTACCTAGATTCTTCAAAGCAATATAGTTACACAATCCATTGATCCATCACCGGAAATGTGCGACAGTACTCTAATTCACACAAAATAAAAAGAGGATTAGGGATAGCTACTAAGAAAATAAATCATCTGCATATAATATTAAACTTCTAAATATGAAAACATCAATGTAAATATAGAAACTCCATTCCAGATTGATGGTCAACTAATTAATTCCAGATTGTGATATGATTGAAATATCACGTTACTAAAAAAATTAGGAAAAAACTCAAACTTTAAGTATCAATACCAAGATATGACATCGAATTTATGTCAATGACACCTTTTGCTCGATGTTGTGGGTAATTGAGTATGCCAACATTAAAAGGTTTATCATAGATTCGACAATAGGCATCAAGTATTGAAACTGAACCACATTATCATAATCGACATTCTGACTGGATATCTGATTAGATATCCAACAAATATTGGTTTTCTTATATACAACATCATATATGTTATTTATCCTTATTTCTTGAGATTTGTCTCTTAAAGTTTAATGACGTCAAAACATGTATGATAATAGTCCATACCAAAGGTTCATGAGATGATGATGATGAATTGATTATCTAAACTTTGCCAATCTTCAGTATATAACAACTGTGTGTGCAATGTGTCCACACAAGAATTAAACAAACCAATTTCTATTACCAAGAAAAGAAGGTCCATTATATATGTTCTCAAACAAGCTTAAAATGTTCCTTTTTCAATTTTGTTCCAACATCTGAAGCATGTAAAGCAGCTGCTAATCGACATTGATCATCATGAAACAAAAATTGATAACACTTGGAATCCAAATCAACAGAGAAACCAAATTTTCACACACAAAATGAAATAATTGAAAGCATATATTTCATTCAAGCTCTGAGTCGAGCACGGATAAAAGAAATAGGATAATGTATAATTAAAGCTTGTTTCTATTCCTCAACCATTTTTATATATAAAAATGGCATGTGACATTGCAATACAAGTTTACAACAGCAAAGCCATAGAGGACACTTAAGAAATAGTGGGTCTGACAACTAAGAACTTTATGATTTGTCCATTGACAAGGTTACAAAGGGTCATAGAGGCCACTCCAGAATATAGCATCTAAAATTGCATTGACCACTCGAGAATATAAAAAAATTAAAACCCTAACCTGTTGGAAGCAATCGAGTGTTAGGGATGGCACTAATGAAAACCAATTCCTGCAATAGTATAGATGAATCAAGACAAAAAAATAAAAACAAAGAAGTTGTAGGTTTTAGAGTCTCAAGGGCTGCAGCAATGCGATCCTTACACGTTTTCACCTATTTTCAGATAATGGAACCTCATGCATTAGGTATTCAACATTATCTAGATGCATACAACCTCAAATAGAAGTTATACAATTCAAACTCATCGGTGATTGTTTTGCTAATAAATCAGAAAACATCAAACTAGTCAATATGACATACAGGAGCCAGGAATGAAAGCAATGGCATCACATCATCAAGGTTTACTGGTAAACCATCATCTGATTCAAGAGGGATAAAGACATTCTTCACAACTGGTATAGGCCCTTGAATATCATAAATCCCAATCTTATGACTGAATGTAATAAGTCCAAATAGAGATCCTGGACCCAAAGCTAACAGAAGATGACCAACATTGGATTTAGAATATAAATCATCAATTTAGCATTGCTCAAATATATCCAAATTTATAGTCTTATCAATCTCATACCTTCTAGTGCTGCTAGAAGAGCACTTTTGATCAGTTCTAAGAACTCTTCAAAAGCTGCAGCAGAGTTCAGCAATATTAATTAAATTAGCAATCATGTAAGAACCAACACAAACATACCATCACACTTGATTTCTCATGTAATCTCAACTACACCGAAATTATATATTTCGCATAGAAGTTTAAGGGTCTCAGCGAACATAACCTTACAGGTGTAGAGGTGGCACAGTAAAGTCAGTTCGGGTACCAGTCCTGGCCCATAGGCGCAAGGTCGTTTATACTCTATCTGAAACTTATTCATGTTAGCCAGGATTCCAGGTTCAAAAAAAAATTATTCAGATTTTGTCTACTTTTTAGCTTAACTATAATCTACTCTCTTTTTTCATTTTCATCTGTAGAATTATACTAAACCACGAGCCTCTAGAAAGTAAGGATAAGCGTACATCGAGCTATTGCAACAATGAGTATACAATAAGTCTCAAGCATTAAATACTTAATCAGGATGCAACACAAATACTGTTAAATAATCAAAACATGCTGGTATCGAGTAATCGGATTAGGTAACAAATATATACAAACTAACATCTATTAGGTTTCACATTTGAAAAGTCCAAAGCTTAATAACTCTCAAATTGATTGCAAAGCTTGAAACTTGGGTTGGACTCGAGTCAAATAAGTGTTGTGGCATCAGTAGAATAGACATGGCGAGAAAGGATGTCACATATAAAAAATCAAGCATTGTCTAGACTTATAATCATGGTCAATATATTTTAGGCATGTAGTACAACAAACAATTCTAATGCAAGTTTGACATACCAAATCAAAAAGGAAAGGTTATAAATTATCAGCAATACCGTTCCTGATATTGGAGACGCATTTATAGGAACATGATTTAACTATCGACTGATTTTTTATCTTCCTTTCTAGTTTCTGAATGTTGTAATATTCATAACATCAAATTTGTATAACCAATTCCAAATTCCAAACTACTGCTGAAATTTGGACCATACCATTACTAGATCATCACCAAGTATTCAAAAGGTAACTCAAATTCCTTACAGCTCTGGAGTTACGTCACTTGGGTCCTTAGACACATTGACCTACAACCACAATTCCTAGTTACCAAATTGGAGTTTGCCTAGAATTATTCAGGATTCCTCATCTATTTCTCCAATACTAGCCTTCTTAATGAAATGGAACAAGCATGAGGAGATTGTGATCTTATAATAGAGATCAACTGCAATTCTACGTCCAAACAATACTCTAAGGTCTCAATTGTGATTATAATTAAGATGAAAATTTATGGTCTAAATGTAGCCAAGTCCCCTCCAAACACTATTATTTGCCAGACCAAAGAATTATAGCTCCTCAATTCTTACGGTCAAATCACCCTAATTCATTATCCTTTTTCACTATTGCCAAATTCCTAAATTCCCGGAGGAGGTTATAATGAGATCTCAAAAACCAAACACACATAGGCCTGTAACAATAATTCTTGGTTTTGGCAAGAATTACACAGCATTCTTCATATATTTATCCGACAATTGCATGCATGATAAGAAATTGAAAGGCCAAATCTGGCTAATACCCGCCAAATACTAATTTTACCACAACAAGGATTTGAACTCCTCAAATCCAGTCAAACTTCCCTAATTATTTATCCTTTTTCGCTTTTGGTAACTTCCTCCATTCCTTGTGGAGGTTGAAATTAGATGTCCTAATTCCTAAACAACTAGATGTAGAACCATACTCCCTAGCTGTCAGATTATAGTTTTGGCACAAATTATTCAGAATTAGATTTCCCAATTACCAATATACATAGACCTGGAACCATAATTGCAGGTTGTCAAATTGTCGTTTTGCAGGAAGTAGTTGAGGGAGTTCAGAATTCATCCATCTCTGCATATCTCATTCATGGGACAAAGTCCACAAGCATGAAAGGAGATTATGATCTTATAAGAGCAACAAAAAACATATTTAAAACTTCTCTA
Source organism: Iris pallida (assembly GCA_029216955.1). Lineage (NCBI taxonomy): Eukaryota > Viridiplantae > Streptophyta > Magnoliopsida > Asparagales > Iridaceae > Iris > Iris pallida. Next base: position 46,378,783 of record JANAVB010021600.1, read on the forward strand.
TTGTCATTTCTATACCACCAAATAAAACCTAAATATTAGGATGACTGAAAAATCAGACCGACAATAATAATAAAAACAGATTTTTCTCACATCGACTTGGGAGCACCAAAATTGTGAGGCCACTGATCGATTTGGAACACCAAATTTATGGAGTCCACCGATCGATTTGGGAGCACCAAAATTTTTGGGCATTAATTATGGATTAACCCAAAATCTAATCATTTTTTGTAAAAACAATTTTAGGGATTTAAATACCATCGATCGATTTGGGAGAACTAACCAGATGAAGACAAAGACAGCACAGATTGAAAGGAACTTAGAAACTAAAAAAGTTCAAGAACGTACTTCTCCGTCCTTCTTCACCTGTGGATCTTCGTCCTTCTTTACTACCTCTGGAGGAAGACAAAGAGCCTAATCCAAGGAGAGCCACCGGGGGATGGTTTGGAAGAAAGAACAGGCCAAAAGGGGGTTTAGAGAAGATATGGCCAAAAGGGGGATTTTATTTTCTAGGGCTTGGGGGCTCAGGGGCAGGAAACTTAGGGCTCAGGGAGAGTTGGGGGTGGGAAATAAATATTTGGGTAAGTGTTTGTCTCTATAACACTTATTTATTAACGGTTCAGATTGAATCGTTCACATCAAACAACTAAGATTAATGTAAAAATTAATATATAAAATAAAGAATGGATGGGTTGAGACCAAAATTCGGGCGGCCAATTATTTTTCTTTTCCACCAAATTTTATTGGGACGGTCCAAAAGTTTATTTGGGACCAAAAACATTCATAGTCATAAAAAAGATACATTATTATGATCCATTTAGGAATCTGTCATAAATAATATTATTTTTTGTTACAAAATAGATAAATGTCCCAAATATTAAGTTTTTAGGACTTCTTAGAGTAGCGTATCTAATAGTGTCGTCCCAAAAGCTCTCTTTTTTTGTAGTGTGGGTTAGGGAGGAGGAGAAGGAGAGGAATGAGGAGCTCGGGGAGGAGCTCAGGGAGGTGGTCGGCTGTAGAGGGCTGGGAGCTGTCGGCTGTGGTGGTGGTGTTGTGTGTGTGTGTGGTTTAGAGGAGAGAGGTGTATGGTTTTGTATGTGTGTGTATAATATTATAGGAAGAGAGAGATAGAGAGATATTATAGAATGAGAGAGAGAGAGGTCGGTTGGGGAGTGCTCCTGCTGTGAGGTGGAGGTGAGGGGGTGAGGTGGTGAGATATGAGTTTGAATAATAGGAGAGAGAGAGTGTATATATATATATATATATATATATATATATATATATATATATATATATATATTTGTAAAGTGGAGAGAGAAAAATAGATATTTTTAAATAGGAAAAAAGAGAAATATTGTGTGGGGTATTTGTGCAGTCATGGGAGAATAATATGGAGCTTGGGTTCGGGTTCGGTCGAGCCGGGTCGGGTCAAAATCGAACCGGGGGCAATATTCGAATTAAAATGGGTATTTATAATCATGGGTGAATAAATAACATGTGGGGACTCCAATAAATGGGACACAAGTTTCATGTGGGTAGTAGGCTTCATGTGGGCCACGTCCATATTTTGGGTCGACTAGGTTGGATCGATGTCGGGTCTCGAAATTAAATTGGAAAATAAATCAGGTTTCACGGTAGAAAATAAATCGGCCTAAATTGACCCGAAAGTTGTGCGAAGAAATTAAAGCACAAAATAGAGTGTCTGAGTGGGATACGAAGGTCATGGGTGAAGAACGTCTCGAGTAGATCATTCATGAGAAGTTGGTTCTGAGAAAACGACTGGTCTGGTGCTCCTAAATTAAAAGTCACGGTAACGTGCAAACGAAGATCAAAGATAAAAGTGGGAATAATTATTCAACGATTAATTGGTCTAAGTTGACCCAAAGTTGCACGATACAAAAAGAGCACAAGGGAACGAATTTAAGTGGGACATGATATATCAAAATAAAGATAATCTTGTCTACTTCAAAATTCGTGAAGAGAGTTTCCAGAGATTGGCATCCCTGACGCTCCAGAAGTCAAAGTTACGGAAAAGGACATTAATGATCACAAACAATTAAATAATAGAATATTTATCGAAAATAATTTATTTAGAAAATTTTAAAATAGCCCTGAAATTCAGGGGGCTTACATCCTACCCACCTTACAAAAATTTCGTCCTTGAAATTAAAAATCACCCAATATGCCAAACTATAACATGTAGCTGCTCTGGCTACGATACTCAATCTGCTACCCTTATAATCATCTCTTCTGTTTCTCCTTACAATCTTTTTGGTTCAGGTTCAACTAAGTCCTTCTATCATAAACTTCGTCATACATCCTTTAGAATCTTCCATACTAACATGGAACCTTTATGTATACCCTAAAAGATATAGGTCATTCTCTGGGTATGTTTATAAACCTACAATGCTTAATCATCAATCATATTTCCAACCTCAATTGTAAATACTTGATTTCCTTATCGTATCCTAAGTATTCATATTCTATCAATCCACAGTTTCTTTGCATCATTTGTCGTCAATCCTTTCCTACAGTTTCTTCTTGAAATCATACGTTCAATTTCTATCCTTGGCGTAGAGCCTTCTTCTTTTACTCAACAAGTCCTCCAAATATAAATCCTCGATTTCAAAACTCCCGATTTATTAATTACCAATGTACATATGTCTTTGCCTCGTTCCTTGTCTTTTTAACTGATATCTTCCCGATCTCGTACGCAATACGATAACTCATTCTAATTTATTCTATATCAATCCACATATCGATCTACCCTCTAATCACATGTAATTAGCTCGTAGATAACCTATAATCACTTGGTCATCAAAGTCCTAAGAATACTCAATCCTCAAACTCTAAGCATAAGATTCTAATCCTCAATCCATAGTCACAACAATATAATATCTCATTTCTCCATCTTAGATACCCTATCATCGAGTCATACTATCAATGCAATCGTTCTTAATGGTTTTCCAAGTCTACTACAGTCAGTCACTTATACTTGTCCTATAAGCTTAATCTAACCAATCCCTAGGAAAAGTATTTATCATAATCACACAATACATTTATAGTTATACTATAGAATCAGTTAACAAAGTTTGGCTATTTCGGTCGTCTATCAAATAGAAGGTAACAAGGCCTAAGACTGGGTCAAGCAATCCATAACAGTGTCCAAACAAGTTAAAGGGTCGAGCAAGACAGAAAAGTTTATTGGAATATCTCCAAGAATGGTACAGAAACAACGAGATGCATAACGAGAAGAATTATCCAAGAGGTTAACGAAAAAGAGTTTAGTCAAGTCATAGGAAAGATGGAACACAAAAATAATTATGTCCAAAAGATAACGCGAAAGCAATCCTATTGGAAAGTCCTAGAGAACCTGTAATCCTAGTTGTAGATGTAGATAGGACAGAGTTAATCAAGACGGGAAAGAATGATGATAAGAATTTGTTCTTGCTCATTCGGTCATAACAAAGTGAACCAAGTCGAGATATGATCTGATAACCATACACGTCTTTTCTGAAATCATGTTGCCAGAATTTTTGTCACACCAGTAAGCTTAGATGCAGTAAACGATAGAATCCATAACTAAGGTATACACCCTATAGTCATATCATCTAGATTCCTTACCACGCCAACCGGTATGGCTGCAAGAAAATCTAAATTCTATGAATAGAATAGTATATCCAAAATCAGGCTCTATGTTTTTGTCATACCAGCTAATATGGCTGCGATAAATTCTAAACTCCATAACTAAAGCAGACGTTTACCATATCAGGATATATCACAATTCAATCTACAAAATTTATCACGATACAAGATCAAAGTCAACAACGAAAATCAGAAATCGATTTCAACAACAAATTAAGGAATAGCAAATGGAAACAGGTGAAAACAGATTTCGAGATAAGATTAGAGTGAGATCCTCAGGGGTCATCCCAAGGGTACTAAATTGGTCAAAATTGACCCACTGAAATACAAACAAGAGGCTAATTATAGCTAACGGTCCTATGCTGTGATGAGTTTTCCTATGTTGCAATCCTAGATATCCTCTAGGTGTTCTAAATGTTATTCCTAGTGTTAACAAGTTGTCCTAGATCCTAATTGCAGGCATGCTTGGTACAATAACGTAACCAAACAACTTAAGTCTGGACCTGCATGGGCCACTACTCAAAATATGTCACGACCCGTTATCCAAATTGTTGGGCCGGGCCGAGCCATGTCCAGCCTACGCTTGGTCAAAGCGTAGTAAGCTGTTCTAAGAATAGACAATAAAGGATCTAAGCAGCTAACAGTTCTAAAATCATATTTAAAGTTCATCACAACATAGCATCTATAAGCGAAGGTAACATAAGCACAGACTTAATAATACACTTCCAAGTATCTAACTGGAGACAAAGTCCAGTATCCAAATATAAGTACAGACAAAGTCTAAGTCTCAAAACACAAGAAAGATATCTAAGCAAGGTTTCCCGCTGGGGCCTCTTCTGGAGCTAAGGCCAGGTCCTCAATGCAGTACCATAATATGTAATACATAGCGTTTCCTTCTCGAAAAGTATACCTACAACGTTATCCTGTCAGGACGGGAGCAAGTACAACCTCTACAACTAAAGTACTGAATATATAATGAAAGAGATGTACAATAAAAAACATGGTGTGATAAGTCTATAAAACAGGAAATACTGAAAACATGGCCTCATGGTACAACTGGGATCACAGTATCATGGTAACATAGAGAACATGGCATATCATGGTTTAATTGGTTCTTTTTAGAAATGACAACATATAGTTTAAAAGTTTAAAACCGTAGTATGTACGTGAATCGGTCAATAGGTGAATAGGATGTACAGCAGTACATATCAATTTTCTGAAGTGTACATACGTATACTTAACGGCATCGGTGTATATCCATACACAAATGCGGGATCAAAACATACGGCAAGGTCACATATAGAATGGCGCCGAGCGCGGTAAGTACATACGGAGAAGGGGGTCATGTTTACGTACACTACTAACAGTTTCCCCTTAACCCGTTATTTAAACATGTGAGAGATACGAGAATAGTAAAAACATGTGGGAGATACGAGAACGATATAAAGCATGTGAGAGATACTGGGAGCAGTATAAGCATGGCAGGTACTGGGAGCAGTATAAAACGCGTGAATACTCAGAGCAGTATATAGTATAGTGAAATATGTACTGAGAACCAGTAAGAAGCATATGAAGATATAAGAACAGTCCTAAACATGGCAGGTACTGAAAGTAATACAACATGTGAAGATTTAACTTGCTACCTCAAGGATCAGTATTTTAACAGGGTTAATACATGTTCTAGCATTAAAAGACAGTAAATGAGTTTGTAGATGTACTTGTCTCGAGCAAAGCAAGAATACTAGTACGAAGATATAGATGTCCGGTGTCCTGTCAATAATGATATACAAACTCAGTTCTAAGCTATGTTCGAGATTACACTAGTGGTGAGACACGACTCCTAACTGGACACTAACTAAGTGGGGACCTAGCATAAAAGTCTAATGTGGAGTGACACTATATCCAAACTAATTTTCTAGGGTCTTTACACTAGTGTGGGGTGAGGTCCAATACTACAATAACTCAAAATAACACAAAATATTGCAATTCATAATTATTCAATAATTAAATCAAACTGTACACTAAGTTCCAACAATTTTAGAGATAGACAAAAAGCTTAAATATACATAAAATAAATACCAAAATGATCCTTGTTAATTATAAAAATTTATACTAATTTTTCTGGAATTTATAAACCTTCATAAATATTTATTAAAAATCAGCAAACATATGAATCCTGAAAATGAGTTCTGTTTTTCCTATTTTTATAAAATACCAAAAGTACTTATTAAATGCTGGAAACATTATAATAAATTAGCTAAATTAACATAGTATTTAAATACAATTTTTCCAAGATTTTTACTGAAATTAAAATATATATAAAGATTCAAAACCAGAAAGTAACAATATATGGAAAAAAATAATTAATTACAAATTAAGGATAATACATAAGCAAAATCTACAGATGTTGTCGGATGATAAAATAAATATCACCAACGTGTCCAGAACGGTCAAATTAGCTAGGATAGCCTACGCATAAGTCCAATTTAGACACAGGGGTAAAACGATAATTTTGGGTCAAAATGATGTCCGCCGTTGGACACACTTTGCACCGAAAAACGTGTCGGGATAGAAGTCTACAAAACCTAGCAAATTATATGTCCACGAATCCAAAATGATGATACGAACCCAACGGAATGTCCGAAATAGGATTCCGATGTGCCGATCTCAAAATGACACGTTGACGCGGACACTTGGTATCCGATTTGCACCGAAATGCGTGTCGGAGCAAATGTCTTCAAAACTCAGCAAATTATATGTCAACGAGTCCAGAATGACGATACGAACTCAACGGTATATCCGGAATTGGATTCCGATGAGCCGATCTCAAAGTGACCCGTTGACTCGAAAAGTGGGACCCGTTTTACACCGAAATGCGTGCCAGGGCCCACGTTCTCCAAATCAAGCAAATTTTATATGAAAACATGCCAGAACGACGCCACGAGTCTACTGGTGGTGTCAGAAATTGAATCCGGAGTCCCGAGTTCAAAAATAGAATTTAACAAGTGTAATTTAAAGAATTCGGACGGCCAACTTTGGCGTCGAATTCGACCAACCGAACATGCTTATAATGAAACGAAACCTAAAGGAGACAGGAAGAGGGTTATACCAGCTGTGCACAGGAACTGGTAGCGTGCCAACCGGAGCTGCGACGGCGGAGTTACGAGCTGACGAAGTCGGCTCCACGAAACTGTCCAAAAACAGTTCAATTTAAAACGTCAACTTGGTAGCCAGTTTTGAGGTATCAAACGACGAAATTAACGGACGAAAATTGAGGGGAGTGAAGTGCTATATACCAAGATTTAGACGGAGCAAGGAGTTCGCCGATCCAACGGTCGGATCTCCCAAAAAATCTGTACGAAGTCGCTGTCCCGAGACGTGAATTCTGAAGTTTGAAATCGTGCGTCACGGCGGGATTTCGACGTAAATGCACAAATAGCCTATTTGGCTCGTCGGGGAAGGTGGCGGTGGACAGGGGGTGATCGCCGGGGGGGTACGCGTGCATCAGGGGCGGCCAAGGCGGCCGTGCGGCGGCGCGACGGCATACGACGGCGGCCCGCGCGCGCGCACGTGCACGCCGCTGCTGCTGCAGCTTATGTTGCTGCTGCTGGCTGCTGCTACCGCGCTGCAATGGGGCGGGGCCGGCCTGGCCGGGCACGACGGTCGGGGGTGGTGGCCGTGCGGACGGTGGTGTTGGTGGTTAGAGTGGTGAAGGTGGTTATGATGGTGGTGGTAATGGTGTTATGATGGTGATGAAGTAGTTGATGGGGGTGGTGATGGGTTAGGGAAGAGGAGAAGGAGAGGAAGGAGGAGCTCGGGGAGGAGCTCTGGGAGGTGGTCGGCTGTAGGGGGCTGGGAGCTGTCGGCTGTGGTGGTGGTGTTGTGTGTGTGTGTGTGTGGTTTAGAGGAGAGAGAGAGGTGTATGGTTTTGTATGTGTGTGTGTGTGTATATTATTATAGGAAGAGAGAGAGTGAGAGATATTATAGAATGAGAGAGAGAGAGGTCGGTTGGGGAGTGCTCCTGCTGTGAGGTGGAGGTGAGGGGGTGAGGTGGTGTGATGTGAGTTTGAGTAATAGGAGAGAGAGAGAGAGAGAGAGAGAGAGTGTATATATATATATATATATATATATATATATATATATATATATATATATATATATATATATATATATATATAGATAGATATTTGTAAAGTGGTGAGAGAAAAATAGATATTTTTAAATAGGAAAGAAGAGAAATATTGTGTGGGGTATTTGTGCAGTCATGGGAGAATAATATGGAGCTTGGGTTCGGGTTCGGTCGAGCCGGGTCGGGTCAAAATCGAACCGGGGGCAATATTCGAATTAAAATGGGTATTTATAATATTCATGGATGAATAAATAACATGTGGGGACTCCAATAAATGGGACACAAGTTTCATGTGGATAGTAGGCTTCATGTGGGCCATGTCCATACTTTGGGTCGACTAGGTTGGATCGATGTCGGGTCCTAAAATTAAATTGGAAAATAAATCAGGTTTCACGGTAGAAAATAAATCGGCCTAAATTGACCCGGAAGTTGTGCGAAGAAATTGAAGCACAAAATGGAGTGTCTGAGTGGGACACGAAGGTCATGGGTGAAGAGCGTCTCGAGTAGATCATTCATGAGAAGTTGGTTCTGAGAAAACGACTGGTCTGGTGCTCCTAAATTAAAAGTCACGGTAACGTGCAAACGAAGATCAAAGATAAAAGTGGGAATAATTATTCAACGATTAATTGGTCTAAGTTGACCCGAAGTTGCGCGATACAAAAAGAGCACAAGGGAACGAATTTAAGTGGGACATGATATATCAAAATGAAGATAATCTTGTCTACTTCAAAACTCGTGAAGAGAGTTTCCAGAGATTGGCATCCCTGACGCTCTAGAAGTCAAAGTTACGGAAAAGGACATTAATGATCACAAACAATTAAATAATATAATATTTATCGAAAATAATTTATTTAGAAAATTTTAAAATAGCCCTGAAATTCAGGGGGCTTACAGGGGTGAATAGGGTCAAGCTAACTAATCAAGCACTTAGCACAAGCTAATTGGCAATTTAAAAATATAAGTGCAAGAGAAGAAGCAATAACAATACCGACACCCGATGTATCCTGGTATCCTCCCTAGAGGCAATCCAGTCCCGGAACTCTCTCCGAATTTAATCCACTATTTGAACAAATAGTTACACACGAGTTTGGATCCGAAGAACTCACCAACTTCTTACACGAGAGCTTTAATTCGAAGGCCTCTCCGACTTCAACCGAGAGTACGAAGACTCTCCAACTTCAACCGAGAGTTTGGATACGAAGATTATCCAACTTCAACCGAGAGTTTGGATACGAAGACTCTCCAACTTCAACCTTTCACAATAGGTTTTGATCTCCTTATACAATAAGATGAAGATCTTACTTTTCAACTCAATAACTCTAACACAATTTGTGGATGGCAAATGAAAGCTTTGTAGAGTTGTTTGTGGATAGGCTTTAGTGGTTTAGAAATTTTTAGGCTCAAAGCATCAACCTTGAATGAAGGGGTTCAAGGCTATTTATAACCAAAGTATTGAAAAGAGCTCAAAGGCAACTTTTCAGACAGCGACCGGTATACCGTCGGTATGCCGGTCTGGAATTACAACGGCTAGAAATATAGCCGTTGGGATCATTAAATGCTCGAAATTCGACCGTTGAAATTTCAACGTTACTGAACCGGTATACCGTCGGTATGAACCGGTATACCGTCAGTATGCCGATTTTGTAGACAGAAAATTTTTTGTGAACAAAATCGGTATACCGTCGGTATAGACCGGTATACCGTCGGTATGCCGGTTTTCAGCCGAAAATGATCCTAGGCTAGTTTCTATCCTAGTTTTCGATTTTGCCATCCATTTTTTGTGTTTACAATTATTCCTAAGACTCATTACAGACTCCAGATATACTGTAGCAGGTGCAGGCTTCTTCAGAGTCTTGAAATGATGATAGCATGGCTTGGCTTCTTCCTTTGATAGGTGCTGGCTTTTCCCTTGGCGGCAGCTGTCCAAAGATATCCAGTTTGTGAAAACTGAATACCTTTCGGGGGTTTTGCCCCCGAACCCCCGACGAGGGGTGCTGCCCCCTCGACTCCCGTTCGCTGACCGGACAGCGGAACCCCCGAGTGCGTGGCTCCGGAGATGTCGGGTGGTTCAGAGAAATCTTGTGGGATCCGTCGTCTTTAGCCCACCATGATTTCTTCATTGCATATGTCCACATTGATCTTGCTTATTACTTTTCTGCATGTACATGTTAGATGAACAAAGCAATATACATAGTAGCAAGTATGATAAGTTTAATGCATATTAGGACAATGCTGAGTTTAAGTATAAGTGCTAAGGTGATAGCAAAAATGTTAGTGATATCATAATGATTAAACTTAATTGAATGACCACAATCAAAAACATAGTTTTGATTTTGGCAACCCGATTAAATTTAAGATAGATAAGCTCATATCACTAAGATGTAAACCAATAGGCACATATCACCAAAGGTATAAGTATAAGTAGAAAAGCTATAGCGATAGTATAAGATTAGTGATAATGAAATGCTAAACTTAACAGATTAACCATATTCAAAATATATGATACAATCATTGGGCCAACACATGCATGACAATCCGGAAGATGTAATGAACCAAAAATCCAATTTCTCAAAGTATATCGCTCCGGTAGAGGATATACCTCAGATTCTAGAAGAGACTGAGAAAGAGGTACCGGTACCCATAAAATCTATGTTTTATACATAGTTAAGAGAAATTTGGAATCAAGAAAAATGGTCATAGATGACATTATTGTCACGCCCCAGAACCAGAATACTGGAGAGCGGGGGCAGACATAGCCAGCTACGTATATTGAAATAGGATACATCTCAACTATACGGTCACGGCTGTCTAGATATGAGGGTTTACTACAAGCCAACAGTCTCTTAAGGTCAAGCCTATTGTCTCAATCTCAAGCAAGTAATATAATTACAAGATGTTTGACCACCAAATATACAATAAAAGGCGTCCCAAATATTACATATCAGCTGATCATGAAGCTAGTCGTACAAAATGCGAGGACTAGCAAGAGTTAAGTCATACATGATCAACCCTAGGATTTGTTAATCAAGTTTACAGCCCGTAGGCAGACAGTAAGTAAAAGTGCATCGAGCTAACAGGTGCTCGTCGGCTAAACGCCTCAAAAGAATAACTTTACAATAGAGTGAACGAAACAAAATAGAAAACCCACTCGTAGCCCGGGTTCCTTCTAGTCGCCACCATCGGGGTGAAAGCTTGGTAGATCCTCGGGAGCTGCTCCGAAATCTGGCCACACAAAACCAGCTGGGTCAACCCCAGAAAGAGCAAGTGCCACAAGGGGGCCACGAAATAAGAACAAAAGCCAGCAATCAGCACAAAAAAAATCTAATATTAAAACTAGAATTACGAAAACATGTCAGGATGATATACGACGAGATAACCATGGAACTATTCCGATAGCCAGGTTACAACCCGTAAACCAAACAAGGACCGGGATTGTAACCCTTCATCTGAACAGAGCTTGGTTTCCCACCATTTATCGGCAAGATAATAATGTAAGAAATCAAGACAGGAAGCAAGCTTGTACTGGATCAAGACATGACTAGACTGGTTATACCTCATTCAATCAATCACGGCCAAGCAGATCCTACGGCTTACTACTTTAACTAACTAGGGTTATCACAGGCCTAATTACTAACAAGATGCAGTGAGATTGTTCCACAGCCACAAGCCCTGCAGACTATCCAGGCTACCCAGGTCGAAAGTTAGGGGTTGAATTCATGTGGGTACATCGTCCAGGAGACACATGTACCCTTAGGTGACTTAGAGGGTGCAACACTCGACGGTGCGCTGGAAATGTGCCCTACTCGACGGCAGGCTACAGATCCCAAGAGCGCCCAGGTAACGGGATTGCCTGTAGCTGTGTCTTCTCTTCATGACTACTGAGTTATTCTAGTTATTAACCTTAATCCATTTTAGTAGGTTCTCCTGACTGTGGTACTCAGGAGTCCCCTCCTAGACATGATGCAAGACAGGACAAGTGGATTTAACAAGCAAACAAGAAGAACCACCCACGGTGTCAAGACAGGTCAAGTTAAATTATCAAGATAAATCATGTCAGGGTACTTGTCAGGAGTGCGCCACGACGGACCACTATCATGTCAGGTTGGTCATGTCAGGAGTGCACCACTACGGGTCACTGTCGTGTTATGCAAGTTCCTTGCCATACCAAGCCATGTACAATAGTCATTCCAAACATATTAAGTAAAATCAAGTTCATGACAAAAGGCGTAAGGATATAAAATGGGCATAAAATATCTAATAAAATATCAATATACAGGACTATAGAAAAGCCAAGCTTAAAGAAATAAGACCAAAACTCCAAGAGCCTGGGGGTTAAGCAAGGGGTCAGGGGAGCAGCGTACGAAAAAGTCACGCACGCTGAGAGAGCAGCGTAGGTAAAAGTCACGCACGCTACAGGGAGCAGTGTACGTGAAAGTCACGCACGCTACAGGGAGCAACTGCGTGAAAAGTCACGCACGCTCAAGGGAGCAGCTGCGTGAAAAGTCACGCACGCTCAAGGGAGGCAGTGTACGTGAAAGTCACGCACGCTACAGGGAGCAGCTGCGTGAAAAGTCACGCACGCTCAAGGAAGCAGCATACGTGAAAAGTCACGCACGCTCAAGGGAGACAGTGTACGTGAAAGTCACGCACGCTACAGGGAGCAGCTGCGTGAAAAGTCACGCACGCTCAAGGAAGCAGCTTACGTGAAAAGTCACGCACGCTCAAGGGAGCAGTGTACGTGAAAGTCACGCACGCTATAGGGAGACACGCTTTCAACAGGAAGCGTACTCAAGTCTGCGTACGTACGCTAAAGAGCGCGCGCAGCTCAGTGTGCATAAGCTAAACAGCTCTGTACACTGCTCACTGTCTTCTCCAAATAGCAAGAACACCATGGTTGAACCCAAAACTTCAAAAGCTCACAACTTGGCCATCCGAACTACAAATCTGGATTTCCAAAGCTCCAACTTGGGTGAAACTGAATGCTCTTCCACATAGAAGCATCAAAAACCCATAAAATCCAACTTAAGAAGCTCAACCCATACAAAATCCGAAAATAGAAATAACTTAGATCTATCACAATGGAGGCTCCAAATCACAAAAACCCAAGTTCTAATGTTGATCACCATGTCCTAATCTAGCAAATGGACAAATAAAAAAGGGTTCTCATGTAGTGGCAAGATGCACTTGCCTAGGGTTATGAGAGTTGTGTAGAGGAAGGAGAAGAAGAAGAAGATGGAAATTAATGGTGGAAGTTATGAGGAGAGAGAGTGGTAGGTGGGGGTTATAAAGAGGGAGAGTTGTTGTCACGACCCGCACCCTAGGGTTAGGGCACGAGAACGTAACAACGCCCAGCCTACGCCGCAGTATCGGCGGTAGAACGCTGTCCTAGGTCTCAATGCATCTAATAGTATAAGACTAAACAGTTTACACTCCCCGAATGGGGGTGACATAGCAGAATGTAAATTCAATCACATCTAAGATAGAGCATAAAGGAAGATAGATAAAACATAAAATCCAAAAGAGGTACAACAGAGAGAAATCTAAGTGTCTAAGATACAAACTCAGAAATACATATCAAAACTCAAATACAGTAATCCATAAAATAATACAACTCCAGACAACTAAGAATAGCTAACTAAACAACCTCTAATGTGTCTCCTCTAGGCTAGCAGGCACCTCCGAACTATCTGTAAAATTTTGTCAACGTATCCTGTCAGGAAAATGAGCAAGTACAAAACACCAACAACAGTTCCATGTGAATTGACAAATACTATAAGAGACAGTAATAATGAGATACAAGACAAAGAATATAGGCAACTTGGAAACCGTTTGAAAGTCGAGTTACAACCCTTAAACCAAACAAGGACCGGGGTTGTAACCCTTCTTCCGGACAGAACCTAGTCCCATCATCATGGTACAGTATAAAAGGCAGGTAGAGCATATAAGAAATGAGTCATAACATGGTGAAAGTACAGTAAGTAAAGGTGAACTGGAATGTAAGATATGACAACAAATAAATAAAAAGTAATTTGAATTATTAGGGCGAAATGTGATCGGCTGGGAAAACAAGGGAACGGTTATCCACTTGGCTCGACAATCACACGGAACCTCTGACGAGGGCCTCCGAAGAGGGTCATGCCGGCCAACCTGGATAACCGGAAGGGGGTATCTGCTACACCCTACGTGAGGTGAGGGTGGCGCCAGCAAAACACGGAAATATCATCACGGAGGCTTTGATCACATAACCCCTAATAATTCCCCTCTATCCCCCGAATAGTATCACGGATCCGGACATGGCACGTCATGACACAGGATTCAAAAGCAGGTGATCAGCCCACTCCCAAGTCCATGTCTATACAAGTACAGGAAACACGAAAATATCTCATACCCATATACCAAGAAAGTCCAGGAATAACATCTCATGCCAGGATCCGACGTATACTAGTCCGTGAACTGTCGTGTCAGGAATCAAGTAAGACACTACAACTGAATCGGATATAGTAGATATCAAGACAATGAAAACTATCAGTGAATGTACTCGCCTGCGGTCCTGAGCTGATAAGTATAGAGGGTCCAACTGAAGCCACAGAGTCCTATTTAAAGCAACACAGGTTACAAAGTGTTCAAGTTATATAAATAAATCTCTACAAGCAATCTATCTTATCCTAGGTTCTTCTAAGTCCAATTAACTCTAGGTCAACTCCGGTCAATAATTTAGTCAAACTAGGTCAAGCGTTGACTCACAGTTGACTTTGGGTCAACTGGTCAACTTTGGTCAAACAGGGTCAACCTAGTCTAATTATTGAAAATATAAAGTGTACTTCGTTATTCGTACGTCGAAACTTACGACACGTAAATCGAGATAAGAATATCAATGGTAAGGTTGATAATCTTATTACAGTGATCCACGTGCCCATCTTGTCAATTTCAGCGATGTGAGATCACTGGAATTGACTGAGCTCAGTTTCGTTGTATTAATCCCGAAATACGAACATTATATGAATTAATTATTAATTAATTATTAGAAAGGTTAAACTCAGAGAAACTATCAACAAACATTGTCGGACGATGAAATAGACATCGCCAACGTGTACAGAATGGTCAAATTAGCTAGGATAGCCTACCCAACGGTCCAATTTGGACACAAGGGCAAAAAGGTAATTTCGGGTCAAAACGGTGTCCGTATCGGAGCCGTTTTGCACCGAAATACGTGCAAGAAAACAAGTCTATAAAATATAACAAATTATATGTCTACGCAATCAGAATGACGATACGAACCCAACGGTATCTCCATAATTGGATTCCGTTGACCCGATCTCAATTTGGCCCGTTGACCAGAACTTGGGATTCCGATTTGCACGGAAATGCGTGCCGAAGCCAAAGTTCTCAAAACTCAGTAAACTACATGTCAACGAGTCCAGAATGATGATACGAACTCAACGGTATATCCGGAATTGGATTCCGATGAGCCGATCTCAAAATGACCCGTTGGCCCGGACATTGGTGTCTGACTTGCACCGAAATGCGTGCCCGATCCAATGTCCACCAAAATCTAGCAAATTATATGTCAACGAGTCCAGAATGACGATACGAACTCAACGGTATCTCCAGAATTGGATTCCGATGAGCCGGCGTCAAAAAGTCCCGTTGACCCAGAAAGTGGGACCCACTTTGCACCGAAATGCGTGCCCGGGCCCACGTTCTCCAAATCTAACAAATTTTATATGAAAACATGCCAGAACGACGCCACGAGTCTAATGGTGGTGTCAGAAATGAAATCTGGAGTCCCGTGTTCAAAAATGGAATTTTACAAGTTGGAAATTACGAATTCGGACGGCCAACTTTGGCGTCGAATTCAACCAATCAAACAAGCTCAAACTGAAATGAAATCTAAAGGGAACATGAAGAGGGTTATACCAGCTTCGCACCGGAACAGGTAGCACGCCAAACGGAGCTACGGTGGAGGAGATACAAGCTGACGAAGTTGGCCCTGCGAAACTGTCCAAATTTAATACAATTTAAACGGTCAACTTGGTGGCCGATTTTCATGTATCAAACGATACAATTAACGAACGAAATTTGACAGGGATGAAGGTGGATATACCGAGATTGCGACGGAGCGAAGAAATTGTCGATCCAACGGTCGGATCTTCGGAAAAACGTGCGCGAAGTCGCTGCGACGGAGTGCGATTTCAGCGTCGTTTTCGAGCTCGTCACGACGGGACGTCGTGCAAAACGCACGAATCGTCTCGACGGCACGTCCCGGAGGACGTTGGCCGCCATGGGAAGGTACGCCGGAGCTCGTCCAGAGGGTAACCACCCACGGCGGGGTTACCGGAGCTCGACTGAACGCCGGCGGCGACGGTAACGCGGCCAGCGTGCGCGCTCAAAGCTGCTGCCGCCGCTGCTGCGTTGCGCCAGCGCGCGCGCGGCGGTACGGCGAACGCAGCGACGGCACGGCGGCGAAGTAGCGGAGCACGGCGAGGTGGCACGGGGCTGCTGTGAAGTCGGGTGGTGGAGGTGCGACGGTTGAATGGTGGTGGTGGCGGTGTAATGAAGTGGTGGTGAAGGAGTTTGATGGAAGTAGGAGGAGGAAGAGATTGCCGAGGTGGGCGGTGGCCGACGGCGGCCAGGGAGGTGGCCGAGCTATGGCGGAGGGTCGACTGCCAAGGTGGAGAGGGAGGAGGAGTAGTTGCATGGTGTGGTCGGGTTTGAAATGAAGTTGCTGAGAGTTGTTTTTGTGTGTGGTTGGCTTGAGTGTAGAAATAATTCAAGGAGAGAGAAGGAGAGGATAAGAGAGAGAGGAAAAGTTGCTCCTAAATTTTAGGGCCGGCAGTAGTCTATGGGTTGGCTGCTATGAATGGTGATGGGAAATCTATGGTGAGGATTTAAGGGGTGGATCTAAAGGCTAGAAATTAATGTAGGAAAAAGCCATTCCTATGAGAAATTGGATACATGAAAAATTCCAATAAAAATTGAAATAGATAATAGGGTATTAAATATTATTTTAGACACGAAAAAATGAGGGTATCCCGATGGAGAAAATCATGGAGCTGGACTGGACTCGGTGGAGCCGGATTGGGTCAAAATCGGACATTGTGCAAAAATTGAATTAAAAAAATAGACGTTGATGATCATGTGTAAATAAGTTGCACATGGGGATTCCAATAGATAGGACACAAGTGGCGGATGGGTAGTAGGCTCAAAGTGGGCCATGTCTATAGTTGGGGCTGACAGGTTTTGGTCGACAGGGGACCCACAAATCAAGTTGGAAAATGAATGTGACGTCGTGGCATGAAATAAAATCGGGTCACGCGTCGGGAAAGTTGTGCGAATCAAATGGAGCCCAAGACGACGTGTCTGAGTGGAACACAAAGGTCATGGGTGACGAGCGTCCCGAGTAGATCATTAATGAGGAGTTGGTTTCAAGAAACTGACTGGTCTTGCGCTCCCAATTTAAATGTCATAGTAACGCGCTGAAAATGATCAAGAAAAAGAGTGGGAAAATAAATATCAATCAAATGGTCTAAACCGACCCGAAGTTCAGCGAAGCAGAAAGAGTACAAGGGAACAAGTTTGGATGGGACACTATATACCGTCATGAAGGTAATCGTGTCCACTCCAAAACTCGTGAAGAAGATTTCCAGAGTTGAACATCCCTGATACTCCAAATATCAAAGGCATGAAAAAGTACACTTAAGGAAAAATAACAGAAATAATTATTTATTGAAATTAAAATCAATCAGTAAGTAAATAAAAATAAAAAAAATCAACCCGAAATTCAGGGTGCTCACAGTTGTGGTGGGGATGAGGGGTAGCATAGGTTAAGGTGATCCAATACCTATAAACCAAACCAAACCGAACCAACCCAATAAAACCGAGCCATGCCAAAACCCAAAATACGAGAAATACTGAAATTCCACAAGCTGAGAAAAATAAAAATACATGCCAAAAATCCAGATACGAGTATAAATACAAAATACGGAAAATACGGGAAATGAGGGTGACAACTCTACCCACCTTAAAAGAATTCCGTCCTCGGAATTTAATCAAGAGGCTAGAGATGTCGGGACAGCTATACTATCGCAAGCAATCTACGCTACCAATCAATCATACAATCATACATGCAAGCAAGGATTCGAAGCGTAAGGCATAAGGAAGATTTTACACCTTACGAGTCAAACCAGCCGGGATGACCTGATCAGATATCATCTTCATGCTCCCAAGTTTGACTTTCCCAAAGAGGGATGACTCTAAGCAACACGGACTAAACTGATAGTCTTGCGCTTGACGTCTCTCTCCTTGGTCAAACATGGACACGGGCCTATCCTCATACGAAAAGGTTGGTACCAATAACCAGTTTCGAATGACCTAGGATATGGCTCGGGTCCGAGATATACCGTTGTAATTAGGACATATGAAACATGACACGTGTCCCGCATAACGACGGCGGAAAGCAAGATAATAGGACACAGATACCTCTCTGCCGAGTCTGGATCTGGGCCTGGGCCAAGGCAAACTGCTGAGGCCTCTGTTGCTGGAGGGCCTGGGCCTGAGGCGGCAATGGCCTCTGAGGCTGATACTGCTGCTGTACTGGTGCTGGTGCTGGTCCCCTAACCGAAGGACGAGTCTGGACCGACGAGGAGGAACCGGCTCTATTCGGACAGGACCCTATCATGTGGTCCGACGCTCCATAAGCCAAGCACAATCCCTGTGCTCTGCGACACTCCGAAACAACGTGCCCTGGCTTTCCACAATGAGTGCAGCCCATTGCGGAAGACTGCTTCTGCTTCTGCTGCTGCGGGTACGTCGGGGTTGAATGCTAAACCGACGTAACCGAATCCGTCCTTTGGGGAACTCCAATAGTCAAGGCCCTAGCTGCCGGGGCTGGAGCTGATGAATGGTGCATCTGACTGTGGGACCGCTTCCTACCTCCGGTCCTATCCACGATCCTCTGGGAGGTATACTCATGTCTCCTAGCTGCTCTCAAGACTGCATCGAACGTCTGGTGCTCGAACTGCTCAACCGCCAACAAGATCTCCAAATGCAGTCCCTGCTAGAACCGCTGGGCCCTATCAAACTCGGTCGCCACCAAGGTGGGGGCAAACCTACTGAGCATAGAAAACTCCGATGCATAACTGTCGACTGTTCTGTCTCCTTGCTTCAAGTTGGTAAATCTGGTCTGCAGGTCGTACCGAGACACAGCATCAAAATACTTCGTCTGGAATCTCTCTCTAAATACTGCCCAAGCAATGGGTGCCACTAACCCCATGGCTTGCGCTGCCCACCAACTGCGAGCCAAGCCCAACAACTGCAGACGTACTACCGCCACCTTCTCATTCTCGGGTGTCCTAGCTGCTTCCAGAATCACCTCGGTATCCTGAAGCCATGCATCCGCGGCAATCGCATCCTCGCTGCCGTCGAAGAAAGGAGGGTTCAATCGCTTGAAGCTGTTAGCCGCCTGGTTCCCTGGATGTCTGCCTCGGGTCAAGGCATCTTGAACTGTCTGGTGCAGGGCGTCGCTTCGACGATCCAGGAAAGCTATCAAGGTTCTGATGAGGCCTACTAAGGTACCATCATCTGGCTCTACGGGCTGGACGGGCCGAACTGGTGACTCTCCTCCAGTAGGTATCACTCTGGAGGCTACTCCGGAATGCTGGGCTTGATCTCCGGGTTGCTGCTGGCCCACGGGAGGTGCTCCTCCTTGCTGATCGACAGGGTCAGGTACAGTGCCGCTGAGGAAGACGACACAGGAAAACAATAAGGAAGGACCAGGACAGATCAACGATACAAGCATGTAATCAGGGCAAGAATTTCAGGGATTTGAAAATACGGGCGGAGATCAAGGGCGAATACTGATTGAGACATCTATTCGGTAAACCCTCACATTTCTTGATTGACAAGACCTGCATGGGCCACCACTTAAACCATGTCACGCCCCAGAACCAGAATACTGGAGAGCGGGGGCAGACATAGCCAGCTACGTATATTGAAATATGATACATCTCAACTATACGGTCACGGCTGTCTAGATATGAGGGTTTACTACAAGCCAACAGTCTCTTAAGGTCAAGCCTATTGTCTCAATCTCAAGCAAGTAATATAATTACAAGATGTTTGACCACCAAATATACAATAAAAGGCATCCCAAATATTACATATCAGCTGATCATGAAGCTAGTCGTACAAAATGCGAGGACTAGCAAGAGTTAAGTCATACATGATCAACCCTAGAATTTGTTAATCATGTTTACAGCCCGTAGGCAGACAGTAAGTAAAAGTGCATCGAGCTAACAGGTGCTCGTCGGCTAAACGCCTCAAAAAAATAACTTTACAATAGAGTGAGCGAAACAAAATAGAAAACCCACTCGTAGCCCGGGTTCCTTCTAGTCGCCACCATCGGGCTGGAAGCTTGGTAGATCCTCGGGAGCTGCTCCGAAATCTGGCCACACAAAACCAGCTGGGTCAACCCCAGAAAGAGCAAGTGCCACAAGGGGGCCACAAAATAAGAACAAAAGCCAGCAATCAGCACAAGAAAAATCTAATATTAAAACTAGAATTACGAAAACATGTCAGGATGATATACGACGAGATAACCATGGAACTATTCTGATAGCCAGGTTACAACCCGTAAACCAAACAAAGACCGGGGTTGTAACCCTTCATCTGAACAGAGCTTGGTTTCCCACCATTTATCGGCAAGATAATAATGTAAGAAATCAAGACAGGAAGCAAGCTTGTACTGGATCAAGATATGACTAGACTGGTTATACCTCATTCAATCAATCACGGCCAAGCAGATCCTACGGCTTACTACTTTAACTAACTAGGGTTATCACAGGCCTAATTACTAACAAGATACAGTGAGATTGTTCCACAGCCACAAGCCCTGCAGACCATCCAGGCTACCCAGGTCGAAAGTTAGGGGTTGAATTCAGGTGGGTACATCGTCCAGGAGACACATGTACCCTTAGGTGACTTAGAGGGTGCAACACTCGACGGTGCGCTGGAAATGTGCCCTACTCGACGGCAGGCTACAGATCCCAAGAGCGTCCAGGTAACGGGATTGCCTGTAGCTGTGTCATCTCTTCATGACTACTGAGTTATTCTAGTTATTAACCTTAATCCATTTTAGTAGGTTCTCCTGACCGTGGTACTCAGGAGTCCCCTCCTAGACATGATGCAAGACAGGACAAGTGGATTTAACAAGCAAGCAAGAAGAACCACCCACGGTGTCAAGGCAGGTCAAGTTAAATTATCAAGATAAATCATGTCAGGGTACTTGTCAGGAGTGCGCCACGACGGGCCACTATCATGTCAAGTTGGTCATGTCAGGAGTGCACCACTACGGGTCACTGTCGTGTTATGCAAGTTCCTTGCCATACCAAGCCATGTACAATAGTCATTCCAAACATATTAAGTAAAATCAAGTTCATGACAAAAGGCGTAAGGATATAAAATGGGCATAAAATATCTAATAAAATATCAATATACAGGACTATAGAAAAGTCAAGCTTAAAGAAATAAGACCAAAACTCCAAGAGCCTGGGGGTTAAGCAAGGGGTCAGGGGAGCAGCGTACGAAAAAGTCACGCACGCTGAGAGAGCAGCGTAGGTGAAAGTCACGCACGCTACAGGGAGCAGTGTACGTAAAAGTCACGCACGCTACAGGGAGCAGCTGCGTGAAAAGTCACGCACGCTCAAGGGATCAGCTGCGTAAAAAGTCACGCACGCTCAAGGGAGGCAGTGTACGTGAAAGTCACGCACGCTACAGGGAGCAGCTGCATGAAAAGTCACGCACGCTCAAGGAAGCAGCATACGTGAAAAGTCACGCACGCTCAAGGGAGGCAGTGTACGTGAAAGTCACGCACGCTACAGGGAGCAGCTGCGTGAAAAGTCACGCACGCTCAAGGAAGCAGCTTACGTGAAAAATCACGCACGCTCAAGGGAGCAGTGTACGTGAAAGTCACGCACGCTACAGGGAGACACGCTTCCAACAGGAAGCGTACTCAAGTCTGCGTACGCACGCTAAAGAGCGCGCGCAGCTCAGTGTGCGCAAGCTAAACAGCTCTGCACACTGCTCACTGTCTTCTCCAAACAGCAAGAACACCATGGTTGAACCCAAAACTTCAAAAGCTCACAACTTGGCCATCCGAACTCCAAATCCGGATTTCCAAAGCTCCAACTTGGGTGAAACTGAATGCTCTTCCACATAGAAGCATCAAAAACCCATAAAATCCAACTTAAGAAGCTCAACCCATGCAAAATCCAAAAATAGAAATAACTTAGATCTATCACAATGGAGGCTCCAAATCACAAAAACCCAAGTTCTAATGTTGATCACCATGTCCTAATCTAGCAAATGGACAAAGAAAAGAGGGTTCTCATGTAGTGGCAAGATGCACTTGCCTAGGGTTAGGAGAGTTGTGTAGAGGAAGGAGAAGAAGAAGAAGAAGGAAATTAATGGTGGAAGTTATGAGGAGAGAGAGTGGTAGGTGGGGGTTATAAAGAGGGGGAGTTGTGGTGGAGATGAGGGGTAGCATAGGTTAAGGTGATCCAATACCTATAAACCAAACCAAACCGAACCAACCCAATAAAATCGAGCCATGCCAAAACCCAAAATACGAGAAATACTGAAATTCTACAAGCTGAGAAAAATAAAAATATATGCCAAAAATCCAGATACGAGTATAAATACGAAATACGGGAAATACGGGAAATGAGGGTGACAATTATCGAATGAGAATAAAAAGTGTGATAAAATTAAAGGATAACACTAAAACCACGAATAATCTAATGAATAGATGCGATATCTCTCGCAAGATGTGGAGTGTTCGGTCCTACAGTACAAAATCCAAAGAGAATAAACCCGGTAGGTTTTGAATGGGTATCTGTAACAAATAGATATCCAAATATATAAGAGCTCAAGGATTTATGAAATGATCATGAATAGAATATGAATAAATATATTCTTCGATCCTGATAACCTAGACGATAAGATATATTATCGAAGGTCATGGATTTAAAATTCTCAGGTAAATCCTTGAAGGATTTGATATTATCATGTTATCCCCGAAGGATCTACATATGGATTAAACCATCCAGAAGAATGTGATAGGCTCATTGAGTTTATGAAGAAATTCTTGAACGGATTCATCAAAATGGTCACCTCCTCAAGAAAAGATCTCCTGAAGAGATTAAAAGTGCCTCCTGAAGAGAAAATCTCCTGAAGAGATAGAAAATATGACAGTATCTCCTGAAGAGATTTGAAATATCTCCATAAGAGACAAAGAATCTCCCGTAGAGATTGGAATCTACCGTAGAGAGTGGAATCTCCCGTATATGTCGAAAATCTCCTGAAGAGAGAGAGAGGAATTTCCTGAAGAGATAAAGATAAATATTCAAAAGAGATCTCATGTAATCTCATGAAAAGATGAATATCTAGAAGAGATCTACTATAAATCTCATGTAGAGATAAATCTCCTGCAGAGATTTATTATGAATGATATACCTATAATGGTCAGATCAATATGATCTTTTACAACCAAAAGAACATGTTCTGGGTCCTGAAGTACCATGTTTAAAGAATATAAAATTCTTTATTGTCATTTACTCAGCACAATAGTTTAGAATAATATTAGGCACATAAATTATTCTTGATAAATATTCTGATCTAATGAGATTTGCAGATGAATGATATTTATCTGATACTCCATTAAGCGGATACCACAAACAAGGTATATTTTTATAAATACCATTGCATGTAGAGAGAATAAATCAAATCACTACGACAATTTCACCAAAGCGAACCGGGAATGTGCATGGCTATGTTTTCAACAGTTCGACATATCAGGGGGAGTTGCGAGCTTTCAAGAATCATAAATAAAGCCTGCAACCTCTTCATAAGGATACTAGTATAAATGTATAGACAAATAAAGTATTTGGGTGATATGTAATATTTAAATTGTATTGGGGGTTGATTTTTTATTTTGAATTGATGTAAGAACAATAATGTAATATTTTTGAGGGGGAGCATCATGTAGATGCAAGCATCCTGAAGATGCTAATGGAGACATCTTGAAGCATGTCTTTGCGCATTGTACTCTTTTCCTTCGTTGAGGTTTTTTTCCACTGGATTTTTTCTTCGAAAGGTTTTTAACGAGGCAGTGTAAGTCGCACCCACTTAGATTCCTGAAGACTCATATTCCTGAAGAATATTATTGTACTCTTTTCTTTTCTATAGATTTTTCCCAAATGATTTTTTCTAGAAAAGTTTTTACTGAGGCAATAATTAAAGTGGGCATCCAAGGAGGAGTGTTGTGATTTGGATAAATCCAAATATGGATGTCCTTATCCATACCCACAACAACCTCTCTATCTCATTCCCTCTATATATGTTATCAATGAGAAAAACTACCTACAATTTTCTGGCTACCAATTCCTTCTCCTTCTTTTTTATTTTCAAAACACTTTACAATATCTCCCATATTAATTCTGGATCCAGAGCTTGATAAGTATATAGATATAAAATCATGTTCTGTAAGTCTCCAAAAGATCACTATGTTCCTCAAAACCAAGTTCATTTGGAATCCTTCCCACACTTGTATACTTTCTTACACAATTCCTGTCCGATTGATGAGCAATAATATGTGTTGCACTGAAAACCAATACTTAGGATTGAATAATAAATACCAGCCCATAACAAATTGCTTCACCTGCAACAAAATTTTCCACTGACCTAAAACTAAAGAGAAGACCATCAAAGATTCTATAGGAAAAAAATCACAAAAACAAGTCCAAAGTAGAAGCAAGAGATATCATGTTTTAATAGAACTTCGGATCCACATATCTAAAATAAAAATAAAATCAAATATTATATGGAAAAAAATTGCAAAACAAAGTCTTACCAAAAGCAGAAGCAAAAGACCCATCTTTCAACAGAAATTTGGATCCAGACGTATTATATGAAAAAAAAAAATTCACAAAATCAAAGTAAAAAAAAGCATCAACATTAAAAAAGCAACAAAAAAAAAGAAGCAAAACAACTCTGAAGCACAAAAAAAAGATCTGAAGCCAAAAAAAATTTCAAATCCACCCGACCATCCTCCTTATGCTGAAGGAGCAAAAGCAAAAAAAAAATCATCTAGAAGACTAGAACTATAGCCTCAACTGAAAATTGCTTTGAAGAGAGAGAGAGAGAGAGAGAGAGAGAGAGAGGAGCGGTTGGTTGAAGAGAAATAGTGGAGGAGAGAGAAATGTGAGTTAGACTTAGGCCTCGTTTGGTTCACGGATTCAAGGGAGTAGAAAAGGAAAGTTGTTCCTTTTCTTTGTTTGGTAACCACAAACTTGGGAATCAATTTCCTCACAAGGGAAAAAATTGGAGGGAATATGGTTCCACTCATGACCCATGTGATTGATTTTTCCGAAGGCCTCGTTTGGTTGGCGGAATCTTCGGGTTGGAAAAGGAAAGTGATTACTTTCCTATGTTTGGGTGTCCAAGGAATTGAGGAAGAAAGGAAAGTGATTCCCAATAGAAGGGAAAGTAGGGGGAAAAGTGATTTCATCCATCCGAGCAAGGAATCACTTTCCCACATTGAAGTATTTACTTTCCTTTCCAAATTCCTTGGCATTGCCAAACATCGAAAAGGAAAATCAATGGAAATTAAAGTTTTCCAAAGGAAAGGAAATGACGAGGAATTGATTTCCTTTCCCTTCCATTACGCGAACCAAACGAGGCCGAAATGTGACAGGAATCCTACTTTTCCATTCCTATGAAAAATACAAAGGAATGCATTTCCTTTCCGTGAACCAAACGAGGCCTTAGGGTTTTCTTTTAATATATATATGTGAGATGGGTATTTTGGTAAACTTACATATTATTATATTCGATTTTCGGTTTGGGTCGGGAACCGAATCCTTAACCCGATACCCGAACCGAAAAAACAGTTTTTCTCGTACCTGTAAACCGAATGTCGACCCGCTTTCTTAAAAACCGACCCGAATCCCTATTTCGGGTCAGGTCGGATCGGTTTTCAATTCTAAAACCGTTATTTGCTCACCCATACTTTCAAAGAATAATAACTAACCATTGTAGGGGTGGGCATACGGTTCCAAGATCCCCGGTTTCGATCCGATCCGAACCGTAAAATGTCCAAACAAGCCGGTTCCTAAATTTTGGAATTTAAACGGGACGGGCCGGGGCGGGTCGTATGACACTAACGGGACGGGGCAGATCTTATTTTCAAAATAAACGGGACCCCGGACCGATCCATTTCTAGGGGTATGTATTTTTTTTTTTATTAATTTTGAATTTTTTTTTGCTATTATAGTTTATAGATAATAGAACAAGTTATTGTTTAGTAAACAAATTCTAGAAATTTGGGAAGACATAAGATTTGTTTTGTTCTTATAGATAATAGAACATATGTAAATGCTTACTATTCAAGAGTTTTTTAAACTTTTTTTGGACCCGTTTGGACCCGCGGGTCGGCCTGCTTCGGACACGTTTCAAACCGGTCGAGCCCGTTCCGGTTCCAATATTTTTTGGATCCGCCCCGCCAATTAACGGGTCCGATCCGAGTCCATAAAATTTGGGCCCGGCTCGGCCCGTACCCACCCTAAACCATTGTATCCAAACAACCTCTTAAGTAGCGAAACATGTCCTAGTGGTGAGGGATAACAGGGAGGTGGTGCGTTCAAGTCACACCTAAGGCAATTGTAGGTGTAGGGGTTATGAGTTGTTTTTAGTGTACTAGTTACGAGCGGTTATGAGGGGTCTAATTTTGGATGATTTTAAGTAGAAGTTTTTAAACCAGTCCAACCCATCCTTGATAATTCATTAAGGAGTGGTTTTGAAAGTTTTTTGCACGAATAAATTTACCTATATGTCTATATATAAACAAAACGGTCCCGAGCCTGGCAACTCATCTAGTGTACGCTTCAATCATGAGATAAAAGTCCATATTTGATTAAAATAATAGAAACACATAAAATAATAGCAAGCTCTCGTTGAAAGAAAAAATAAAAAAATAAAAATTTATCGGAGAAAATAGTCATAGTTTGTAAGAAGTAGAAGAGAAACACACATGAGAAAAAAAAAATATGGTAGGATACTGATAGTTATAATTATATATTTTTGGTGGGAATATAAATGAAATGAAATAATAAAATTTTTCAAAATCTATCGATTTTGGGTGTTTATAAAAACAACCCAAAATTATATTACACCGGTGTCAGTGTGTTGGGGTTTTTGAGTCTGTCAAAACTAGTGTCTCAAAAAAATTAATAAGTAGAGATTCAAAAATACTCCAAAATCAATATAAATATGGTTAGCAAGCAGACCCTAGAAGTATAATAAAATAAAAAAACAAAACAAAATAAAATAAAATGAAAGATTAAAAATAAATCCCAACAAACGGACCCCAAAACCCTAGCTCCTCTTGCCAGTCAGGAGAGCTATGGATTCTGGCACCATTTCCGGTCTCAAATCCACCATTTTTACTGGTTTCCGTAGGTCTGGAGCAAAACTAAGAAAATATTCTCATAGTTCAAGTATGTCATTTCTCCTCTTCTTCTTGTTGTTCTCTTTCAATCAATCAATTCTATAGTTATCAGTCACTTCTGCTAATCGCAGGATCCCTGCTGCCGGTCCGGTGCGCCGTCCGCTTCCGTCCCTGCATCGACATCCACAAGGTCCTCCTCCTAATAAATTCAATATTTGCAAAGTTACTTGTGCTTAATCCCCTTTTTATTTATTTATTTATTATTATTTTTTGCTTAATTTGTGAAAGTTTGGGGATGGTAGGGAAAAGTGAAGCAGATCGTCGGATCCACGCTCGACGACGTGGCCGGGAGCGGTGCTCTCGTAACCAACTTCGTGTCGGACAAGTCCTCGGCGGAGTTTGCGAATCTGTACAAGCAGGACGGGCTCGCCGGTGGCCATGTGATAATGCTCGGCGCCGACGCCGCGAGCAGGTCTGCGGCCGTAGAGGCGCTGCGTGCCTATCCCGGTAATGACTGCTCTCCCAAAACTGTGGGCTGCAAAGCTGTGCTGCACGGACACGGACACGGACACTACACCTATTTTGGTGTGTTCCTAGTATATTTTGGAGTGTCTGACATGCGTGCACGGTCAGTACTTACTAGGTCGTACACGTATCGTTCACGCCCGACAATCGAAAATACACTAGGGTACACCAGAATAGGTGCTGTGTCCTCACTGTTTAAATCCGTCGATACATGTCGAGGAATTGGTGCAAACTCAGTTCGAGTATAAACCTGAACTGTATCCCTGCATTTGGTTTAGTCAGTAATTTGGTTAATCTATCATACTTGGGATTGTTGACAAAGCCAGATTTGGCCACGTTTTAGATCTACGGTTCCTAGTTGGGACTATAGGCAACATGACCTAGCTGGCTGCTTTGCAACTTCTAATACTCGCTTAACAGACTTTGGAAGCAAACAAAGGGAGTAGAAAAATTCATTTATAGTAGCGATTGACAGTCTTAGTCCATTTCTTAGGTATTTTTATCCACATTGAAAATACAGTGATAGCTTGTTTCATGCTTACGTATCCACGATACTTGTTTATCCATTTGCAAAATCTTGCAAATTTTAGGTGGGATGCAGGTTGGCGGAGGGATCAATTTGGACAACGCTCGAAGTTATCTTGACGAAGGAGCCAGTCATGTAATTCTTACTTCGGTATGTAGTATTTTTTGACTATATCAAGTTATGACGTATTCATCCGTGCTTATCCCTGTTCTTTGTGTTTGTTGTTAGAACTTTGGATATTAACAAGTACATTATTTTTTTATGAATTCTATTTGATTAAATTGCATGGAATCCTCATAATGTTTACAAGTAAAGCACATAACCTCTCAAATGTTGAATAATTGAAAGTTGGACCAATGTGCTTGGTTTCTTCTCTATTTTCTTTAGTAAACTCCATGCGGCCTTGTACATGCTGTAAAAAGAATGATTTTACAATTCTAAAGTAATAAATAAGATACTTCTAGTTCTCTTCCATCCCACGACCACAATTTTACCACCATCGCCATAGCCGCAACCACCACTATTCCACCACAATCACTGCCAAAGCCACCACCACCACCACCACCACCACTTCCAACGCCATTACCCCCTACCATCATCCCACCGCCATCCCGTCACTACCAAAACCAGCCCGTAACCACAACAACCACTCTCCCACCACCACATTACCATAACAGGACCAACACCAACATCCTACCCTTGTGAACACCACCATCCAACATCCGTAATAAAAGGTTTTAAGTACCACTGGAAGCAATGTATTTCAGCCATTTCAGGATTGAAGCGTCCAAAACCACCGCTATTCACCTATTGAAAAACATTGAAACCATCTGAAACTGCCGAAGCATTGAAACTATCTGAAACTACCAAAACTCGTACTCAGCGGAAGGGTCTGAAACTAGTACGAAAACCAAGTCTTCTCAACCTTGCCACAAACAGCCCCTTAACCCCCCCCCCCCCCCCCCCCCCCCCCCCCCGGGGGGCTACCACCACTACTATCTCACAACCAACACCACTACCGTACGGCCACTGCCACAATGACCAACATTCATGGTAGGTGGTGCTGATAATGGAAGCGGAAGGAAGAAGAAAAGAATATGGTATTCGTAAACGGATGTAAACTTCAACTTAGTAATTTGCATATACTAGCCTATGTGGTATGTGCAATACACTTACACTTTCAGACAATAGAAATAGTTATTATTGCAATATTCACCACAATGCCCATGCACATTTGCAGAGTACGCCGACCCATGTATCTTAAACATAGCATGTGGCATATTGCATGCTAGGAATATAGGATCATGGTAATGGGTTAACAGAAAATAGGGAAATATCATTGTAAATTCGGTAAATATGCCTGTTTTAAGAAAGCACTCATGACATTAATAATATGTTCCTGAATTTTTATATACTGACAATAAAATTGTCAAGTGACAATCTTGATGGGAAAGGAATTAACTCAGCCAAACTTGAATTTTAGTGCAGCAGAGATGTTTAGAAATTATTATTAAGATTAAGGCAGTCATTGCTGCCCCCTTGGGATTTGATCCCTCCTCCCCTCCCTATACCAATGGTCTCGTTGCCAACCTTTTGAGATGGTTAGACTTTAGAATCTTGCACACTAAAACAACGTGCAAAACAACGTGCAATAGAGTAATACTATGATGGACTACCGAAGGTTCCTAATTTCATATACACAGAGGTCAAAAAGAAAAAGGAAACTGACACCACACTTCTTAAGTTTTTTTTGAAGGTTTCCTAGGAACTATTGAATAGTCTCATCGTGGGCAAATTGGCAAACAATCTATGTTGTATTGGGCGCTAGACGAGGCGAGGCGAGACCATGCCCGCCTCGCCTAGGCGCTCGGTCAGATTTCTGGGTCTCTAAACCTGTGTAAACATTGTAGGCAACAGCAGTAGCAAAAGTTAGAAGCAACAGTAGCATAAGGCCGCAACAGTAGTAGCAGATTGCAATAAGAGGGAGAAGACAACAGTAGCAGTAGCAAAAGGCAACAATAGCAGTAGCAGAAGGCAGCAAACAGCAACAATTTTTACAATAGCACCTCTTTTAGCAACAATAATAACCCTAAAGCCCAAAAAAAATATTAGTAAAAAGTCCATAGCCCATCCTGAGATCCACCGCCTAGGCGCCCACAGTTGTCTCCCCTGGGCGAACCTGGGCGCCCGCCTAGGCGCGCCTAGGCGCCCCTCGCCTTACACTGCAGTAAAATATGCAGGTCGAGACGACCTGTTCAAATCGGGCGCGCCTAGGCGTCGCCCGTAACAACATAGCAAACAATATAAATGCAACATGCCAAAACTCCTTATTTTTAATATAGTAATATATTTTGTTCTTTTTTACCCTGTGCAGAGGGCAATTTATGGGAGTAATTTGTAACCTTGGAGGGGTTATTTTCTTTACATGTAAGCATTGTGAGATTTCCTACGATTTACCCTTTTTTCATTATATTACCACAACAGAGTAGGAGTTGGTTGTGCGGAATGGGTAACCACAATGAAAAAGGTTATCAGCAGGTACTCATCCAAGCCTTCTCCTGTCAGATTGGTGTCGGCTATGGAGCACGCTAAAGTTCCCTAAACTAGCTGACCGTTGTTATCAACGGGTCATTTCTTAATCTGAAGTAGAAATTTCTAACGAGAACTTATAAACTTCAGTAGCATGTCCAGTTTGATTGTCTATGTAATGATCTCTCTCTCAAAAGTTAAAACTTAAAAGATCATGTGCTTTGTTCTGCAGTTTATATTTAATGATGGAAAATTGGATCTTGAACGGCTCAAGCAACTTGTTCATATGATTGGCAAGCATAGGATTATTTTGGATCTTAGTTGTCGGAAGAAGGTATGTAGATTTACATTTGACATGCTATTAGAATGTTTAAATTTACGAAGTTTGTAGCTGTTAACATATTCTTGCAATCTATGAATAAATAAATTAATACAAACTTTCTAGTTCAATAGGTGGATGCTAAAGAAGGGTTTGACTAGGTTTAAGTTATTTCATATGTTTAACGGTTGGATGTACAACAAATTCGTAAGTGTTGTATGCTTTTGTATCTCACGTCCAGCTTGTCGGGTGTGAACTTCTGGCCTTCCTATCTTCGTCCAGTTTATCAGGTGTTGAACATAAGGCCAGAACTCAGTTCTAGCAGTCTTGTCTCCTACTTAAAATTCTAAAAAACACCTATAGTGGTGGGTAAAGAGTAACCATACTAAAAAAATAAACCTCTCTCAATACACAGCATACACGCGCATTCAAGCATTCAGACATGCACATACACCCTGGTCGGAGATGTTTTATGGATGATCTTGGGCTGTGCTTTCCCAGCATGAAACTTGTCTGATCTGATCACCTCCGCTTGACCGACACAGTTCTCAATCATGTCTATTTTATATTGTTTTGTGTTTCTGGCCAATGCTGCCACTGTCTGCATCTCATTGCAAATTTGTCGCCACTAGCAATAATTTGATTGTTGGAGTTGATGTTTATGGGATAAAATGTGGTGTTGATATCATTGCTAGAGTATGAAGGTGAAGTAGTATTAGTAAGTATGCCACTCTTTCAATCATTATTTTATTTAGCTTTAATTTGTTGCCACTAGCAATAATTTGATTGCTTTGTGAAGTGCGAGTTCACAACATTTTATCTACATATTGGTTGTACCCTCTTGGTTTCTTACCCTACCAAACAGATCACAATATAGGGACATATTGGCTAAAGTCAACAAGGAGAAACTAAATATTCTGGAAGAGATTTCAGACTGAACAACATATCCTCTAAGCTCATAGCTGACTGTAACAGTGGAGCTAACCCATGATTCACTATAAGACTATTAAATGCTTTTTCCATGATTGCTTTGCTTTCGAAGGTTGTATTCTAAAATCAAAATAGTTATCCTGCAGAATGGGAAGTATTGCATTGTGACTGATAGATGGCAGAAGTTCAGTGACATGTTTTTGGATGAACAGAGTTTGGTTTTTCTAGCCACCTATGCTGATGAATTTCTTGTGCATGGAGTTGATGTTGAAGGGAAAAGGTGACTTTCAAAAACTTTATGCTATACTAGTAATATGTACGTGCATTGCACGCACATAATGAATTTGTTAAATAATTAAATTAGAATTTGTTATAGATAACAACGCTGTTCCATGGGGTCGAACCCACCCAACCAAAGGGAATGCCTCCCACCTTAACCACATGAGTTAGAGGTGTTTGGCTTTAGTTAAATAATATTAGGTAGTTA
This sequence comes from Iris pallida, assembly GCA_029216955.1. Lineage (NCBI taxonomy): Eukaryota > Viridiplantae > Streptophyta > Magnoliopsida > Asparagales > Iridaceae > Iris > Iris pallida. The sequence continues at coordinate 46,411,371 of JANAVB010021600.1, forward strand.
AACAATCACTTATTTATTATTTATTTTTAATTACACGAGGATATACATACGGCTTAGACGGCTAATTTTGAGCCGTTTTCAAGCCTCTTTACCTCTTTTTAAGTCTCTTTATAAAGAGTAGAGATTTTATCATCTACACGTTTATCTGGTATTTACCTAATATTTCTATTAGTCAGATCCCAGCCTGCTGTATATTTCTATCTCTTATTAGTTCTTTAATAGGTATTAATTAAATGTAATTAATGATCGAAACTTTATGCTATTTTTCGTCATCTACATATTTATGAGTTTATCTTCTATTGACCTAATATTTCTATTAGTCAGTTCACAGCCTGTTGTATATATTTTTATCGGTTTTTGGTTAGGTAGTATTTAAATTTTAATTATTTATTAATGCATGCTTACTTTTGAGGGGAGGTGAAGATTCAAACTACATTATTTATGTATTTAGGTTCATCAGTAATATTCGTAGAGAGTGCAGTTACATATGGGAAGATGAAGCGGAGAGATGTTTTCTCAACCCACTACCTATACCCACCCCCCCCCCCCCCCCCCCCCCCCCCCCCCCCCCCCCCCCCAAAAAAAAAAAAAAAAAAAAAAAAAAAAACACACACACACACACACACACACACAAAAAACAGAGTTGGAATAAAACTGAAGTGATGCTCGGCGAGTCAACTGTCAACCTCGGGATCCACCTGGCGCACTTGATCCTGATGAGAACGAAGTGGGCTTTTTCCACTCTGCAGCTCATGTCGTCCGGAATCGTCCGTACTAGTGCGTTTCTCTTCTAGTCTAAATGGTCAATATGTTTCTTCGTTCCTGAAAACAGGTACTATTAAGCTCCTTCTCGCTTCCTGAAGGAAAAAGAAAAAGGAAGGGGGGTTGTTGGGGGGGGGGGGGGGGTGTATCCTAAAAAGTAAAACCTCAATTTGAATTGTGTTATAAGAAACATAATTTGTTGGAATTGTTTCTTCTATCGAAACTTTTTCCCTAATCATATCTGTATATATTGTCATTCAAGAAGGTCTATTCTTCGGTGAATCGTCTTCAAGTTACTCGTTTATAAAGGTGTCCTTTATTTGTTACTCTACTGGGAATATGTAAAGAGAATTAGTATCCGACTTAGTAGCTGCTATAAATATATGATTATTACTTTTCTTGGTGTGGTGTCCTTGCAGACTAGGAATTGATGAGGAGCTTGTGACTATTCTTGGCTGCTATTCACCTGTAAGTAATGCCTATTTTGTTCATGGTGGCATACTTCAACCTTCTTTTACATATCCTTAAGTTAAACAACCGATCCTCAATGTTTGTGTGCTAACTTTGAGGATCTGCTTACTGGCTGGGAAGTGATGTGAAGACAGTTCCAGTATTGGATATGTTTTTTGCCATTGCTTTATAGGATTTAGACTTAAATTCGACTTGTACATTCTTATTAGATTATGGGCAATTACTTGCAACTTAAACTCATATCGTTGCTCGATTTCTCAGATACCCGTAACTTACGCTGGTGGAGTTGCGGCAATGGCCGACTTGGAGAGGATAAAGGAGGCAGGAATGGGATGTGTAGATGCCACAGTTGGAAGTGCACTTGATATATTTGGAGGTGATCTTTCTTATAGAGAAGTTGTCGCTTGGCATTGGAAACAGGTCACTGTAAGCCAACCGCTGTAAGGTGATTCTCCTTGGAATTGATGATTTTCATCCTCAAGGGCCTCAAGTTCAGCAGTTCTCTGCAAATTTGACTGTCTAATATGTGACAGATGAATAAGACACAAATCATCTTCCTGAGGGGAGAATTTGAATACTGAAGACTAGATTGACAATGAGTAAGGATCATACTAAACTCAGGTTATTACTTGGTGCTTACAATTTACTGTTATAATTGAAAGATTAAATGTCTTAAAAGTCCCTGCAACTACATCAAAACTAGTTAGTGACGGTTGCGGGCTATATATTTATATTTAAAGTAGGATTCTATTGTACTGTAGTTTGACTAGTAGTCACAATATTATTGATCATATGGAGGATTATCAGTCATTTATTCTGGATTTTATCTTAGTAGAGATTTCGAGATAGATGAAATGAATCAGTAGAATTTTGGAGAGGGAGGAAATGAATCAGGGAAGAAGAGCATTCGTTTGTCAGGTTTATTTAGATGATAGTAACTGTCCATGTCTAATTCATGGAATCAGATTAGGACCCTAGAATCAACAAATTTATAATCTGAAGTGATGTAGGAAAGGATCAAATTTTAATAGTTAATCCTCATTCTTTAGTTATGTTGGCATTTATTTTTCGGCAACAGACAATGAATCATGTATCGTATGAAAATTGTTCCGTCAGTCGATTCTTGAACGAACCAACTGGTATTTTCTGGTATATCAGTAAAATTGCGGAAAAGAAAAACATTTGTCAAGTTCAGTATACTCAGTTATTTAGAGCGCAGGAAAACATTGTCAAGTTCAGTATTCTAAGTTATTAAGGTCTCGTTTGGTTTGCGGAATCATCGGGTTGGGAAAGGAAAGTGATTACTTTTCCTATATTTGGGTGCCAAAGGAATTGAGGAGGAAAGGAAAGTGATTCCCAATGGAAGAAAAATTAGGGAGGAAAGTGATCCATCCATCCAAGCAAGGAATCACTTTCCCACATTAAAGTATTCACTTTTCTTTTCAAATTTCTTGGCATTTCCAAACACCGGAAAAGAAAATCAATGGGAATTGTAATTTTCCAAATGAAATGAAATGCCAAGGAATTCATTTCCTTTCCCTTCCATTCCGCGAACCAAACGAGGCCTAAGAGCGCAATTGTTGGAAACGAACTTGGAAAACTGTTCTTGAAACCGAGAGAAATTGATGAGAACCGAAAAAAACCGCATAAGCTAATTATGCCAAAATTCACAAACAAGACAACGATTTTATGTAGAAAATTCTGACAAAAAACAATCAAAGGACGACGGGAGTCAAATTCCGAAAATCCTCCACTAATGGAATAAAATAATACACATTTACAAATTCCTCATCAGATCCACGTGGATTACAAAAGCGAATAAGGGATTATCAATGACGAGGATGAACCGATGTAGAACTCTTCGAAGCGATCTTTTTTCAAATCAATCACAAATCCTTCAAATCTCTCTTCCTCTTGGTTGAAGAATTGTACCTAAGCTCTAAAATCTCTCTCTCTTGGTTGAAGAATTATAGCATTTCGAGAAACCGTCTTATTACATTGTAATGATCCAAATTCCAAAAACATCTTGATTTTGATCCAACAGTGTTAATAAAATATCTAACTTTTGCCTTCAGTTCCGACATCGGTATATCGGCGGCGATACACTGAAAAATAGGCAGAAGGAGAACACGTTTCACTGGTGTACCGATAGTATACTGATAGTACACCGTCTGCATTGATAGTTTGATATAACTTTTTCTAATATGTCCAACACGCACTCAAAACGTATCACCTTTGTCGTCTTTGACTCCTAGAACTTCTCCGAAACAGGAATGTCCCTCGTCACACTACCAAATATTCTCCATATATGTTGGAAATTCCATCCAGCACCAACAACATTTTCTCACAAAGTCGAGTTGAAATTTTGTTTGTTTGCATTTTTCAGCATCATCTCTAGCGTTATCGGTTTACTTGGCTGTTTTCCAAATTTTTTTTTATAGAAGATAGTAAGGGGGTGACTTTAAGTCGATATGTCTTACGATGCAGAGATTCTTTGACGTCGATATCGAAATTTGTCAAACAATGCACCAGACTATATATCTATTAGCAACCAAAAAAACACCCTAAGCATAGCCATAGCATCATTCTCGAGTCCTTTTGTGGTTTACCGATGGCCTTTACTAATAGGAAAATGCATCAAATGCTTACAATGTTCTTATAACCTCTCTCTCATTTCTTACACGAGTCTCATCGGATCCCACCTCCCCCCTCACCTCCCGCTACATGAGCTTCATCCGACCCCACCACTTTTCTCTCTCCTTCAATCGAAGTCTAATATGTGACGGTTGTAAGGAGATTGTAAGCATTTGGTTGTAGGCAGGCATAACAAAGCTCTTACTCATAATTAGCTGACAATTATCACGCTACCAATCATCGTCGGAACCATGGGGGTCGGACTTGTAGCATTGGAGGCCCCTATGAGAAGCATGATGCAGTTGTGGCAAGGGCCAGGGTGCGACGGCAGCAGCGGCAGCGAGACGATTCGCTACGACGATTGTGGGTGCTAGCTTATGTTCAAGAATGTGGCCTCACGTCTCCCTCTTTAACACGACATCTCTTGTGGACAGTTGGATTATTTCTATTGTATAATTGATGGGGTTTAAAGTTAAAAATCACTGCGGAGGGGTGCGCAACGTTAGAGGGTGGAAGAGCGTGCAGTTCGGATATCAATCAGATGTAGCCAAGTAGCCAAGTGGGTGCTGTCAAATAGATTTTGCTTTTGCTTTTTAAATAAATAATTAAAATCAACCCAAGTAAGCCGTACCCAATGAAGCGGTACCCAAGGGGGGGCTTGGGAATAGCTTTTCCACATCCATGGGAATAGCTTTCCCACATAACCCTCTCCTATTCCCTTCTCATTCCCAATCCTAAACATACCAAACATGGATAAGGAATTCAAATACCATTTCCAAGCCTCAAAAACTTGAACCAAACGCCCCCTAGTGATCACGAATATAGTTGTGTTTAAGTGGCAAGTATTTACAAAATGCTCGACGTGTTTGATAACTTTGTTAAGTATGCAAATGAACAAATTGCCAACTTATTTATTTATTTTAGTTTTAGGATTATTCGAGTATTAAATGTGTCTTTACTCTTTATTAATTATGTACTAATGTTACCATATCAACAATACGGCTAGTTAGAGTGCAATATATGAGTTTTGAGAATAGCGTAATGCTACATTATTTTTTCCCCCTCCTTGAGTTGTTTATTTTTAAAATTCGACAATGAAAAGTCATTGGATTGCATACATTTTTAAGAGGATAAAGAGAACAATAGACAAAAATCCTAGAAGAATTCATGAGTAATTTTCTAAATTCGGCCATGAAAAGTCATTGGATTATATGCATATGATCTGATTCTTTTGATTTTCTTTTCAAGGGGTTAAAGGAAAAAAATAAGTACACTTTTAATGTTATTAAAATTTATGTATCATATCTATATTGTAAGTTTATTTTTCAGTTTTTTTTAATTCCCCGATTACTCGGAAGATTAGGAGTTCTAACCGTGCCAGAGTAAGGAGCTGGTTTCAGTGATCGATACCTTGCCTTGCTTGTTAATCACGAGAGACCTAGTACTCAACATAATCCCCATATATAATTAAAAATATACTATAACCAAGATTTGAAGCAAGCAAAGTAATACACTAAACGCTAAACTACAACCATCTTTTGTTAACTTCTACACCACAACTAACAACTTCCAATCTTAAATTTTGGGGTCCGTGTAAATATAAAGTCCAGAACGGATGCATTCGGTGCACTTGCTCAGGGCAGGGCCGGTCCTGCCTTGTCTTTGTCTTCTCGACAATCATAGGACGTTACTCAATCCTCCGTCCTTGTTAGTACGAAAGACACGTCCGGAGATGAGATTTAGGGGTGAGCATTATTCGGTTTTGGACTGAAAATTGAACCGAATTGAACAATTGATTCGGTTCGGTTTTAAAAAAAAAAACGTTCAGTTTCGATTTTAAAAATACTATTAAAAAATTTCGGTTTTGGGTTTCGATTTCGGTCCAAAACCGAAAATCAAATAAGACGACTTGTACAATTATGTAAATATCCTAAATTCTATGCATATGTTGTAATTAAAATGTGTATATTTTGAAAGCAACAATTCTATTTACGTGTTTTGAAAACCAATTTTTTTAACAACTAGTCTAACTTTGGACGCAAATATCACCAATGCGTGTATAAAATTGCAATTTTGCAATTTCTAATATCATGTAACCATGATTTCAACTTTGGATCCTACCCATTATAGAATATAAATAATCCACCCCAACAAACTGAATAAACCGAATCGTTGTTCGGTTCGGTTTAAGTTTTGGTTAATTTCGAATCGGTTTTGGTTTTGGATTTTTGAATTTCGGTTTATTCAGTTTATTCGTTTTTGACTATTTCGATTCGGTTGAAATCGAATAAATCGAACGCTCGCCTCTAATGAGATTCATTACGCATAATTACGCGTGATAAGAAAAATAAATAGATGGCTATTTTCATATAATTTTTTTAATAAAAGAAACTAGAAATTAAATTATTCAAAATTAACATCAACTAACAAAAATAATTCAAGTTCAATTGAGAAAGAAATAAAATTCACTTATATTTTTAAGATCGCTCTAGTTGGTCCCGCAGAATAGTAATTGTAAACAAAACTAAACTAAATATAGATAAAAATAATAATAATTTTACTAACTTTATTTATATATATATATATATATATATATATATATATATATATATATATATATATATATATATATATATATATATATATACAACAGGTGGGTTGCAAATGATCTCTAGCCTAGTGGTTAAGAGAGATGCATGTGGCCCAAGTGGTCGGGAGTTCGAGTCCCAGTAGAGGCGAGTTCGCCACAAGTACCCATTGCTTCAAAAAAAAAAAGACAACAGGTGGGCCACGTACAATACAGGTATTTGAAAATTTTACTATATGAAATGTCCGAGATTGCAATGAGTCGATTCTTGAAAAACATCTTCACCCACACGAGAATCAATGATTGGAAAAAAAGAGAAAATTTGAGTAGCACCCCACTTTTGTTACGTTTATTTAATGTGCACCCCACATGTTTACATGAATGCATAACACCCCCCCACTTCAGACGTTTTCCGTCCAAGACTAACAGTTGACCGATTTTGGGTGTAAATTGTGACCAAAATAACCCTCACGTGCTCAGAGCAGTTCAGGTGAGTAAAACATAAATTTGAAATACCTAAATTGCCCTTTCTTCTTTCCTACATTAGGAATCACGTTCTCTCTCTTCTCTCCTTCAGCTTTGACCTAAACCCGAAGTCTTCCTCTCCCCTTTCAAATCCGAAGCTTTCTCTGAGCTCCATGGCCGATTCTGGAAGCCAGGTAATGTAAAATTGACTTATTTTTTTTTTCCTTTAATATATGAAAGCCTTTGCTTTTTTGGTTTCTGTCTCAATTCGTGAGATTTTTTCTATTTTGTTTAGGAAAAATGTCAAATATGCTCGATGAACACCCATCTTGTAGACGAATGTGCTTTTTTTGAGCTCACCATGCAAGATCGAGGTTGCAAGGGGATTAGGTACGTTTCGAAGTCCAGAACTGAAGGCAATTCCGGTCGAAAATTTTTGAAGTGCCCCATCTGCTCGGATTTTCAATGGCTGGATATTGCTCTGTTGTGTTCAAGCTCAGGAATTTCATCTTCAACCACTCAAAGAGAAGGTTGTTTCACATGTGGTGAGTTAGGTCATTGGAGAAAAAAATGTCCTTGGAGGGAAACCATTTGCCCTAATCCAAATTGTGGAGGAAGGAGAGTCATCTTAATGTCAAAGAGGAGTCACAGCAAGGGAAGAAGATTCTTGCAATGCATGAAGTGTAACAATGCATTCCAATGGTTGAACGAGGCTACAACTAGTGATAGTAACTCTGAAATTCCTGTCCAAATTGTATTGAACACAACTTTAGAATAGTTGTGTAGAAAATTTGGAGAAAATGTTGGTATGTAATGTTGCTATGTAAATCTGAAATTCTGGAAAAATGGTGCTATGTATTGTTTGTTGAAAGTAACTCTGGAAAAATGTTGCTTGTATTTAAATCTGAAATTCTTGTATGTTGAAAGATTACAACTGCACGAAGATTACAATCTGTTGTATTGAACAGATTACAAAAGATTACAATACATGTACAAAATGGTCATCAACTGCATATGAGGATATTTCAGTACACAAGATTACAATACACAACTTCATAAGAGGATATTTCAGTGCATAAGAGGAAAAATGTTACAAAAGAAGCCTACAGATATCAAACAAGATGAAAGAACTGCATTTCAAGAGCATAAGAGAAAAAATGTAACAAAAGATTACCAAAGAGCTGCATTTTTTACTTCATTAACAGTATATTTCAACTGCATTTCAACTGCAGATATCTAACAAAAGAACTGCATTTCAACTGTAGATATCTAACAAGATATATAACAAGATCAAAGATGAAAGAACTGCATTTTTACTTCATTGTACTTCACAAAAATTGTTCAAATTAACTGCAGATTACATCACTAATAATATATTTCTACTGCAGATTACAAAAGATGACAAAATATTCACTGCAGCTCACTAACAGTATATTTCAGCTGCAGATCACAAAATGTTCAATATAACTTCTAATTAACTGCATATTTCTACTGCAGATTACAAAATATGAGTTGTTCACTTCACATTAATGTTCACTGCACGAAATGTTCAATATAACTTCCATTGTTCACTTCTAACAAAATATTCACTGCACAAAATGTTCACTGCACATTAATGTGCTATTGCTGCACATTACTGCTGCTGCTATTGACTCTCCCTGGAGGTCTGAAAACTGACTTGTTTGAGCCCCTTGGTGGTAGACATCCTATAATGTCATCAGCCCTTCCAGGTACATTGGCTAAATTATGTTGTATCAAATCTTCCACTGGAACTCCTTGTGGTGTTGCATTGGAATCACTTGAAGTCTGTGGTGCCTTCCTCCTTTCCCTTGAAACCTTTGGTCTCTTGTAAACATGGTTGGTACTCCTTGGTAGCTTTGCAGGTCTTAGTTCTTTTTGTGGTCTTGGTGGATATCGTGCCCTTGGTTTTTTAATGTTTTCCCCAACTGGTCCTCCTTGGCACACTCTAGCATTATGATGAGCTGGTAGCTTGTACCTCCCACAAATCCTTTGCTTCTTGGCAGGTCTTGGTGCCTCATCTGCCTCCTTCCTTCTCACACCCTTTGGTCTCCCAGGTTGCCTATGTCTACCAGGTGGACCAACCTCATATGGTGGCTGCAACATGCAGAATAGTGAAAGTAAAGAGAAGCCTATGATCTTTATAGTCAATAAAGAGACATTCAAATGAAGAGAAACTTACAGAATCCCATAGGCTTTGTTCAGGCAAAGGAACAATCTTTCCATCATAAGCCTTCTTGTAGGTTTTGGCATGCTAGTATGGACTTGTGAACCTTCAGCAAGACAAACTCTGATTAGTGTATAAGTAAGACAAACTCTGAAATATGATATAAGACAAACTCTGAAATATGATACTTACATTGACCATGTAGGCCTGCTAGGTAGCAGAGCAGCAACAGCATGCACATAGGGGATCCCAGTTAAATCCCATACACAACAGTCATATTTTCTTTCATTGACATCAACAGTCCATCTGTTCTCAATGGAGAAGACACTAGTGACACAAAACGGCCCATCATCAGCACCATTGACCTGATACTTGTTGACTTGCTTTAACCTCTGCTGAATGATCTTTATAGTCCTTGGAGTCAAGTCATGCTCACCCCATGCTCTAGAAGTAATCTTCCTTTCATAAATCAATTTTATCACCATCAAATGAAACATCTCCACAATCATTGTAATTGGCTGACCTCTAATTTCTCCTATCCAGTTGTTGAAGCTCTCAGAAAAATTGTTGGTGATATGCTCACACTTTGTTGTCTAGTCAAAGTATGCTCTGCACCATCTGTCCAAGTGCTCTTTCATCAAATACTGAAGACCCTCTGGACATTGTTGACCTATTGCTTCAATCCACTTAGCATTGTCTACTTCTCTATATACTCTAGCTGTACCCCATGTAAGATGCTTCATCTGTAGGCTACCATTGATGTGGGACTTGAAGTTTTTGTAGAAATATCTAAAGCAAAACCTGTGGGGATACCCATAGAATTCTTTGTCAATAGTATTGCCTAGGCCTTTCTGCCTATCAGAGATGAAAGAAATCTCTCCTGTATGTTGCAGCAGCTTCTGCTTGATCATACTAAGAAAATGGACCCATGTAGCTTCACTTTCTGATGTGCAGAGGTAAATGGAAAGTGGGAACAACCCATTGTTGCCATCTAGAGCTGTTGCAGACAAACATACCCCACCATACTTCCCTTTCAAATGACACCCATCTAAACCAACTAAAGGTCTACACCCATTTCTGAATCCAGTGAAGCTTGCCTCATACCCTATGCATAAATAAGCAAACTCTGTTGTCCCAGGTACATTCCCACAATAAGCTATACTATCAGGGTTGGTTCTCAATACCTGCTTTGCAACTTCAGGGGTTTTTCTGTAACTCTCATCATAACCCCCAAACATCATCTCCTTCACTCTGAATAAGGCCTTGTGTGCATTTCAATAGGAGACTTTCACTGTAAACCTAGCCCACATCTGCTTCTGAACATCCTTTGATTTCCATGAACTGTGGTGTGCCTTAATGTCCTCTTCTAACACTTGAGAGATGAATTTGCTATTAGCCATTTTGTTCTGCAGCTTCGAGGAGTGCTTGCAAGTGTGTTTTTTATTAAGTTGTCTCATTGTACAAGTAGTCTTATCTGGTGAGATCCTCACCCTGCACATCCATGGACAGGTTTCCTTTTGACACACACCCCATATCCTCTTCCCTTCATTCTTCACATATTTAATTTCAAACCTCTTCTTTATAGCATATGACCTTAAATACATTATGCATTCACTTGGATTCATCCACTGCTGGCCTAGGTAGAGATCATTCACCCCAGGAACTCTGTATTCCTTCTCACCCATCTCATCATCAGTGTACAAGTCATCAAATTCATCCCCAACTTTTTCAGAATCAGTTGAGTCACATCTTTGGTATTCTTCTTCATCATCAAGTTCATCAATTGCAACTGTTCTTCTTCTCTGCAGCTCTTCCCTCTGGAACTCTGTTTCTTCTCCCCATTCTTCTACATCTGGTTCTGGAATCTGAACATTATTTGATATTATTTCATCATCTGGAATTGATGGTACATACTCCTCTTCAACATCTGTTTCTTCAACCTCTACTCCTTCCTCACCCTGTCTGTCAACTGCTTCCTCACCCTGTGTGTCAAAGTCTTCCTCACCCTGGGGTTCATCTCCATGAAGTTGTGTCTCAGCCTGTGTGCCATATTCTTCCTCACCCTCTATCTGTGTAGGAGCTAGTACTTGGTCAGACCCTCCAGCAACTGCATCTAATCCACCAGTCAAGAGACTTGAGGGCATTTGATCCAACTCCTCATCGGGAAGGTCCAAATCACTGTCAATAGTTAGTGGACCCAACTGCTCCTCATCAAGACCCTTGACATATTTTCTAACTGGTTTGTGGGCTAATTTCTTAATCCTCTTAGTCTTTCTTGGTGTTAATAACTCAATAGGCTGTTGCTCTTGACTTGCAGGGTTGCCATATTCTTCTAAGAATATCTGTATCTCTCCATTCTTGTCAGAAAGTTGTTTACTAAACATGTCCAACAACCCAGCATCAGTGAGGAGCTCCACTGTTTTTTCATTCTTCAAGTCATCAATCCAGTAGTACTTATAAACTCCCTCCAAATGGTTACTTTCAACTGTATAAGGTAAATCCAACAGACTAATAAAGTCTGGATCCACTTCAACAGCAACTGAACTACCTTTAAAATGGACCCTAAGTATGTACTTCCTGTATAATACAAATACCCTTAGCATATGAACCCTAATTTCATATATGAACACTACATACAGACAATGGTAGTACATATGGACACTACATACAGACAAACAATACATATGAACAAAATGTTACAGACAAACAATACATATGAACCCTAATTTCAGATATGAACACTTCATTTCACATATGAACACTACATTTCACATATGAACCCTAATTTTACATATGAATACTACATATGAACACTACATACAGACAATGGTAGTACATATGAATACTACATATAGACACACAATACATATGAACAAAATGTTACAGACAAACAATACATATGAACCCTAATTTCAGATATGAACACTTTATTTCACATATGAACACTACATTTCACATATGAACCCTAATTTCACATATGAATACTACATATGAACACTACATATAGACAATGGTAGTACATATGAACACTACATACTGACACACAATACATATGAATAAAATGTTACAGACAAACAATACATATGAACCCTAATTTCAGATATGAACACTTCATTTCACATATGAACACTAAATTTCACATATGAACCCTAATTCACATATGAACACTACATACAGACAATGGTAGTACATATGAACACTACATACAGACAAACAATACATATTGTAGAAGCATGGAAAAGAATAAAGAAAGATCCATGCGGCCAAGGATCCCCATGCGGCTTAGAGAGCTCATGCGGCTCAGGGACCTATGCGGCTCAGAGAGGAGCCACGTGGTCCTCAACAGCTCTTCCCTTTGTCTTCTACTGCATTTAATGTCTTGACGGCTGACAGCTCTGACCAATGACAGAAAGATGCAATAATGACTCTGTCATAATGGCAGACTCCTAGGGAAACGAAGGAGATCTCTGACACAATCCCCAGGAACCCAGAAACCTTCATGCGTCCTTGACACGCGTATCGTCGCATGCGGCTCAGACAAAGGCCACCCATAAGCTATCCCATGCGGCTCACAAAGAACTGCCCCATGCGGTTCAAGCAGAAGCTGTCTCCATGCGGCCCACGAGGACTATCTCCATGCGGCTCACGAAGAAAGCACCCATCATGCGGTCACCTACGCTCGTGCGGCTCAGATCACCACCATGCGGTTCAAATGGTCAGGGGCCACTCCTAAGCAGCCTTGACACGTGGCCAGCTTTATGCGGCTCAATGGAGAGTAGTCCTCATGCGGCTCAGATTTTCTAAGTGGCTCGCAGTTAAGACACGTGGCATGATAATGGGACACGTGGCATCAAATCGACCGAAATCCATCAACAAATCCCAATAAAATATTGGGATCAAATCAGATCATTTGCAATCAAGCAAATCAATGACACGTGGCTGGAAATCCGAGATTGGTATAACAAATCATGGGGATTTATGTCAATCATCATTAATTATCCACAAAGATTTGATGCAATCACATTAATTGTCCAGATCCATTATTGTCACCCTCAGTTTTCAGAAACATGGGTATTTTTGTCATTTTATATTTTTGAATATTTTTAAAATTTATTTTATTATTTATGTATTATTTTGGGGTTGAAATTTATTTTATTATTTATGATATTGTTTTGGGGTTATTTGAGTCGGGTTCGAATTTCAACTCAATCCGACTTGAAACGGGGACCCGGGGGTAGTTTGACTCTAGTGGGACCCACACACTAGTTAGGCATGGCCCACATGATATTAATTTTAGTCCACATGATAGAAATATTTTAGTTAGAGGTTAGACTAATTATTATGGATAAGGTTAGTGTGATTAGAGACTTTAGAATGACTAATTTAGCCCCAACCAATTAGCCCTTTCCTAATACTCATAGAATAGGTTAGTGGGGGCATTTTGGACCTTACCATAATAGGACAAATAGTCCCATATGGCCAGCCACTTTGGGAGAGGATAGGCTCAAGTTCATTTCATTATTCTCATCCACACTCTCTCTCTTGTTCTTCCCCAAATTCCTAGAGAGCAATCCCTAGCAATTTCTCCACCAAATCCTTCCATTTCGTCACCAAATCTTCTTCTTTCCTTCTCCATTCTAGCCAAGGAGGAAGCTACCCAAGTTTGGGAGGATTCAGAGCTCGTTCATGTCCTTTTGGAATCTCTACGTGTAGGTGTCGCTCCGGGAAGGCTTTTCTTCGATTCGATCTACCGGGAGGTATAAATCCCTTCTCCTTTTTATTTTTTCATACATATAGGTCTATTTTGAACCCATAGGAATGACCCCCATGGTTGTATCTCCATTTGTGTCCATTTCGTGTCTATTTGGAGGGCATAGGGGTGTCCTTTGTGTTGTGGTTGTGTCCATGTGGGAAAACCCCAAATTTGGACACACTATGTGTTGTTGTTATGTATGAATGAATTATTACATGTTTAATCTCATATTTTTGTATTGGAGATATGTTCTATAGTGTCTCATATATATATATTAGTGTAGAGAGTGAGTTCTTGATATATTATGTTATATACTTGTGTTCTTTTGTCTCAAACTACCCAAATCCGTCATGATTTTTATCCATGTTTTTAATTTCAGCCCTAACTTAGAAATGTCATAACTTCTAGCTCAAAGCTCGGTTTAATCTCCCATTTTTTTTTAAAAGAAGCGTATTGAAGTTAGCTTTCCAAAAACATATATTAATAGGCCTAATTCTTTCTGTAACTTTCTGGAAAATTATTTGAGTGTCAGCTGTACGAAAGACAAACGCGTTCTCGGTGTTTTCGCGATTCCGGGAGTTTCTGGAAACGAAAACGTGATCCGTTTAAAGTTTCAGAAAGCTAACACATAGATCTATAACATACTTTAATCCTAGATTTTAATTCATGCTGAGATGGTATAGTATTAATTATTAGTAGGAGTTACTATTTGGTATATGTATTTTGTGCACCCTTGTGTGTAATATAATGTTCTATTTGATTTTAACCCATGTTAATGTATATACATTATGTAATTAAATAGAGAATGCAAGCATGAATAAATGTTTAAATAAATGATGTATGAGGTGTAAGTATCCTATCTAATGTAAGCATGTATAAGTATGGCTTGTAATGAATATGTAGGTTCCATAGTATGTAATGTATGGTGCATATAGTAGTGCAAGAGAATAAATGAATGATGAATGAATGCAAGCATGAATGTAATGTAATAATAGATGTAATGTATGCAATATACAAGTTAATGAGATGTAATGTTCTATGTTAACACAAATCCTATATTACCTCATGTACCCCTTACACTATGTAGACACTATCACACTTGACACTTTGTTCACTTACATTTTGACACTCTTTGATATGTATACACTATGTATGCCCATTTAACCCTCACTTGTCCCTTTGCCATGTTCACATACACACACATAGCCTCTTAAATAAGTATTTATGAATACAGTTAACTTAGCTATGTACGTATATTATATATATGTTAGCATATTGTGTTGTAATATATAAGTTTATATAACCATTTGAAATACCATGATTATAGACCTAATGTTGAATACCAATATATGCATGTGTATATATGTGTAGATATATATAGTTTAAAGTAATAGATTACCTAGTGTATATCCAATGTGAATTCTTGCCTATTTGAGTATTGAATAATTGCATGCTATATAGAGTTGGGTGTATGTTGGCTTGTATAGCCTTGTATTGATGTGTGCTTGCTAGGATAGTCTTGGTTAGGCCTAGTAAGACTTGCTGGGTTAGGACATGACCTAGTTTGACCTAGTTTGACTAGTGCAGTTGACCAGAGTTGACCAAGGGTTGACTTTGGCCTAGTTTGACCTAGATTCATGTAGAATGCATTGTAGTGCTTTATATTACCCTTCTGGACATGTTGTGACTTGTGCTGTTCTAATTAGGAACCAGACACCTCTCCTCGGACAGTATCTTTACCTTGGACATTCAGATATCAGGCGAGTACATTCTCTGATCATTTCATATCTTGTTTAGGATTATATTTCCTGCTTTAGATTACTTTACATGATGCTGACACGTTGAAAACACGGATTAGTACTATATGGATCTTGTTGTGCGATGTTATCCCCTTAGCGGATACATCGGGTATTCGTGTTCGTGTACTTTATCGTGAGCATCGTGTACTCCTTGTATTCATGATATTCGTGTACAAATCGTGTGAAATCGTGTATACTCATGTATTCACATGATCTCGTGTGCGACTATACTTTGTGTGCAATAACATAACTTAACTAGATCCTTGTGTATTGATTGGGGCGGTGGAGTAGAAGTGGTTATGTAATCAATCCAGTAGATTACTCGTGTACAACCTCTGTAGATTACTCGTGTACAACATCGTGCCGTTTACATAACCATCTTGTGCTCTGAATCACTAGTCACTATTAGTTCTCTATATGTTGTATCTATTTATTTACAGTCTCCCTTTTTTATCATGTTATTTCTTCAGATCTTGTATCTTACTTTACTGCATGATTATATCTTCTAACCTGCTATGAACTGTTGAGATGTAATGTGCTCGCTCCTGTCCTGACTGGACCTGTTGATAAATTTTACAGATAGCCTGGGATTGCCTGCTAGCCTAGAGGAGACACAGTAGAGTTTGTTTAGATAGTTATTTCATTTTGTCTGGAGTTGTATTTACTTGTGGATTACTGTATTTGAGTTTTGAGATGTATTTCTGGGATTATGTATCTTAGACACTTAGACTTCTATCTCCTGTATCTCTTTTGGATTTCATGTTTATCTATCTTTATCATTCTACCTTAGATTGTGATTGAGTTGTACCTCTGTGTTGGCCTCCTTATGGAGAGTATTCATATTATGCTAGTTATAGTTCATGACCTAGAACAGCGTTCTACCGCCGACACTGCGGCGTAGGCTGGGCGTTGTTACGTACTCGTACCCTCACGGTGGGTGCGGGTCATGACAATTATATTCAAGATGAGCGGCCCAGATTCATTGGTCCTTAGCCGCCGACTTTTGAGAATGGGCAGTCATTGCAAAACCCTAATGATGTCTCCCACTCTTATAAATAGCAAGGTGCCATTCCCTTGCAACACACAGAGAGAGATACGGAGAGACAGACAGAGACGAGCAGAGAAAGAGAGAGCACACCCCCCCTCGGATCCAGAGAGAATAAAGAGAGCATTTCTTCATCAACGCTAAGTACTTCTTCTACAGAGCCAAGGCTGCACCCGATCGTCCAAGGAGTAAGGCAGAGCTGACGTCGCTTTCCCGAGCCTCTACCGTCACCCCCCCAGAATCTAAAATAAACAATTGTACTTAGATTGTTGTACCTAGGTTTTCGTCCCTAGGCTTTCTTTGTACAAGCGAGTTTGTATTGTGAAGTAAAAGTCCAGTCCTCCGATAATTGTTCTGTTCTTTTATATTTTATGGCAAACATGATGGCGACTCTGCTGGGGACAAACTTCTCCACGGCTGAGGAGTTGGTGACGCAATCGGATGCAGCCAAACTTGGCTCCACGCAACAGAAGATGGTCGTCCGCTTCGACCAACAGGCGTTTGAAGAAATGCTTTCCGAGGGAAGCGCTGGCCCGGTCCAGAAGCGAACCCCCACAAAGAAAGCTCGCAGCGAGTAGAGGCCAAAGTCATTTGCCCCTCCCCAAGCTCTGGACGGAGTGCTCTCTGCTACCCAAGACGGCGGAGGCGACTCTCGTGCGGCCCCACTTCAAGCCATAGAGGACTCTGCTGTCCCCAAGTCCGGCAGAGGAAAGCACTACGATGCTGGACTTGCAGGGGCAAAGAGCGATTCTATGTGCTCCAGGAAGAAACCGAACAAGGGTACTAGCCGCCAAACGAAGACTCATGCGGCCAAGATTGCCAGCCGTATGAATGATGACCATGCGGCTGAGACTGCTAGCCAAATGTACAATACTCATGCGGCCAGGATTTCCAGCCGCATGGAGAATATTCATGCGACCAGGATTTCCAGCCGCATGGAGAAAACCTATGCGGCTACGACGGTCAGCCGCATGAAGATTATTGATTCCAGCCGCATGACGCCTACTCCACGCGGCTCGGTCTTCGACCGCCTCTCCTATGGTCCTGATCTCTTATGCTCCCAAGAAGACATGTCTGACTCTCTCCAGTACCACCTAGACTCTTTCTACTATGTGCCCTCACGCACTAGAGTGAAGAAGTCTAGGACAGCACGAGCTTGGCAAGCTCGGTCCGCTGATCCGACCTCTGACCATCCGAGCGTCCCACATACTGTCATGCGGGCCTCTGATGGGAAGTTGTACAGAACCACTCAAGTCCAGCCCCCGGCGGCAAACGGACAGAGAGTTTCCCGAAAGTCTCCCAAAATCCAGGGAGCAAATATGGTCGATCCGGACCCATCTGACTTGCGTGAGGCCATCCTCCACAAACGCAAGGAAAAAGAAGGTGTCTCGGGGTGCAAAGAGTCCTCTCACGGACGTCACTGCACCCAAGTCATCGTCAACTGCTGTTGCAATAACGCGACGGTACGAAAAGACCGGCAGTCCGTCTTTCAAAGACTGCAACAACCGTCTTCAGAAGACGAGGCACTTCCCGTCGTCTCCTGCAACTCTGCTCAGAAAATCTCCGCCGATGGGAGAGGGAAGAAGACCAATGCTCCCAGCCCGAAGATTTCAACCACTATGACTAAGAGACTATCGTCTAAACGGGTGCCCACCACTGGAGTTTTCCAGGGTACCCGTTCAAAGACAAAATCGGCTACAGTGGGAGATTCATCGTCCACACCACTGGAGGTTGCTGGGATTGGGGGTAGCACTCCTCAGAACATCCACGATAATCCGATGTTCCAAGGAGATGAGCCCGAGGAGACAAATCTCCCATCAGATACAGTAAGGGTCGACTTCCCCGAGGACGTCCACGACTCCCAAGATGAAGCAAACTCTGAAGCTGGGGGTACTATCCCTTCTGAGTCCGAACCAGAGGAGAACATTCCTACATACCCCGATGACTTCTCACTACAGGGGTATGATTCGTAGGGCTCGTCCTCCACCGTTCCTTCTATCTCTCCTTATGTAAAGATGGTGTTCATGACGGACAGCAACCAAGGTGGTTCCAGTGATCGCCAACGCATTGACACTCTGGAGGCCATACTGCATGCCTTGGTCAAATCTGTAGACGAGATCAAAGCGGCCCTTCCAACTCTCCAAGGAGGGACGCCTGGCCAAACAAGCGCGGGTCCCGCGGTCAATGCGGACTCGAACTCAGCGGCACCGAACCCGGGCAATAATCCTCCAGAAATGACGGCCCCCACCGCTGTGGATGAGGCCCGGGAAGCAAGAAGAGAGGTCCAGGAGCTCCGAGCCATGTCTCACGCTCGAGAAACCTCTCAAGACCTCAGAATACGGCAACCATACCCTGCAGCATAGAGGGATGTCCCCTTCCCACCAAGATATAAGCCGTTCAATATCAATCCTTATGATGGGAAGACCTCCGCAAGTCGATCCATCACTTACTTCGAGGTCACCACCGACCATCTGCCCCATGACGATGCCATCCTTACACGATTATTCATCGGGGCATTGGAAGGAGTCGCCTTCGACTGGTATCGCAACCTGCCGGACAACTGCATCCACTCCTTCGCCAGCTTCAAGTGCATATTCTTGGAGAGATTTTACGAAGTAGGACAGGACATCACGATGTCCACCCTCATGGACGTCGTCCAAGGGGAGAAAGAGCTGACAAGGAACTACATTGAGCGGTTTCGCCAAACCACAATGAAGCTGCCGTCTGGTAACCCGGATTCCTCCTTAATTGAAATTTGCCAAAAGAGACTGCTTCCAACAATCAGTCTCTGGATGGGCGAAAGTCAATTCAAGGACTGGAAGACGTTTTTCATCAGTGCCACTAGCTCCGAAGAACGATTGAAGAAGGCTCGCCAACTGGGATTGCACATCTCAGAGGGAGAGGACAAGGGCAGGCGTCCTAATGCCAACAATAACAATGGAGGTAGCTCCGCCAACAATTGGGATAACAAGGGCAAGCAGGCTATGGTGGCCGACACAGCCCAGAAACCCGAGTCAAAGCCGGCAGACAAGTAATGGCCACAAATGACCTATTCCTTCGAAGACAGCCACGTCAAGCCTATCTTGGACATGCTCATACAAGGAGACAGAATTCAGCTCCCTCCACCAAGACGGGAACCTCGGCCGGCAGAAATGGAGAACCCAAAATACTGCCATTACCACCGCTACGTCCACCATGCTACACACGACTGCTGCCAACTAAAACGGTACATCCAAAATCTCATCGATTCGAACGCTCTGGCCATCGATTTCGAAGAGGTAACTGTGGCAGCCAATATGGTGTCAGTACAATTTGGCAGCTTCCCTCCAACAGAGACTCAAGACGGTGTGATCCCCATCCCTCTGGCGACAATGGAGATTGCTAATCTTCTACCTCCTCGGGATCAGGCTGCTGGTCTAGTGTCCCTCACCACATCACGAGGGAAGGTCATGTGGGTCCATCCAGACTTGGTATCTGAAGTGACTCAGTCCACACCATCTTCCATTCGCAAGAAGAAGAATGAAAAAGTCAGATCCTGTCACACAATCTCGACAGATATCGAAGAAGCCACAGCTGTCGTCGCTCGGTCTGGGGCACAATCCCAACCTGTGGCTAATAACTCGGCTGAGGATCATCAGCCAGCTACTGCTGACACTCCGGGACCTTTTCAGCCTCCGACAACCGACAAGCCTAGGCCGAAGGAGACTCGCTTTGACAAATCCCTCCGAAAAGAGGCACCACATGGGCTGGAGAGGCCCTACAACTTCGACATCTTGGCGCAATTGGCCAACACACCGGCCAAGTTGTCATTATACGAGCTCCTAAGACTCTCAAAGGATGTTCGCGCGGCTTTGAGCGATGCACTCCAGAACGTCGACACGTACCTGGCTCAGGTCAACCTCACGGGAGAAAACCCGCCTGCAGATCTCCAAGACAGTGCTTGTACGGGAGCGATGCCCAACATTGTCTTCACTCCGCAGGATATGCTCATCAAAACTAACCTGCACGATCGCCCGTTATATTACACTGGATACATCGACGACGTAAAGGTAGATCGGATGCACATTGATCCTGGCTCTTCCATAAGCATCATCCCGAAGGGTCTGTTACATCATCTTCGCATTCCTATGCATCGCCTGACGCCAACAAGCACCGCCATCAGCGGTTTCAATTCGGGCAGGAGCTACCCAATTGGAAAGATTCGTCTGAAGTGCCAAATTGGCGATCTCCAGTCGGAAGTCACCTGTTACGTCATAGATGCAGACACTTCTTATAACATCCTCTTGGGGCGCCCTTGGATACACGATTATATGATCGTGCCTTCCACGCTGCACCAGTGCTTCAAGTATGTCGACAAACACGGCTTCGTGAGGACAGAATTTGCCGACATCGATCCCTTCAAAGGGGTCGAATCCTACTACTCAGACTCCTGCCTATACGAAAAATCGAAGAGGCACCTCGGTGAAGAAGATGTGCAAGCTCGTACCGAGACAACTACAGGATCAGAAGAACCTCTGACGATCTACCTCCAAGCTCGCAAACCTGCCAAGTTCGTACCCCTTACAGCCACTCTGCGTAAGAACGCAATCAGCCTCTCGGCACAAGAAGAACAAATGATAATCCGGCTGCCAAGGTCCGGTCAAGCGCCCAGACCCACAACGGAGCCACTGACAATCAGGTTGCCTAGAGTCGGCCAACCACAAATGGAGAAGATCAACCCCTCCGACAAGCCAATGACGATACGCCTTCCCAAGAAGAATCGTCATCCTGATACAAGGTCTAGGGCTTCTAGCGAGCCAACAACTCCTCGCCTAGCATCGAGTACCAAACTGGGGGTCGCTAGTTTGCCAACGACTCCACGTTCTGCTCCACCGGCAGAACCCCTAACGATCAAGCTGCCCAGGTCATCCTCTCAGTCTTCATTTATACAGGGGGTGGCCGAAGAAGAACCGGAGCTAGCCAAGTATGTGGCATCCCACACTGATGTTCCCTCCGTAGATGATGTAATCCCGCTAGAAAAGATACCTTACTTCATCGATAAAGGGCTATCTTTGAACTACCTCGAGCTTAATAAGCTTTGTACAATGTATGCTATGGAACACGGTATAGGCACTCACCTACACACACAGGTGACGAATGTTTACACCGCAAACCAGCTTACTCCAGTGGAAGACGCTTGCCAAATAATCGAGAGAGGAGACCATCCAATCATCTTCGGCCGAAAGGATGATCCATAGCCCTTCACCATAGAGAAGGTCGATCTTGAATCAGATGCCGGAAGACTGCCTCCGTATCTTTATAGCCCCCAATCCAAGTACCTCATACAAAAATAGGGGTATGATCTGGAGACTACGCCAGGCTTGAACTACGGCACTGGGCGACGATTACCTTTAAAGCTACAGTCCCGGCTGGCAAACCACGGGACTACTACAGCAAGACCCGATGTGGATTAGGGTATGTTACGTCCGCAACGACCCCTGAAAGTTCATATGAGGAATGTGACTGGCATTCACATTCAACCGGGTTACCAACTTCTGATTCGGATACCAGCATCGGAGACGTATTCAGACAAGTCCTGTCAGTCAACATGGCATTCGTCGACGCTTACGAAGAAGATGAAGACATTCCTGAAATCCTCGAATTAGAGCCGTGGGCCCAACAGCTGGATGCACAATGGAAAAAGCAGTTCGAACAGAGAGAATCTTCTACTGAAGACGAGGTCATGCAAGTGGATCTCGGCAACGAATCTTCTCCAAAACCAATCTTCGTCAGTAAAGGCCTGACAGACGAAGAGCGAGAATCGCTACTGGAACTCGTCAAAGAATACATTGATGTGTTCGCCTGGAGCTATGAAGACATGCCAGGACTAAATCCCGAGATTGCTCTTCACAAACTCAACATTCGACCAGATGCAAAGCCAGTCAAACAATAACAACGACGCTTCCGCCCAGGCATCATGGATGCAATTGAAGCCGAAGTCAACAAACTCATAGCCAGCGGCTTCATACGTGAGGAGCAACATCCAGACTGGGTCGCCAACATAGTACCGGTCCTCAAGAAGAACGGAAAGATTCGAATCTGCATCGACTTCCGCAACCTAAACGAGGCATGTCCCAAAGATGAATTCCCCCTCCCTATCACAGACATCATGATCGATAACACATGCGACTTCGAACGTATGTCATTCATGGATGGTTTCTCAGGGTACAACCAAATCAGGATGTCTCCTGACGACGAAAAGCGTACATCATTTCGAACTCTGATTGGCACATACTGCTACACAGTCATGCCTTTCGGTTTAAAGAATGCTGGCGCCACATATCAAAGAGCTATGAGTATCATCTTCAGGGATCACTTGCGCAAGACCGTGGAGTGCTATGTTGATGACATCGCCGTCAAGAGTCGCTATATGGGTGACCATCTCCAGGATCTGAGGACGGTATTCGACTTGATGCGAGCACACAACCTGAAGATGAATCCCACAAAATCCTTCTTAGGCGTATCCAGCGGAAAGTTCTTGGGTTTCGTTATCACCGCCCAGGGTATCCACGTGGACCCTGAGAAGACAAAGGCAATCATAGAGATGGGTCTCCCGAGAAATCTTCGAGAACTCAGAGGCCTTCAAGGGAGGCTAGCCTACATCAGGAGGTTTATTTCTAACCTCTCCGGGCGATGTCGGCCATTCACCCATTGTCACGCCCCAGAACCAGAATACTGGAGAGCGGGGACAGACATAGCCAGCTACGTATATGAAATGGGATCCATCTCGCTATACGGTCACGGCTGTCTAGATACATGAGGGTTTACTACAAGCCAACAGTCTCCTATGGTCATGAATAAGCCTAGTGTCTTAATCACAAGCAAGTAGGTACAAGTCTCAAGATGTATGATCATTAAATATACAATAATAAGGCGTCCCAAATATTACATATTCAGCTGATCATGAAGCTAGTCGTTACAAAATGTTAGGACTAGCAAGAGTTTAGTCATACATGATCAACCCTAGGATCTGTCAATCATGTTACAGCCCGTAGGCAGACAGTAAGTAAAGTGTAATCGAGCTAAACAGGTGCTCGTCGGCTAAACGCCTCAAAAGAATATTTTTACAATAAAGTGGGAGATCAAGAATAAATCCACTCGTTGCCAGGGTTCCGTTTAGTGGCCACCATCTGGCTGGAAGGTCGGTAGATCCTCTGGAGCTGCTCCAAAATCTGGCCATGCAAAACCAGCTGGATCAGACCCCAGAAAGAGCAAGTGCCACAAAGGAGGCTTCACTTAGGAACTAAAACCAGCAATTAGCACAAGATAACAATAAGGTAATAAATAAGACAAGAGTTTAAGAAAAGCATAACAGGGTGATATACGATGAGATAACCATGGAACTATTCAGATAGCCAGGTTACAACCAGTAAACCAAATAAGGACCGGGGTTGTAACCCTTCGTCTGAACAGAACTTGGAATTTTTACCATTTATCGGTAAAATAAATACAGGCATTCTGGTCATGCAGTAATCTGGAACAGGATCAGGGCAAGACTAGACTGGTTAGACTCCATCCAATCATTTCACGGCCAAGCAAGAATTACGGCTTGATACTTTAACTAACTAGGGTTGTCACAAGCCTAATTACTAACAAGATGCAGTGAGATTATTCCACAGCCATAAGCCCTGCAGACCATCCAGGTTACCCAGGTCAAAAGATTAGGGTTGAATTCAGGTGGGTACATCGTGCAGGAAATACATGTACCCTTAAGTAGCTTGAAGGGTGCAACACATGACAGTATGCTGGAAATGTGCCCTACTCGACGGCAGGCTACAGATCCCAGGAGCGCCCAGGTAACGGGATTGCCTGTAGCTGGAAAATCTTTTCATGACTACTGTGTAAATCTAGTTATTAACCTTAGTCCATTTTAGTAGGTACCCCTGACTGTGGTACTCAGGGGTCCCTGTCCTAGACATGATGCAAGACAATACTGGTTTATTTGTACAAGCACAATCGCCCACGGTGTCCAGATTGTATATTCTTGTCAGGTCATGTCATGTTATGTCATGGAGCCGCCGCAACAGCTATTCGAAAAAATTATGTCAGGTATACTTGTCAGGAGTGCATCACGACGGGCCGCTATCATGTCATATTACTGTCGTGCCTTGCCATGTCAATTCTTGTCACACCACGTCAAGTACAATAGTTATTTCAATCATGTCAATCAAATCGTGATTTATCAAGTTTAGGACGAAAGGCGTAAAGATATAAAATGGGCGTAAAAATATACAATAGGGGTAAAGGTGTACGCCATAGGAACCCAAGTTTACGCGTGTACTACGACGCTAGGCCAATTAAACCCGAGCGTAAACAACACTACGCGGGAAAGAGCAAGGTAAGATAGCTTTACGCTAGCAAGGTACATGTGGAAGGGGTTTTTACGCTAGTCGGATTGTACGTGCGTAAAACTCTCTGCAATTGAGATTCTATACGAGGAACACTTGAGCATAACTTTTACGCTAGCAAGGGTTGGCTCGGGTCAAGGGTTTACGCTGGCAAGGCTTCACGCTAGCAGGATTTTACGCTGGCGGGAGAGTCCCGAGCGTAAAATCAGTTCAGCGTAAAACAGAGCTCGATTTTACGCTAGCTCGATTTTACGCTAGCGGGTAAGCCCCGAGCGTAAAATTCAAGCAGCGTAAAATGAGGTACGCTTGTCATGCGATGCGTGTGCGTAAAAGAGAACTACGCTAATACGTTAAGACGTGGGCGTAAAAGCTGAGGAATACGCTGGCACGCAATGCGTGGGCGTAAAAATCCATCTTCTCCACACGGTCAATGCAACCATGCGTAAAAGCTGATAAACTCCATCTCGGCCAGGACTTGGTGAAATTCGGCCATCCCAAGACCAAACTTGTGTAAAATCATGAGGCCTACTCCATGGAACTCTTAGTTGTCGAGAACAAGCCATTGTAGTAGATCAAAACCAAGAAATCCGAAATGAAATAAACATAGATCTGCAAGAAGTGAGCCATGAAATTTGAAAACACTAAGTACTAAAGGGACTTAGAATCGTATGGAGAAGAAAATAAAACTATAAAATGTGAGTTCCTCCATGAAGCAAGTTGCACTTGCCAGTGGGGTTAAGTGGAGCTCTACGCTGGGTGGAGGAAGAAGAAGAAGAATAAATGCTGAGTTATAAGGAGAGAGAAAGGTGGTTGGGAAATAAATGGAGGTAAGTGGTGGTAGGTAGGAGATTTTCCTTTGGGTCATGATGAACCAAAAGCAACCCCGAAATCGAACCAAGCCAACCCGAACCAAGATGAACCATGGCCAAGGAAATGCAACACAAGATAAAATACGTACACATATTTCAAAAATATGCAATACGAACACAGGCATTACACCCATCTCATGAAAAAAGGTGTCTCGTTCGTATGGGATGAAGAATGCCAGCGTGCCTTCGACAGCATCAAAGAGTATTTGTCGAACCCTCCATTCCTGGTGGCCTCGGTTGCTGGAAAACCATTCCTGCTCTATGTACGAGCAATGGAGCATTCCTTCGGCGCTCTGCTAGCATAAAACAACGATGCAGGCCATGAACAAGCTATATTTTACCTCAGCCGAATGATGATTGGGCCAGAGCACCGATACACCGCTGTGGAGAAGGAATGCCTCGCCCTGGTGTTTGCCATTCAAAAGACGCGACACTATGTCACGGGGCAAACCATACATGTGATATCATGAGTCAACCCCCTTAGGGTCCTTATGACTAAGCCAGGGGCACTCAGCTCTTGCCTCGCTACATGGGCAATATTACTGTCCTCCTACCATATGATCTTCGTCCCACAAAAGGCTGTTAAAGGTCAAGCTCTGACAGACTTTTTAGCAGCCCACCCAGGCTCGGAGTCATCCAGAATATATGAAGGAATCCCAGATGAGGTCGCCGACTCGCATGCAACCTCTCACGATGATATATGGCGAATATTCTTCGACGGCGCCTCAAGGACCAGACCTAAGGGTAACATCGTCGTCGGAGTCGGGGTGGTGCTGGTTTCTCCTTCCGGATTGGTGATCAACCGTGCTTACTCTCTCACAGAGCCCTGCTCTAACAATGTGGCCGAGTACAACGCTTTGGTCATTGGCCTCCAACTTGCAAGAGAGCTGGGGGTAGAATACCTTTAAGCATACGGCGATTAGCAGTTAATCGTCAATCAGATCCGGGGTTCATACGAAGTCCGCCATGAAGACATGATCCCCTATCACCAAATAGCGATCAACATCATCTCGTCGTTCGAGGGTTTCATCATTGAACACGTTCCCAGACTCTGAAATATCGAAGCCGATGCCCTAGCTGGCCTTGCCGCTTCCCTAGCGGTTCCGAACTATGCTCGCCAATCAGTGGATGTGATAGGCCATGAACTGGTCTGCCCCAAGAATAATGTTCAATTCGTGGCGAGTTATTCCGCCCAGACGATTGACGAAGTCCCGGACTGGAGACAACCATTCATTGACTTCGTAGTCTACGACATCCTGCCCGAGAACCCAAAGGAAGCCACTTCCATGAGAAGGCGTTCTCTTAGATTCTTCTACGATACAGAGACAAAAATGCTGTATCGACGATCCTACGATGGGCTACTGCTTCGGTGTCTGTCGAATACAGAAGCCAAAGAAGCCGTACGCGAAGCTCATGACGGTGTCTGCGGGGCCCATCAACCTGGCCCAAAATTCTAAGACCGTCTTCATCGAATGGGCTACTACTGGCCCACAATGGCAGCAGATGCGATAGACTATGCAAGAAAGTGCAAAGGCTGTCCAGTCCACGCAGACTTCATCCACCAGCCATCCGAATTTCTATATCCGACAGTAGCATCCTGGCCATTCGAAGCATTAGAAATGGATATCATCGGTCCGATCACTCCACCCTCTTCCCGAGGACATCGTTTCTTACTCGCCATCACAGATTACTTCTCCAAATGGGCGGAAGCTGTTTCGCTTGCAGAAGTGAAGACTTCAAACGTGATCAGCTTCCTCAAGCATCACATCATCTATCGCTTTGGACTGCCCCGAAGGATCATCCACGATAATGGTCCGCAGTTCGCAAGCCACGCCTTCTATCGGTTATGCGATAAGCACCGAATTCAGAATGTTGCTTCGACGCCATACAATCCGGCAGCGAATGGGTTGGCAGAAGTATTCAACAAAATAATCATCAAACTTCTCAAGAAGTTCGTGTCGTCCAACAAACGCGACTGGAATGAGAAGCTTGGTGAATGCTTATGGGCGTACCGTACCACAGTCCGAACAGCCACAGAGAACACACCATTCTCCCTGGTGTACGGAAGTGAGGCAGTTCTTCCATTGGAGACTCAAATACCCTCGCTCCGTGCCGCTCTTACTTACCAATTGGCGACGGACGATAACTACCGTCGCCGGCTACAAGTGTTGGAGGCCTTAGATGAAAAGTGCCTCTTGGCTCAGCAACGAATCAAGCTATACCAAGCACGCATCTCCGGAGCCTTCAACAAGAAGGTTAAAATTAGAACATTCCAAGTGGGCGATCTCGTTCTGGCAGTCCGGAGGCCGATGGTCATGAATCACAAAACCGTCGGCAAATTTCAGCCAAAATGGGAAGGTCCGTTTATCATTGAGGTCGTATTCTCCAACGGTGCTTACCGCCTCGCAAAACAAAATGGAGACTTGCTCATGTTGCCTGTCAACGGCAAGTTCCTGAAAAAATATTATGTCTAAACGACATATTCCAGACTATTAGTTATGTACCCGCCGGTACCGCTGAACTCACATTCACAATCTCCCAGATTATCGAGTTATGTACCCGCCAGTACCGCTGAACTCACATTCCAAGATTCCAGACTATTGAGTTATGTACCCGCTGGTACCGCTGAACTCACATTCACAATCCCAGATTATTGAGTCACGTAACCGTTGATACCGCTGAACTCATATCCACAAAATTCTAGATCATTGAGTCATGTACCCTCTCGTACCGCTGAACTCACAATCTCCCAGATTATTGAGTCATGTACCCGTTGATACCGCTGACCTTATATCCATAAAATTCTAGATCATTGAGTCATGTACCCTCCCGTACCGCTGAACTCATAATCTCCCAGATTATCGAGTTATGTACCCGCAGGTACCTCTGAACTCACATCCCGGTCACTCTTTCAGATAGTAAGTCATGTATGACCATACCTCTGAACTTTTTTTTTGAAAGAGATCCTCCCTCATGATCTACTACCCGCACTCCCAGTGCACAAAAAGGGTAACAGATCCACAAATTTCCAAAACGACCATGTTCTCATTACCTCTGAGTCGTTTCACTTCCGCCAAAAAAACAAATCACCCCTTTACATAGAACTTCCATGTCCTCATTACCTCTGAGTCGTTCTATGTACCCTCCTTCATTGAGCCCACTCCTGCCATGTCCTCATTACCTCTGAGTGGGAAGGCTCCGTCGAAGAAACCTTCATGCTTGCCATGTCCTCATTACCTCTGAGTAAGTATGTTGATTCCCTTTCAACTTATTATCCGTACCCACAACCGGAGTACGCCAAGGATAATAGGTCCACAAATATCCTTCATTGAGTCCACTCCTGCCATGTCCTCATTACCTCTGAATGGGAAGGTTCCGTCGAAGAAACCTTCATGCTTGCCATGTCCTCATTACCTCTGAGTAATTATGTTGATTCCCTTTCGACTTATTATCCGTACCCACAACCGGAGTACGCCAAGGATAATAGGTCCACAAATATTCCCCGTTGAGTTCACTCCTACCATGTCCTCATTACCTCTGAGTAGGAAGACCCCGTGGTAAAACCCTCATACTTGCCATGTCCTCATTACCTCTGAGTAAGTATGTTGATTCCCTTTCGAATTATTATCCGTACCCACAACCGGAGTACGCCAAGGATAATAGGTCCATAAATATCCCCCGTTGAGTCCACTCCTACCATGTCCTCATTACCTCTGAGTAGGAAGACCCCGCGGTAAAACCTTCATACTTGCCATGTCCTCATTACCTCTGAGTAAGTATGTTGGTTCCCTTTTATCCTATTATCCGTATCCTAAGCCAGGGTACGCCAAGGATAATAGGCCCACAAATGTCCTTTGCTAAGTTTCTTAGTACAGGCCCATCATTCCTCATTATGCCCCGGGAGCCCAGCTGCTCCATGGCATTCTCTCTCCCGATACCCGGAATGTCCATGATCACCTTGCCATGGAACTGTTCTAGGTATCCCCGATCAAACTTGTTATCCGTACCTAAAACCAAGGTATGGCAAGGGTAACAGGTCCACAAATAAGTCCCCTCATTCGGGGCAAACGCCACTATAACACCACAAGCACAACAAGCAGTACAAATAAAGGGTAAAATAAAACATACTCTTTTATTTGGAAGCCAAAAAGCATTACATGTTTTGGGACAACGTCCTTCTCAAAAAGAAAATAAAAGGAGAACAGAAACAAAAGGAGAAAAAGGTCGACTATAGTTCGACATTACACAATTCCAGGAGGCGGTCTCTCACCAAGGAGGTACCCCGCTCAAGCCGCTGTCTAGCTCGGCGTTCAGCCTCCTGGGACAACTGCTCTGCATCACCCAAGTGCATATATGCCCGCCAGTCATCCTCCATCTTTTTCAGGGCGAGTTCCAGATTGGCAGAAGCTCTACTAAGTCTGTCAGCATCCTGAATAGCAAGCCCCTTCTCAGTACGGGCGGCTTCGAGCTCGGACTCCAGGAAGGCCAGCTTTCTCTGGAGTTCGAGGATCTGCTCCCTGGTATCAATTACCCCGCGGGAGGCAGCCGCCTCCCGAGCTGCGCAATCTTCACTTCTACGGCTCCATTGATCGTGTAACTGAGACAGATCACGGCGGTCCTTCAGTATAGTCGGCTTGATCGACTCCCGAACAAGCCTCACCTTCTCCATCGTGGTTATGAGGAAAGTGCGCTCTTGATCTATCGCTGCGGACAGATCAGCTTGCTGCAACACATGAAACTGGGCCACAAGACGATCGGCCTCTAACAGCTTAGGCTCCAGAAGCGCAGCTAACTCCGTCCCACCGGAGAGTGTTCTAAGGATGTCGATTTGGCCACCGGCGTACCGACGGGCCATAGCAAAGGGAGTTCCCTTCTCCACGGCTGCCTCGACCCCTCTCTTCAGATGGCGGTGAAAGCTATCAACGACATCCTGGGACACTTCATCCAAAACTTCTATAGAGGATGGCGTCAGAGGGAGTGTGGCCGGCAATGTCGAAGAAGTAACATCGAAACTTGCCATCCCTGCCACCAGGGAAACAAATTCTGTGCGAAATGATGCACGAATAGCGGCTAGCTCCTCTTCCGCCGCCCGGAGAGCTGGGATACTTGGCAAGGCGGAAAGGTCAACCCTCGAGACCATATTCACGGAGGAGGACGCAGGAAGCATTGCTCCTCGCCCTGGCTGTGCCACCCCTTGAGCCCCCGAACTTGAACCAGCTGGAGGCCCTTCAATATAGGTGGGAAAAAAAGGAGGCACACGTGCTTCCATCAGATCCCCTCCGGAAGAGTCCACCCCGACGATGTCCGTTTCCGGCAACAAAGGGGCGGGACCTGTACGTCCAAAGCAACCATCAATCGACGTAACCCGAAGGATATGATGATAGGGAAGATAGGCCTCCTCACAAGTTAAGATTCGGCTTATCTTACCAGGAGAGGGGCATGGAGGCCGCAGCTCGCTCGTAGCTAACGTAGTCTCCTCACCCGCGGCTTCCAAATTGAGTTCAACTGATTTCTCTGCCCCAGCCACCCCTGAAAAGGAGCCAGCCGGTTCAGTGTCACCCCGTTGAAATTCAGCTGTCTGAGGGACAGGTGCAGTAGAGCCCCCACGGGCCAAGGTCTCAGCAAGGTGGGACTCCTCGGCCGCCTCCGGAAGAACCCCAGCGGAAATGATAGCGATGCACATATCATCAACCAGAGTGGTCAGGACCGGATCGACCTCAGCAGCCGGATCCCGAGAAACCGACTCCTCTGACGCCTACAAAGAGTAAAAGAAGATGATTAGGCCATAGTTTAGAAAAAAAGAAGGAAAATGTAGTAGAAATTCAAATCACCTCAGAAACAGCGCCAAAATCATCAATAAATAGCCTGCGGCGTCTTACCGCAGCTCGCTTCGTGGAGAAGGTCACGCTATCATCAGTAGACATATGTCTGCTTCGCTTGCACGAAGGACCAGGCACAGCAGGCGGCTGCCTCGCAACCATGTCGTCCGGCACGTTAGGTGGCTGATCCCTCGCCTCCTCGTCTGAGGAATGGGACGAATCATCGGCATCCTGCCCATCATCCTCTTCGCCCGCCATCGTGGACTCCGAGTCCGGCACAGGAACCGTATTCGCCTTTTTCTTCCTCTTCTTGTACCCTTCGGGCTTCTCTGCCAAGCCAGTCCCGACAATGAAGCTGGTGCTCATATCAAAATTCAGGGAGGTTTGCTCGCCGCAACATGATAGAGGGCCGCCATGTACAAAATCTCCCCTTGCGTATTAGCGTCAGGGACCGAGAAGCTAGCTCGGGTGTGAACCGCATTGTAATAATGCCACACCCTGATACCGTCAAGGACACTGCCCTCGTAGCCTAGGCAAGCACTGGGACGATCAAAGAACAACTGGCTGTACCCGAACTAGCGGGAGAACCTACTAGGCAAGTAGGGCTCCAGGTACACGTTATTACGGTAACGATATACAAGGTACGCCGGACGAATATTGCGCAGCCAGAGAAGCATCTTTTCAGATAAGAGCAGGGGAGGTTCAATACCGTCAACGTGTACACCCCTCACTTCTCTAGCAGTAAATTAAGGGACAGACACAAAGAAGTCGGGACCATCTACTCTCGCCAACGCCCTCCGACAGGCTGGCATGGTATCGAATTCCCAAGGTTGACGACGGTATCAGAAAAGGAAAGCGTCATCATCAGTAACGCCATCGTCTGCCCCGGGCCTCATCAACGAACGATAGTGCATCAATAGCCAACCCATTAAATAATGATAGGGTAGTTCTATTCGTTCAAAGTCCAGTGTCGTCTCGCGAGCAATGACTTTGGACGAAAAGACACGGAGGCCGTGGTGTATGCTACACACCATAGCCGGAAGAAGGGCCAGCCTGACTCTGAAGACCAGCTTCACGGCCGGAAGAATGAAATGGCGGCTGATCCTTTCAATAGAACCTCCCCCTCCCGAGACTACGCAGTTCCGTAGCCATACCATCAAGAATTCGGCCAAAAGCGCCTTCTCAGACATTTGCCGAGTACCGTGGTAGAAATAGCTGAAGGAGTCGGTACGGCTCCCAAACTTGTCACCGGTGGACCTCGACCTCTTGGCAGTCGACATCAGATTGTTTATTTCCTCCTGGTCTGAGGACCTCGAGAAGAAACCCGGCCAGAGGGACTGAATTTGAAAAGATACGCGACCCAAGACGTAGTATGGGGAGCGTTCCCTTCTGAGCTATTGTTCTTCTTAATAGCTGTTTGGTGGCAAATACTGTGGTGGCACAGCAGTTCCTGGTACACGGTGACAAAACCCGGGAATCGTCGATCCAGATCCTCGAATTCCTCGTTGGTTGGGGTATATACTTCGAAGGCCTCACCCCCACATAGCAGCTTAGAAACAACATACATTTAATGGAGAGCAAGTCCCAACTCCCCTCCGGACGCGAAGAATTTCCCGTCCGTCGGTTATACATTTCCAAAAGGGCCATGAACAACGGCTTATTGATGGGTAACCCGTAACAGGGGCCCCGGATGGCATAATAGAGGTCAATCTCCCTAAGGAATTCCTCGTATTTCCTCAGAATCCATGAGGTCAGGTTGACCCACGTAGGAATGGGGTTTATCCAGTTCAACAGTGACAACCTGCCAATAGGATAAGACCCCTTACGAGCGAGCTGATTCAGGAAAGTATCTGCCAGAGTAAAAGTGAAGTTGGGACCAGACACTTTTATGAAGGTGCCCGAAATCAGCCCCATCACGCTTCGACTAACCGAGTCCCTGCTCGCACATGCCGACCTCATATTCCTATTATAGTGGATGTTGCCCACGAACATCCCCGATTGGGTCGGAGTTAGGGAGCCCACCATCTGCCTGCTCAGCGGTACCATATTGAACCACGAGAGGGGAAAATGACGTTCCATTTCGGGAATGTGGATCTCCACCCCGTCCACTGTAAAGTCCCAGTTCTCAGAGATGTCCAGCACTCGGGGGTTCTTTATGGATAGAG
The DNA here is from genome assembly GCA_029216955.1 of Iris pallida. Classification (NCBI taxonomy): domain Eukaryota; kingdom Viridiplantae; phylum Streptophyta; class Magnoliopsida; order Asparagales; family Iridaceae; genus Iris; species Iris pallida. The sequence continues at coordinate 46,445,312 of JANAVB010021600.1, forward strand.
CATCCCCGAAGAGAAAGGCTGGTTTCAGATACTCTCTATCCAGTCTTCCCGAGTTCATCATAGTACAAAGAAAGTGGAAAGGCTGGTTATTGATGGCGCCCAACCTCTCCAAAGGCTCATCGATGGAAAGCTGATCCGACACATGTCGAACTAAGCCGTCGAACCGCACACCCACAGCATACTGTGCTGAACCCACCAAAAGCTCTCCTGCCGGATTGGTTGGCAGATTCACTGAAAGTAGACAAAAGAAACAGGATTAAAAAATGGTTAAAACAAAAAGTTTCTTAAAAAGAAGCTCCTGTGAGCCTATGCAGCTCGGATCAACGAAGCCTTATGCGGCCCAAACTCAGTTGGGCCTTATGCGGTACGGCTTCGATGGAGTCTATGCAGCTTAGAGGGCTCATGCGGCTCAGGGACCTATGCGGCTCAAGTGTCTATACGGCTCAGAGAGGAGCCACGTAGTCCTCAACAGCTCTTCCCTTTGTCTTCTACTGCATTTAATGCCTTGACGGCTGACAGCTCTGACCAATGACAGAAAGATGCAATAATGACTCTGTCATAATGACAGACTCCTAGGAAAATGAAGAAGATCTCTGACACAATCCCCAGGAACCCAGAAACCTTCATGCGTCCTTGACACGCGTATCGTCGCATGCGGCTCAGACAAAGGCCACCCATAAGCTATCCCATGCGGCTTACAAAGAACTACCCCATGCGGTTCAAGCAGAAGCTATCTCCATGCAGCCCACGAGGACTATCTCCATGCGGCTCACGAAGAAAGCACCCATCATGCGGTCACCTACGCTCGTGCGGCTCATATCACCACCATACGGTTCAAATGGTCAGGGGCCACTGTAACACCCTATTTTCTGAAATTGGGGATTTTTGAAAATTTTTATTTTTTATTATTTATTAGTGGTATTTTAGTCATGGTATGATTTTCTGGTGATTTTAGTTAAGTTAAACCATTTTCTAAGTCATGACTTATGACTTTGTGATTTTGGTTAGTATAACTTAGTGTAAACCCTAGTTTTCTCTAACCTAGAAGTTGCCATGACCATGAGAGCTTAGCCATAGGCTTAGAACACCAAATTAGTGATTTTTAGCCTAAAGGGTATTTTGGTAAATTTCTAGGAATTATTTGGAATTATTTAGATTTATGTGTTTTTATTATTGTTTAATTATTGTTAAGTGTCATGATAGTCCCTAACCAAGTTTGGCCTAATCTAGGGATTAGTCACTAACCTAGAATGCTAAGGGGATAGATATTTGCATAGGGTTAAGGTAGTATAAATATCTTAGAATGACTTTATAGGATATTTTGCTACAAACACTCAAAATATCAAGACCTTTTCACCAAAGTCCATGCCTTAGCCATGAAGGAAGGGCAAGGACACCCCCCCTTGCTATGGCCGGCCATGGGGTACCCCCCTAGCCCTACACCATCCTATATTAACCCATTGTATCATTCATGAACAATTTTACATGAAATTAAACCTAGAAAAATCCTATTTCTTCAAACCTACACAACTTGATCAATTTTGATCTAAATCACCTCTAGTTTCTTGCATTGGACTCCCCTACACTAGAGGGTACTAGTTAGGGCCTGCTATCAAGGAAATTGAAGGGCTTTGGGCATCACCAAGTGGAAGAACACCCCCCTACTTGGGTGTTTTCTTGATTTTTCACCAAATAGGTAAATGTCCATAAACCATGTTAATTTTGTGTTTTCTCTTTATATTTGCATGCATCTAGGTACTAGGGTACTGTAGGACAAATTTGGTGAAGGTTTGAGTTGGTTTGGTGTCCGTATCGGACACGTATCCTAGACTAGGAAACTGTGTTTGTTGAAATGCCACAAAGAAATTAATTTCGTTATTTTGTAAAACAAATTTCATAATCTTGTAGCCCTAGACTTATAGTTTACACCCACACTTGACTGAACACGACGCGGTGTCATTTCGTGTCGAAAATTCGACTTGGACATGCTGCCAGGACACAGCACTGTGTACACCTTAATCCCCTGCTACCCGACACAGTTTTCTCTACGAATTGTACACGTGGACACGTGCCACTTGGCACAGAGGAGGGGGCATCCTCTGACAAGCCCCCTCTCGAATTTGAGGCACTCTCGTGTCGTGTCGGACGAGAAATCCGACACGTACTGACCGCACAGTGTACTGCACACAGTGTTAAACACTCACTGACACGGCCTTCGTGTCGCACGGACACGAGTCGTGGACACCTCGTGTTTGCACGAGTGTGTAGCCCAACATGTGGGCTACACGTGGACGTGACCACGAGGCCCCACATGGCTCGTGTCGTGTCCACGAGGCGCGTGACTCACTGCACGATGCAGTGTAAACAATGTGTATCAGTCGAGAAAACTCGACTGATACGGTGTTTGCTCCGTGTCCTGAGGACACGTGGACACAGTACAGGGTGTTGGAAAGGTACCCTACCCCTAGGCGCACCTTCGTGCACGAGCACGAGACACGGGTGCGTGTGTGTCGTGTCCTAGAGTGAACTGAACACGTGCACGACGCTGTGTACGTGTTTGTGTATCCTAATTTACCCGTGTGGTGTTTTCGAGTGATTGGACACGTGAAACCGTGTCGTGGTGTCGTGTCAGGCACCTAGGATACTAGGGTATCTATGGGGTGTCAGTTACCAACCTAGGGAATCGAGCCTTAGCTCATTTTTGTGTGTGTTTTGGGATTACCTAGTTCGAGTTCACAGTTCCTATGTTTCCAGATTTTAGGATATTTTCAAGTTTTGTAAAAATGAATTTCAAACCTAAATTTGATATAATTTATACTTTGTATTAGTGTATTTCAGTATGTATATATGTAGTATATATGTATGTGTGAGTGTGGGTGAGATTTGGGGTTAAATGGTAGTGTGTATAGGTAGTTGTGTGTGATATATACATATATGTATATATGGACTGTGTGTGTGTGTGTTGGGGAGCCAAGTTTGGTTCCAGGAATTCTGGAACCCTCCCCCTTCTCTGTTCACAGCCCTCTCTCTCTCTCATTCTCACTCTCTCACTCTATATCCCTCTCTCTCTTCCCTCTCTATATATATGTAATGTATATATAAGTTATATATATATATATATATATATATATATATATATATATATATATATATATGTGTGTGTGTGAGTTTGATGTATATATATATATGGGTTTGATATTATATATATAGAGTATTCCTATATTGACATATAGGTATTAGATAGATGGGTATATCTATATGTAGGTATATATATCTATATATATATGACTTTCTAAGTATAGGTTATATGGAAACCTACACCACTAGCCTATGGGAACCTATGACCATAGCCTATGGGCCTTTATGGTTAAGCTATATGTGTATATATATATCTAGGTTATATATATGTGTGTATATATATATATTATATAGAGGTAGATACCCATATGGCATTAGCCTATGGAACTTGGTATTAGCCTATGGTATTCATCTATGAGCCTATGGCTATGAGGTTAGGCTTTGACCCTTGATTGACTAAAGTTGACCAAAGTCAACTATTGGTCAAACCATGACCTAATTGACCTAAAATGACTAGTTTAACTAGTCTGACCTAATTACCTTACTGACTAGTCTTGTTTGACCAATACCTTAGTTGGTCTAAGTTTGACCTAGACTTGATCCAGATTGATCATGTTGACTAGTAATTGACTTGTTTGACCTTGTTTGACCTTATTGACTTAGTTTGACTTCCTGTGACCTAGTTTGACTATTAGAGTTGACCAACAGTTGACTTTTGACCAGATTGACCTAGAATCATGTAGTATGCATTGTATACTTTATTTTTTACCATTGTGGATATATTGTGACTTGTATTGCTCTGATTAGGAGCCATACACCTGTCACGCCCCAGAACCAGAATACTGGAGAGCGGGGACAGACATAGCCAGCTACGTATAATAAAATGGAATCCATCTCACCATACGGTCACGGCTGTCTAGATATGTGAGGGTTTATCTACAAGCCATCAGTCTCTTAAGGTCATAAATTATCCTATTGTCTCAATCTCAACCAACTAACATAATCACAAGATGTTTGACCACCAAATATACAATAAAAGGCGTCCCAAATATTACATATCAGCTGATCATGAAGCTAGTCGTACAAAATGCTAGGACTAGCAAGAGTTAAGTCATACATGATCAACCCTAGGATTTGTTAATCATGTTTACAGCCTGTAGGCAGACAATAAGTAAAAGTGCATCGAGCTAACAGGTGCTCGTCGGCTAAACGCCTCAAAAGAATAAATTTACAATAGAGTGAGCGAAACAAAATAGAAAACCCACTCGTAGCCCGGGTTCCGTCTAGTCGCCACCATCGGGCTGGAGGTTCGGTAGATCCTCGGGTGCTGCTCCGGAATCTGGCCACACAAAACCAGCTGGGTCAAACCCCAGAAAGAGCAAGTGCCACAAAGGAGGCCACAAATAAGAACAAAAGCCAGCCTATCAGAACATAAAGAATAAAAGAAGTACAAGTAGTAAAGTACATAGGGCGATAAACGACTAGGGACGTGGAACCATTCCGGGAGCCAGGTTACAATCCTTAAACCAAACAAGGATCGGGATTGTACCCCTTCGCCTGAATAGCTCACTGTCTCTACCCATTTATCGTTAGAGATAAGTAAAACAATCATGATCAAGAGTTCCAGGTACAGGGGCTAGACAAGACTTAGACAAGGATGGACATCATGCATTCACAATCGGCCAAACAAATACTACGGCTTACTACTTTAACTAACTAGGGTTATCAAAAGCCTAATTACTAACAAGATGTAAGTGAGAAACTCCCAGTCCCAAGCCCTGCAGACTACCCAGTTATCCTTCCGCGGGTTGAGAGTTATAGGTGGGTACATCGCCCGGGAGACAAATGTACCCTTAGGTGACTTAGAGGATGCAACACGCGACGGTGTGCTGGAAATGTGCTCTACTCGTCGGCAAGCTACAAGTCCAATTAAAGCGCCCAGATAACGAGATTGCCTGTGACTGGAAATTCTCTATGAACTACACTTTGATCTAGTCATTAGCCTGATCCATATTCAGGGTGAATCCCTGACCGTGGGAACCAGGGAGTCACGTCCTAGACATGATGCAAGACAAGACAAGTAGATTGCACAAGCAAGCAAGCAGGAACACCCACGGTGTCAAGTTGATTATACGAGTCAAGTTAGCTGTTGCAACAGCATCAAGTCAAGTCAAGTTACAAGTTACAAGTCAAGTCAGGTACAAGTCAAGAGTGCGCCGCCACGGGCCACTATCAAGTTATCAAGATAATTCATGTGAGGGTACTTGTCAGGAGTGCGCCACGACGGGCCACTATCAGGTCAGGTTGGTCATGTCAGGAGTGCACCACTACGGGTCACTGTCATGTTAGGCTAGTTCTTGTCATACCATGCCATGTACAATAGTCATTCCAAACATATTAAGTAAAATCAAGTTCATGACAAAAGGCGTAAGGATATAAAATGGGCGTAAAATATCTAATAAAATATCAGTATACAGGGCTATAGAAGAGCCAAGCTTAGAGAAATAAAACCAAAACTCCAAGAGCCAATGGATTGCGCAAGGGGTCAGGGGGTTGAATTGCGCAAGTGTCAGCTGCGCAGGGTGTCAAGTGCGCAGGGGCACAGGCACAGGGCACAGGGGCAGATGGCGCATGGGTCAGATTGCGCACGAACAGACTGCGCAGGAGTGAATTGTGCAAGGGTGGATTGCGCAAGGCTGGCTTGCGCAGAGGTCGGCTTGCGCATGGCTGGCTTGCGCATGGATGGCTTGCGCCAGCGCAATCCAGTGCAGCGCAAAGCACTGGCTGAGGTCATGCACAATCGGCCCTGCGCTAAAGAGCACAGGCCGAGGGTGCGCAACCGGCCATGCGCTAAAGAGCGCAAGACAGAGGGATGCTCTTCCTGGCCGAGAGCAGGTCCAAGAACACCAAGAACTTCAAATCTTCATAACTTAGCCAAATCAAAACCAAATCTAGATTTTCAAAGTTCTAACTTGAGTAAAATCGAATTCTCTTCCACATGGAAGCATCAAAACATGCAAAAATCGAAGTTTCATAGATCAAAACCAAGAATTTTCAAAAATAGTTAAAACCTAGATCTAGAAAAATGAAAGCTCCAAATCATAAAATGTCAAGTTCTAAAGTTGTTCTCCATGGCCTAATCTAGTTAATGGACAAATAAAAAGTGGTGCTTATTTGATGGCAAGGTGCACTTGCCTATGGATTGGGGAGTTGTGTAGAGGAAGGAAGAAGAAGAAGATGGAGAAATAAATGAGAAAATAGAGAGGAGAGAGAAAAGTAGGTGGGGATTTATGATGGTGGGTTGTGGTGGAATGGAGGTGAAGAATAGGCTAAGGTGTTCCTCCCATGATAACCAAACCAAACCAAACCCTCTCCACAAAATAAACCAAGCCATGTAAAAACCCAATTCACGAGAAAACCCAAAATCTGCAAATCGAGCCAGAAATACAATTACAGGCCAGAATCTGAGAAAATAAAATACAGGTCCATGATATATGCAGGCTTAACCAAAAATACGTATTCAGAATATGGGTGCTACAACTCTACCCACCTTAAAAGAATTCCGTCCTCGAAATTTAATCAAGGAGCTAGAGAGACAAGGACAAGTCATACTATTCACATGCAAGCTATACTAAGCAGTCAATCAAACAATCACGCATGCAAGCAAGGACGGAAGGCATAAGGCATAAGAAAGACATTATACCTTATGAGTCAAACAGGTAGGGATATCGCGATCGGATGTCGTCCTCACGCTCCCACGTTTGACTCTTCCAAGGAGCGATGAACTCAAGCAACATGAACTAAACTGATAGTCTTGCGCTTGAGGTCTCTCCCCTTGGTCAAACAGGGACACGGGCCTCTCCTCATACGAAAAGGTTGGTACCAATAACCGTTTTCGAATGATCTAGGACATGGCTCGGGCCCGGGATATACCGTTGTAATTAGGAGACATGAAACAATGACACACGTCCCGTATAACAACGGCGGAAAGCAAGACAATAGGACACAGATACCTCTCTGCCGAGTCGGGATCTGGGCTTGGGCCAGGGCGAACTGCTGAGGCCTCTGTTGCTGGAAGACTTGAGCCTGAGGCAGCAATGGCCTCGGAGGCTGGTACTGCTGCTGAAACACTTGGGCCTGAGGCAGCAATGGCCTCGGCAATGGATACTGCTGCTGCTGCTGGACTGGTGCTGGTGCTGGTCCCCTTACCGAGGGACTAGTCTGGACAGATGAGGAGGGACCGGCTCTATTCGGACAAGACCCTATCTTGTGGTCCGGTGCTCCACAAGCCAAACATAATCCCTGAGCTCTGCGATACTCCGAAATAACGTGCCCTGGCTTCCCACAATGAGTGCAGCCCATTGCAGAAGACTGCTTATGCTTCTGCTGCTGCGGATACGTCGGGGTTGAATGCTGAACCGACGTAACCGAATCCGCCCTTTAGGGAGCTCCAATAGTCAAGGCCCTAGCTGCCGGGGCTGGTGCTGAAGACTGGGTCATCTGGCCGTGAGACCGCTTCCGACCTCCGGTCCTGTCCACGATCCTGTGGGAGTGTGTATAGGTAGTTGTGTGTGATATATACATATATGTATATATGGACTGTGTGTGTGTGTGTTGGGGAGCCAAGTTTGGTTCCAGGAATACTGGAACCCTCCCCCTTCTCTGTTCACAGCCCTCTCTCTCTCTCATTCTCACTCTCTCACTCTATATCCCTCTCTCTCTTCCCTCTCTATATATATGTAATGTATATATAAGTTATATATATATATATATATATATATATATATATATATATATATGTGTGAGTTTGATGTATATATGTATGGGTTTGATATTATATATATAGAGTATTCCTATATTGACATATAGGTATTAGATAGATGGGTATATCTATATGTAGGTATATATATATCTATATATATGACTTTCTATGTATAGGTTATATGGAAACCTACACCACTAGCCTATGGGAACCTATGACCATAGCCTATGGGCCTTTATGGTTAAGCTATATGTGTATATATATATCTAGGTTATATATATGTGTGTATATATATATATATTATATAGAGGAAGATACCCATATGGCATTAGCCTATGGAACTTGGTATTAGCCTATGGTATTCATCTATGAGCCTATGGCTATGAGGTTAGGCTTTGACCCTTGATTGACTAAAGTTGACCAAAGTCAACTATTGGTCAAACCATGACCTAATTGACCTAAAATAACTAGTTTAACTAGTCTGACCTAATTACCTTACTGACTAGTCTTGTTTGACCAATACCTTAGTTGGTCTAAGTTTGACCTAGACTTGATCCAGATTGATCATGTTGACTAGTAATTGACTTGTTTGACCTTGTTTGACCTTATTGACTTAGTTTGACTTCCTGTGACCTAGTTTGACTATTAGAGTTGACCAACAGTTGACTTTTGACCAGATTGACCTAGAATCATGTAGTATGCATTGTATACTTTATTTTTTACCATTGTGGATACATTGTGACTTGTATTGCTCTGATTAGGAGCCATACACCTCTCCTCAGACAGTATATCTTCTTCAGACATTCAGTTATCAGGCGAGTACATTCTCTGACCGTTTCATATTTGCCAGGATTTATATTCTTGCTCTAGATTACTTTACTTGATGCTGACACGATTGTTATCACGGATTGGTACTATATGGATCTTTTCATGAGATGTTATCCCCCTCGGGAGCATCAGATACAGCATGTTTGTGCTCTTCACGAATCATCATGTATCTCTATGCTTTCATAGATTCACGAATCGCTTGTGACTCATGTACTCTCATGCTCACAGAGCCTCTCATAAATCTTCCATTTATGGGCTTATCATGAATCTTAACATAACTTGAACGGATCCTTGTGTATTGATTGGGGATGGGGAGTAGAAATAGTCATATGGATATTACCCCAGTAGCTGTAGTCATGAATCACTCCTAGCTGTAGTCATGAATCTCCTATGCTATTTCACATGTCTATATTTTACTCTGACTCACTAGACACTGCTAGTTCTCTATTATAGTAGATATTTCATTACAGTTCTCTCTTTTGCTACATGTATCTTCCTTCAGCGTTTCCTGTATTTTACTCTATTGTATGCTTTATATTTCCTATCATACTATGCACTGCGTGAGATATATTATGCTCGTTCCTGTCCTGACTGGACCTGTTGAAAATATTACAGAAGATGAGGATGAGGCCCTGGTGTCTACCTATTATGGAGCAGGACTAGATGACACTTATGTTGTGGACCCTCAGCAGGATCCACCTGCAGCTGAGGATGTTGTTCCAGTAGTCTAGACCAGTTTAGTCTAGGCAGTCTTTCTATATTATCTTTTTGTCTCACATTCTGAGTTGTATTTTGAGATGTGGAGATGTATAGACTCTTAGACTTATTGTATTATGAGTTGACATTCTGATGTTATGTTATCCTAGACACTTGGGCTTATTTCATCTATTCTACTGTTCTCTTTGAGTTACTGTCTATCTATCTATCTTTTATTCTTCTACCTAGATGTGATTGAGATTATTTTCTGTTTGTCACCTCCATTCGGAGAGTATAAACTGTACAGGTACTTTATATTGTTAGATGATTGACCTAGGACAGCGTTCTACCGCCGACACTGCGGCGTAGGCTGGATGTACCCACTTCTCGTTCCCTTACTCTAGGGTGCGGGTCGTGACACATTTTTAGTGGTGGCCCATGTAGGTCTCGAGTTTATGTAGTGGTATTCGAACTAGAGTATCACTACAGCCTGTGATAGGATTTAAGGAATAGGCTTAGAGAGAGTGGATACTCAATCACAATTAGGAAATTTCCATAGATTTGAATCTACTGACTATTGTTCAAATCTGTATAATCTATTTTATATTGTCCTTTGATACTATCATCCTTGTATCGTTATTGACTTCCTTATTGATCTGTCTTCAGGATGGTGGAGACACGATCACAGCATCTCGGTCCAGGTGACACCACTGAGAGGTCTGCCACCTCTCGTCCAGCTCACCAGGACCCGGGGACCACAGCTCCCCTTACTCCAGCTCATGTGGGAGCTTCTGCCACATTTGGGGGTACACCTCTACTTATTCGGGGGACTATCCCAGCTACCCCAGACATGCCTCCCCCGCAGTTTCGTCAGCCTCAGTTCCAGCAGCACCAGCAGTACCAGCAGGAGTACCAGCAGCAGATGCCATCTGGATTTGTGGATGCTGCACAGATGTTTACATATTTCCAGTAGTTCCTAGAGTCGCAGCAGACCCAACAGCAGCGTCAGACGACGGCATTTACCAGAGGCATTGATGAGGTCCATCAGCTGGCTAGAGTGACGATGGAGAGGTTGGCAGTCCAGCCACAGGGAGGATCAGGACAGCCGCGACAGCAGAGGATTCCGGTCATACAGGACTTCAAGAAGATGAACCCCAGGGACTTCTTGGGGACAGAGGAGATTCTTTATGCTGATGACTGGATTGAGCACATTGAGGAGATCTTTCGACTGGCGGAGATACCAGCCGGACTACAGATAGAGGCAGCAGCCAGCCAGATGCAGGATCTTGCCCGTACATGGTATCAGACGGACCCGAGAGTAGGCACTCCAGGGTAGACATGGAGAGTTTTCAAGGAGCTCTTCAAGGGAAAGTTTTTCCCGGATCAGGCAGTCGGTGCTTTGGAGACCCAGTTCGAGAACCTGGTTCAGGGGAACCAGACTGTAGAGGAGTACTCCGGTGAGTTTTACCGGTTGAGCAGATTCGTGGAGGGCCTTAGCGAGACAGCGAAGGCGAGGAGGTTCAGGAAAGGCTTGGTCAAGGAGGTCAAGTCCTTGACCAAGAGTGACAGGAATGCCACCTTTGAGGAGATCCTAGCAGGAGCGATGGCAGCTGAGGATGATCTTGAGCTGAAGCTCAAGAGGGGTCGTGATACACAGGGAGCAGGCAGCAGTGGAGGTCAGGCCAAGAGGCCTCACTATCAGCATCAGCAGAGGCAGCCACAGCAGTATCAGCAGCCGAGGCAGCAGCAGCAGGCCCCGAGACAGCAGACTACCAGTTGTCCCTACTGTAAGAAATCGGGACATGGATGGAAAGAGTGCAGGAAGAGGTTGGGCTCGTGCCTACTATGTAGGGCAGCAGACCACCAGCTGAGGGAGTGTTCCCAGTTCATAGGCAGAGTAGCACAGGGAGCAGCACCAGGAGCAGGAGCCAAGGCTCCGGTAGGACAGCAGCAGAGAGGACCGTTACAGCCACAGCAGCAGAGATTTTTGCAGTTCCAGCAGCAGGCTGGAAGAGGTCAGCAGGGGCGTGCTTACGCCATGACAGTTGAGGATGCTCAGGCAGTTGGCGATGTGCTTGCAGGTTCTGTTCTTCTAAATTCCATTCCTACCTTGCTTCATTATGTCTATCTTAAAATCCAATTCCATCTGCTCCTACCTGTTCTTTATTAGTGATCAGTTTGACCTGTTAGTTCTTTTGATTTTGTCGAATGTTGTTGTTTCTTCATCTCTTACTTAGGAGTAGGAGTATGAGTAGTTTAGTTGTTAATATAATTCTTGACTAAACTCTCTTGTCAAGAATTTTTCCCTTAAATAAATTAGTGTATATATGTTATGCCTTTTTGATAGAGTAGCTCTGACCATAGAATGGTAACCCTTTTAGCCCTGTGATTTATTGTTTCCTTATCTTCCTAGTCTATACCTATGACCAGGACTGTCCCACCTAACCTGTCCTTTACACTACTATTTCATCATGATTTTTGGTTCAATTTAGGCTATAGACTTTTCCCACTCTGAATTATGATCATCGTAGACACATTACCGTGACTTTTAAATTTGGAGCACAAGACTAGTTGTTTTCTCAAAACTGACTTCACATACATGACCTAGACATGACATACTACACCCATGACCTTAGTGTCCCACTCAGGCATACCATTGTGTGCTTCATTTGCTTAGTACGATTTTTCTGACCCGAGGCTCCATTCTGATTTACCCCATGGAGTTACTTTTGGCTTCGATTTGAATTAAGGACACCTTATGACCTAAAACTGTTAGCCAATTTTTGGACATGACCCAGTATAGGTCTACTACCCATATTTTGCTTGTTGACCTTGTATGTTGCCTAGGTAGTGGCTTCGTCCCTAATTGTTGGAGGTTTGACCTAGGAGGAGTACGACCATCTAAATTTCGAGGACAAAATTATTTTAAGGTGGGTAGACTTGTAACATCCTGTTTTCTGAAATTGGGGATTTTTGAAAATTTATTATTTTTTATTATTTATTAGTGGTATTTTAGTCATGGTATGATTTTTTGGTGATTTTAGTTAAGTTAAACCATTTTCTAAGTCATGACTTATGACTTTGTGATTTTGGTTAGTATAACTTAGTGTAAACCCTAGTTTTCTCTAACCTAGAAGTTGCCATGACCATGAGAGCTTAGCCATAGGCTTAGAACACCAAATTAGTGATTTTTAGCCTAAAGGGTATTTTGGTAAATTTCTAGGAATTATTTGGAATTATTTAGATTTATGTGTTTTTATTATTGTTTAATTATTGTTAAGTGTCATGATAGTCCCTAACCAAGTTTGGCCTAATCTAGGGATTAGTCACTAACCTAGAATGCTAAGGGGATAGATATTTGCATAGGGTTAAGGTAGTATAAATATCTTAGAATGACTTTATAGGATATTTTGCTACAAACACTCAAAATATCAAGATCTTTTCACCAAAGTCCATGCCTTAGCCATGAAGGAAGGGCAAGGACACCCCCCCCTTGCTATGGCCGGCCATGGGGTACCCCCCTAGCCCTACACCATCCTATATTAACCCATTGTATCATTCATGAACAATTTTACATGAAATTAAACCTAGAAAAATCCTATTTCTTCAAACCTACACAACTTGATCAATTTTGATCTAAATCACCTCTAGTTTCTTGCATTGGACTCCCCTACACTAGAGGGTACTAGTTAGGTCCTGCTATCAAGGAAATTGAAGGGCTTTGGGCATCACCAAGTGGAAGAACACCCCCCCTACTTGGGTATTTTCTTAATTTTTCACCAAATAGGTAAATGTCCATAAACCATGTTAATTTTGTGTTTTCTCTTTATATTTGCATGCATCTAGGTACTAGGGTACTGTAGGATAAATTTGGTGAAGGTTTGAGTTGGTTTGGTGTCCGTATCGGACACGTATCCTAGACTAGGAAACTGTGTTTGTTGAAATGCCACAAAGAAATTAATTTCATTATTTTGTAAAACAAATTTCATAATCTTGTAGCCCTAGACTTATAGTTTACACCCACACTTGACTGAACACGACACGGTGTCATTTTGTGTCGAAAATTCGACTTGGACACGCTGCCAGGACACAGCACTGTGTACACCTTAATCCCCTGCCACCCGACACAGTTTTCTCCACGAATTGTACACGTAGACACGTGCCACTTGGCACAGAGGAGGGGGCATCCTCTGACAAGCCCCCTCTCGAATTTGAGGCACTCTCGTGTCGTGTCGGACGAGAAATCTGACACGCACTGACCGCACAGTGCACTGCACACAGTGTTAAACACTCACTGACACGGCCTTCGTGTCGCGCGGACACGAGTCGTGGACACCTCATGTTTGCACGAGTGTGTAGCCCAACATGTGGGCTACACGTGGATGTGACCACGAGGCCCCACGTGGCTCGTGTCGTGTCCACGAGGCGCGTGACTCACTGCACGACGCAGTGTAAACAATATGTATCAGTCAAGAAAACTCGACTGATACGGTGTTTGCGCCGTGTCCTGAGGACACGTGGACACAGTACAGGGTGTTGGAAAGGTACCCTACCCCTAGGCGCACCTTCGTGCACGAGCACGAGACACGGGTGCGTGTGTGTCGTGTCCTAGAGTGAACTGAACACGTGCACGACGCTGTGTACGTGTTTGTGTATCCTAATTTACCCGTGTGGTGTTTTTGAGTGATTGGACACGTAAAACCGTGTCGTGGTGTCGTGTCAGGCACCTAGGATACTAGGGTATCTATGGGGTGTCAGTTACCAACCTAGGGAATCGAGCCTTAGCTCGTTTTTGTGTGTGTTTTGGGATTACCTAGTTTGAGTTCACAGTTCCTATGTTTCCAGATTTTAGGATATTTTCAAGTTTTGTAAAAATAAATTTCAAACCTAAATTTGATATAATTTATACTTTGTATTAGTGTATTTCAGTATGTATATATGTAGTATATATGTATGTGTGAGTGTGGGTGAGATTTGGGGTTAAATGGTAGTGTGTATAGGTAGTTGTGTGTGATATATACATATATGTATATATGGACTGTGTGTGTGTGTGTTGGGGAGCCAAGTTTGGTTCCAGGAATACTGGAACCCTCCCCCTTCTCTGTTCACAGCCCTCTCTCTCTCTCTCATTCTCACTCTCTCACTCTATATCCCTCTCTCTCTTCCCTCTCTATATATATGTAATGTATATATAAGTTATATATATATATATATATATATATATATATATATATATATATATATATATATATATATATATGTGTGTGTGTGAGTTTGATGTATATATATATATGGGTTTGATATTATATATATAGAGTATTCCTATATTGACATATAGGTATTAGATAGATGGGTATATCTATATGTAGGTATATATATCTATATATATATGACTTTCTAAGTATAGGTTATATGGAAACCTACACCACTAGCCTATGGGAACCTATGACCATAGCCTATGGGCCTTTATGGTTAAGCTATATGTGTATATATATATCTAGGTTATATATATGTGTGTATATATATATATTATATAGAGGTAGATACCCATATGGCATTAGCCTATGGAACTTGGTATTAGCCTATGGTATTCATCTATGAGCCTATGGCTATGAGGTTAGGCTTTGACCCTTGATTGACTAAAGTTGACCAAAGTCAACTATTGGTCAAACCATGACCTAATTGACCTAAAATGACTAGTTTAACTAGTCTGACCTAATTACCTTACTGACTAGTCTTGTTTGACCAATACCTTAGTTGGTCTAAGTTTGACCTAGACTTGATCCAGATTGATCATGTTGACTAGTAATTGACTTGTTTGACCTTGTTTGACCTTATTGACTTAGTTTGACTTCCTGTGACCTAGTTTGACTATTAGAGTTGACCAACAGTTGACTTTTGACCAGATTGACCTAGAATCATGTAGTATGCATTGTATACTTTATTTTTTACCATTGTGGATACATTGTGACTTGTATTGCTCTGATTAGGAGCCATACACCTCTCCTCAGACATTATATCTTCTTCAGACATTCAGTTATCAGGTGAGTACATTCTCTGACCGTTTCATATTTGCCAGAATTTATATTCTTGCTCTAGATTACTTTACTTGATGCTGACACGATTGTTATCACGGATTGGTACTATATGGATCTTTTCATGAGATGTTATCCCCCTCGGGAGCATCAGATACAGCATGTTTGTGCTTTTCACGAATCATCATGTATCTCTATGCTTTCATAGATTCACGAATCGCTTGTGACTCATGTACTCTCATGCTCACAGAGCCTCTCATGAATCTCCCATTTATGGGCTTATCATGAATCTTAACATAACTTGAACGGATCCTTGTGTATTGATTGGGGATGGGGGAGTAGAAATAGTCATGTGGATATTACCCCAGTAGCTGTAGTCATGAATCACTCCTAGCTGTAGTCATGAATCTCCTATGCTATTTCACATGTCTATATTTTACTCTGACTCACTAGACACTGCTAGTTCTCTATTATAGTAGATATTTCATTACAGTTCTCTCTTTTGCTACATGTATCTTCCTTCAGCGTTTCCTGTATTTTACTCTATTGCATGCTTTATATTTCCTATCATACTATGCACTGCGTGAGATGTATTGTGCTCATTCCTGTCCTGACTGGACCTGTTGAAAATATTACAGAGGATGAGGATGAGGCCCTGGTGTCTACCTATTATGGAGCAGGACTAGATGACACTTATGTTGTGGACCCTCAGCAGGATCCACCTGCAGCTGAGGATGTTGTTCCAGTAGTCTAGACCAGTTTAGTCTAGGCAGTCTTTCTATATTATCTTTTTGTCTCACATTCTGAGTTGCATTTTGAGATGTGGAGATGTATAGACTCTTAGACTTATTGTATTATGAGTTGACATTCTGATGTTATGTTATCCTAGACACTTGGGCTTATTTCATCTATTCTACTCTTCTCTTTGAGTTACTGTCTATCTATCTATCTTTCATTCTTCTACCTAGATGTGATTGAGATTATTTTCTGTTTGTCACCTCCATTCGGAGAGTATAAACTGTATATGTACTTTATATTGTTAGATGATTGACCTAGGACAGCGTTCTACCGCCGACACTGCGGCGTAGGCTGGACGTACCCACTTTTCGTGCCCTTACTCTAGGGTACGGGTCGTGACAGCCACTCCCAAGCAGCCTTGACACGTGGCCAGCTATATACGGCTCAATGGGGAGTAGTCCTCATGCGGCTCAGATTTTCTAAGTGACTCACAGTTAAGACACGTGGCATGATAATAGGACACGTGGCATCAAATCGACCGAAATCCATCAACAAATCCCAATAAAATATTGGGATCAAATCAGATCATTTACAATCAAGCAAATCAATGACACGTGGCTGGAAATCCTAGATTGGCATAACAAATCATGGGGATTTATGTCAATCATCATTAATTACCCACAAAGATTTGATGCAATCACATTAATTGCCCAGATCCATTATATTCAAGATGAGCGGCCCAGATTCATTGGTCCTTAGCCGCCGACTTTTGAGAATGGGCAGTCATTGCAAAACCCTAATGATGCCTCCCACTCTTATAAATACCAAGGTGCCATTCCCTTGCAACACACAGAGAGAGATACGGAGAGACAGACAGAGACGAGCAGAGAAAGAGAGAGCACACCCCCCTCGGATCCAGAAAGAATAAAGAGAGCATTTCTTCATCAACGCCAAGTACTTCTTCTACAGAGCCAAGACTGCACCCGATCGTCCAAGGAGTAAGGCAGAGCTGCCGTCGCTTTCCCGAGCCTCTACCGTCACCCCCCAGAATCTAAAATAAACAATTGTACTTAGATTGCTGTACCTAGGTTTTCGTCCCTAGGCTTTCTTTGTACAAGCGAATTTGTATTGTGAAGTAAAAGTCCAGTCCTCCGATAATTGTTCTGTTCTTTTATATTTCATGGCAAACACATATAAATCCTAATTTCAGATATGAACACTTCATTTCACATATGAACACTATATTTCATATATGAACCCTAATTTCACATATGAACACTACATATGAACACTATATACAGACAATGGTAGTACATATGAACACTACATACAGACAAACAATACATATGAACAAAATGTTACAGACAAACAATACATATGAACCATAATTTCAGATATGAACACTAACTGAACCCTAATTTCAGATAGTACATATGAACAACTTTTCTCTTGCCTAATTTCAGATAGTACATATGAACCCTAATTTCAGATACTTTCATACAGTGATTAAATTCATACATTAAAGATTACTTTCATACAGTAATTAAATTCATACATTAAAGATTACTTTCATACAGTGATTAAATTCATACATTAAAGATTACTTTCATACATTGTACAATTTTAGGGAAACCCTAATTCTTAACCTAAAAATGATTACAGTGTACAATTTTAGGGAAAACCTTAATTACTTTCATACATTAAAGAAATACAAATAATTTCCAGTGTACAATTTATGGAAAATCCTGAAAAACGAAACATAATTACGAATAAAAAGATGGAAAACATGGGTGTTTGGTTCGCCATGTGTGTACCTGGGTGTTTGGTTCACCATGGACTCTCGTGGACGCTTCGACTGAGAGAAATCTGAAAGAAAGGGAAACGATCGGTACTTCAGCGTGGTTATGCGAAAGAGAGAGAAGAGAGAGAAGAGCGAGGTCGGTTTCATACCTGGGTGTTTGCTACGAAAACGGAGTACGGTGACGGGGGGAATTTCGACGAGAGAGAAGTGGGAGTGGAAGAGAGAGATGTGGGTTTTGGAATGGATTTCTGTTGGGAAGAGAGAGGGTCGTTCAAAGAAGAGAGGGTAGTTTAGGGTTTTCTCACTTTAATGTCATCACCTGGAGCATGTGAGGGTTATTTTGGTCACAATTTACACCCAAAATCAGTCAACTGCTAGTCTTGGACAGAAAACGTCTGAAGTGGGGGGTGTTATGCATTCATGTAAACATGTGGGGTGCACCTTAAATAAGCGTAACAAAAGTGGGGTGCCACTCAATTTTTCTCAAAAAAATTCCTCCCAAGTGAGAATCTATGATTTACAGAAGTAATGATCAGATCAAGTAGGAGTGTGTTAGAATTCGCAGAAATTTGATTTGAAAGTATATATCAATTCTATGAAAATTAAAATTAAAAAAATTCTCAACCACGTGTAATTCTATGAAATTAAAATGAAAAAAAACCTATGATTCGAAGAAATAATAATCAGATCGAGTAGGAGTTTGCCGATTGGTTTTAGATATTACATTTTTTCTAACTAGATTCATAAGTAATTGTTTATTGTGATCGAAACCAACACGATTCTCAAACCCATAGAATTTGATGAGGATCTAAAGAAATCATACAAACCATACAAATCAAATACGCCCAAATCCACAACAACATAAACATCATCAAAAATTCTGACGAAAAAACTACGAAATGGTCAGAGTCAAATCCGAAAAAAAAACCTTTACTAATGCTATGTTTGGTTCGCAAAATCAATATCTTGGAAAAGAAAATCATTATTTCCTGTATTTGGATAAGAAAGAAAATGAGCATCAAAGAAAATTAATTCCTAAGGAAAAAAAGGAGAAAAAATGATTCTCCCACTCAACATATGGTTTAACTTTTCGATCCCAAATTATTCACTTTTTTTTTCAAATTTGTCGGACCTTTCCAGACATACAAACATTGAAAAGAAAAAATAATAGAAATTATAATTTTTCAAGAAAAGAAAAGTGCAAAGAATTGATTTTTTTTTTCTTTCCGTGAACCAAACGAGGCCTAATGGAATAAAACAATACACCGTCTCCTTTATAAACTCCTACATCAATCCACACGGATCACACAATATTTCAAATACATAAAATAGATTACAACGAGTACAAAAGGATTACTGAATACGAGAAGATAAAAAAAATCAAAGAAAAACTCCTTGAGGCGATCTCTCTTCAAATAAACCTCCGAAACTCCGAATCAGCTCCTACTCTCTTTAGAAAATTGCACTATTTGATAAACTCCCTCCTTATATTGTAACACTTGAAAATTAGGGTTAGAAAATTCCTATAAATTACCTCAATTTCGAAAAGATTTGGACCATTGGTGTTGATCCAAAGTTGTTAATAAAACACCAAATTTTTAATTACCTTCAACCCCGACAAGATATACCGATGACTATATACCCAGATTTGGACCATTGGTGTTGATCCAAAGTTGTTAATAAAACACCAAATTTTTAATTACCTTCAACCCCGATACGATATACCGATGACTATATACCCAAAATTGGACACTTTGAGTCAGAACGATTCTGTAACAAAAATACGTTTAACAGTGTACTGATAATACACCACTTGTACCGATATACGACTTTTTCTAATTGTCTGATACATGCTCAAAATGTGCCACCTTTGTCGCATTCGAATTTTCGAGCTTCTCCAACACACGATGAGGCTCGTGCACTATAGGGTATTCACCACATAGGTTAAAAATCCCCAATAATACTAATTACATTGCAACTTATACAATTATAATACATATAAAATATAATTTGTCAAGACGTATAAACTATCATTTTGAATTTACTATTGATTTTTCTTTGATGATCGATGATCTTTTTCATTAATACACTCATAAAAATGTTTACATTTTCTTTATGTATACCCGACTCACTTCATCACGCACTCGGAGGTAAATCTCACGGACGATCAATCAACTTGCCCGAATGGAGGAGAAACGAATAGAAGTAATTTTGGTAGAATTTGGTTATAGAAGATTTCAAATTATTTCACTCCAAGAAGAAATACAAACCAAAAAAAAATTAATCTTGCAGATCCATTTAGACCTGACGTCACCCAAGATTTTCTTACCACTAATCCTGTGACGGGATTACTTAAATTTTGTGATGGCACACGACCATGTATCAAAAGAAATTAAAAAAATAAAACAAAAGGAGACATAATATTACCTTTATACTCCTGGTATGTGTCGTGTAAAGTACTATATGCATCTAATAAATGTGCAATTATCCGTACACTCACATGTGAGTTGCATGAACTTTAGTCCATTACCTTCAAAATTGACTTACTCGCATGTGCAATTATTCGTTTGGTTCGCGGAATGAAAGGGAAAGGATATCGATTCCTTGTCATTTTCTTTCCTTTGAGAAACTTTAGGCCTCGTTTGGTTCGCGGAATGGAAGGAAAATGAAATCAATTCCTTGCTATTTCCTTTCCTTTGAGAAACTTTAGGCCTCGTTTGGTTCGCGGAATGGAAGGGAAATGAAATCAATTCCTTGTCAATTCCTTTCCTTTGGGATATTTTATTTTCCATCGATTTTCTTTTCCGATGTTTGAAAATGCCAAGAAATTTGGAAAGGAAAGTGGGGAAAGTGATTCCTTCCTTGGATGGATGGAATCACTTTTCCCCCTAATTTTTCTTCCATTGGAAATCACTTTTCTTTCCTCCTCAATTCCTTTGGCACCCAAACATAGGAAAGTAATCACTTTCCTTTTCCAACCCGAAGATTCTGCGAACCAAAAGAGGCCTTAATTCTCATTGAATTTTCTTTTCGATGTTTGGCAATGTCAAGAAATTTGGAAAGGAAAGTGAATACTTCAATGTGAAAAAATCACTACCAGAATAAGTCATTTTAGCGACGCCTAAAGACGTTGCTAAAACGCCTAAAGACGTCGCTAAACCAGTTTAGCGACGTATTTAGCGACGTCTTCCTCTTGTCGCGGAAACCTTAGTCGGTGTTTGGGAAGACGTCGCTGATCGTCGCCAACACCGACGTTTACCAACGCAAGGATACGTCGGTAATATACCGACGTTTACCGTCGTTTCGTCGATGAAATAGCGACGTTTATGATGTCGCTATACGTCGGTATTCCCTGGGAAAATTATCGACGTTTTTGATGTCGCTATGCGTCGGCATATAGTACCGACGTTTTGTGATGTCGCTATACGTCGGTATATCCTAGGAAAATGAGGTAAAATCTTGGGATATTTATCGACGTATAGCGACGTTTACCGACGCATACCGACGAAACAGACGTCGCTATACGTCGGTAGCCTGGCAATATATGCCAGTTTAGCGACGTCTACCGACGCAAAGTGCCGTTGGAAAGCGTCGGTAGACGTCGCTAAATTTGAAAAAAAAAATTGTAGTATGCAGTTTTCTCCACAGAATCATTTTCTCCCTGCAGTTTAATCTGAAACACAATATATGCAACCAACAGAATCATTTTCTCCACAGAATCATTTTCTCCACATAATCATGGGTCTACACAAACAATTACCAATGTATCTATGCAACCAACAAACAAGTGTCACAAACAAATAAGTGTCACAAACAAATACAAAGAAAAATAAGTACTCAAACACTCAATACAAATAGTCCTAACTCGGACTACTGGGGATCTGGAGTAGGAGAGGGCGCGCCGCGACGGAGGGCTAAGAAAAGCTCATAGTCCTCCTGTGAAATCGACACCGATAAAGGAGGTAGTGACGTCGGTGGAGTTGGTGTTGATGAAGAAGGCATTGGCGCCGGCGGAGTCGACGACGATGAAGGCGCACCCGAAGGACGATAACGCTCCAACGTTGCAAGTCGCTGGTGGTATGAATCTTTGGTAGATAACATTCTATCACTGCTATCAGCCACCGAATCCTGCACCAATCTCAGCCTCTCGCCCATGGTCATCTGTGATGCCTGCAGATCTAATACGCTGCGCTCCTTCGACGCTCTAAGATCGGTGATGCTCCGCTCTGTCCGCTCAGTCATATGCTGGAGCTCCATAATGCTGCGGTCGAGTGCATCCAATCGTGTTATAAGTGCAGGCTCATCCGACTAGTGCTGAGACTGGTCCTGAATTCGTCGTAGCAGCTCGTCCCGGAGAGACTCGATCATCTGGTGGACTCGGGCAGACTCCTGGGACGGCTGTGGACCATGCACACTAGCGGGGGATGCCCTAGAGGACTGGCTCTTCGTCATTCAAATATCTCTTCTTCATTTTCCTCCAAGGCTTTTCGGACGCATTGAATACTTTCAGCATTCCATCATTAGATTCTTGATAACCGTCGTCGTTTCTCGGAGCCCTCGTTCTATTCGTAGCAACATGAGGTTTGAAATACGTCGAGCAGAAGTTTGTAATCTCCTCGAGAATATAGGCTTCACAAATAGAACCCTCGACCCGAGCCTTATTTTTGTAACGTCCCAGAACCAGAATACTGGAGAGCGGGAGCATACATAGCCAGCTACGTATAATGAAATGGAATCCACCCTACTATACGGTCACGGCTGTCTAGATACATGAGGCTTTAACTACAATTCATCAGTCTCCTATGGTCAATAATCAAGCCTAAATGTCTCAATCTCAAGCAAGCAAGTAAAGTTACAAGATGTAATATCACCCAATATACAATAATAAGACGTCCCAAACATTACATATTCAGCTGATCATGAAGCTGCTCGTTACAAAATATGAGGACTAGCAAGAGTTTAGTCATACATGATCAACCCTAGGATCCGTCAATCATGCTACAGCCCGTAGGCAGACAATAATAGGGTATGCGATACGAGCTAACAGGTGCTCGCTGGCTAAATGCCTCGAAATGAAATTTTTACAATAG
Organism: Iris pallida; assembly: GCA_029216955.1. Classification (NCBI taxonomy): domain Eukaryota; kingdom Viridiplantae; phylum Streptophyta; class Magnoliopsida; order Asparagales; family Iridaceae; genus Iris; species Iris pallida. Next base: position 46,468,340 of record JANAVB010021600.1, read on the forward strand.
TGTGGAAGAGCAAAAATAAACCCACTCGTTGTCCTGCTCACGCCTGATGGTCACCATCGGGCTGGAAGGTAGGTAGATCCTCTGAAGCTGCTCCGAAATCTGGCCACACAAAACCAGCTGGGTCAGATCCCAGAAAGAGCAAGTGCCACAAAGGAGACTTCACTTAAGAACTAAAACCAGCATATCAGAAAATATATTAAGGCAGTTAAAAGAACTTGAAGTAAAAGAATAACAACAATCATAGTGGAGTACGAGGGAACCATTCAAGTAGTCAGGTCACAACCCTTAAACCAAACAAGGACCGGGGTTGTAACCCTTCACCTGAATAGAACTTCGTCTCCAATCTTGTTGGTAAGGTAAAACATTACAAGCATGACGTGGGGTACAATAAGACAATAAACGAAGAGAGGACTTAGAACTGCTCCGGAAGCCAGGTTACAACCCTTAAACCAAACAAGGATCGGGGTTGTAACCCTTCACCTAAACAGAACTGAGCCTCTGATCTTTATTGTTAGAAGTGACAATCATGCGGTCAAGCTTGCAATAATCAAGCACTGAAAACCATACCATATAATCGTTTCCGGCCAATCAGTGACTACGGCTTTCTACATTAGCTAGCTAGGGTTATCACAACATGCAGTGAGATGTTCCGCCAGCCACAAGCCCTGCAGCTAATCCAGGTTATCCAGGCGACTTGGGTTCATTAAGCAGTACATCGTTCTTCCATATATGAATAAATTTAGACTTGTGCCCTACTCGTCGGCAGGCTGCAAGTCTACAATGGTGGCCGGGATAACGGGATTACCTGTAGCTGGGGAAAATCTCTCATGACTACTGAATTATTCTAGTTATTAGCCTTAGCCATATACAATAGGTATCCCTGACCATGGTACTCAGGGATCCCTGTCCTAGACATGATGCAAAACACTACCGGTTCAATTGTACAAACACAATCATCTACGGTGTCCAGGCCATTCAATCTTGTCATGTCATGTTTACTGTTAGGAGTGCGCCGCGTCGGGCCACTATCATGTCATGTCAAAAGTGTACCACAATGGGTCACCGTCGTGTCAGGAAACAATTAATTTAGCACAAGTACACATTTAGTAATTAAATATTAGAAGGTGCAAGGGCTATGGGGGACTCATGCGGCTCGGAAAATTCCCATGCGGCCCGCAGTCACTTGCCCATGCGGCTATTTCATTAAAAAATGTAACAATAAAATACATTAAGGAAACGTATTAATAATGCATTAAAGTGAGGCATTATCCATGCATTAAGAATGCTATTAGGAAAGGAATGTATTTAAACATTAAGGAATGTATTTGGAAAAGAATGTATTAATTAAGGCCTAAAAATTCATTTGGAAAAGACATATAATAATTAATGCCTAAAAATTCATTTGGAAAAGAATGCATCACATGCATTCCTTGGGGGGGGGGGGGGGGGCTATGCGGCTGAAGTATGGATAGTGCATCAAAATGCATTAAAATGCATTAAAATGCATTCCTTTAATGCCATGCGGCTATAATGCATTTAATTGCATTCTTAAGGCATGCGGCTGACTTTAGGAAAGTATTAACAATACATTAGAAAAAGGAGATGCATTAATTAATGCTTAATAATGCATTAAAGAATGCATCACATGCATTCCCTGAAGAGTATGCGGCTGATGCATGAAATACAAGTGCATTAAATGCAAGCTATGCGGCTAATGCATGAGCAATGCATCCAAATGCATTAAATGCAAGCTATGAATGCCATACGGCTGACGCATGAATAATGCATCCAAATGCATTAAATACATTCTTTGATGCACCCTAGAATGCTTATGCGGCTGGCTTAAGGAATTGTATTACTCAATGCATTAAAGCATTAAAATATTGAGGAGGCTATGCGGCTGACTCTCCAGAATTGCATTAAATATAACAAGCATGCTTGCATGCGGCCCATCTTTTTAGCACGTGCATGGGGCCATAAATATTTTCTCATGCGGCTGAAAATGGTTTTCCGATGTATGCTGATGCATGCAATGCTATGGGTGCAAGCATTAAAATGCTAAGCCATGATAATGGGACCAAGCATTAATGCTAATCTTAGCTCCCACGTGCATGCATTTAATGCTAAGGTGGCCAGGTGTGTTCCCATACGGCTACAATTAACATTTGCAAGCAATTGCAGATGTAAGAAGATTTAATAATGCAAGTCTATATAAAGCCATGCGGCTGATTGCTAGAAATGTCCATGCGGCTCAGCAAAATTCCATAGGTCGAATTTGGACCAAACGAAATTCTCTGCAACATGAGATCATCAACTTAGCAAAATATGCAAGTTTGATAGATCAAAACTCCCGAAAACCAAAAATACCACAAAGCTAGATTTACAAGAATTTAACCATGGGAATGAAAAATGCCCAGTACTAAAGTGGGTTAGAAACACATGAGAAAGACAATGGAACAATAGAAATAGACTTTCTCCATGAAGCAAGGTGCACTTGCCTAAGCTCTCTCTCTCTCTTTCTTTCCTGGTGGTTGAAGAAGTAATGGTGGAGAAGAAGAAGTAATGAAGAGAGAGAAATGTTAGTGGGATATTTAATGAAGAGGGTGGTGGTAGGTGGGATATTTAATAAAGGTGGTGGTAGTTGGGAGTGGTTTGGTCCATATAAAATCGAACCATGCAAAACCAAGCCGAACCAAGTCAAGATAAACCAATCAAGGAAATGCCAAAATAAATCAAGTAGAGAGACATGCAATACGGGTCTAAATTTGTACACGTATACAAAATACGTAATACGAACAATGGTCATTACAACTCTACCCACCTTAAAAGAATTTCGTCCTCGAAATTTAATCAAGTGGCTAGAGATGCAAGGACAAGCTATACTATTCACAGGCAAGCTATACTAGTTAAGCAATTGTGAGACCCGTCTCACTGTATCGATATTTTATACGGATACGTGTTTATTTGAGCCGTATTTCATATTTATCGATTTGCGTGATATTTTAAAATTTTCTTAAGTGTAGGATATCATGACTTGGTTTAACTTGGATTTGATTTTATTTGGTTCGGTTCCACTTTGACTTGGTTTGGTTTGATTTCTCATGAGATAAGGTGTAGGGCTTAGATTGAGTGGAGAGGAATGAATGGTGGAGATCACTTGAGCTTGTTATATAAGCCACTTTTCTCTCTCCCTCCTCATTCACCCTCATTCATTTCTTTTCCACCAAACCCTAGCCATTGGAGAGAGGCAAGTACACCTTGCCGAACCTTGAACAAATTTATTTTGTTTGTTACATCTCCTTCCTTGTATGATTTTAAGCATGTTTAGAACTTGGAGTTTTCGGTTTTACCGAGTAGATTGTTGTAGATCTAGCTTTATGGTATTTTCGGTTTTTATGGGTTTTGATCTGTCAAACTTGTATATTTTTGTCAACTGATAGTTCCATGTTGTAGAGAATTTCATTTTACCCAAATTTGACCCATGGAAGTCTGGATTTGGGTTCCTATGGTAGTTTGGTGGAGCATGGAAGCCATGATATTTTCTCCATGGACATCTCCTCTGTGGGAAGCCATCATTTGCATTTTTGGCTTACATGCGAGCTTGCTGGCACCATTGGAGCCGCATGCACGTATGGATATTTTGTGTTGGCCGTATGACTTTTACCTTGATTTTAATATTTTCTTGAGGGAAGGCCAGCCGCATAAGCTGCAGCCCTTAGCAATCCGCATAAGGCTATCAATTGCAACCGCATGGGAGTAATAGAACTCCAATCCGCAGGAGACCTTATTACCTAAACCGCATGGGCAGTATAACCGAGCCGCATGGAATCACTCTGAGTCATTCGATCCGCATAAGCCTTATCATGGGCCTGGCAGCACTCTTTAGCCTTGTGCTTTGTGTAAGCTTATAATCATGGCCACGTGAGACTTGCCACGTGCAAGTAATAATTAAGCTAATGCAATCCGCATGAGCCCCTGACCAGTCCAACCCGCATAAGCACGTTTATTAATGCAATGTTCCATTGCATTATTTTAATGCACGTTTCCTACCTGGAAGAGCTAGCCGCATGGGCGCTTAAGGAAGCAATTAATGCCTTCCTTAGCAACTTCTTAAATGCCTTATCATGCATTTTCGTAAAGGCATTCCTGAGCAAGCCACTTCTGTAGACTTAAGGCTTTTATGCAATTAAGGCCCTATAACTTTGACTTAATGCTTAGTGCTTTAGTATTAATAATTAAATGCTTTAATGCTTTTCCCTGGGAGAGTACAAGCCGCATAAGAGTGCATTCTATGCATTTTATGCATAATAGTCCCTAAAAAGGCATTTAATGCACTTTATGCATATAAGTCCTTAAATTTTATACTTAAAGCCTTAATGCTTTAGCCTTTAGCATAAGTTCCATGTATTACTTCTGCATGCATTACAAAGCCCAACGTGCAAGCATTTATAGCATGCATGTACTCGTATGCTTTAGCAAGAAAGCATGCTGCTTGGAATACAAGGAGCCGCATATACCCTCCTCTAATAGTTGCTTAGCCGCATGGCCCCTTCCACTTACTTTGTCACGTGGACCATTAATCAAGTGGTTCACGTGAACCTTACTTCTTTATTGCATTAATTGATGGGTCCCACATGGCTTTATATGTATATAATTTTAGGCCACCTGGCCACTGTACTTGAGTGAACACGTGGCCCTTTTTCTTTTGCTTGAATGTAAGTTTGCATTTAATGAGGGTCCCACTATCTTTTGTCTTATTTGATTTCATGGCCTATTTATTGTTTCTTGGCCGCATGGATGGCATCCCACTCTTGGCCGCATGCACAATTGTATGCTAGCCGCATATGGCTTGCTGGCCTTAAATGCTTGACTGATTTCATTTAAATAATTTTGGAGCCGCATGGGTGGCTTCCCACTCACTTTGACCGCATATTTGTTCTCCCACTTTTGGACCGCATGGGTCCCACTTTGATTGTTTAAATGTTTTATTTGCCTGGATTGTGGTCAGAATTTTTTCCCACTCCCAACATAAAAGTTGTAGAGTTTCTCCTTGGCTTCAAGAATATATATATATTATATTTATTATTATTTATTGTGCAAGTTTCTTCCTTCCTTGATAAATGGCATGACTTGATAGTGACCCGCCGTGGTGCACTCCTGACAAGATAACTTAACCTGACAACTTGATATGATATTCTTGACATGATAACTTGACATGATAATGACATGATAGTGGCCCGCCGTGGCGCACTCTTGACATGATAAACCTGACATGATAGCTCTCGAAATGTTGTTGCGACGGCTAACACGACTTGACAAGATTGAATAACTTGGACACCGTGGACGATTGTGCTTGTACAAATGAACCCGTCTAGTCTTTCATCATGTCTAGGACATGAATTCCTGATTTCCCACGGTCAGGGATTTATATTGAATCTGGCTAGGTTAATGACTAGATTGATCAAGTAGTTCATGGAGAGACTTTCCCAGTTACCTGTTGCCCCTTTGACCCCGGCCTTATATATATATACATGGGATTTGTTGCTATCCGTCGAGATGAGCGCACTTCCAGCCCGCCGTCGAGTGTGGTACCTTAGGACACATGTATCTTACTACAGTGTGTCTGCTATATCATGCTATCTTTTTCTTTTCTTTGCTGGGGTCATTCAGGTAGTAACAAACAGGTAATCGGACTTGGAAGAATCTCATTGCATCTTGCTAGTAACTAGGCCTGTGATAACCCTAGTTAGTTAAAGTATCAAGCCGTACTTATTGCTTGGCCGTAATTGATTAAATGGAGTCTAACTCAGTCTAGTCTTGACTTGATCCTGCACAAAGATTGTCACATGACTTGATTGTTCATATTCGCCCTGTCCTGTACATGATCGTTACATGTCCTGATTTTTTATTTTATCCTGCCGATAAATGGTGGGAGAAACCAAGTTCTGTTCAGACGAAAGGTTACAACCCCGGTCCTTGTTTGGTTTACGAGTTGTAACCTGGTTATCTGAATAGTCCCATGGCTATCTCATCGTATATCACCTTCCCAGTTCTATTTATTTAACATGTTCTCCAGTTTACTTTATGTCAAATGATGAATTACTTACTGTCTTCCTATGTTCGAGATAAGTGCATTGGTACTGCACGAATCTCGATCCCTCTTTACTTATTGCTTTCTCTCATTGTTGTTTGCTAATGATTGCTGGTTTTAAGTTCATAGTTCGGCCTCCTTTGTGGTACTTGCTATTTGGGGTCTGACTCCACTGGTTTTGCATGGCCAGGTTCTGATAGAAGAACCAGAAGGATCTACCGCACCATCTACTCGACGGTGACCAGCCGGAGCACCAGAGTGCCTCAGTGGGTTTCTTTTTCATTCTCCCACTGATATATAAATTCTCCTTTTATAACGTTTAGCCCCGAGCACGTGTTTAGCTCGTGATTTAGTATTTTCCTTGATAATGTAGCCTACGGGCATAAACATGATATGTGTATTCTAGACTATAGCTAGTCCTTATCATGTACGACTAATACTCTAGCTAGTCATCAGCTTTGTGGTACTAGCTTCATGATCATTCATGTATATATGGTTCGGGACGCCTTACTATTGTATGTATGCTGATGATACTCCTTGCTCTTGTATAATTGTCTGTGATTGAGATACCTAGGATTGTTAAACCATAGGATTGACTGATGGCTTGTAGAGTAACCCCCATGTCTTGATAGCTTATACGTGATTTCAGAGTATTAACGTACTTTGGAATTGTGTAGCTGGCTATGTCTGCCCCCGCTCTCCGGTATTCTGGTTCTGGGGCGTGACATGGTTTTAGTGGTGGCCCATGCAGGTCTCGATTTTCAGATTTGTGGGGGTTACCATGTTTAGATATCTCAATCACGATTATCCTTATTGATCTCCTTCGGATTATTCTCTACCTCTGATACTTGACTTGATATCTGTTTTGATCATTGATCATTCCTGTTCCCATGATTTGATCTTGTGTCCTTCGACTTCAAGGGCACTGTTCTTGATCCTTCTGATTATCTTGTTCGTGTTTTGCCGAGGGCAGCTCAGCATACTTCAGCCAGGCCAGTTATGGAGGATCAGTCTCGGCATGCAGGCAGAGATATCAGTCCATCCCGATCAGCCAGTCTCTTCTGTCTTCGTATCTTGAGACAGGTGATAAGTTCATGCATCTGTTTCAACTACGATGATACGTCCTGGGTAGAGTCATGTCTTGAACTAAGTCATTGGTACCGACTTACCTTAAGGCTTGACTTTATCCATTTTTGGGAGTCAGCTTAGGCCAGCGAGGACGTTGGTTTCTACACAACTGACTCAGGAGACATATTGATTGATATGCCTCCAGCCCTTCTTGATCATGATTGTATTTGTTCTTGTGCATTTATTTACTGCTCACGCATTTATTTACATTACTGATTGTTTTACCTTACTTGTATGCCATAATCGATTTATTGAGATTGTTGAGTTTTCTGGAGCTTTTGTTTTGTTATCTTGCTCGACTAGCCTCAGGAAATTCCGAGGACGGAATTTTTCTAAGGTGTGGAGAGTTGTGAGACCCGTCTCACTGTATCGATATTTTATACGGATACGTGTTTATTTGAGCCGTATTTCGTATTTATCGATTTGCGTAATATTTTAAAATTTTCCAAAGTGTAGGATATCATGACTTGGTTTAACTTGTATTTGATTTTATTTGGTTCGGTTCCACTTTGACTTGGTTTGGTTTGGTTTCTCATGAGATAAGGTGTAGGGCTTAGATTGAGTGGAGAGGAATGAATGGTGGAGATCACTTGAGCTTGTTATATAAGCCACTTTTTTCTCTCCCTCCTCATTCACCCTCATTCATTTCTTTTCCACCAAACCCTAGCCATTGGAGAGAGGCAAGTACACCTTGCCGAACCTTGAACAAATTTATTTTGTTTGGTCCATCTCCTTCCTTGCATGATTTTAAGCATGTTTAGAACTTGGAGTTTTCGGTTTTATCGAGTGGATTGTTGTAGATCTAGCTTTATGGTATTTTCGGTTTTCATGGGTTTTGATCTGTCAAACTTGTATATTTTTGTCAACTGATAGTTCCATGTTGTAGAGAATTTTATTTTACCCAAATTTGACCCATGGAAGTCTGGATTTGGGTTCCTGTGGTAGTTTGGTGGAGCATGGAAGCCATGATATTTTCCCCATGGACATCTCCTCTGTGGGAAGCCATCATTTGCATTTTTGGCTTACATGCGAGCTTGCTGGCACCATTGGAGCCGCATGCACGTATGGACATTTTGTGTTGGCCGTATGACTTTTACCTTGATTTTAATATTTTCTTGAGGGAAGGCCAGCCGCATAAGCTACAGCCCTTAGCAATCCGCATAAGGCTATCAATTGCAACCGCATGGGAGTAATAGAACTCCAATCCGCAGGAGACCTTATTACCTAAACCGCATGGGCAGTATAACCGAGCCGCATGGAATCACTCTGAGTCATTCGATCCGCATAAGCCTTATCATGGGCCTGGCAGCACTCTTTAGCCTTGTGCTTTGTGTAAGCTTATAATTATGGCCACGTGAGACTTGCCACGTGCAAGTAATAATTAAGCTAATGCAATCCGCATGAGCCCCTGACCAGCCCAACCCGCATAAGAACGTTTATTAATGCAATGTTCCATTGCATTATTTTAATGCACGTTTCCTACCTGGAAGAGCTAGCCGCATGGGCGCTTAAGGAAGCAATTAATGCCTTCCTTAGCAACTTCTTAAATGCCTTATCATGCATTTTCGTAAAGGCATTCCTGAGCAAGCCACTTCTGTAGACTTAAGACTTTTATGCAATTAAGGCCCTATAACTTTGACTTAATGCTTAGTGCTTTAGTATTAATAATTAAATGCTTTAATGCTTTTCCCTGGGAGAGTACAAGCCGCATAAGAGTGCATTCTATGCATTTTATGCATAATAGTCCCTAAAAAGGCATTTAATGCACTTTATGCATATAAGTCCTTAAATTTTATACTTAAAGCCTTAATGCTTTAGCCTTTAGCATAAGTTCCATGTATTACTTTTGCATGCATTACAAAGCCCAACGTGCAAGCATTTATAGCATGCATGTACTCGTATGCTTTAGCAAGAAAGCATGCTGCTTGGAATACAAGGAGCCGCATATACCCTCCTCTAATAGTTGCTTAGCCGCATGGCCCCTTCCACTTGCTTTGTCACGTGGACCATTAATCAAGTGGTTCACGTGAACCTTACTTCTTTATTGCATTAATTGATGGGTCCCACATGGCTTTATATGTATACAATTTTAGGCCACCTGGCCACTGTACTTGAGTGACCACGTGGCCCTTTTTCTTTTGCTTGAATGTAAGTTTGCATTTAATGAGGGTCCCACTATCTTTTGTCTTATTTGATTTTATGGCCTATTTATTGTTTCTTGGCCGCATGGATGGCATCCCACTCTTGGCCGTATGCACAATTGTATGCTAGCCGCATATGGCTTGCTGGCCTTAAATGCTTGACTGATTTCATTTAAATAATTTCGGAGCCGTATGGGTGGCTTCCCACTCACTTTGACCGCATATTTGTTCTCCCACTTTTGGACCGCATGGGTCCCACTTTGATTGTTTAAATGTTTTATTTGCCTGGATTGTGGTCAGAATTTCTTCCCACTCCCAACATAAAAGTTGTAGAGTTTCTCCTTGGCTTCAAGAATATATATATATATATATATATATATATATATATATATATATATATATATATATATATATATATATATATATATATATATATATATATATATATTATATTTATTATTATTTATTGTGCAAGTTTCTTCCCTCCTTGATAAATGGTATGACTTGATAGTGACCCGTCGTGGTGCACTCCTGACAAGATAACTTGACCTGACAACTTGATATGATATTCTTGACATGATATTCTTGACATGATAACTTGACATGATAATGACATGATAGTGGCCCGCCGTGGCACACTCTTGACATGATAAACCTGACATGATAGCTCTCGAAATGCTGTTGCGACGGCTAACACGACTTGACAAGATTGAATAACTTGGACACCGTGGACGATTGTGCTTGTACAAATGAATCCGTCTAGTCTTGCATCATGTCTAGGACATGAATTCCTGATTTCCCACGGTCAGGGATTTATATTGAATCTGGCTAGGTTAATGACTAGATTGATCAAGTAGTTCATGGAGAGACTTTCCCAGTTACCTGTTGCCCCTTTGACCCCGGCCTTATATATATATATACATGGGATTTGTTGCTATCCGTCGAGATGAGCGCACTTCCAGCCCGCCGTCGAGTGTGGTACCTTAGGACACATGTATCTTACTATAGTGTGTCTGCTATATCATGCTATCTTTTCCTATTCTTTGCTGGGGTCATTCAGGTAGTAACAAACAGGTAACCGGACTTGGAAGAATCTCATTGCATCTTGCTAGTAACTAGGCCAGTGATAACCCTAGTTAGTTAAAGTATCAAGCCGTACTTATTGCTTGGCCGTGATTGATTGAATGGAGTCTAACTCAGTCTAGTCTTGACTTGATCCTGCACAAAGATTATCACATGACTTGATTGTTCATATTCGCCCTGCCCTGTACATGATCGTTACATGTCCTGATTTCTTATTTTATCCTGCCGATAAATGGTGGGAGAAACCAAGTTCTGTTCAGACGAAAGGTTACAACCCCGGTCCTTGTTTGGTTTACGAGTTGTAACCTGGTTATCTGAATAGTCCCATGGCTATCTCATCGTATATCACCTTCCCAGTTCTATTTATTTAACATGTTCTCCAGTTTACTTTATGTCAAATGATGAATTACTTACTGTCTTCCTATGTTCGGGATAAGTGCATTGGTACTGCACGAATCTCGATCCCTCTTTACTTATTGCTTTCTCTCCTTGTTGATTGCTAATGATTGCTGGTTTTAAGTTCATAGTTCGGCCTCCTTTGTGGTACTTGCTATTTGGGGTCTGACCCCACTGGTTTTGCATGGCCAGGTTCTGATAGAAGAACCCGAAGGATCTACCGCACCATCTACTCGACGGTGACCAGCCGGAGCACCAGAGTGCCTCAGTGGGTTTCTTCTTCATTCTCCCACTGATATGTAAATTCTCCTCTTGTAACGTTTAGCCCCGAGCACGTGTTTAGCTCGTGATTTGGTATTTTCCTTGATAATGTAGCCTACGGGCATAAACATGATATGTGTATTCTAGACTATAGCTAGTCCTTATCATGTACGACTAATACTCTAGCTAGTCATCAGCTTTGTGGTACTAGCTTCATGATCATTCATGTATATATGGTTCGGGACGCCTTACTATTGTATGTATGATGATTATACTCCTTGCTCTTGTATAATTGCCTGTGATTGAGATACCTAGGATTGTTAAACCATAGGATTGACTGATGGCTTGTAGAGTAACCCCCATGTCGTGACAGCTTATATGTGATTTCAGAGTATTAACGTACTTTGGAATTGTGTAGCTGGCTATGTCTGCCCCCGCTCTCCGGTATTCTGGTTCTGGGGCGTGACAGCAATCAAGCAATTATTCGTACAAGCAAGGAATCGAAGACACGAGGCATACGAAAGATATATACCTCACGAGTCAAACAGGTCGGGATACCACGATCGGATATCATCCTCACGCTCCCACGTTGACTCTCCCAAAGAGTGATGACCCCAAGCAACACGGACTAACTTGATAGTCTTGTTCTTGAGTATCTTCTCTTTTTGGTCCAATATGGATACGGGCCTCTCCTCATACGAAAGGTTGGTACCAACACCCAATTTCGAATGATCCAGGATGTGGCTCGGGTCCGGGATATACCGTCGTAGTTGGGATACATGGAACACGTCATGTACCTCACTCAGAGACGGCGGAAGAGCGAGACGATAGGATACGTCTCCTACTCGCTCCAGAATATCGAACGGCCCTATATACCTAGGACTAAGCTTTCCCCGTACGCCGAAACGAATGACGCCACGGTTAGACGAGATCCTCAGGAATACATAGTCGCCGACAGAAAATTCAAGGGACGCCGATGAGAATCGGCCCAATGGCACTGACGATCTTGTGCAATGCGTAGATGATCTCTGACTCTCCTGACCACCTCAACTGTCTGAGCGATCATCTCTGGACCAAGTATTTACCTCTCTCCAATATCGTCCCAGGCTAGTGGGGATCTGCACTTCCTACCATACAGTGCCTCGAACGGAGCCATTGGGATACTGGCTTGGAAACTGTTGTTGTACGAGAACTCCACCAGGTGCAGTTGATCTTCCCACGAACCACTGAAGTCGAGTGTACAAGATCTCAACATATCCTCCAGAGTCTGGATCGTGCGCTCCGACTGACAATCTGTCTGTGGGTGATATGCTGAGCTGAACTGGAGGCGAGTTCCCAAACTCTCTTGCAAGCTACGCCAAAAGTGTGATGTGAATCTCGAATCCCGGTCCGAGGTGATACTGACTGGTACACCGTGGAACCTGACAATCTGCCGAAGATACATCTCTGCTAGCTGAGCTGTCGATTGACCCACTCTGAACGGAAGAAAGTGGGCCACCTTCGTGAGCCTGTCAACTATAACCCAAATAGCATCTCTACCGGCTGGGGATCTAGGTAATCCAGTCACAAAATCTATGGTTATATGTTTCCACTTCCATTTTGGAATCGGCAAGGGCTGAAGAAGTCCAGCTGGCCTCTGGTGTTCAGCCTTGACTTGTTGGCAAACCAAACACCGAGAGACAAACCGAGCTATCTCCCTCTTCATGCCATTCCACCAAAAGTGCTGACGGATATCACGGTACATCTTCGTACCACCGGAATGAATCGAATACTGAGAACTGTGAGCTTCCGCCATCACCTCCTGTCTAATATCTCCACTAGGTACACAAAGACGCTTACCATGTCGAAGTGTACCGTCTTTATGAATGCATAATTCTAGTTGTCGTCCTGCTTCACATTATGCTCTAAGCCGCTGAAGCTTAGAATCGGAGGACTGAGCTATCTTGATCCTCTCAACTATACTGGACTGTACTTGCATGCTGGCCATCAATGCCACATTGGTAGGAAGGACAACTTCTATACCCATCTGCTGAAGATCTGCTAACAATTCTGGTTGCACTGTCAGAAAATAAACTCCGGCTCTCCTACTCAATGCATCTGCCACAACGTTGGCCTTCCCAGGGTGATACTGCAGGTTGACATCATAATCCACAAGTAGCTCTAGCCATCTTCTCTGACGCATGTTAAGGTCCTTCTGGGTGAACACATACTTCAGGCTCTTGTGGTCGGTGAAAATCTCCATCCTATCTCCATACAGGTAGTGTCTCCACAACTTAAGTGTAAACACTACTGCTGCCAGCTCTAAGTCATGGGTTGGATAACTCCTCTCATGATCACGAAGTTGACGTGACGCATAAGCTATTACCTTCCTATGCTGCATCAAAACACATCCTAAACCCTTGCCTGAAGCGTCATAGTACACTGAAAATCATCCGGTCCCATCTGGAAGTATGAGAACGGGTGCCGTCATCAAGCCTCGCTTCAGCTTCTCAAAAGATTCCTGACAATCTGCTGTCCAAGCAAACTCCACATCCTTGCGGGTTAACTGTGTCAGTGGTGCTGAAATCCGAGCAAAGTCCGAAACAAATCTCCGGTAATAGCCGGCTAATCCAAGAAAACTGCGAACTTCTGCAACTGTGCGGGGCACTCGCCAGGTTTTGATAGCCACTATCTTCTGGGGATCCACTTCTACTCCCCCTCTGGTGATGATATGACCCAAGTATGAAATACGATCGAGCCAGAACTCGCATTTACTAAACTTGGCATACAACTGGTGCTCTCGGAGAATCTGGAGGACAACTCTGAGATGCTACTCATGCTCCGTTTCACTCCTGCTGTAGACCAGGATATCGTCTATGAACACGATCACGAACTGATCCAAATAAGGCATGAAGATACGATTCATGAGGTCCATGAATACGGCCGGCGTATTAGTCGCTCCAAAGGGCATAACAAGGAACTCCCAATGCCCATATCTAGATCGGAAGGCTGTCTTCGGGATGTCCTGCTCTCTGACTCTGATCTGGTGGTACCCTGACCGCAAATCAATCTTCGATAATACTGCCGCTCCTCTGAGTTGATCAAACAAGTCATCTATCCTGGGGAGAGGATATCTGTTATTGATTGTCATTGAGTTCAAGGTACGATAGTCCACGCATAATCTGGACGTACCATCCTTCTTTTTCACAAAAAGCATCGGGGCTCCCCAAGGCGATCCACTTGCATGAATGAATCCCTTGGTCTGGAGTTATTCAATCATCTTGTACAATATCTTCAATTCTGACGGTGCCATCCTGTAGACTCTCTCTGACACTGGTGCTGTCCCGAAAATCAAGTCGATAGTGAACTCGATCTCCCGTTCTGGCGGCATTCTTGGAAGCTCTTCCGGGAAAACATCTGGAAATTTCTCTACTATCCGGGGTAACTGCACTGCTGCTACGGCCATCCGCAACACTGGAGGAGAAGGTTCAACTTTGCCTCGAGAAAAGGAAAATTCCGGCTCGCCTGGAATACTAAAAATAACTCTGCCAATATGGCAGTCTATCCTAGCATACTGGTCTCTCAACAAATCCATCCCAAAGACTACAACATAATCGGCCATCGGGAATTCTATCAGCCTAGCGAAAAACTCTCTACCGCTAACCACGATCCGACATGAGATAAACACTCTATCTACTCCCACAAGACCATTACCAGTAAGTATATTGAGCCTTACTGATAACGACTCGGGCTCCAACCCTATCCGTGTCGCGAATCGTGCAGACATAAATGAGTGCGATACACCAGAATCAAATAACACTAAAGCCGGAAAAGTGTTGACGAGAATAGTACCTGCCACTACCTCACCTGGTGCCACTCATTCTTCTTCCATGGTCAAAGCCAACACTTGACCATGTCCTCTGGGTGTCGGCCCTCTCTGCTGGAATCCTCTCTGCCTATTCTGGACTTGCGCCTGGGCAAACTGCTGAGGCCTTTGCTGATGAAAAGCCTGGTTCTGCGTCGGCAATGGCCTTGGGGAAGAAAACTGCTGCTGGACTGGTACTGGGGCTGGTCCCCTCACTGATGAACTGGTCCTGGCTGGTGATGAGTCAGTCCTGAACGGGCAGGACCCTACCTTGTGGTCTGGCGCTCCATAAAGCAAACACAATCCTCGAGCCTTACGACACTCTGAAAGAACATGTCCAGGCTTCCCACAATAAGAGCAGCCCATGGGGGAAGACTGCTTCTGCTTCTGCTTCTGCTGCTGAGGATACGTCGGGGTTGAATGCTGAACCGACGTAACTGAAGCTGCCATTCTCGGAGCTCCAATGGTCAAAGCTCTAGCTGCCGGGGCTGGTGCTGACGACTGATTCATCTGGCCGTGAGATCGCTTTCGACCTCCGGTCATGTCCACAATCCTCTGGGAGGTATACTCATGCCTCCTAGCTGCCCTCAATACCGTATCAAAAGTCTGATGCTCGAACTGCTCCACTGCCAGCAAAATCTCCAGGTGGAGTCCCTGCTGAAATCGCTGGACTCTATCGAACTTGGTCGCCACCAAGGTGGGAGCAAACCGGCTAAGTCTGGAAAACTCGGCCGCATACCCATCGACCGTCTGGCCCATCTGCTTCAAATTGGTGAACTTGGTCTGAAGATCGTACCGAGCCACCGCATCGAAGTACTTGGTCCGGAACCTCTCTCGCAATACTGCCCAAGCAATAGGCGCCACCAATCCAACGGCCTGCGCCGTCCACCAGCTGCGGGCTAGATCCAATAACTGCAGGCGCACCACGGCCACCTTCTCATCTTCCGGGGTCTTCGCTACTTCCAATATCACCTCTGTGTCCTGAAGCCACGCATCGGCAGCGATAGCATCTTCGCTGCCATCAAAGAATGGAGGATTCAGGCGCTTGAAACTGTTCGCTGCACTGCTCCCATGATGTCCACCTCTTTCCAGAGCATCTGCCACTGTCTGATGCAAGGCATCTCCTCGACGATCCTGCGATGCAAGCAACTCCCTGATAAGTCCAACCAAGGCTCCATCGTCCTTCCTCGCGGGCTGGGCTGACTGCACCGGGGGTTCTGGATCTCCGGAAGGCGTGGCCCGGGAGGCTGCTCCTGAGTGCTGGACCTGATCTTCTTGTTGCTGCTGGTCCACTGGATGTGCTTCGCCTTGCTGATCGGCAGGTCCAGGAACAATGCCGTTGAAAAAGACGACATAAGAAACAATAAGGAAGGACCAAGACAGATTCAACGATACAAGCATGTGATCAGGTCGAGAACCTCAGGGATTAGAAGATACAGACAGAGATCAAGGACGGGTGCTGATTGAGACATCTATTCGGTAAACCCTCATATATCTTGATTTACAAGACCTGCATGGGCCACCACTTAAACCATGTAACGCCCCAGAACCAGAATACTGGAGAGCGGGGGCATACATAGCCAGCTACGTATAATGAAATGGAATCCACCCCACTATACGGTCACGGCTGTCTAGATACATGAGGGTTTAACTACAATCCATCAGTCTCCTATGGTCAATAATCAAGCCTAAATGTCTCAATCTCAAGCAAGCAAGTAAAGTTACAAGATGTAAGATCACCCAATATACAATAATATGGCATCCCAAACATTACATATTCAGCTGATCATGAAGCTAGTCGTTACAAAATGTGAGGACTAGCAAGAGTTTAGTCATACATGATCAACCCTAGGATCCGTCAATCATGGTACAGCCCGTAGGCAGACAATAATAGGGTATGCGATACGAGCTAACAGGTGCTCGCTGGCTAAATGCCTCGAAATGAAATTTTTACAATAGTGTGGAAGAGCAAAAATAAACCCACTCGTTGTCCTGCTCACGCCTGATGGTCACCATCGGGCTGGAAGGTAGGTAGATCCTCTGAAGCTGCTCCGAAATCTGGCCACACAAAACCAGCTGGGTCAGATCCCAGAAAGAGCAAGTGCCACAAAGGAGACTTCACTTAAGAACTAAAACCAGCATATCAGAAAATATATTAAGGCAGTTAAAAGAACTTGAAGTAAAAGAATAACAACAATCATAGTGGAGTACGAGGGAACCATTCAAGTAGTCAGGTCACAACCCTTAAACCAAACAAGGACCGGGGTTGTAACCCTTCACCTGAATAGAACTTCGTCTCCAATCTTGTTGGTAAGGTAAAACATTACAAGCATGACGTGGGGTACAATAAGATAATAAACGAAAAGAGGACTTAGAACTGCTCCGGAAGCCAGGTTACAACCCTTAAACCAAACAAGGACCGGGGTTGTAACCCTTCACCTGAACAGAACTGAGCCTCTGATCTTTATTGTTAGAAGTGACAATCATGCGGTCAAGCTTGCAATAATCGAGCACTGAAAACCATATCATACAATCGTTTCCGGCCAATCAGTGACTACGGCCTAGCTAGGGTTATCACAACATGCAGTGAGATGTTCCTCCAGCCACAAGCCCTGCAGCTAATCCAGGTTATCCAGGCGACTTGGGTTCATTAAGCAGTACATCGTTCTTCCATATATCAATGAATTTAGACTTGTGCCCTACTCGTCGGCAGGCTGCAAGTCCACAATGGTGACCGGGATAACGGAATTGCATGTAGCTGGGGAAAATCTCTCATGACTACTGAATTATTCTAGTTATTAGCCTTAGCCATGTACAGTAGGTATCCCTGACCGTGGTACTCAGGGATCCCTGTCCTAGACATGATGCAAAATACTACCGGTTTAATTATACAAACACAATCATTCACGGTGTCCAGGCCATCCAATATTGTCATGTCATGTTCACTGTCAGGAGTGCGCCACGTCGGACCACTATCATGTCATGTCAAAAGTGCACCACAACGGGTCACCGTCGTGTCAGGGAACAATTAATTTAGCACAAGTACACATTTAGTAATTAAATATTAGAAGGGACAAGGACTGTGGGGGACTCATGCGGCTCGGAAAATTCCCATGCGGCCCGCAGTCACTTGTCCATGCGGCTAGTTCATTAAAGAATGTAACAATAAAATACATTAAGGAAACGTATTAATAATGCATTAAAGTGAGGCATTATCCATGCATTAAGAATGCTATTAGGAAAGGAATGTATTTAAACATTAAGGAATGCATTTGGAAAAGAATGTATTAATTAAGGCCTAAAAATTCATTTGGAAAAGACATGTAATAATTAATGCCTAAAAATTCATTTGGAAAAGAATGCATCACATGCATTCCTTGGGGGGAGGGGGGCTATGCGGCTGAAGTATGGATAGTGCATCAAAATGCATTAAAATGCATTCCTTTAATGCCATGCGGCTATAATGCATTTAATTGCATTCTTAAGGCATGCGGCTGACTTTAGGAAAGTATTAACAATGCATTAGGAAAAGGAGATGCATTAATTAATGCTTAATAATGCATTAAAGAATGCATCACATGCATTCCCTGAAGAGTATGCGGCTGATGCATGAAATGCAAGTGCATTAAATGCAAGCTATGCGGCTAATGCATGAGCAATGCATCCAAATGCATTAAATGCAAGCTATGAATGCCATGCGACTGACGCATGAATAATGCATCAAAATGCATTAAATACATTCTTTGATGCATCCTAGAATGCTTATGCGGCTGGCTTAAGAAATTGTATTACTCAATGCATTAAAGCATTAAAATATTGAGGAGGCTATGCGGCTGACTCTCCATAATTGCATTAAATATAACAAGCATGCTTGCATGTGGCCCATCTTTTTAGCACGTGCATGGGGCCATAAATATTTCCTCATGCGGCTGAAAATGGTTTTCCTATGTATGCTGATGCATGCAATGCTATGGGTGCAAGCATTAAAATGCTAAGCCATGATAATGAGACCAAGTATTAATGCTAAGCTTAGCTCCCACGTGCATGCATTTAATGCTAAGGTGGCCAAGTGTGTTCCCATGCGGCTACAATTAACATTTGCAAGCAATTGCAGATGTAAGGAGATTTAATAATACAAGTCTATATAAAGCCATGCGGCTGATTGCTAGAAATGTCCATGCGGCTCAGCAAAATTTCATAGGTCGAATTTGGACCAAACGAAATTCTCTGCAACATGAGATCATCAACTTAGCAAAATATGCAAGTTTGATAGATCAAAACTCCCGGAAACCGAAAATACCACAAAGCTAGATTTACAAGAATTTAACCATGGAAATAAAAAATGCCCAGTACTAAAGTGGGTTAGAAACACATGAGGAAGACAATAGAACAATAAAAATGGACTTCCTCCATGAAGTAAGGTGCACTTGCCTAAGCTCTCCCTCTCTCTTTCTTTCCTGGTGGTTGAAGAAGTAATGGTGGAGAAGAAGAAGTAATGAAGAGAGAGAAATGTTAGTGGGATATTTAATGAAGAGGGTGGTGGTAGGTGGGATATTTAATGAAGGTGGTGGTAGTTGGGAGTGGTTTGGTCCACATAAAACCGAACCATGCAAAACCAAGCCGAACCAAGTCAAGATAAACCAATCAAGGAAATGCCAAAATAAATCAAGTAGAGAGACATGCAATACTGGTCTAAATTCGTACACGTATACAAAATACGTAATACGAACAATGGTCATTACAATTTTTCACCTTCCCCTTTAGGTGGTTCAAATGCCGCTCAAACGGGTACACTCACCGATAACCAACGGGCCCACCAACACATGCCTCGTAGGAAAGATGAATTGGCAAATGCTCTATGGAGTCGAAGAATCCAGAAGAAAATACCTTCTCGAGCTTGCACAGTGTTACCGCAATATCGTTCTCCTACTTTTCTAGACGATCGACGAGCAACTTACTAGAACAAAGATCTCTGAAGAATATGCTAAGCTCGATTAATTGATCCCAAACAACCGGGGGTAAGAATTCCCGAAATGCAATCGGAATTAACCTCTCCATGAATACGTGACAATCATGTCTCTTCATACCTGTCAGTTTGTTCTCCTTGAGGTCGACGCATCTTCTCAAGTTCGAAACATACCCGTCTGGAAATTTCAGACCTTAAATCCACCTACAAAGTCTCATTTTATCCTCCTTCTCCAGTGAGAAAATTGTCTTAGGCTGCTTCAACTTCCCATTTCCGTCCTCTATCAAATGCAATGCAAGACATCTACATATTTCTTCCAAGTCCAATCTAGCATTTGGATTGTCTTTCGTCTTCCCCTTTACGTCCATTGCAGTATTAATTATGTTGTCAAACATATTCTTCTTGATATGCCTGACATCAAGGTTATGTCTAATCAGATTGGTGCTCCAATATGGCAGATCCCAGAATATACTCCTCTTCGTCCAGTTATGAGTGCGACCAAATCCGTCACACTTGTAGCCCGTAGCAGGCTCTTCAATAGCTTTTGGTAAATCTTTTACCTCTTCCCATATCGTGTATCCGGGCCACCTTGGCGGGGGATTAGCCTTCTCCACAACGCCAGCACGAAAAGCATTCATGTTCCTCTGGTACGGATGATCCTTCGGCAGGAATTGTCGATGACAATCGAAGAAGCACGGTTTGCCTCCGTGTTTCAAACGGAAAGCCTTAGTGCGGTCCATGCAATACGGACATGAAAGACGACCATGCGTGTTCCATCCAGATAACATACCATAGGCCAGAAAGTCGTTGATGGTCCACATAAGTGTTGTCCGTATCTGAAAATTTTGTTTTCTAGATACATCGTATGTGTTGGAACCTACTTTCCACATCTGATTCAACTCATCAATCAATGGCTGTAAATACACATCGATGTTCCTTTTCGGATTGTTCGGACCTGGGATAATAACGATGAGGAACATATACGGAGTCTTCATGCACATCCAAGGCGGTAGATTGTACGGAGTGACGATCACAGGCCAACACGAATACTGGGATCCCAAAAGTCCGAATGGGGTAAAACCGTCGGAGCAGAGACCCAATCTGACATTACGCGAATCAGAAGCAAAATCTGGATACTCTCGATCAAAGTGCTTCCATGCTTCTCCATCAGATGGGTGATCCAACACTCATTCGGTCTGTTCCCGCTTATGCCAACTCATGTTTTTTGCAGTTTTCTTCACCATAAACAACCGCTGCAACCGCGGCGTCAACGGCAAGTAGTGCATTGAATCGGTAGGCTTTCTGGCACCGACAGACTTTCCTCTACCACTACCCTTGTAGCGATCGGCACCACAAAATCTGCAGGCGTCTTCATCCTTGTCGTCTTTGTAGTACAACATGCACCCGTTACGATATGCATCGTTTTTTTCGTATCCCATCCAGAGCGATCTCACCATCCTCTTAGACCGGTAGAAGTCTTTAGGCAACTTAGCACCCTCAGGCAATATTTCTATAAGCAACTCCATAAGACGGTTGTAGCAATCTTACGACATGTTAAAATCGGACTTGATGCTCAACAATCTTGTAACCACCTCCAACGGTGAATGATCCTCACAACCAGGATATAATGGAGTCCTTGCATTCTCCAGCAACTCCATGAACTGTGCAGCATCGGCGTTCGGTGCCTCCTCAAGTGCATCATGATCGTCCGGATCGAAACTAGTCCCCGCCGCATCAAAAATCATGTTCACCAACCCATCGTCGTAAGCAGCGTTGTTGTGGACATCCACATAAGGCTCATACTCCGATGCTAAAGACACAAGTTCTCCGTACGCGCTCCACTGATAGTAATTCGGCGTGAAACCCTTCGAGTATAAATGATACGTGACTTCCACTTCTGGATGATATTTCAAGTTGCGACATCTCACACACGGATACTTAATTTTGGTCCATGTACTGAGGGAACGCCTTGGCAAACTGCAGGAACTGCTGTACACCCTCTATGAATTCATCCCGCACACCATACATGTCATCAGGATGACGATTGTACATCTATGAACGATTTCGTAAGTAGTAATTCATATCCATATCCAGTTGAGGATAATTCTGTAAGATAGATACATGCACATTGCAGTCAGTGAATGAATTTTAAGACAGTTTAGATATGGGTGTGCAACATAAACTGTTCATTCATTCCACATATTACAAACCAAGAATTTGAAGGAAGAAACAAAAACAATTGTGTTGGGACTAAAACAACTGTCTTGTGTCAAAGTGTCGTATCCGATAGACCGATACTAATCCGATACGGTCGATACTAAGTACATACGGTCGAGGTATAATTGTACTTGTAGGAGTACACGACACTAAGTACATATGGTCGATACTAATCCGATACGGTCGATACTAATCCGATACCGATTCTGATACTCATCCCAACTGTCCAATATCGACCATTTGGGTCTACAAGAGTTACTTCACCCAGTTTGTCAAGAAAGGTAAAACTTTTTAAATTAATATCCAATATCGACCCTTTGGCCTGTGCTTGAGCAGTATCCTAACTCAAACTATCTATCCTAACTAATAAATTAATATCCTACTTTAACATCTACTAACTCTCATATTCCTTCTAACATAAACTAATATCCTAATCTAAACTAACCCTTTAACTGAAACTAATATCTAAACAATGCTAATCATGAACTAACACCCTAATCTGGAAGTCCACACTGCTCAAGCACAGGCCAAAGGCCAAGTTATAAGATAAAATGTAGGCAATTGCCTGTAGCTACAAGGCAAAACCAAATGTTGACGGTATATATACCGTCAACATTTAAAAAGTTTACTTGTCTTGACAAAATGAGTGAAGTAACTCTTATAGACCGAAAGGATACTCTATACACTCTATGTAATACGATATACCAATCATATCTACACTTCTAGGATACTCTATACACTGTAGTAATGAATTGCCCTTACTAATAATTCTCTTAGGTAACATATTTAACAGATGAGATTTTCATGTTGCACTTACGCATTTGTAGCTATAAACTGCTTGAGCAACAACATATAGGTATGGGAATCGGTATTGGACTATTCATATGAGTATTGGTATCGGCGATATCGGTAGTAGACTTACTAGCTAGGGTTTTGGTCAAACTCTAGTCCACAAGTTCAATTAGCCTATTGGGTTCATTTCTAGGTAATCCTATAGATATTTTAGGGTGTAGGCTAAGGTACACTAGGTCAAGCACATATGTATACCATATATATACAATAACACACACACACACACACACACACACACACACACACACACACACACATATATATATATATATATATATATATATATATATATATATATATATATATATATATATATATATATATATATCCTCTCATAAATATAGTATAACTCATATCCCAACATACCCTCTCATATATGCAAGCCTACTTATATACATAACTCAACTGAACCTATCTCAGAAAACTAAACCAAGGCAAACATCCATATGTATCAATGCATATGCTAACCCACACATAACATGAAATCTGAACTCACTGCACTTAGACAACACACGCATGAGAAAATACCTACATATACATCATCCTATATATGACAGTAAACAATACATACATATACTATATATATGAAACTGTAAACCCAAACTTATCCCAAGCTGGTATGTTAACCCACAAACTGAACTGAACTACAACCCAAGCTAACTCGGAGACTCACAAACTCAACCTGAGAATCAAACTCAAAAGCAAACCCTAACTCAGAACTCACCCAAACTCCCAAACAACATACAACATTCAATTATATAGCTATTTATATAAATACATACATATACATATATATGTTTAATATCACCAATACAGAAATAATGTAAGAATCGTATCAGTCATGATCAGGACTAACATTTAGGTTAGGGTTTACCTAGTCGGGACCGGAGGAGCGGGTCGTCGAGGGGGCAGGGGGTCGCCGGTGGGGAGCTGGAGATGAGGGTGAGCGGGGTCGCCGGTGGGAGCAGGATCGCCGAACGGGGTCGCCGGTGGGAGCAGGATCGCCGAACGGGGTCGCAGAGGGTCGGGGGCCGGGGGGGGGGGAGGGTCGCCGAGGGGGGAGGGGGTCGCCGGAGGCCCGGGGGGGGGGGGTCGCCGAGGGGGAGCGCGCTTTCGTTTGGGAAAATTTCGATCGAAAAATAATGGGGGGAATGAAAACTGAAAGCCCTACATTTTCAATTTAGCGACGTCACACCTATACGTCGGTAAACGTCGCTAATATTAGTGAAATTAGCAATGTTACAGTAGTTACGTCGGTAAACGTCGCTAATATTAGTGATATTAGCAACGTTCGCCGACTTATCCGTGACGTATGTTTTCTTATACACAAAAAAGTCGCAAAACGTCGCCGATCGTCGATAATAGTGACGTATTGCGACATTTATAGAATACGTCGCTAATTCCTTAAACGTTAGCGACGTTTTAATAAAACGTCGCTAATTGCGTCGCTAATATGACTTATTCTAGTAGTGAATGATTCCTTACTTGGATGGATGGAATCACTTTTCCCCTTAATTTTTCTTCCATTGGGAATCACTTTCCTTTCCTCCTCAATTCCTTTATCACCCAAACATACGAACGTAATCACTTTCCTTTTCCAACCCGGAGATTCCGCGAACCAAATGAGGCCTAAAGGGGAGGAAGTAATACAAAAATTAGAGAAAATTATGAGTTTTTTTTTTTTTTTCCCAAACTCAACATAATAAACCGTTGGATTACATGCATCTCATCTCTTAATTACAAATTCCTAAAAAGTCAATGTCTTAGATAGAAAAATTCTTCCAAGTGCCATCATCCTATTGTAAGTTTCTATTTTGTAAGTTAAGGAGAGTTCCTTCTCGTATTCGAAGTGAGACTAAAAAATATATCATATTGAATCATATGAAGACAACAAGTTGTTGTCCCATTGCAACAACACCAACACAATATGTATTTGTATTGCAAAATATCTAAATAAAAAAAACGAAAGAGAAAAAAAAAATCTTAGAAACACATATCCTTCATTCAAGATACGAGTAGAGAAATCATCTACTTCGATCCAAAGTCGATCTATATATGTGGAGGTTTGTGCTGGTAATAAGCGACTTCTTTCTCTCTATTTATGTGCTGCCAGGTCAGTCGGTTAGAAAATATCGAAATTACATACATTGGGGAGTAGATCCGCTGTCCTCAAAGTATTTATACCAACCATGTTCTTTTCTATGAAAATATGAGTTCCACTAATTATTTTAAAAAATAACACCCACAAACAGTGGAATCCACATCTCTACTATTATAAGTGGACTTTAAAACGGTTCAAGATTGAGCCATCTAAGTCGTGTGTATATCATCAACCATTTAAATTTTTTTTTAAAATTATGTAAAAAATTGTTAACAAATGTTTAATTTTTTTTATATATATTCAACATTGGGAATCGAACTCGACCAAACAAGAAAAATACCTTTCATTTTAACCACATGAGTTAGAAGAGATATTCGCCTATAATTGGATAATATTCTTATTATGCATCTACTAGTTTTTATAGGAGGAAAAACATGGTTGTTATACAGAATTTGGCAACATTAGGTCTAGAAAATTATTAATTGAAAACTCAGTCCTCACTCCTAGAAGATGGAGGGTATATTTGCAAATATGTAAACAGCAATGTTTCTAGGGAAGAGCGTTCGGTTTATTCGGTTTCAACCGAACCGAATTAGTCAAAACCGAATAAACCGAAATTCTAAAAATTCAAAACCGAATTAGTCAAAACCGAAATCGAACCGAATAATGAATTCGGTTTATTTGTTTTGTTCGGTTGAAATTAATAGGTCGAACCCAAAGTTCGGTTCATGGTTAAATTATATTAAAAATTATAATTTTATACACACATTTGTTGAATTTCAAAGTTACGTACAAAGTTGAACTAGTTGTTTAATTATTATAGTTGTAATTTAAAATACATACATATAATTGTTGTTTTTAAATATATACATTTTTTAAATTGAGAATATTTATACAATTGTATAATTCTTATTCGGTTTTCGATTTTGGAGCAAAACCGAAATTCAAAACCGAAACTGAATAATTTTTATTTGTACTTTACAAAATCGAACATAATTATTTTTAAACCGAACCGAATATCTTATTCGGTTCGATTCGGTCGCAAACCGAATAATGCTCACCCTATGTTTCAGCATTTTCCAGTGAAGCAAGTACTGTTACCTATATTTTACTTCAGTCTTCTTTCTTCTTCTTCTTCTTCTTCTTCACCAAGACTTCCTGTGATAATATCTGTGCTTCAAAAACCCTAATCTTAATTATTCCAAGTCCGCAATTAATGATCTTCCCGAGCTCTCCGACAGCGAATTCAATGCCACATTCATAGCTCCCCCGCCTTAAAAGTAACATCCACACCGGATCCAGATCTCATCGGGAAAAAAAAAACGAGTCGAGATGTTCACCTGCATCGCCTGCTCCAAGCACCTCGCTGCCGGCGCCGGATCCCTCCCCGACGCCGCCGACGCTGGCGACACCCCGTCCACTCGCCACGCCATCAAAGCCTTCGCCGCTCAAGTAAGTAGCAAAACCAAAAAAAGAAAAGAAAAAGGGTTTGCTTTTCCATCAATTATGCTGAGCTTTAATTCGGATCAGCTCAAGGAGATGGCGACGAAGGCGTCGGGGGCGTACCGTCACTGCAGGCCGTGCTCTGGGTCGGCGGAGAGCGCGCGGCGGAGCCACCACCATCAACGGCGGCATTCGAGCTTTGCGGATTCGGATTCGGCGGCTATGGGTTCGGATCCGATCCAGTGCGGGTACCGGAGGGCGGGAGAGAGCTTCGGATCCGCGTCGTCGATGAGCGGGAAGACGGACGAGGAGGAGCCGGCGGGGGAGGGGGAGGAGCGGAAGGAATGGGTCGCGCAGGTGGAGCCGGGGGTTCTGATCACCTTCCTGGCGGTGGCGGAGGACGGGAATGATCTCAAGCGGATCCGCTTCAGGTACTCGCGCCGTCTATTTTTAGGAATTTTTTTTTTATAGTGGGAAAATTAATTCTAAACATAGTCTATGTGCATTTGAATTCCCCATAATTGCATTTCCACCTTTATGAACTAGCTAAAGGCAAATGAATGCTAATTAGGAAAAGAAAAAGTATCACTAGATTTGTCATTGTCATATATTATGAATAAAATAAAATAAATAAACTCTAGCAATTCTACATTTGGCGTAAGTAATATTTGTTATTAGAAGTGGTGTCGTAAGTAATTACATTGTTCGATTGCATGCAGTTGCTCTGCTTTTCTGTGAGTTATGGGGAGTAAAACACAAATATATTGTTTCCAATTCGATTAGTATACATAATTATTTACATCTTCATGATAAATAAGAAGGGGTGGGGGTAACGAGATTTACAAATTTGTTATTGAAGCTTACTTGGAACTTTGTTGCTCTAAATACAAATTGGTGATGTCGGTGCTGACTTTATAACATTAGGAAAAAAAATAAGATGAGGGAAAAATGGTATAGATTGTGCAATAGATATTATCCTAAGTAACTTTTTATTTTTATCCTCAAAAAGATTTAATAAACGAAGAAGATGATGTAATATTTGTTGCATTAAATTTGTTATATGTATTAAACTAAATGTTGAAATGGACATAAATGATGAAACACTTCTTTTATATATTCAGGTCCGACCCTGAATTCATGGGGGTCCGAAGCAAAACTTTCAAAATGGACCCTACTAAAAAAAGTGTAAATATAACAAAAATATATGAACACCAAGTTTTGACCCAAGGACCTCTAAAGTAAAAGATTTCATTATAATCAATGCACCACAATTTTTTTCTATTAAGAATGACACTTGATACATATTGTTTCTAGATAGAACTATGTTGGTGACCCCTTTCGTCTGGAGGCCTTGAGCCGTCGTCCAGTCTGTCCTGGGCCAGGGCCGTCCCTGTATATATTTTTCATTCATCAAATAGTCTCTTACTTGCAAAAGCAGATTTTACATATTTTTTATATCTATTCTACTATATAATAAGAAAACTTGATGGTGAAAATTTTGAATTCCTAAAATACCCTTAAGTATTTTATAAACATGATCTTATTATGTCAACTTGCATGTTATTTATGTTTAAGAGTTAAAGTAATAAAGTTTGCAAGCAAGTTTTTTTTTTTTTTTTCCATACAACTTTTCATGTTACAATGGTAAAAATTATCTATCTTTACTATTCTCCAAAGATTATTATTCTCAATAGAAAATTTAAAAAAATAACAAAATTTGTACTTTGAATCTCTTGACGTTGTAAAAAAAAACACACGCAAATGAATAATCATACGAAAAAGATGACAACTGACCTTATGATATTATAATTAAAATACGTACAAAAACACGTTTATAAATAAAAAGGCAATAGACAAACAACATAGGCTGTAAAAAAAAAAAGCACATTTTAATCTGGGTCCCATTCTAAACGCTGTTTTATTCTGCCCATGCACCACGATGAAGTTTCCGATGGTAAAAGTGGACTGACTAGTCAGATACCCAAAGGCTCCTCTTTAAACTCGGCACTACATATAATAATTTCTCTCGTCCCATGGCAACTTGCACTGATCCGAATCTCGATTGCTGCTGCAGTAGGAAGTACTTGCTTCAGTGAGACTTTTCTCATGTCTCCATTCTGTTTAGTATATATTTGCTCGTGCTCTCCAAACCCCTTTATTTGTCGTTTTGCGCTATTTTGAGTTCCGCACCGGTCACGGGAAATTGTCCTGGGCTTGTTGCCCAGGGAAACTGGCTTAAGATGGAAAAGCCTACCAGCTTTCTTTCTTGGAATTGAAAGCAACTCTCACTTAACAGCTTTTGGTACTGCTTTAGATACAAAGCAGCAGCAGTCAGGATAAGCAATCCCAAACTTCCAAACTCAGTCTATTGGTCCAAGTAGCCATATGTCTCCAGTTGTATTTTGTTAAGGCTAATTATATGGGCACAGCCAAAAGTAATTGGAACTAGCCCATTTTTTCAATTTTTCTGGTAGTCCAGTTTCTAACAAGGACTACCAGGATCTAACAAGGACTGCCTACTTTTCTGGCAGTCCAGTCTACACTTTTCTGGCAGTCCAGTTTACAGACTGGACTGCCAGAAAAGTGGGCAGTCCTAGGACTGCTACAATGGGATAGCCCCGATCACGTTTGGCTGTGCCCATATAATTAGCCTTTTGTTAACTGGCCTTTACTTGTTCAGAGTTTCATACTATTGGTCCAAGTAGCCATATGTTCTGTTAATTTCTAAACGCACTCCACATTTTACTCCAGGACAACCGAGTTTGGCAGTCCTAACATAAAAAGTTGGCAGTCCTAAAGAATTTGAATATTAATATAGACTGTGAACGAAGTTGGCAGTCCTCTGTTAGGATTGCTAACTTTGTTGGCAGTTCTAATAAGCTGTCCTGGAGTAAATTGTGGAGTGCCTTTAGAAATTACCTATGTTTTGATGAATCCCATGTCAATATGTTCAGTTAATTAATCAAGTTATTACTTATTACACATCTCCTAGTCCTAAAGCTAATGGTATGAACTGTGGGTTTCAACTTTTGAACTTTCAAGACTTGGGTAAGCAACAGAAAGTGATATTTTACTTAGCTAGCTTGAACCAGGAGGAGGAGCAAAGTAGGAAAAGCCCAGGTCTGATTTTTCATTGTCACGTTTGCAAGTTCCACGATGTTTTGAATTAACATTTTGGCATTTAGATCATATTTATCATTGCTGATCCTTGTTTTGAGAAATTTTTTTTGTTTGTTACTTTGTTTTCATTGCTCCTTTTTTGTTGGAACGTGTCTTCTCAAAATCAAAATATTTACCTTCTTCTTACACCCATCCAGGAAGGAAAATTGCGTTAACCTCGCCTAAAAACCCAAAAGGATTGCTTGACATTTTACTACTTTTAACACTTTCTCAATGGCTTCTCTGACCAAATTTTGGCCAAATGTTGAGCTCATCAATATTTTTTGTTATTGTTCATCTAAGTACACTTATAAACGGTAGTTACTCGATCAACGTTAGTGTTTGTGGCCATGATCCTGTGAACAGCCGTACGACGACGACGAAGAAGAAGAAGAAGATTATTTGATTGCTTATTCTTTCTATGTATACTTGTGATCCTGTGAACATACAGCCGGGACATGTTCAACAAGTGGCAAGCCCAGAGGTGGTGGGCAGAGAATTACGACAAGGTCATGGAACTCTACAATGTCCAGAAATTCAATCGCCTAGCTGGCCCCCTCCCCACCCCTCCTAGATCAGAAGATGAGGTATCATCATCATCGCTATTGCAAGGAACTGGTCACTTGCTGTGTTAGTTGGTCACTTTATTCTCTTATTTC